>JAKEEE010000127.1:0-609277 GCA_021498325.1 Bactrocera minax | reverse complement strand
CTCTAAAGCACTTTGCAATGGGAGAAGATTACTTCAGTATTCTTTTATTGCCTCCTATGTTTGTACTTGGTAAATACTACCTCCTACCCACTCTTCTTAGCTTATTGAGCTGTGGGCCTCCTTGTGCTTTGTGCATTGTGTATTTAAACCGCAAACTTCATTGAAGTGCTCAACAGATTTCCGAAAATCGTCTTTGTGCATAGTTCAGTTATTCGATTGTGGTCATGACTTACGCATACCTGCATGAGCTCACATATCCGGCGTCGAAGCCACGCAGTGAATTGCTCATCTTCAACGACACGGGACCGTGGACAACTCCGACAAAGAAGCCAACATTATGCCAAGTGGTGTTGCCATATTGCAAAGGCTACTGCGACATCGCCTCCGTGCACGGCGTACACTATCTGACGGATGCCAAACGGCACTGCTTCGAACGGTGAGTTGTGCAAACCAAAGCACACATTTAGAATTGCAAAGCTATATGTTTGTGTGTGTGTGTGTGTGTGTGTGTGTGTGTGTGTGTGTGTGTGTGTGTGTGTGTGCTTCATATTGTCACAGCGTCATCTGGCTGCTACTGCTCATCGCCACCAGCTGTGGCTGCGTGTACATTTACAGTGATTTGGCCGATTTGTACTATTCGCAACGCATACATACGATTGTCGAGGACTCCGTTTCGCCGGTATTCACGAAGCCATTCCCGGCGATTGGCATATGTCCACGTAACCGCATCAATTGGCCAAAACTAATGGAAGCGCATGAAGTGTTTCTCCCACGCAACGCTAACGCGGAAGCTGTGCAGACATTTCGTCGCTTCTTCGCTTTGATGGGTAATTTTAGCTTTGGTGATTTCTTCCATTTGCGGCCACTATATAGACTTGATATGAATCTGACACTGCTCGACGATGTGGAAATACTGGAGGTCATGCGTTATGTGAGCTTCACATGCGATGAGTTGTTCGTGCAACCCTGTCATTGGCGGCGCAACGCATACAATTGCTGCGACCTCTTTTCTATGGAACGTACGGAGTACGGGTTTTGCTTTGTCTTCAATTCGGTTATAACAGGTGAAGATCGCGAGCGGCAGGTGAATCTTTCTAATGTGTGTGAACGGAAAGTTGTAGCATTTTTTGCGTATTTTCTAGCTAAAGGACCGTTATTACCCGTATCACAACTCGAAGGTTAGTGAGCTGTCTGGTTTAGATGTTGTTATAAATCTCGACGAGACCAAGGAACCGCCGAATTTTGGTCTCTCAAATGGAATATATGTGAGTTGGAGATTTTATGATATATTTTTGCTCCTTTAAGAAATTATTTTATATTATCTACTAAGAATTTTACTGCAACTCATGAAAAACGCTCAGAAATTTAATATTTTTCAAATTCTGTTACATTCTCTATTAAGATCGAAATATGTATTTTATCAGATCTATAAAGAATATATATAAATCTACAAATCTAATATATATAAATATCTATAAATCTCCTTGAATAATTTTCGAATCCTGTCTGAGAAAGATAAGTATTCAGAAGCGTCCAACTCAAGGGACTTTTGGTTTTACGAAAATTTACCTGAACCTTTAGCTAACGATCTTTTCTGTGGTTTCTTTCTCCTTCTAAATCGTTTCCCCTGTCATCGGTATAAATACTTTCTTATGTATTGTAAATTAGTGAAAAAAAAATTCAATAAATAGTAATAAACCTGTGGTAGTACTTCTTCGACTTCTTTCTGTACATTCATAATCTCTCCGACTCACCTTTCTTAAAATTCTTCAAATATTTGCAGGTTATGGTCAAACAGCCGGAACAATGGCACAGTGATCCACGCTTTATCAACTACAATACATACACAAAAATACCTGTGGTACCACAGTTCACCCTAACCGACAATAGAACACGAGCGGTGCCGCCAGAAGAACGAAAATGCTTATTTCAAGTAAGTGCGCTAAATTTATATCACATTCTCTATAGAAACTGTGTATTTATCTATGCAATCACATATTCGAAAATGCGTATGTGTGCGACTTCCTCGTAGAATGAAAAAGAGCATCCTCTCTACAAGAAAATCCCGGGGTTGGAATATCGACGCGGCAACTGTTTTACACGCTGTCATCAGGAATATGTTTTCAAGCTATGTAAATGCAATTTGAGATTGTTCTTTCCACAGCATGAAAGTGGTGAGTTCTTGCGCACATCATACACTTACAAATGTGCATTCATACCCTGTAGGGAAAGCTGATATTTATACTGGATATTCCTCTCACTAAATTTAATTCTATATCTGTTAACACTTACTTCCGAGAGGTATGGCGATTCACAATTGAAATTTGGAGTAATGAAAGAGGTTTTGTGTTGTAATATAAATAGGAAGGCTTTCAATGGGGATTATAATCCAATATAAATGAAAGAAGTAATGATATATATCTCAGATGCCAAATCATTAAATTCCATCCGATTGTTTGTAATATTCTTCCAGTAGACCTTAAATATACTAGTAACAAAAATATCAGACCTCTCAAATTTGACATAAGACTCAAAAAGTTGTGAATTGGAGTTATATATGACCTAGGTTTTTAACTCAGAAGCCCATCTCTATATATGATTCGGTCACCAAAAGTTCGTCCCGATTATGTTGTATTTCATGCGCTGCATGGTTTGTTGCATGGTTTGTTGTTGATAGAACCACTCAACAAGTGGACAAATTATATTGACAAGAGGGGGGCTCAACAGTCGCGAATCAAATGCATTGAATTTGCGCTCCCATTAATGGTGACGTTGGCTCTGTCTTTAACTTTAATAAGCGACTAAAAGTATACCAAACATAAATGTCATATATTTACATAGACAGCTGTTTCGATATCTATCCCTGGCCGAAATTTTATAGCTCTAAAACAACACCTTATGCTTGGCTTTTTTTAAAATACTTTAGTTGCTTCTATAGCGGAGAACATCAAAGCGAATTAGTGGTGGTGTTAAATCTACTAAAATCAAAGGAATTTAAATAGTAGGATTTTCCTACAGGGTATTTGCGTACGTATACCCTATAGGGTATATGCGTATGTAAATATGTTGTGCCTTGCAATGTGTGGAACGGTTCAATTGTAAGTATATGAGAATCTTCGAGGAGTTGCTAACTTTTCTGTTTCTCCCCACATTTTCCCATTTTTCTTTCATTCCAATCATCGTATAGATAATATAACGACATGTACTGCAAAGGATTTCACGTGTCTGTATGAATATAGAGGTAACATTAGTGCGTTAGTGCGTACCAACACTCCATACACACACACACACACACATTCGCACATAACACAACACTTTTATGCGTTCATATGTGAAAATTGCTGCGTTGTGAATTGCACTTGTTTGACTTTTGTCTTGACTTTTACTTTCGCAGATGTTTTTAAATCCGACTATCACGTGTCGGAAAGCGAGTATGTGGAGACCGTATCCAATAACACTATGATTTGTAACTGTTTGAATAGCTGCAATCAGCTGATATTCGTCACCAATTACATAAGTGTGCCGATAGCAAGGTAAGTTGTTCTTGTCTATTTAACGAATGCATTCACGAGTAGTGAACAAACCGATTTAAAGTTTGAGATGTTGCTAAAAAATTAAAAGAATTTCTCCATCAGCAAGGAAAGGCAAGCATTCAGTATAAAGAAATTTTCATCTCTCTGTAGACACTTATCCCCTATCATCAGAAACAAGTTATGAGGCATTGCAAGTCATTTTAAACAACCGAACATTTTGTACTCGCGCCACTAGAATAAGGAAAGTAATTATGTGTGTAATCGGCACCAAACTTTAGTATATTCAAAATGATATGTGCACTTCATTTTGCTGAGATATCTTACATTTCGAATTATATATATGGTCGATGTATTATATATGGTAAAGTCTACCGGAAGTTTGAAAAATCCTTATATTAGATATATGGAGGTTAGGGGAAGTATTGAACCGATTTTATAAATTTTTTGCACCAGCGCACATAATTACCGCACCCCACCGGTATGAAACCTTATGCATTGTGGTTCTCTCATTCGGTATCTGGTCTCTTGAAACCCTGCTGTACCATATTTTTGATTAAATTTAATGCTTCTGTTTTTTGATACCCTGTTTTGTTATCCTCTGTACCAAATTGGAGTTTTTTACTCATAGAGACTTTCATGAGCATTTTTTATTTTGCCAGATATTTTAAATTCAAAATTATATAACATATTTAAAAAATTTTTAACAGTTTTCGACATCTCTACCATTTATTAAGTACGAACGCTCCCTTTACTCCATTTCATTCTTCCCTCAGCGCCAACGTCGCAGGCGGGAGGAAACAAATACACCTGGATGTGCACTACGCCTCCACCTACATGATGAGATATAGCACACGCATCCGTTACACTTTCGTCGAGCTACTAGGTGAGTGCGAAAAACAAGCAGCAAACAAAATAAAAACAATCATGACAAAAAGTGCAATAACTTTTTCACTTTGAGAGTTAACCACTTAGACTTAGACGAGATTTACTTTGTCACTTTTTTGTACAATGTTCTGGTTTTTTTTTTTTTCTGATTCCTCCTTCTATACTTTCTTCTCCACTTTTAAGCGCTTTTTAGTTTCGCAGTGTTTTCTGTTTGTTCTTTGACACTTCCAATTTGCCACTTTTATTGGTTATTCCAACTTTTTTTCGCAATTTATTCACACTTTCAATATTGTTTCAATATTGTTTCCATTCAATTCGGAATTAAACTTGCCATTTTAGCTTTTTCTCTGCTATGCGCAACCATTGTATGTGTATGTGTGTTATGATTTCTTTCACCAGCTAACTTTGGCGGCATCATTGGTCTCTTTTTGGGCGCCTCTCTGATGAGTGGCGTTGAGCTCTTCTACTACTTCACTGTTGGCCTCTATACACATCTGCGTCAGCGTTATATTTCCACTGGAGTGAATTTCTCATTGAATAGCAACACAATAGTTGCGAGTTTAAACCATAAAAATATGATCAGAAAGCGCAAGCAATTGTTGGAAAATAACAAGCGTAAACCAAAAGTTCATTTAAGACATTGAATTTTGAGTTTATAATATCATAAGAAATATTTCTCTAGGCAAGGTGGATAATTTAAGTTGAAATTATAAAAAGATTAATGTGCATTTTCTGCAATGATTAAGTGCTTATATAATAAACATTTGAAATTTCAATTTGAATTAACTTTAAACACTGCTATCGAAAACTTTTCACTCGTACAAAGAGTATTTGGATCCTCAATGTTTATTGAATTAGACAGTACGCAATAAGTGTCATGTTATGTGAATGCTCATGTGAATTGCTATCTCATGCTAAGCTAGAAATAAATTAATATATAATAGTACATGTAGCAAATGTGTGTATGTGCATATATGGTATTTAGTCGCTTGAATTCGCTTGAATTGCAGGCAAACTTCCAAATCAAATCTAAATATTTTAATGCAACCTTGTGAATTGTAAAATTATAGAAATTGCAATATTTATGCAGAAGTAACTGTAATCCACAAACAAAATATATTATTCAAGCTCCTGAGTCACTGGCTGCAACACAAGTCAAGTGCCTGTGGTAAAGCAAATATTGTAGAAACAGATAAATATGATGAAATAAATACAGTAAATACACTTGCAGAACACATATACATACATACATACATATGTATCCGAATTTATACATGCACACATCCTTACACATTTGCCAGTTTGTTGTACATTCCTATGTAAAAGCCAGTACTTGAACGCCGCTCATAGTGGCTGCACTGACTGCAGAAAATTTTATACAGCTCATGCGAATCATTTATACGTTTAAACTACTACTACATAAGTACATACACTATACAGATGTATGGATGGATGTTTGTGTGGATCCTTATTTCTTTGGGAATTGTTCGCAATCAAAATATTTTGCAATGGTTGACCACAAGCCACTACTATTCAAGCAGAAGAGCTCGTAAGCATGATCATTAGTGTGAGTAAGTTTTCGCAAAGATAAAGCACCAACTACAACTGCAACCAATAACTACCACTGCAACTAACGGACAGCGAAAATAAAATTCTTTGCCTTCATAATAAAAATATTCATTTGATATGCTCTTGAATGACTTGAATGTAGTTAGAAAGTGAATCGCTTTAATATGGCAAACGATTGTTGGATTAAAAATATAAATTTTTTAAATTAAAAAAAAAATATTTCCAACACCTAGAGAAATGAAAATGTAAACAAAAATGTTAACGAAAGAGTAATAACAAAAAAAGAAAAAAAGAAAATAACACAACATACCAAAACATAGCATAACATAACTTAACATAACTTAACATACCATAGGATAACATAATATGCAAACTTGCAAATATCTGGATATCATTTTAATATATTTTATTTAATTATTTTTCAACGTCATCTTCACGTTCTTCACGTCACGTTCACAATCCATCAATCCTGGCACTAAATATTATGTACGATGGTATTTTTGATATAAAAAAAAGTCACATTAATTCACAATTGATTGCGGCATAAAACTTGTGGCATCCCTATTTGTTGAATAATCTGGAGTCGGAGGAAGAGTTCGGCTAAAAATCTAACAAAGCTATAGGAGCATATATAAATAATGTTAAAATAATATTAATACCTATTTTCACTATTTTATCTTTTCTGAACGAATTGAATAATTACATATAAAAAATGCTCTTTCAAATATCTATTAAATATTTGTTTGGCTTTCTAGGTATCTGTATGAGGATATATAAATATGTTCGCGTAATTAATATCGGTTTCTGCTGATGCTATTTATTCTTGAGTTATCTTATTTGGCTTTTAATGAATATATGTTATCCAAAATGTTCAATATTATTCGATTTGCTATTTACACGCAAAACCAAAATTCTGAGCTCAATTAGCATAACATTTTGGCTTTGTTGACGTCATTTTAGCCACATTAAGCTTCACAATTTCAGCTCGGTTGTCAGACTGAGCATTGTTAATCTGATGTGGACCTGGAGTTTCTATAAACTTCAAGTTAAGTGCCGACAAAATTATCTTAATAAAATATTACTAATTGTTCAGAATAACACGGGTTGTTTAATTTCAATAGAAAGTAGAAAATATACAAACCTTGTTTAAAATTTTTATTGTTTCTTTTTTTGTCTAACAATGTTTTCTCTTTACAAATTATTTTTAGACTGAAGCGAAATTTTTTATTCTCCATTATTAAACATTATTCAGATCGTACTTTAAGGCGATCGAAAACACTTTTTGGCTTCAAATAATTAAGCGGTGAAATTCTCATAAAACAGGTGGCGCTATGTTATATATCTACGCTTTGAATATAAAAATTTTTTCTGATCTCTGAAAGTTCCGGTAAAAATCCGATGTCTTGTTTTATGACCCGATAATCACTGCACCCATTAACTGATCCACTGCCCATGAAAAATTTAAAAACTCAATTGATTTCAGGTACTATTTATGTTTTAGTATGTTAAGGAATGAACGATATGCTTTAAGTATGTATATAAATCGATTATTCTACGCTTCCAACGGCCACATGAACGTTTGAAGCTCTCAATTAAACTCATCGCAGAAATGCCCAAAAATAGACCAGCTATGCCACCATAGGAAACTATATTTATACAATAGTGAAATCAGTTTTTGGAAAAATCGCTTATAAATTTCCATACTTACCCAGCAAATCTACCCAAGTAGCCACCAATATGGAGCGATAGGAGAAGAAAGTCGAATGCTGATAATACACTTGTAACTCACTAAAGTTGGCATTTAGATCATCACTGTAAATGAATGCAAATATTTTAAATATTTGATTTACTCTTTTTAATCTTGTGTTACCTCGAAGTATCTATGTAAGCTGCTGCGTCATATTGTATATAGTCACAGTTATGATAGCAGGAACAATTCAAACCGCTTTTATACAAAGCCTCTTCATAGTGATTTTTGTTCTCATAATAGTTAATGTAATCCTCTAAATCATTTAAGCACCCAACATTTGCAAGGCTACAAAATTCGGTTGTCTTATTGAGTGCATCGGTGGCGCTATCATTACTGGTTTGTGGTGCTAGGGTACAATTGCACTTGGCGACTACATACTTTAAACGACATTGGCGTTTACAAGAGCTTTCTGTTATGCCCATGTTTTGCATTTCACTCTACAACAAGATAGATAAAGACACATCGTTGTAAATTTCCAATTTACAATTTCTTTAAGCAACTTACTGTAAAGTAGCAACGTCGCAATATTGGATGAAGAGTGGCTATTTCCGGATCGGATGTAAAGCGTACTGGACTGACCATGATTTTTGTACGTTTACCATCAAGGAATATAGCTTGGGTATCTGGCTCCACACTAGTTTCGTGGACAACAATCTATGGAATAAAATCAAAAATTTTAATTTTTTTAAAAGTCAATATTTTTATTAAATAAATTATCCATGCCAGGATTCAATTAACAATTCTCTTAGATTAGTCTAAAGTATTTACTCTATGTCCAAATTTTCGAAAGCCTAGGCTTCGAATCGCCACTTCTCTGAACGCTATACTTGCGCTCTGCTCTCTTATCAAAAAATTTTTATGTGAAAAAAGTAGCAAAGCAATCCCGTTGAAATAAATAAAAGCTAACTAGAATACCTTATCAAAGTGGTATTAATGTTTTTCTTAAAAATTTTTTCGAATTGAAATATTATATAGGTGGCAACCCTTCTCTTCAAAATACTTTTAGCTTTAAACATCTTCAATTTATTTGTCATCTTTATTTCATATATTTTACTACTTAATTTGTTGAACAGGTGGCAACTTTCTACAGTTATTGCTTATGCCATTCTCATATACCATATACCATATACAAATCGGTTCAACCTTCACTATAGTTGTGCACTGATTACTGATACAAAAACTATTTTCTTTTTTAATAAAAAAATATCTCAAATAATTGTTTAATAAAAATCCATCAAATCCCTAAAACCCTCCAGTTTGAGATCATTTGCAAGAAGAGGAGAATTTATTTTAAAAAATTCTAACTCTGGAAATAGTAAATCTGTAACAATTACTCACAGTAAATTTATCCATTTTGACATTCCGAATAAACACCCGCAAGCCATTGTCGGATCCAGTACCAAAGGCGGTTCTGAGTGAGCTCTCATTGGATTCACTTTTCTTTAAAACGAAAAAATAAATCAATAAAGTAGTAAATAATAATCAGAGTATGCAGGAAAACTAATAATTACCTGCTTGTCCAGCATATTGAAAGAAAAGCAGTAACCTCTATAAATCGGCGTAAGTCGAAAAATATCACAACACGGCAATTCTACGCTGCGCCAGAAACACATCTCGAATAAGTTTGCACAATTATAAATGAGCATTTTTTGTATATCACTCCAATTGTAGTTAGTACTTTCGGATTTCCAACCATATTCATTATCGCTAGATAATAAGATATCACCTTGATGCTCACTCCAATTTACCAGTTTCATCGCATTTTTAGCTTGCCCAAAATCTCCCAATTT
Organism: Bactrocera minax; assembly: GCA_021498325.1. Taxonomy (NCBI): domain Eukaryota; kingdom Metazoa; phylum Arthropoda; class Insecta; order Diptera; family Tephritidae; genus Bactrocera; species Bactrocera minax. Next base: position 599,750 of record JAKEEE010000127.1, on the reverse strand, counting down.
TTGAGCATAGATTAGCCTACGTATTTGTTGGTCCAATTTCTCTTCAATTACTGCAGAGTAATTAGTACCTAATAACTGTATTTTCATTTCTGGTATGTTTGTCAAATTTATGCCGATTAGTGGGCAAATGGATACAGCGGGAAATGGTATTTCACCAATATTTACATCGGTGCGATCGATAACAGTTTGCACCCAATTGTTAATGTAACGCTTCGAGGCCTTCGCAGAGACGTAAAACGCGCTCAAAACAACAGCAGTGATGGTTAAGAAGCGAAAAATTCTGTGGAAATTAAACACATTACATTTACTACTATTATTTTTCACTTAAACTTGATTTTCTATTTGTTTTTTACCTAGTAAAACATTCGCACTTATTCTTCATTCCTTTCTTTTTTGAGTTTTCATCGATCCACACGTGCTCGGGCTTAATTTTATTTTTCTTCTCACTTGTTTTATAATATGAAATTCCATATTCCGTGTTGCTTGCTTTATCCGCGGTTTGTGCGCATATTGAACTCGCGTTGTGCGCCATCATTGAACTCCCGTTAAAATATGATGGCCACAATTGTAGATTTGGAGAGACTACCGTGTGATTAGTTAACAAATTAGTTTTATCTTAAAAGCCACTACTACAGCAAATTGCAATTACAAATCGAATTATCGTGAAACAAAATCATATTGTATTGAAATATTATACAATCATTTATAATTAAGTAATACAAACTGATTAGATATACAAAATAATGCATTAGATAATTACTTCATTCATATTTTTCACTTGTTCACTGGTATGGCAGATAAAAGTGGGGTAAAGTAAGTTTAGTGCGAGTCCTATTTGGTCTCACTGCAGGCAGACTGGATCTCGTTTTCTGGAAGTACCTTCTCATTGTCAACTATTATGTAGCTTTAAAATAGAGTGTTGACTTTTTTGTGAATCGTTTTAAGCTGAAAGAAAATATTGATATTAATTTTTTAATTAATTTAATTTAATTTACCTTAAATTGACTCTTCTGGATTACAACAAATTTCAATCGGCCTTTAAGATTGTTGGATTACTCGTACTCTGAGGCTTCAGAATATGAATGGTTAAGAAATGGGGACGTGGGCTTAAACATTTAACATTCAAGGGAGGTAATTTAACATAGGAAGGAAGTAAGTGTATGGACCAAGCTTAACTGTCTGCTTAGAATTTTTTGAAGTATGGTTTGTTGACTTCCCGCCATATCTTTAATACCAATTAAGTTTATGAGAAATATGGACATGGAATGATTACTATTTATACTTTTGGACTAACAATAGTTAAATTAATATTGGTGTTTTCGACCGGCTTATCTGTTATCAAGAAATTCTCACCTATTTTTTTAAATTTATTTTATTTATTTTAACCAATTTCTGAAGCAGTTTATCCAGTCCGATTGTGACAACCCCATTATTTCTTTCTTCTCCCTTTTTCTGGAACCTTTTTTTCTTCGTGTGTAAGATAAGATAAAGGTATTGTTAGATGCCAAAGAAGAACTTTAAGCCGATGAGCTATTGTTTCGATCAGTGGTGATGTAACCTTAGTTCTTCATCTTTGAGCTTTGAGATTGTGTCAATAAATAGATCATCACTAATTAGGTTACCTTTGTAGATTTCATACTTAGCCATTTATACTAATGCACATAAACTTCGGAAGCGTGCGTGAGCGAACAATTCCTAAAATTAATTTTAACCTAGAATCCGGAAAAAAGCTGCTCATAAGTTTTCAGTAAGATTTAAGTCAGTAGATCATCAGCCATCAAATAACACGAGAGACATAAATGATTATCGCCGAAGATTCAAAGTCAGGGCACTGAACGCTTGACACTGTGAAAATATGGTATTCGCCTGTTTCAAAATTTGAAGCAGAACGTAGCTGGACCATTACCCTTTTTCTGTAACTGAAAGTTTGAACTGTTCTCTCGAATGAGATCTGTTTTTGTTTTTGTTTTTAATTTGAGTTTCCTTCATAAATCTTTTTATGTACTTCTGCAGAATAGAACTATCTCTATATGCACATATAAACTTCAATTTCCTATTCTAAGTATCTATTCTTTCCTTATTCTAAATAAATTCTGTAATAACATAAAATTTCTGTGATCAAAAGAAAATTACACAACAAATTTTTTGACAGAACTTTCGCATTTAACGCTTCGCAACATCTCTTCTCTTCATGTTGCATACATGATCGCTAAGAAAATTGTATGTGCATCTTTCAAAATCCTAAGTTCCTTATTCGCATAGCTTATGTTTGTTGCTGGCCTTTTGCTCTTGAGATTTCCGCTTCAGAGATGCCACGAACTGACACTTTACCTGCACGTCAAGAAGTAAGTAGAAAGCTTGCTGGAGTGAAAGTGCAAGCGTGCATGCTTTGCGAAGAGCTGTCAGTGAAAATGCAACAAGGTTTCGCTCGATGTAAATTTTCCCATTTCGATTTCCTCGCTCAGTTCGTTGCGGTGCTAGTTTCTCTTCATGCCAGTCTAGGAGGATGTATGAAAATGCAGACAAACTGTAGCACATTTAGGTGGCGGCAACATGTGTTGCATGCTACAAGTTGGGACCACACATTAAAATGCAGATGAAGCGCAAAACTTTTTGAGAAATGCGAAATTTCAAATGAAGTGGCGTTGCATAATGCAACAGTTCGCATGTGCGTGAGGAATACTGTTTGTGTGTGTATGCGTGCATGAACAATATGCAGCGCTTACAAAAACCAAAGCTGGAAGGAAACATTAAAAATATGTATTTTTAAGTTTTCATAGTTATATTAGGGGTGTCCCTAATATTATATTAAGAATTTCATATATTCAACTTTAAAAATTTTAATATGTTTTCACAAGTATAAAATTATTTCATTTAAAAAGTAAAAAAAATTGGTTAGAGTTATGCGAAACTTCAAGATTATACACGTATGTGTATAGATTACACGTATGTAAGAGTTAAGTCATAATAAGTTCCAAAGTCTGCAATCAATACCTCCGATATCTGGGCCGCGCTCCGTGAGCACTTTCAAAGAAATCGACGCAACTAATGACTTGTGGTAAACAAGACATCAAACGCGACGGATTTCACTTCGGATCTTGCGTTCATATGCAAAGAGGCCCCAGGTATTTAACGAAATCTTACTTGTCCACAAACAGAAATTACTTCATAGAGATGTCCGCTAAAATTCCGGTAAAATTGAAATGATATCACATGCACACAATTTAATATTGGGGCCACGCTATCCACTCTCCGCTCTTTCTCGCTCTCGCTGTCTGCTAGATTTTTAGAAAATTAATTCTAAAGCCAAAAGTCAATGAACTGTAATCAGAAACTTTTCAAATGCATGAGCAACCAAGTTATTGTGAGATTAGTAAGGACCTCAGCACTTCGTGCGTAAACGAACTTTGTAATAAATACACTAGCAAAATGTAGTGAGGATCCAAGAATTTTCAAGTATATCAACTATTGAAATTGTTTGCAAGGAGTTTGTATTGGATGAAATTTTCACTAAGATTGGGAGGTTTTTTATCAACATCACTGCTTTTCGAATAATCTGTAGCTCCTGTAGCTGCAGCCAATTGATGCAAAAAAATGTGTCTTCTTCTCATATTAAATCCACTTCTATTAAATGCAACTTCTCAAACTCAATTAACCGAAAAGCAAATTCACAATTTTTGTCTCTGTCTACTCCCGCTCTTAAAAATGTCGAGGTATTTGAAGCGGTAATCGAAGCAAACAAGACAACAGACAATCTCCACATGTCTGCTCAATGCATGACAAGCATGGGGGTACACCGACATGCCACCAACACAAAGGCTAGATATAAAGAGTGTGTTTGAAATACATATCTTAAGCGATACGAAAGTTGATTGAAAAGATAAATGAAAAAATATAAATATATAATATAAAAAGAAAAATAAACGCATAAAATTTGAAGTTATAGAACTCGTTGCAGGTGTGATGATCTCCCATCACCTGTTCGATGTTTATTTTCAATATGCGCATATGGGCATATGCAAGCAGTTTTGTACGTGTGTACGTATGTATAGAGACAATGTCGCCGCAGTTAAATGAATTGGTGGTTAGAATTTAATTTAGCCCGAAACTCAGAGGTGGAACAAAAATAAAAAGCAGTACAAAAAAGTATAAAAAATATTGGGTTTCCTCTATTATATAAAAATGATCACGAAAGTAACACAAAAAGACAGGTTGCATTTAGAAATGCTTCTTTTCATTTTTTGCATTAAAATAGCTGACGAATATAGATCCAGATTGTTATTATTTGTTTTGAGAAAAAAAGTCAAAGGTATATATTCTAAATTTATACTTTTTATAAATCCTATTTTATAAGAACTAAATTGATTAAAATTTTACTTATTCCTCCCTCAATTTAAACCGATTTTTATTGTTGTCTCCATTTTAATGCTCGCCACTGTATATTTTTAAGAAGCATTGACTTGGAAGGAAGGACGCGCAAAGCAGGTGGGAATATGGAATGTGGCTGATGAGATAAGGAAGTATTATAACAGAAATAATCGATTTTCAACGCATCTCAAGTGAATTGAACCGAAAGAATGGGTAAAAAAAAACTATTATTAGCAAAAAAAAAAAAAGCTTATGTTACGTAAAAGGATATATAAATACATGCGTAAAAGTGCGTAAGCGATTGCGCGATTACAACAGACAGTATATTTAAGGTAGAGAATTCAATCGATTCGCAAAGTTGTAGAATTGTATGCAGATATATATGCAAAGTACAGTTGCTTGCACGAGAACGTGGCATTAGGAGTTTTGTATTCCCAGAAAAGAATAAGCAGCTGTGCTATTCACTCTCGGATTATTAATAAAGATAACCGTATAATAGTACAAGCTCCAGTGGCTAGAAATAACGTTGTTCGGCATGCTATCATTATCATTATCATTAAGGAAGAAATAACCGAGGTGCCTAAGAATTCACATCGTCTTCCATTGAAGCTGGAGATAGATATGTCAAGTCACCTCGCATCTCTCGCAACGCATAGCAGAATCACCGATTTTTAGGCAGTTATCTTGTTTTCAAGATAGTTTCGTTCATGGCAAGCTCATCTACACTATAGGTTTTGAGAATGCTTTTGTGACTATTATACGAGTAAGAGAATATTATTCTAACGGTATTTCTGTGTAGCAAACTTTACCTGGCAACTTTACTGATCATAAACAGTTGTGATTTGAAGAGCATGCCACTTAGACATTCGATAAAACGGATAATGAAAAAACTGGAACTTTGAAGAGTATTAATAAATCATCAGTTTGGTAATGTTGTTATAGAGTTCTGTTACTGCATTTAACACTCTTTAGTGTGTGATATGATCTCTCACACATATAATAATTCATGTTTGGCTATAGAAAACTTAAGCAGTAACCCTAAGATCTAAGATCAATACAGGTGTAGAAAATAATCAGAGTTTCTCTTTAATTGCTAATAAAATCGGTCTAAGTATCCTTATAAAGTCTGCGCTTAAAAATTTACCAAAATTGTATACAAAAGAAGAGAAGCTTGAAGAAAAGTCTTCATCTACATTTTCTTTGTAATTTCATATTAGCTAAGCACATTGTTCCAAACTTCTCCGTCAATCCAAAAAAAAATTTAAGCAAACCAGCAAATTAAGCACTAAGATGGGTTACTAATATTTTTTGTGTTAATAGTGCATAATAAACGAAATAATTTGCTTCAAAACGTGGCGCATGCCAAACGACGATCTAACTCCAGACGAAATCATCGGCCGTAAGGCTTTCCACTCGAAAACATCGACAGCAATTCAAGGAGTAACAATCATGACTACACTCTCAGTTAATGAACAGAGACGCAATTAGCCATAACAAGTTCTTCATTCTGAGCCTTTCAAAAATTATTGTCAAATATATATGCGAGCTTCATTTTCAATGACACAATGACACACACATGCGAGGTAGCTGTGAGAGGTCCTTGGCCCTACCTCTTGTACTCACTTTGTTGTTGTCAGCATAAATCATTTCTATTTAATTTTGCTTTGCTATTGTCCTCCAGCTTCTCAATCTGTTTGCAATGCTCGTACTAAAGCAATATGAAACTATTGTTAAACGTGTAAACGTGTTGATCCAGAGTTCGGCGACTTGGTTTGGCGCGCCATTGTTTCTCCTTGGCACGCGCAATCATTTGCTTAACTTCATCATTTCGCGCGCAATTCCCCTTCATTATTTAGTTGCGTTGCATTGCTTCGAATTAATCTGTCGTTCTAAATGTTTTTGGCGTGAATTCAGTGAAGTTCAAATATTCATTCCAGCTGCCACATTTCAAATGATTTCTGCACAATTTCTCTTTCGCTATTTAATCTCGCTGCGTAGTAGTGGATCGGTCGGTGGCGGTCGGTCGCTTCTGCTGCTGCAACATTTACTCATTTATGTTGGTGCGAGTGCGAGTGCGAGTGTGTGTGTATGTGTGTGTCATTCAAGTGTTCTGCCCCAAGTTCACTAACCACCGTTAGAAGTTGAAATATCATTATAATAAGGTGCTACGGGGAGCGGGGAGCTCTTCAAAATATGCAAGGAATTTATAAAAGCTGAAAAATACAATAAAACGGGAGAGCTAGTTCAGTATAATTCAGATTCATAAAATATTGCTATGTCAGCATTTTAACGTTCATTTGTCACTGTTGCACTGAATTGCTATCTAAATGCTTGCAGCAAGAGGATTATAACTTTACTAGAAATTGTGGGATGCAAAAAGGATTTGAACCTGATTCGCTTCATCTGTTTTTTTGTTTTTTCAAAAAGTCTATGTTGTTCTCATATACTGTAAGTACGAGGGCGCCAGTATCGTACGAGATTTACATCGTGTAGCACATTCTCCGTTACTGTCAAAAGTACCGCATTGGAATCGACAGTTTGTTTTGACCTCGCGAGAAGTGACCTTCAATGAAATATAGATCCACTGGTACGCATGAAGTCCATCCTAACGGTAGAAATGGTGCCAGTCCACACAAATACAAATGAGCTCCGTGCATTGCTCTTTTTCACACAGCGCTTGTAAATAAAATTATATGGGCGTGGCAGTAGGCCTTGTTGCACTAACAATCGTATTGCCGCCACCATGAAAGTGGTCCCATTGTTGCACGCAATATTGCACAAGTTTTAATCTTATGTAACTTGTACATAAATCTAATATGTCTAAATGCATTTTGATGGCGGACTTTTCGCGCTACAGCCCATTCATGTTTGGCCATTGGAGCCTCGGAAAAGGGAAGCACAAAATGGAAACGAACAAAAGACTGCGATGCACATGCAACATACGCATATGCACATATTATATATGTTCTGTCCCTGTAATTTCTTGAATGAAATGATGTAACACCGACTTTCGCAATGGTGTGCAACAAACGGCGTGCAGCAACATCTGCATTGTGATGTTCAGGGGTGTACCTCAGTAGAGAGAAATAATTTCAGAAAGCATTGAACTGTAATGCATTGAAGTGAAATGGGTTTTTATTACTATTACAATATTCATACTTTCCAAAAAAAAAGGTCAACAAATACGAATGTGGTCCGACATGTACTTAGTCTGTAAAATACAACTGAAAATTTTGAAAAAATGACGATTTATTTCTCGACATATACTCCATTTACCTCGATACACTTGACCTAGGAGTGGTTCAACTTTTTCAATCCATTTGAAAACATGTTAGCTAGAGATCTGAAAAGTGGCGAAAACCTTCTCATTCAACTCAAATTTCCGGCTGATGTGATTGGGTTTTTCAAGTTTGGAAACAAGAAGAAGTCGCACCTAATTCGACCAATTTGGCTTTGACGATGGCAGAGGTGTGTAAAGGGTGGAAGAGAGTTGTCATGGTGAAAGACCACTTTCTTCTTCGCAAATGGGGTCGTTTGTTGTAATTCGGCCGCAAAACGGCCCATTAATTCGACATAGTAACGTCCTGTGACCGTTTATCCGTGTTATCGTTTATCGAAAATTAATTTAGACTATTCATTGATTTAATTACAGTCAAATGAACGGAGCTCTCTATCATCTCTTCAGTCATGATCGCTTCATTATAACAGGACAAAAACATATACCATCTAGGCAATTTCACACAGACATCAAGTAATTGAGTATAATCTAAGAAATCGATTCCGAATATGGACATGAATGAATATATCGAGAATGACCCTAGAGGGAAGGGCCCTAGACAAACGAATATCGAAGAAATATAAAAGATGAAATATACGACCTTGTAACGACTTTAGCCGATGATAAGTTCAATTGTATAAGGTCCGTGGACATAATGGTACCCTGGAACATCCTCACCTGAAATATGGAAGGGCTTCTCTGTACGGCTTTATGTTTCAGATAGGACCAACCTCCAACCGACTAACTTGAAAAAATAAAATAAAAACTATCTACATTAAAAAATAATTTTCAATTCGCTTTGTAATTTATAACTAATGTAATAAGTTGCATAAAAAACAATTTTTTTTAATATGAAAATGACAACCAATTTTTCGTTTCTAATTTATTCGAGCTTTTCCGGGTAAGTATGTAGCAAATCCATTAAAATATGTAATTTTCCATAAACAAAGCATCCATAAATAATAATAAATTAATTAAGCAATTTTGTATATGACTTTAACCAAAATGTTCTTAAAAATTTAAAATAGATGCCCAAGAAAAAATAAATAAAAATTTAAATAAAAAAAAAAATTATTATATAAAATTTTATATACAAGAAATTAATCAAAGTTCATAAAAGTTTTTACAATAAAAATAAAATTGGTTATTGATATATGTATATGATATATATGATATCCTAAACGCGCTGTAAAATAATTAAAAATAATAGCTTTCGTATTTCTATTTTCAATTCCATTTTTTCTTACGTAATAAATAATCTAACAAATTAACCCTCAAACTTCAATCACATCACATCACATACACACACACACACAACAAGTTGCAAAGCACGAAATCGCAATTTTCTCTCTTCGGCATCGTGGCCTACCAGGCAACCAGAATCGCACAGAAGGCAGCCCCAGATATTTTTTCTTGCAATTGTGTGCGTGACCAACGCAAATTCCCAGCGTGCTGCATAGCAAAAGGCGCCAGAGGTGCGAGTCTCTGCTAGATGTGAGCACAGCATGTCTATTATTATTAGAAACAATTAAATGCAGATTCTGGCGATATTTCAATACATTATGTGTAGCAAGAAATATATTTGAGTAAGATATTTATGCCGGAAAAGAGATTTTGTAAGTCAAAAAGGGCTTATGATCATATGCAAGACAACCAATCGGCATTTTTATTCTCATTGTAAAGTTCGGCTCTTAATGTAATCAGCGCCCTCTATTTGTCGGTAGTGAAGACATGTTTATATTCCTATGTAGTACTCAGAAGCCCTGTTGGAAAGACAAATAATTATAGCTAAACTAGCTCTGATGTATTTTGGTCCAGATTCTTTCCGTTTTTACCCTCTCCGAAGCAGTCGTTACTGGCTTACATAAATGAACAAAGCGGTTTTAACTCAAAAATAAAATATTTATTATATTGTTTAAAATGTAATGGCACTTAAAATATCTTATTTTCAATATTTTATTTTCTATTATACTCTCTAGCTTTTACAAATATGTATATATGTATAAAGTATATTATGATATTATATAATATGTTAAAAAAATTTATATTTATCCTTTTTCAAATTGTTTCTGAATCATTTGCTTTGTCACGTAATAGTTTTAGTTACAAATTCTAATTAATAATTTTTTCCATAAATTTTAAGGATTTTTTGGAAACATTTATAATATTTATGCATAATTTGCATATAAGGATAAATATAAAATTGTATTTAACATACAAACATACATTTTCTACAATTACACAAAATGATCAGCAAAAGCATATAATTTGTTCGACATATTACGTAAATGTATGTATATATGAAGTTAAATAAAAATATTGGGAGATTACTAAATATGCGTACATACATACACTACTTGACCTTAGAATATAATATATTATAAAAGTTATTATTAGTAACAAACTACTTGGGTAAATACAATCTGGATTTATGTACTAATTATTATGGACGATTTTCAAAATGCAGAAACGAAATAAAAACACTACAGCACATACTACACAAATGCAAAAATATATATGGACGAATTACACACTCAACATATACAAAAAATGCAAATGCAAATGCGTTAACGAGTGTTAATAACAATTGCGAGTATACTTATTCTCACAAAATATGCCAAAAAATAAATGTAACGGACGTTCGTGTCTATAATTAAACACTTCGTATGTATTCGAGTGCGTTTCGTATATCAAATTTCGAGTTTCGTTTATATTCGCCTTTGATCGGCGCACAAAATGTTTTCAGCTTTTCCTCCGACGCCTCTTCGTCACCCCCGCACAATGGCAATGGTGTGTGTGCAGACGTGCGCATTGGTATGTGGCATGCCGCCGGTGCTGCAGTCAGAAATGCGTGACACGCACACGTCGCATTGTGGCCGTCAGCTAGAACTATAAATCCGTTATGGGTCCAGCAACGCTCAATTTGGTTGGCGATTGTCCAACACAACCGACGTTGCTGCTCGCCGAGGCGTTTACATGTGCTTTATGTTGTTTCTGCTGTGGCATGATCACCGCTGCCGATGCTGATGACATTGCTGATGCGTGTGGTTGTGTCGATGGTAATGCTGTTGTTGAGTTGTTGGTAGTGCAAGGGTTAATGTTATAAGTGTAGCCACCAACGAAAGGATTTGCAACAATACCATTACCAGTATTACCGGTACCGTTAGTTAGATTATATGCAACACTTGCATTTAGATAATGGGATGCATTGTTGTTGGTCGCATTGTTGGCTTTATTGGAGCTTAGACGTATTGTTTTTACCATATTCTCAAGCCTAAAATGAGAGAGTCAGTAAGAGAATACGGAAAATACAAGTGAGGTTAGAAACGTACAAACAAATTTGGTTAAATTACATGTCTAATATAATTGTTATTGCTACTTATTATTTGATAATTAAGGATGCAAGTGAATAAGAAGCTGACAGTTAGTGAGTATTATGAGTATATTATTTGAATGTGTAACGAGTATGTGTGCGGATTTTTATGTTTCATTTGTGGCTGTGTGGCATGCAGCAAATGCAGTGGAATGTTATGTTATGTTGTTAGTGTTGCTAAGCATTTCATTGTAAGTGTATTTGTGTTTCAGTTTTAATTTATTTGTCATTTGTCATTTCAGTTATAATAAACAGCTTAAAACTAGTTTGTTCAAATTAAGCATGCAACTTCTCTCTTAATATAATTCAATTAATTGATAACAATTATTAAACAACAAATAAGTGTGGAAATTATCAACTAAATAAGGCGCATTGTTTTTTACATGTGAAATAAATATACGTTAATAAATATATGCATGTCTTTTTATAATTATTTTACAATTTATAGACTATTACATATTTTTCGAACTCAATAAAATATATATTTATACAGTTTATTAAAAAAATAATTACATTACCTACATTATGCTATATTTTTGAAAGATTAAAAGCCAGTGATTTACATACATATACTTTCAACAAAACTTCAAACAAATTATTGCAAGTAAAGAAAGTTAAAAAGTTACTAGCGGTGGAAAACTGTTCTTGAAAATCAAAATATTTCTCTAATCCGAAGTGAATTTTAAACATTTGTTTTTACTACACACCCAAATTTACGCTGCTTTGTATCAAAAATTCAACAATTTTCAATATAATACTCGATTACAGTCTACGTGACTTAATTTTTTTTTAAGGAAATATTGTATTTTTATATTTATTTTTTGTACCCAACTGACCATTTTAATTTTACTTAAATTCTATAAATCTGTGCCCATATCAATATTTTTGCGTTTATTAAAAAAAAAAAAATAGATAAAGTTGAAATTTTTAAATATTGGAAAAAAATTAAACAAGCCAGAGTGAATTTGCTTTAAATTATAGCTAAAATATAACAAAAGAAAAAATACTATTAGGGCAATTTCGGCTTTAAAACGAAATTATGCTATTAGTATTGAAAAGAAGAAAGAATAAAATGATTGGTAAAAATAACAAAAAATATCCTGTCTAATAATTTAATTGAAAAATGATTTTTTTCTGTTGCGACAGTTTTTATATAAATTGGAAACATTTTTGAGTAATATTTTATCCAATTATTTCCCGAAGTAAAACCATTGCCAGATACTAAGAAAAAGTGAAATCTATAAATTCAGGTCAGTAAAGTCAATAATAATTTCAAAGCATAAAAAAAAGAAATTTGTATTCGAAATAGTAAAAATTGTGAAATTAAACTAAAAGAAATGTTAAATAAAAAACAAACAGGGTTATTAATAATAAAAATAATGAAAATATGTGAAATGCCTCGAACAGGAAACCTAGCAAAGGCAGCTTGCAGTGGGTTGATAATTCAAATTAGAAAAATTATAGTTTAGCATTTTAAATATCTCCGGGTAAACCGTACTTGTTTTTTTGCAGAAGCTTTTGGACTTCGAAAATATAATCGGCTATTTGATATTGTTTGCTCCTGCTCGAAAACTGAAAAGCGATTGCTTTAACCTTAGATCTCGTTGCGTCCATGACCAATAAAATGACAGTGGTGTAATTTGCAACATTTTTCTTACCTCTCTTTTTCCTCAAAAAAGAGATTAGGAAAAAAAAGTATTATGTAACTTGGCCAAACCAAAATTCACAAGAAAAATTTTTTTTTATATAAAGAACGTTTGTCTTAAGCATTATAAATAAGAAGAAATATTAGAAAAAGCACCACTACTTAATTAACAAAAACTAAATATGTTGTAAATAAACTATACGTGAATTTTACTTTGAATGTCATGCAATTGTATATAGGTGTTTCATAAGTACATACACGTATGCATATACCATGAAGTAGAGATTTAAAAAATATTGCTTAGGTATTCTTTTTGGTATATTGGTTGACAAGAAAAAATTTATATAAAATTAACCAGTTTAACCAAATTACAATATTTTTAATTAGAAAATAACTGTATAATAAAGAACCTTTTTTTTAACTTTTTTCTTCAAATAACATTAAAAAATCTTTCTTGTCAACCAAAGCCTCCTAACTGACATTTTGTAAATACTGGCTTAATAACAGCATATTGAATATAAAGAATGCAACAAGCGCACAAAAAATAATAACAAATATATATATATATACAAATTGAAATAAAATAAAATAAAAATTTAAAACAATACTAATTGAACTAAAGTAAGATTAAAAATTTAATTAAAAGAAAAGAAGGAAAATATTTTTGTGCCGCACAACATTTCACTAAAGTGTATGCAAGCAATTAAACCCACGCAATCACACGATTATCGGCCTCCTTACGCGCTGCCACCGCATCCTGCAACTCCTGCTGTAGCTCCTGTGTCGACAGTTTGCTGTCATCGTCCGCCTCATTGCCGGCATCCTCATCTTCGTGTGCAGCAACACCCGCAGTGGCACTAGCTTCCTCGTGACTTTCACCGTTACGCTTCGAGCCATCGATATTTGGCACTTTTCTGCCCTTCTTTTTGCGTTGCTTCACCGCATCCTCCTCGACCGTTGTTGATATGAGTGCGAAATTGGGCGGCGACATCAACTGTTGACCGGTGGCCATAACAGGATTGCCGTTAGGCAAGGGTGTTACTGTACAAATGCCTACGCCACTGGCACCACTGCTGCCATTGTTATGTACAGCAGCACCGGTGCCACCACCACCACCACCACAACTACCCGCTCCCACGCTACCGCCACCATCCGAGCTGGAGAACGAACTGCGCAGCTCTGTGGTGTGTCTATCACTTACGGTCACCATGTCCGCGGCGGTGGCACGTTGCGTGACCGTCTCAACGATGTGCAAACGCTCATCCTGCTCATCCTGCTCATCCACGGTGAGCGCAACGGTCGGCGGCTGATGGTGTATGGTGCCGTAATGTAGACTCATCGATTGTGAGCGTCTTGCTGGCGCTGTTGAAAAGGATTTGCGTTGGGTGCGCAGCGCTTCATTCTCATAGATGATATCGGGCGCGTTGCGTTGATTGAAGAGATTGGTCAATATTTGGCGCATATACTTGTTCTCCGCCTCGAGGTGTGTAATGCGTTTGTTGGACTCTTTGCGATCGGTGCGCAGATGATGGACTTGGGACTGAATGGAGGAGCTATATTAGAGAAAATATGAGAGAAATTCCATAGTTTTAACCAACCTTTAGCTCTTCAATGTCGCGCATCATGCGCAAGTTGCTCTCATTAAACGACCATTGACGCTCTTCAACCATCGCTTTTACCCTAAAATATAATAAATATTATATGTTATTTTTATATTATAACTAAAAACATAAATATTGAGGTTATCGTCGACAAAGCTATGAAAACAATCTAAGTACAATATATTATTTCCATGTTTATTTTAATTTTCTATTTGCGCTCTCTTTCCGATCTCTATTAGTATCGAAATAATTTCTACTATTTTATTAAAATAACCGATATATTGACCCTTATTGACCCCTAATTTCAAATAACCCATTAATATTCAAAATTTAAAGTAGGCATGGTTGCCATCCGATTCTGGCTATTTTTTAAATGTCACAATTCAAATGTGAACTAAGGGGTATTTACACTATTATTATACAGCGATTTGGTTAAGATTGGTTAATTTGCACATATAGAGCAAATATATCATCTTGGAAATATTCATATTAAATCTACTAGGGGCAAGCGCCGCATCCACTTCTAACTACCTATGGGGAATTATTAAGTTAACCCTCTTTAGTGTTATAGAGTTATATAACTTTATATTGAATAACACCATTTTATGAGTGAAATAAAGATCCAACTGTTTTATTTGCTTAGGTATGCTTACTCCTTGGAGTAACAAAACGAACAAAAACAAATCCAGATATCTCAATATTTTCCGCGAGTGTGCATAAATATTAATTCTTAATCGGTTAAGCTATATTATCTTCGTTGAAACTTAAACAGTATATCTCTTGAACCATTTTATTTTTTTTCTTACCGGTTTAATAGCGCATCTTCGCGCACCCGAGCCGCCTCTTTTACCTCACGAACCACATCGGTCATCATACCCGGCGTGTATGCGCCTAGAAATATGCACCATTGGGAAATTTTAAGAAAATACACAATAAAAAAGCCACATATATCAAAATACTGGTGTATTGTTTGCGTTGTTGTACGAAAACCAAGCCAAGTTTTACAAGAAAAACAAAACGAAATTTCGATATACTCGTACTCAAATAAAAAAGCCAAAACAAAAATTTAAAAATGTTGTTTGAAAATGAAAAATTCTTTTCAATACAAATAATAAAGATTACTTTAGACAACATACCTGAATGATAAGTTGGCGCTGGACTTTGCATACCACCAAATCCACCGCCAAATACCATGGGCTGACTGTGCGTACTTAATCCACTCAAGCTATCTCTACGGTGTCTCAAACCCCAATTGGGTGCGTGCTTTAAAGCTTCAATATCAACTAAAGAGTTCGTTTTTTGTTTTTTTTTTTTTTTTGATTTTTTGATTTTTCGATTTTTATTTTCAAGAGCGTATCGAAAGAGAGAGGAAGAGAGTAAGAAGAGAACAAAAAGGGAAGACATGGGAAAAAATAAAAATTAAAATACAAAACAGAAAATAAATTAAAAATACGCTTACAACAATAAATCCATAAGAGACTACAAATTACAATACTAAATGACAATTATTTACAACTACAAATACACATATAGTTACGCTGACGGTAGAAGGGGCGTAAATAGAGATAGTGTATATAAAATAAAATTTTTGCAATTTAAAACAGCGAATAAATGCTGCGTAGTGTTGTATTTAATTTATAATTAAGCTCGAAACAAATATTTATGTGCAGTTACACGCTTATGAATAGCTAAATACTGTTTAGCAAAAGTAATGAGCTGTGAAAGTGCGAATAGCACATATGTACATATGTATGTATAAGTATATATATCTCCAAGGTGCTATAAAAAATTATTAAGTAGGCCGTAATTGCTCCTTCACTTGTAAATTATCTTTGGTGACATGAGATAAAGAAGATTTACTGCAAATCTAAGATCGTAACAGACAATTGGAAAACGAGATGAGAGAGACAGAGTTCAATTGTAGGTGCAAGATTTCTAACAATATATATACAAATTCTATTACAAATTAAAAATATATTTAAATGTGTTTACGAATTTTTATTCAGCACCAGTTTTCGAATAACAGTTATTGGTTAGAAATTAATAAAACATCTCTTTCATAATGCTTTAACCTCACTTCCGTTATAATGGTGTGACTTTCAATAAGAAATCTTTAACTAGCAAACCTTTCTGCTATACGATTTTTAGTACTTTTGAACTGCTTCTTTAAACGGGAGATGGGCAACCATGTTTCTCAAAATGTTCTGTGCAATAAGCAATTTGTGCTGATCGTTCTCGAAACCCGAACCTGCAATAATTTCGTCTATCTAAAGACCCAAAAAGACACAATCACAATATCGGGAAAGTCACAGAGATGTTTTATGGAGATTCCGGACTACCACGGGCCCATTTCGAAAATGCAGACTCAACTGTTTTACTTTGGAAAAGGTTTGAGGTCTCCAAGATCTATGCGAGCCATGTACTACGAAACTGTACGACGACTTCAACGAAGCGCTTATGATATTCAATTATACCATTTTAAAGCATTGCATGGTCATGGATATTGTCATATTATAAAATTAATGAAGATGCCGCTGTTGCGGCGGGCATAAATTAAGGGTTACAACATATAGTTTTCAAAAAACAGTTTTATTTCCATTTAATATTATCTAGCCACCTAAGAATTTTAAAAACTGTGTACATTATTTCTGCATGGGCTGAAAAGTCTTTGAGCTACCTTTGATCTTGACGTTCAATCGATTTAATAAGGCTCAATAATATTTGGATTAATTGTTGTATCATTTTCGAGGTAGTTGCTGAAGATAATTCAAAATTAATCAAAAAAAAAAGCCGGATAAAACATTGCCATGAGACTGTTGTATTTTCGGGCGCTTTAGATGACTTTCCAAACTGAGGTTTAGCCGATTGGGCTGATCAGGTATGCCCTTGTTTCATTACAAATCAAAATTCAAATGCACAAAAACTCGTTCTTATTCCATTTGACCAGTGGCAGATTGCCCTATGAATTGAGTCTGCTTGATCGATGATCAAACCCGCGGCATTCCAAGTGTACAAAGCCTTTTCACTTGTAAATATTTGAAAAAAACGTTGAAAAAATATTGAGATTAGTTCCAGAGTTCCAAAATTCCATGATAACCTTTTAAGGCCGTAAAGCTCTATAATTTCAGAGCCCACAGCCGCCATTTTGTTTTAAATCTCAGGAAAAAACGCAATCATTTAATTATGGAGATCATAGAGTCCCCTAAACGAAATTTTAATTTTTCTCGTCGTTTTCCAAGAAAATGTTTTGAAATTAAATGATTCTTGGACGTTCTACAGTGGTGTAGCCTCTTGGACAGATATAGGACAGATATGATCTAAAACTTGTTTACCAAACGCTTGAATTTTTATTAATAAGTTTTTTTTTTCAAGACTTCATTACTATAATCGATATTGATGATATAAGTTGATATGGATATATGTAGATACGTATTTATATATAAATACGAATTCTTGAGCCGAAGTACAGCTTGAAATAGTTAGAATTTCAAGGAAAGCTGTTCTGTTTGTAATTAATTGTACTCGCATAACCAAGCAGAAGTTTCAGAGCAACGGAACTAACGGAACGGAATGTAATAAACAATGAGCAAATAAATGTTGAATGCCTACAATGACATTTATGAAAGCATTCATTAAATTGAAGGAAAAAGCCTATTAAAAATTCTGAGCAATTAAATAACTATAATTAGCGACTCACAAGGTAACGTTGTGCCACAAATAGAAAAGTAATAATAAAATATGAAACATTAAGCATATATACATACATGTAATGAAGAAACTAACAATGAGTAGAGCTAAAATTTAACGTATGTGTTGCTGCTAATAATAAATAAAAAAGTATACATAATTAATTTTAGATACATATACATCTACAAAACTATATACACACCTATGTATTCTTGTAATTATGTGTACATAAAATATTTAAATGCTCACCCTTTGTTTCGTGTAGATTTCGGCAAATTTTCGTATTAGTTTCGTGCAATAAATTAATCTGCTCCATTAATGCAGCGAAGAATTTATTATTCTCCAAATCGCTCGGTAATTGATTGCGACGATCGGGTGTATTTTGGCCACTTACTTTCGAGTCGTTGTCGGATGGATTCAGCAGGCATGGGTCGCTGAAACGGAAGCTAACGGAAAATATGCAAGTGAAATTGATTGCCGTGTGATTAAAAGACAATCTAATATAATCAGTTCAACAGTTTTTACATACCCTCTACTAATATTAGGATTGCTGGCACTGCCATCGAGCACATCTGTCGAGTTATTTTCGATTTCCGATGAACAGCCCATCATATTTACAATAGGCGGCAGGCTGGCGAAGTCTTGAGCATCCGTTTGTTGATAATAACCACTGGGATCGGGACCCATGCCACTGTGTGGAAACATCATGGAGTGGCGGTTGTTGTAGTGAGATTGCTTAACGTAATTTGGCACATTCTGAAAGAGGAGCGAGAGTTACTTGTGTAAGAAAATTTTAAAGCGTTTTTCAGAGTACTAAGAAATTGGAAATAAATAGATAAGAGTTTTCTAATATATATTTAATTTAGACCATTTCCTCTATGTTTCGGTTTGTCAATAGATATTCTGGCTTTGACCTACTTGTCATATTTTCTTAGGATAATTTCTATACTTTTGTGGAGAGAAAACCGAAAAAGATGTTACACATGAAGATTTTAACAGATTTTGGAACATGAGGAGAGAGAGAGCAAAACTTTCAGTCACTAAGGAACTCTCCCTCGAACCAGGGATAATTTTGGCATGCATTTTTTGCCGCCCAGACCATGTTAAGCCCTGACCTGAATACCTTTTAACTTGAAAAGAATGTGATTAAAGTTTTCGATTGATACAAAGTTATAATTTTGATGAGAGACCATATCCATTTTGAGGCCGATAAATTCTTTCATGTTCTTTTTTCTAACTAAATTTGACTGACTTTTGTTCCACATCTAAACCTCTGCTTCATGCTAACTGATTACTACTACTACTACTACTACTACTACTACTACTACTACTACTACTACTACTACTAAAGCTTCATAACTTAGTAACGTTCTCTTTTAAGACTCACCCGTTGAAAACCTTGGCTAAAGGGTCCGCTACCACCGCCCGTATAACCGCCGGAAAATGACATTGGACCCGAACGCAAACCAAATTGCTGTTGTTGCATTTGTGCGGAGTGCTGCTGTTGTTGCTGCTGTTGCATATACGAATATGGGGGCTGTTGATTCGCATTATTCAAACTATTATTGGACAAGTATGCTTGATTCTGTTGTTGCTGTTGTTGTTCGCGTTGTTGTTGCTGACTTTGTTGATGACGTTGCTGCATTTGTTGTTGTAGGAATTTTTGCGGATTTGTTGCACTAATACCAGCACTACCGCCGCCACCACCAGTTCCCGTTGGCGTTGGATTATAATCTAGGAATTCTGATGAGGAGGATAACTGTGCATTGGAGGCATCCTTGAGACAAGTCTCTAGCCAGGCGTCTAAGTGATCCTTCATATAGCCGTCAGCATGCCCATGACCTTGACCGCCACCACTAGGCACAGTTGCTGTGCGTGATTTCAACTTCTTGCGTTTATTCGACTCGTTCATAACTGTAATTAGAGGAAATGGAAATTGCTTGAAAATTTTCAAATTGATATATCTGTATGGGCGTACTGTCTATTACAGAGCTATTAATTTGGTATTCAGAGAGTGCAATCGCGCGTTGCAAAAATTAGGTAATCGCAAGCGAAATTACGAGTTAGCATTGAATTGTGGACAACAAAGCGACGTTCGTTCAATACCAATGCCTCTACACTCTACTCTACTCTATTCTACAATGACTCTACACACATACATATCTATAAACATACTTAGAAATAAAATAGATGATGTGATTGGCGTGCAGTGATGTCACGAATGAAGCATCATTAATTCCGCTTTTTATTTTTTTTACTTTTTGCTTTTAAATCTTGCATTTCTCATAGATGTTTTTAATCTACATTTTCTGTATTATAGTAATGAAAGTGGATGCATCTGTTGCTGTATACTGTATTAGTATAAATCAACTAAATTCCATATTATATGCACTGAATTCATAAACTGCTTAAGCCTATGCAGTACAAGAGGCAGCATACCGCCTCCGCGATTTTTGACTCAACTTTACACATTCGAATCTCATTTCTCATGTTATTAAAAAGTGGCAGCACTTTGAAGTTTTTACGGTAATAAAAACATATGGTTTATTTCAAATTTAATTTTAAAGCCTTCCTGTCTCGCTACAAATAGTCAAGCAACGCGAGGAAGGGTGAAGGGTTGCATGAAATTGATATGCATTGAAGAAAATTATTTTTAAAAAATCCAGCAGTTCTTGTTTATTGGAATTAGGTGATTTTGAGCTTCTTCAAGTCGGCAATGTAATGTATATAAATAAAATGCTGAACATTTTTTTTTTTGTAATTTCTTTAGTGCAATTTTTTTTTTTTTAATATTTTGCACTAATAAATAATTATTCATAAATATTTATTTAGACATAGTTAATATTATTTAGTTCATTATTCAAGCAATATCTAATACTTTAATCTTAACACGAATATTTCGTGATTTATATAGTACTGATTATTGTTATTTCCCAAATAGATGGCAATCCTAATCATAATAATGTTCTACTTCAACGTATGTAGATTCCATTATCCTTGTTAAAATGTGTTGCTTTTATTTTTATTGTTTTATTATTACTATTCCTGGCGCAATCGATTTCTGGTGGGTAAAGTAATCCGATTCCGTTCAGTCAATTACAAATCAAATCGCCACAATTACCAAAGTCTTTAGCGAAAAGTGTAAACACACACTAGCAAAGCGCTAATTAGCGGATATTTTTGCACTCGGCCCCTAAACAAATAAATATATTGTATACAAATGTATGTACTAGTATGTATGTATGCATGAATAAGGGTAACGGCTACTGTTTATAAATCAGCTAATTTGCCTGTGGGTGTAGCAAAAATGTGAATTTGAAATTGAGGTGAGAAATGCGATACTTAGTAGCGCTATCAAGTGCCAATACCGGTAAACTTGCTATTAGCCGATTGGTAAGCGGCAATATGTCATGCAGTAACGCTCACAAATCAAGCGTACATGTGTACCTATGGGCTATCACAACAATGTTATGTGGTGTGTACATATGTCAGCTTGTATTTAAGAGTATAATTTCATGCACATTTTGATTGTTGATTTTCGCTTTTTTAGAAATGGGTGTGTTTACACTCAAGTATGTGTTTGTAAATACAGTTAATGGCGATAATTGTATGCTGTTGTTCTTTATAAAAGTTGCTAACATTTGAACGGTGGTCCTTCAGAGCGGGAAGGGTGTGTATTTTGGAGACTTAACCAAAACTATCAAAAGTAACTAAAACAATGGCTTGCTTTTAATCCAAAATCCTATTGTCTTATTCTCTGCAATCAAGCGCGAATAGATTAAATATGCTTGGTTAAATCGCTTTTCTATAGCTTGTTTCGCGATGATTCACACTTACTTGTTGCAGTTGCGCACTGGAACTGGCTCGACCAGCTTTTTACCTTACCTTGGGTGCAAAAAATCCAAGGAATGTGTGACTCATTGCGTCAGAGCATTCAATTCATTTAGTTATATAGATGTAAGCATGCTTATGACTAGGGCTGAATGTGTGTAACCATGTATCTGAATACAGGAACGGTTTTCGTATACAAAGGTCTTATAGCAGTAAGAAGAGGTTCATATCTTTTCGGGGAATTCAGAAAGATACTAAAAGCTAAACAAAATATATACAAAAATCTTTTGTTACATTTGTATGTTTTCCAAATTATTCGAAGCTTTAAATATATTTTCCAAAAACATCATATGTATGTATGTATATGCATATATTTATAACATTTTGTTTCTTAAAACAAAAAAAATGTCACACATCAAAATGAAAGCATTTAGGCACTTGCTTTAGAAAAACTAATATTTCTTATAAATATTTGTCATATAGATATGTATTTTTGTATTTATATACAAATAGTATGTACACTAATTCGATATTTTTGAGGCAGCATAGTTCACTGAACTATGAAGAGTGCTAAAAATGAGGTAAATGAATACAAAAGTTTGGCATCTATCAAAACTATCTCAACTCAAACTATCACGAAAACTAAAGCAAAATAATAAATTCCTACTTTTACTTTTATTTAATATCGAAAACCCGAATGTTAATTATAGTTTCAATTTCACTTGATTATTAACAATTTTTTTTGTCAATCGCCTAGGTTAACTAACCATATGCATACATAAAAGAGAACCACCTCTACTTGATAGTACACACAAGCCGGTTAAATTATGTCACAAACACACAATCAATACAAGTGATTTACAATACAAATTAAATTATTATAATTCCTATTTGACCAAACCGATGTAGCATATTTTGAAAATATCAGATTTGAGGCATTCACAATTATTGCACAATTTGAGCATTGGGGACAGTAAGCTCAATTTTGGTAGTGTTGCCAAACGGTAGTGTTGGTAGGGTAGCCAAACGGATTTCGGTAGCGTCTTAAGCTTTTCCATCGACAATTCATCTGTATAATTTAAATAAAATTTCGATATATGAAACAAAAAATCGAACTTAAGATCCAATTTGGTTCAAACTTGCGATATTCATATATTGGGAAGAGAAAATGAACTAAACTATCAATTAGTTGTCTACGTAACCGGGACGAACCCGATTTATATCCGGCTAAAGACCATCAATTCGGCAACCTTCCTAATATTATTTGGGCCACGACCACAGCAATATCAATCAATTGTTCCGCTGGAAGTGGCCAAGGTCAAATTATTATAAAATCCATTTTTCATCTGATTTTGGTTTGATATAATTGCCAATAGTTTTAATAGCCAAAGTCTTTCTTTTCTTTTCGGGTAGGAGAAATCTATATTATGGAAAATGGTGCCAGGGTTGGTGCGAAAACTCCTTATGTTTAAAAACAGACAATACAAGTTTAAAAGCTGTGCAATAATAATAAATTTTCAATCACAATCAATTATAACTCTGAATCAACGAATACAACCGGAAACGATTCGATCGGTTGGACCAGAAGCATTAATAAATTTGAAACGAAGTCATAATGGATGCTTAAATATCGTCATTGACCACACACTTTTGGCGTTTGAGCGAAAGACAACTTCTATTATTACTTTGATATTCCGGCTGAAAATTATATTGGACAAACAAAAGGTTAAATGATTAAAAATGATACTGCCACTTGATCTACACACATTTTAATAGCAAAATACTTAATGGTAATATTTTTTGCCAAATATTCAAATTTAATCCGATATTTTAGATAACTGAAATTTTTGTTCAAAAAATGTACATTGCATATATATAAAAATATGGAAAATATGGCCAAAATATGGTATTATTGTAGAAAATTTGCCGATTGAATGAAATTAAGGGACTATCGAAAATATCACTAAGCTAGTATATCCTCAGAAGAATTATCCTTTTACCAGTTAACATTGAATAAACAGAACTGTAGAAGCCTATAAGTAAGGGATTAGCAATTTTTTTAACACAATAATAAGTTTTTTTTGTTTTTAAGTGGAGTAGGATAAGACCTGTCTTGTTAGGTTATCTATCGTTTAAGATGTTTATCTATACTTTCCATAAATCAGGCAGTAAGCATTGTTTTGTACTAAGGCTAGAAGTGCTTACCTAGGAAACGAAACTAAAAATACTACTCAAATAAAATTATTATCAAAAACGAAATGGTATTCGCAATTTGTTTTAATTTCATGTCTTTATATCTTTATAATAATATGAGCAGTCGATCCAGTCAAGTGAAGACAATAGCAATCACTTACATAAGTCCATTTCACATAACGGTACGCAAAGGAAAATTGCAACAAACGATGGTAAAACCACTGAAATACAGATAAACTACCGTTATTGTCATTTATCGATTAAATTAGCAATTAATTAAACTTACTGTTTTTTGCGCACACAGTGTTTTACACACACGCAAAGCGATCAAAGCTGAACGAGCGTCGAGCTGCCGTATTTCTCTAATCTAAATTGCATTTGACCATCAACAAATTACGATTTCATTTCCAGTTACCAAACGACAACTGTAATAAACCACTGGAAGCTAACTATTTAATTGCAATTTGAAAATAAAGGCCACTTGACGTACAAAGAGCGACCGTGCGGAGAAGGAGGGGAGGGAGGGGGAATGAGACAAAAATAAGTAATGAAAATAAAATAATGAATGGAAATTGTTAAAAAGCGCAGTTATAGCCATTTATCTTCATTTCAGTGAGTGCTCAATGCAGTGGGCTTTAAACTGGCCGTCAGGTGAGGACATATATACATACGAGTACATACATGTATTACTTGCAGTGTACATGTCCATACAATTGTGTGCACTTACGTCGCATTTTGAATTCATGTGTCGGTATGTATCTATGTGCTTGTATGTAAACAAATTTCAGCGACTAACTGTTAACTACATACATACACACATACACATGTATACATACATACATATACATAGAATGTGGTAGTTGAGTGGTTAAGCGAATATCTGAAACGGTGGGTGATTGAGTGGTGAGTGGCTTCACCTGCACGCACGAAAGTTCAAACGTCGCGCATATTCGTGAGGCCATCCAATTGGCAGATAACAAATTTAATTGCCCATTTTGCATTTTGAACAATAACGGACTCGAGTACACAAATGAATGGAAAGATATTTGATAGGTTCCACATGAATACTGTGTGTTTATGCAGGAACATGAGGCACTTAATTCAGCGATGAGTTAGAGGCAGTAAAACCATAGGATGCTCGTATATATAATATATAAGTATGCTTGTTAACTGCTTTAGGAGGTGACTCAAGCACACACACACACACACACACCCACACTATGGGAGCTCACCGGTGGCATGCGGTGCGCCAATAATGGCCAATATTATTTTCCGTTATTAATTTCGAAATTATCCTCAAATACATGAAATACTGGCTCTAACGCAGATTATATCTAAAAGCAAGTTTAATCGTCATCCTATTTTATTCGCAATTCAGTTATGACTAGCGCATTTGATTTGGCATTTTATTCACAATTACTTTGACTTTCTCGTACACCACGCTTTGGTTTTGTCATTGTCATACCATTGTTTCGAATACCGCTAATGAGCCGAAGAAAGTTGTATGACAACATAAATGGACGAGACATTAGCATGAATGTACATAAATAGTTTTCATGACATCGCAGGGTAAACATCTGCATACATACAGACATATATAGACTTGCATGTTAGCTTAGTTATGCGAACTATTCACACCAAATGCATAGCGAAATCAGTTATCAATTGAATTTTCTCCACTGTGTGCTTCCAGAGGTGTGTCCGATAAGTTATATATCGGAGTAGCGGTAAACTTTGGCGACATAAATCGTTGAGAATTATATAGAATTACTATGTGAATAGACAGCATGTGCCTCTAAAAATTAGGAGCAAAGTGTGTGAATAAATCATTCAGGGTCTTCAAATGACAGCAACTATGGATCACACAAGGAATGAGGTAATTTTCAGACAACATACGACAGATTAAACCAGATATATTGATAGGCTGGCATACTATGAGAGAATCAAACCCTAGTATAGACTTCCTCATTTCCATAGGGGTTTTAGCTAGAAGTTAAAGAACATGAAGAAAGCCATTGACTGACTTTACAGGCACATATGGCGAGTTTGTGGGCCAGCTCGGTTAACCTGGATTGCCGAATAGTCAACTCGTTACTAATTTTTTTATATACATAGATACGTACATATATAATTGGGTCTCGGACGCTTTTGTAAGATACATTTAAGATAACTTCTTGCATCACAAATACACTCGAAGTTTCGAAATTGCTTGCCGAGAAGCAACACTTATTAAAAAGTACTGGCTTGATGCTGGAAGACAACTTTGATCGCGAAAAGTTCACGCATATTCTTAAAAATAATTGTCTTTCTGGAGAAATTTGGTTGAAGTACTCGTTTTAGTCTCTTTTAGTTTACTCGTCACTTTTTTCGACGTGAAATAAAATGAATGGAAGGAATGTATTTTTTCCCAGGAGCTAGAAGACAGAAATTGTCGATAGAAAGAATGTTGTGTATAAATTAAATCTAAATTTGAATTTTAACAAATAGATAACGAGTATAAGGATATACGGAATAAATTATATATAGCTGCTAGGCAACTCCACTAAAAATGATATTTCTAAGAAGAACTAATTAGCTTGAACCACTTAAATCGCATCGAAGAAGAAGAAATTGATGTTGTTGTTTTGGGAAAAGTGTTAGACATTCCACAAATAGTTTTGCATATTGATGCTCTGATGATAATCCTTGGCCAGATATAAATCGTGGTTCGTTTCGGTTGCTCAACTGTCTTGACGACACATTTTAATTACTATAAAGACTTTCTGATCAAATATCGATCGAAAGAAATCTCTTTAATATGGAACTTCACCAAGTTTGAGCTAATCGCTTTGTATTCATGTAGAAAGTTCAATTGCATTTTGAAAACGCATGAAAATTAAGGAAGTGTAATGGTTTCATTTTTCCATTTTTTTGTCAAACAAGGATTAAATGGCTCAGATTTAAGCTATTTGTGGATTCTATATAATTCTTATTGAATTCTGTGATTTCCCAGGCAATCAAAATCTTTCAAATGGTTGGAATTATCTTTTTATTTACATTATTTTTCTCCTTTAAGCATTTGCCAGCTTCGCGTTTGCAAATACATATACAGACATACAGATATGTAGCTAAGCAAGCCAATTACAAGTGTACTTAAGCTGAATTCTCGTCCGGCAACGTACAAATTTCAAATTCAACTCAATCCAATTGACGCTAATGTATTACAAAAATACGCCGATACGTGTATATACATATGTATATAAAAATGTGTGTATCTCAAACATTCGTTTTGTATGCTAATTAATTGGTTGCCGCACAGTTCGGCTTTGTCACACTGTCGCCTCCCAACAGTTATGCATTTATACACATTCGGAGTTCAAAAGTACCTACTCAAACAAATATTTAACTTGCGTTTGCTTGTTTAAATACACATAGGTATGTACAAATATAGTGCATACTGAAGTCAATATATATGTGCTCTTAACGTTTTCGCGTGTCATGCGGCATCAAAATCGTTCAGTCGTTAAATTTCATGTGAACAATACTCTTATCTTCTTAAATCGGCATGAGACAACGGAGGACAGATTTAACGGCAAAAAATAATACAATAATCATAGCAACAATAACAATTTAGGGGAGTAACAAACAAGCATATATCTATAAGTATCCATTTCATGCCATTTGAACATGGATCTGCTCTTAAAGTTATTATTTCTGTTTTTTTTTGCTTTGTTTCATGGGAAATTCAGCTAAATTCAGACAATACTAATTTAAATCGAAAAAAAACGAGAATTATAGCAAACCATAATTGATTTCGACAAGAAAATTATATTTTAGGAAGAATAATCAAAAAAACGCCCAGATTTCCAAATAAAAATCTATGGGTTCTTACCCTCACATACGTTAGACAAAAAAAAAATTGGTTTCAACTCGCTTCTTAAAGCATTTTCGAGAAGCATTGTCTTGTCGAGAGGCAAATACATTTTACATTTGGTTTTAGTATGTCTATGAATTTAGAGTGGTCCAGAAATATCTGAAATGACTGGCTTAGTATACAATCGAGAATTTGTGAACGGCATTGTTCGTGGCTAAATGACAAGGTTTGTGGGGTCTCTACAGGGTCGATGAACTTATAATTGACAGTGTCTTTGCTTTGTGGCTTTGGCGATTGCAGAGCGAATAGAAGAACTTAACAAATAGTAAATCAGAAGCGATCATGAGAATTTCCCTCTCTTCCTCCATCTTCTCTTCTTCTTTTCTCTTTCTCTCTCTCTCTTGCTCATCGTTGGTAACAGCTTTTTGACATTTATGTCTTTGGGTTGAACACTGCTTTCTAAAAACTCAACAATTTTGACTCCCTGAATTCTATGACCGTCGGGCCAATGTAACTGGATCGTACAAGAATTTTTGTCCCGCAAGGGATTGAAATCTCAGCAGTAATCCCCGAAATTATTTGGGAAATATTTTCGTGTTTTACAAGAGCAACTCCCTGAATTCAGCCGAACAGCTCCCGGTTGTGACCGCGAACTCTCTGAAATTTTATAAGAAGTTTTGCCATAAATCTCCACCTCCACCTCCCTTATTTGCTTTTTCTTAATTTGTTTTTGTGATTCCTCGAAGATTCTTTCTACCGGTCTTACGTTGCAAGTATTTATCAGCAACTACAGTTCTGAATGATAACCTTCCGAAAGAAATCTCAAAATTTTAGGAGCCCAGACGAATCCAGAGGTTGAATTTATTACTATTTGGTCTTATTGTTAACCACTTAACGATACAAGACTCCATCCTTCATATATACTCAACCAAATATATACTGATATGCATACATATGTATATATGTATACCATAGGTAACGGCTCTTTTAATATATACCAACAGATTGATAACAATAAAATTACACTGACGTTGCCAACGGTCGTATCACTACACGATCGCATAAAGTGGCTATGCCATGCTCCCAGAGTATCGCCGAGGAGTTTACACACTTACACATAGATGTACATATGTATTATGTTAATGCGATACACAACATACGCACAGACTTCCCTTGCCTGCTAAGAGGTTTGATGGCGGTATGATTCAAACTGAGGCGAAATGTCTCGCATATTTTCATACATTTCTCTTTTCCTTTTGCAAAATATGAAATCGAATAAACATCCAATCGAATACACACAGCCACAGGCAGACAACTCTACACACCTCTTCGGCTCGACACGACCATACGCAACATTGGCCGTTATGTAGCTGATGTTCGTTGATGTTCGCTTGGCGATTATTTATTAATAGCATTATCAGCAACAAAAAAACATCGCTTGCAGCATTTTATTTCATTTCCATTTTCCATTTCATTAATGGCATTTTAAGATTTATGCCGCAATGAAACCATAGTGCCAGTGCTGTATCACGCACTGCTCTTCTTGGCTATCCCATTGCCGTTGCTTCATTTTACATATGTATATATGTATGTATATATATTATATACAAATGTATAACCATCAAAGTTTTTCAGATAGTTATTATTATTTTCTTTCCATTATTCTGTTATTACTTGATTTGCTTTCCCGTTGTGCGCCGCAAATAGCCGACAAGCTGACCGTTTCAAGTGCTGTTAGACGCGCATAAGAACCGCCATAATCTATGGCATTTATCTTCAGCACTTCACTCCATTCGACTTATTATTGGCATTACTTCACATGCACTCTTTCTTTGCATATCTCAAAGCACCACTTAACGTTATGAGTGTGCAAAATAGGCAAAAGAAAGATGTGGAATTCGTTTCCTAGTGGAAACTTTTCTAAGCATCGTGAGATGAATCAAAGATACATATGTATGCAGATATGTAATGTACTTGTGTATATGAAAGGTTCTGGACTTTTTACTTCGGTCAAGAATTAATATCGATTGCCGATCTTATGGATTATATTATAAGACTGCGGTCTGTGCAGTTTTGATGTCTTAAGCATTATGTGTTAATCAGATCAGTTTTGAATTATGTATGTATGTTACCTATCTAGTCTCTAAATTGAAGTGGCTGTTTTTACTTTTTTGCAGATACTGAATCTTGCATTTATTACATGAGGAAAGCGGGAGAATAATATTTTAACAGATTCTTGCTGATTCTGAAAGCTAGATAAAATCGTCTATGTTAACAGATAAAATCTTGGATTGAAAGTGGGTTAATTTGTTATTTAATAGATATGTACGTACGAATATTTAAATAGAACCAAATCTATATTAAATATTACTAAATTCTCAATCTCATAAAAATCGATTCGAAAACGATTAAAAATATGGAGATTTACCTTTATGTACAAGAACAAAATATAAAAATTTTGTACATCAAGTCCATTTTAGAGACCTATTAGAGACAGAAACCATTTCCCATTTATACAGTTCTATAGTTGAAAAAAATTTTTCAAATAATTTGGGGAATACTGCCTAACCTTTGGCAGCATATGAACCCGGTGCCATCAATTGGTTGGAAAATTCTAAAACACACCCCTAAACTAACATGGAATAAATTAAGCAAGATTAGATTGTCTTAGTTGTACCAAGTTAGCACTCACATAGAGTTCTTGCAATAAAGCCTGTCGTATTGAAATTATTGTATATCTCTTCAAAAGAACTAAGAAAGTATTACTCTTTCAGGGAACTGTTGACATAACCAAATTTTTCAATATAAAGTCGAAAGAGAATGTTACAAATTTTAATGGACTAAAGCACGACTACTATTCGGTTTATTATTGGTATTGATTTTTTAATTAAAAATTACGAAATGCTATAATATATTTATAATTTATAAAAAAGAAAATTGTAATTTCCAGTTTTTTTTTTCATTTTACTTGTACTAAAATACAAAATAGTGAGGTTATTGTAAAGTTTTCAGTTTCTCAATAGATCAACGACATAAACAAAATACATACAGCCTTGATGTTTTTGTGCTCGGGCTGCTAACTATTCAATATGCCTTTGTTTTTGTCTATAAATAAGCTAACCGAGAGCACCAAATGACAATTGTAGACAATTGAACAAAACTCTAAGTTTTCCTACAGGGTCATGATAAAGTTTCAAACATATAACATATGAATGCAGAAATGCGACTGCATATGTATTACGTAAGCACAAGTATATGCGGAATTAACGACGATATAATTCACTTACACTTACATATAGCACACACACAATATATTCATATGTAATGTAATATCTTTAAGTAAAATCCATATGATGCATTATTAAAATTACCTCTCTATATATTTCCTGTGAAAT
Organism: Bactrocera minax; assembly: GCA_021498325.1. NCBI lineage: Eukaryota > Metazoa > Arthropoda > Insecta > Diptera > Tephritidae > Bactrocera > Bactrocera minax. Next base: position 568,527 of record JAKEEE010000127.1, on the reverse strand, counting down.
GTAAACCACCCATACTCATTCCACAAGAACAACAAAACCGAAAAACTTTGCTGAATATCTATTACAATACCGTTAAGACAACAAAGTACTCACCTTAACACGACGGAAAGCAGACAGACAAGGCAACGAAAAAAAACTGCAAAAGTATGTGTGTTTCATCGACTAACCCCCGGTTATACGTTTAAAAAATGGACAGATCTTCCACTAAAAACACGAAAGCCGAAAGACAGCAAATAAATACATAAATCACATTTCACCGCGTTTCATTTGTTTGCGCTTTGGTAAATAAGCCTTACACATAAAATAAGCATTGGCAGAATAGTCCAGACACAATAAATAGTTGGACACAAATAATAGTTTAGCATTTCCGTTTTTCTAACAAAATTTCTACCGCAAGTTTAAGAGTCCAAACTGTATATATGAGTGTGGTATATATAATATCATATATAATAAACTACACAAGTGTTTTTATTCAGAAGCAAGTTAATTGAAATATATGTTTATATTTTTATATGATACTACTTACTCCTATGTTAATTAAAGCAATAAATAACAGTTTTTATATCATAATTGATATTTCTCTGTAATTACATCTTGTGTGGTTACTGTTTCCTTTTGCTGTCTTCCGTCTAATTGGATGAAGAAATACCTGAGTTTCACAACGAAAACAAGGAAGTAGAGTTGTAAATTCGATAATAATAACGTTGAAAACTTATTACTAGTCTACAAATACCATAAAGACGACTGGCATCATTTCACATCACGCTCATTTTACTGTCACTAGCGCCTAACGAATTAAATGCCACGATATAAATAGATATTCGAGATAATACATAGGTATTCTGGAATCTAATGCTTATGGATATTATTCAAGTATAGGTCCTTAGAAACATGTCGTACCCAGATTAGTATACGAATTGGTTAATTCAAAATCAAAATGCCTTCAAAAGAAATTGTTTGATATGATTTAACAAGCTATTGGATCCAACCCTGAATTCCAAATATGACAATTAAGATGCCACACACCAATTCAATACTGATCTTCCCTATACACTTTGAAGCATTCGAAAATAAGAATGAAAAAAAAGCAACCACCGCAACTTTAAAACGATTAGTCCTTCAAAATAGGCCTTAGTCTTGACGATTTCTTTCTTTGTCAGTCAGTCAGTCAACACGTTCCTTTTCAGATATATATCGGTCTTTTGGTTAGTGCTTATATGACCGGTCTTATATTATATGTATGGAATTTAGCAAACCACTTGCGCATGGTTGCTTCTAATGTCGTAGAGCACGAATAAGCTCTGTGCTTTCACTACAGCCAGGAAATATAAGTTCTGCTTTCCCTTTGAGAAAAAATTCCCTTCAATATTGTAATTTATGATATGAAAGATATATTAATACATTCATTTTGTTCTCTTAAATGTTCTCATTTTAAAGCATACAAATTTATAACTTACGCGTCAGAAGTGAACAAACACTAATCTCTATATAACTAATCTTCAGTGGCGTCCAAAGGCCAAAACTTTCAACGTATCCAGCGAATTAAATCTTTTCCAACGACAACAAAAATCAGCCGACCACTTGGCTTAGCTGAACTCTCTCTTTGTCGAATGTCAGCATGAAATCGTGTAAATTGTGCAATAAAACGATTTTTTTTTAACGATTCAAAGAAGTTTGATTAATTCCTCATAAATGGCAATTGCAATAATTCGCAATTTGCAGAGCGACATGAGTATATATGTATGTGCATACCAGTTGTGTGCCAGCAGCAGCAACAAGGAAAAAGCCAAATTGCCACATGTTGTAAATAAATTTCATTGCTGTCGCATAACACGCACAACATCATGTTGTCATGCAATTGACTATTATGAGTGGATACTGTCGAGACAACACTAAATATTTATGTATGTTGTGACCTAAAAGTAGTAAACATGTGGCCCGAATATGTAGCGGTTATTAATTGGTTCTGGATTTTCGAGTTTTCAACAGTTTTCGTGTTAAATTTCCACTTAAGATGAATTTTTATGCTTTTAATGCCTTCAAAAGATAGTATTGCCGTACATTATATTATATATAATACATACATACTTGTACACATTATATTGATTTATATATTTCTATAGATATTGAATTGTGTTTAAACCAAGACGAAAGTTTGATGGACTACTACTTTTTCGAAAAAAAGAAAATGACTCTCACTTCTTAAAAAACTGAAACACGTAAGTTCGTCGTCCCTTTTAAATAATAATACGTATTTTTAAACTTCGAAGTAGCATTTTAATTTCAAAATTATCTGAAAACCAATAACAAAACTTCTGTTCCCAGTGATTCTAGAGTTTTTCTAAAGTATGTCTTAGATCTAAGGTTTTCCGGCATAGTAGTAAAACAACAAGGAACAAGCAAATAATCAGGAACAATAAAATATCAATTGATTGGTTGATTGATTAATTTGAATTAGTGTTGTTTGAAACTGAGTAATAGGATTTAGAAAATCGGATACTTAAAAAATCGACCCGATCGTGATTTGCAGGAATGGAAAAATGGGGAAAGAAATTGTTAAGAACGACCAGCAGAACTGTTGACCCATAAAATAAAAATATATTCCAGATGAGCAAATGTAATTTATGAATCTATGACTTTCCCTGAAATACCGTTAGGTCGGTCTATGATCTCTACGGAAATATAATGAGCGCATCTGAATCATAGATCTCTGGGCTGAGCTTGAGCTATCAAGGAAAGCTCTACAATGAGAGAACTTTTTTCCGTCCTTGCCCCACCAATGTAACCATTAAATTAAGGCAATCTACTGTGAGCGGCTAAAAGTGAAGCTCATATATATATTATTAACTATGAGAAATATGCAGCAGATTCTAGCATGACCTACCGAAATTATTAAGTGCACTTTAGACGAGTTCTAAACATTAAAAATCAATTAACAAGATGTATTCTCATTATAATGAATGATAAAATGCTAACGGTAAAATTTTCAATTGAAAGCCTTTGAAATTAATTTCCGCAACTCACGCATTTCCGCTCATTCAAATAATTACAAAGCAGAAACAGAAGAAGATTATTTCTTAAAGCCAATACCAATTTGTAACGCTTATGCTTTTCTTCAACGCTTTAAATTGTATTTATCTTTCATTGAAGGCTGGCAGACTGCGAGCGCGGCTTGAAATTGGCAGCTACTCAACTATTTCGCACAATAAGCATTTGATTAATTATTTGAGCCAACACTTCTTCTCTTAAATACACATATATTTGTATATATTTATATACAAGAAGTAACACACAGCCATGGACAGAGGAAAAAACGAAAATCAGAATTGATAAATGGGGGAAAAAGCAAGTTAATTGTTGTTAACTTGACGCAATTTAGGCGTGCACAAGCACGCGAAGATACCCGAGCGCAGATTGTTGGACGCTGAGGCAAGCAACAGGAAAAGAAATGAATTAAAAAGCCATAATACACATATATAAAAAGTGAGTTGTAATACGAAATCGTAAAAAACAACAATAACAACGACGAAAAAATATCTGAAGCACTTTCCGACACAGCAAAGTGAGTGGCGGCACTCAACGCAGTTGCAGCAAACAGCAAAAGTGATAGCTATAACAGTGGCAACAACACCATCTGCATCAACAACAACCAGCATTATGGCAGACTTCTTCATCCACTTCGCTCGCTTTCCTCCTTGCCACCGCGACGCTGCCAAACAGCAAACTTTAACCATCCACCATCAACGTCAACTTTATTGCAAATAATATCGCCGTCATCAATGCTGGCGGTTGAGGATATCCTCAGCACTCCACGCCACATTTTATTATTCACATTCACCCAGCCGCGCACAACAACGAGTTATGTTTGTATGTATGTGCGGCTGAGATGCCCCCATCCATTCACTTGTGCCACACCAGAGATATGCATCGCTGCGCTGCGCTGCGCTGTGCTGTGCTGGCGACAAGGCAAGTGTGCAGCATTTTGTTGCAAGTACGCACGTGTGTCTCTAGCCGGGGCAGGGCGTGTGAAGTGCGCCTGGGTATATGGTAACAAGTATTCTAGCTTATGCTTTGCATTAATAGAACGTGAACAAGTGTTGAATGTATGGCGTTGAAGGTATGCTGATATTGTAGAAGTATGTGCTAGTTGTTGTTGTTGTTGTTGTTGTTGCGGTTGAACGGCTACTTACTGTTTCACGTAGCGTTGCATGCTCATTGGTACTTTGTTGTAGCGGTGTTGCACAAAGTGGCTACACTCCTGTACACGCACGCCTGACGACCCAACCGCTTAACTGCTTCACTGCCTCACTGCCGCACTTGCCGCTACCAAACGCTGCCGCTTGTACCATTAAAAAGTGTTGGCGGCCACGACGGCGTGTATGTGCGCTGACCATGGCCGTGTGCAGTGGACCCATGCCCACACATACATGCACAGACACATTTAAAAGCTTAAGCGGCAATATTTAAGTGCATGCCACCCGTAATCCACTAATTCACATTCACTACTTCACATTACTGCGTTGCTGGTGAGTGCCACATTTGCATAGTTATTGCCATTGCAAGTGCCATTTGGCTGTGAGCCGTGAATGCCAGCCGATAAACTCACATATATTATATTTGTATTATGAATGCTTGTTTATATATGTTGTTGCTAATATTTGTGCGTACACTAAGATTTATGTGCTTTCAAATAGGAGTGGCAATTATGCTTGCGTACAACACACTCAAGGCGACTGCCTCGGCCATATCTAATGCGTCCGAATTTGTAATGTCCATTTAATACCCTCGTCTACTGAACGTTCAAACGAGACATATTTCTACCAAATATTTCCATGAACAGCGCGCTGAAAATTTATTTGCTCGCCTCACGAACATTCGAAGGAAATCCAGCTGGCGTTTGGGAACTAGTTAAAGGTGCTAGAGATAAAGGCAAAGAGCAGATGGGGGCGCCAAGTTTGAGTCAAGCCAAACAAACAGAATAATTAGAACTATAATTTACAGTTTTAATCGGCCATAAATAATCAGCTAATATTGATGCCTTGAATTGCAATCACTTACAAATATCTTCTAGCACATTGAATTAAATAATTTAATTTCTAACGCATCAGTTTTCATCAATGCATCATCAATGGGAACAATACTTAGGATGTTTGAAGGAATCAATTAATAACAACAATTAAAGAAGAATCGTTTCATAGTTTTGCAAACTGAAGGCGATACCAAATACATGTATGTGTGTATTTTATATTTTAAGTGTAGTCACTCACAACCGTTAAGTAGACACCATGGAGTTAACAAGGTGTCTATAGCGAGGTAACTCCTTAGAACTCGCCAACTTATCCGTAGATGTATATGGCTATGAAAACATCCAAGTATCTACAAAACCTCATATAGCTTTGCTAACCTATTAAAATTCTGTTAAACCAACCCAAAATAATTATTTCTTACAGGGTGAACACACTATAGAATCATTTGGGTAAATAGAGCAGACAATTTCTATCTCACCAACTTTAAAAGAAGCAAGGAGGTGGTCAAAGTTTGCTTCTATGGTTTTTTGAATGTAAAGAAGTTTACTAGGATGCAGTTAGACTATAAGCAAATATTGTTTGTCCATTGGCATTCGAGCAAAATAGTTATATTAATGTAAAGATATTTTAGCTCTTTAAATCCATACCTTTCTTAGAAGCATTGATGAGGTTTGGGTAAACGAAACTAAATTTAGCAAGCATTATTGGCAAAAATCAAAAAATGGGACTCGTTCTCTGTGATTCCCCAGCTGTAATCCACAACGTCTACCTGGAGAAGGAAAAATGGGCACAGGAGTTTACTTTGTCCACTTATTGAGCCAATTTGACTGCGAATTGAAGAAAAAACGGCCTATTAGGCACCCGGCTCGAACCTCCACCGTCGCCACCGTCAAATCTGTTGAATTAGGCTAATGTTGCCCCATCCACTGTACTCTTCACACTTGGACTCGTGCGATGCTTACTCTGTAGACCTCCAGACAACGAATTTTATTATTTTATGATTAAATTGTTGCTCCGATATGTAATAATATCAATTTGAATTTAAAATATTTCTCTCTCATAAACGCTAACTGTTCATTGTTTTCATAGCGATTGGAAGTTAAAAATTTTCCGCTACTAGAGGCAAAGAAAATTGTGTGTGCTGAGGCAAAAGTTAAACTACAATTACCCGGTACCCACCTAGCCTTTCTCACAGAAAGGTCTTTATGGAAATTGCTGCCATTAACTTAATGCGCCCGAGAGCAAATACGAGGATAATAGAAACTGTTTTTACTTGCAAACAAATTACGTGAAAACATTCTCACACTGGTTACTTACCACGCTGGTTGTTATTTGCTGCTGTTGTTGTTGTTGTTGTGCTGCCATTATTGCCAATATTTGAATTTGAATTCGATGAATTGCTGTAGAAATTATTTGTGTTGCTCGTGTGACCATTCGAGTTTCTATTTGACGGCGTCAATGGCGATCCCATGCCGTTGTCAACATCGATGCCAACAACAATGGCGTTGCCGTTGCCGTTGCCGTTGCCAGTGCCGATGCCGATGCCGATGCCGGAGGCACCAACGGCTGCAACGTGACTGGCAACTTCGTTGGCGGTTGTGGTGTTGGTATTGATGTTAGCCTGTTTTGTTGTTGTCATTATTGTTGTTATTTGGTGTTGTTGTGCAGTTGCAACGCTTGCAGGCACCGCGACAGACAGGCGTGTAGTTATTTGCTGTGCGCAATTTGAGTTTGTTGTTTGCAGTTAGCCGTTATTTGTTGTTGGTTGCTGTTGTGCTGACCGGCAACGTTCAACACCCTTATTTGTTGCAGCAAAGTGTGGTCCTCACCGGCAATTTGTGACGGCACGACAGTAAAAAATTATAATAACACAAGTTGGCAAAATTTGCGAAAGGAAAAAAGTCGACAACGCAATATCTTTGATCTATAACACTAACGGTTTTTTGGTTGTAACTGTTTGTTGGGCCTTTTCGTGGGCATTACTGCCCATAATATTTTCTCGCTTTGTTTGTTGTGTTTGTTTTTGTCAAGGTGTTGCAACAGTCAAGCAAATTGCGCGCGCAAACACCAATTGTTTGTTGTTGTTATTTTTTGGCCTTTTGCTTTTGAACGAAGTTCAGCGTTGCAATTGCTTTGACAGCTGTTACAGTTTTGGATAGTGTCGATTTTACACTCGTTGTTGTTGCTGTATCATTGATGCACTATAGTACACAGGCAATAATAATGTCTGTTGTTTTTGTTGGTTTTGTTGTTTTTGTTGGTTTTGCTTTTGAGTTTGCTTTGGGCTAGCACATAAATTGTCGGTTTATTATTTTTGGCTTTCAGTAAACAAATTTCACTTTCCACTTCAATCTATTGTTTACCCTGAAATTAAAGCGTGAAATATTTGTTAGTGATATTGTGCAAAACAAGCATAATTATATACAATTCAAAGTAAAATATTTCAAAGTCCTAATATTTATTGTAATATATTATAATATATATGTATGCTTGTAGATATTTTAGTACTTTATTGTTTATTCGAGAAGCTTAATGGGTTTCGCTAATAGTTAACTACGCAATTGCTAAATATATATATTTTATAGCGCTAACTAGCAGATTACCGACTTGTGTTTAGAAGTGTTTACAAAAAATGTGCATGCATACATACACAAAAGAAATTTAATTTCAAGAATTTATTATTAGTTTTTCCATCAGCCAGTTCGATTTATGATTTGAAACTGTTTAGCAATGTTTTATAATGTGGGTTAGGGACAAATAACCGTTAGAATTACTATAGGTGCATATAATATCCATTGGCCTGGCTCTATAAACGATTATGAAGGAGTCCGGATTTTCATCCGGTCAAGGAATGTCAACTTTACAGCATTTCTCAAAATTATTTGGGGCATGTTTTCTTTCGTACAACAATAACAACAACAATCAGGAGTCCAAATTGTCCAGGAGTCAAAACTTTGTCTCGCAAATTCTCGACAACAATTCGAAGCAACAGGTTAAGTCCCCATCATCAATTCAACAATTGGTTTTTCAATGAGAGAGAAGTTCTATCCCTTCCTCTGCTACTAATACTCGTGCCGAATGAAAAATTCGAGTGTCTGCTTTCTTTCTATGTTTTCTATGCTATATTTTGAATCGCAGTACCTTCTGGACTGCGTTGTGGAGTTCAATCTCATCTTTCCATCTTATGCAATATTCATTGTTATCAACACTGATAACACAACTGTTATCAATATTCACTGTTATTAATTTCTCATAAGTTTTTAGTTTCATTTCTCATTAACTTTTTTTCTCTTGCGAACTCTCCAAAAGACTGTCAACATCGTATGTTGACACTATCTACTTTTCTGTATCGTTTGTTAGAGTGGCCAATAAGAGATATGTATAGAGTGCTCATCTGAAATTTTGTTCGAGGATTTTACCACTCAATGACCTATTTAGTCCTAAAGTCCACAATAGCACTTGCTGCAAAGAGTGATTACACGTTGGATTTAAAGGATCTTCTATGTTTCCAACCTTCTTTTGTGAATGTCAACAGTAACTTGAACGCGCTGGTTGTTTCTTTGATGAGAGAAGATAGGGTATTTCGACTTGTCTCACCGTATTTTGCTCACCTTGGCCGTACGATAACTCGAGAAGGGCATATCGTTTCAAGACAAACGGAATATTATTCCTTCTAAAGCATCAAGCATATTAATAGAAAGCTAACAGCGAGCCAATGGTGTTCTCAGAATCAGGCGTGTAAAGAGAGCTTAGGAACCCATTCGTAAAGTACTTTAATAATGAGAACCTTTCATACACAGTAAGTAAGATTGATAGTGAGGTTGCTGAATGATGAAAGGAGAATTTATTATAATTTATGCAGTCTTTGGTATTGTTTGTAAAAAAAAATAAAACTCCGCTTTGAGCCCTCTCTCAGAAATTTAATTCGAAGATTCGGGCAACCGACTGATAGTCACGAATTTAAAGTACTCAATCAAGTAGAATATTCTCTTTAATCATTTCTAAAGAAGAAGTCAAGTAGTCGGTATCTCATGATAGTTATCTTATATAGTTATAGATAGATATGAAAATACACCCGCGGAAAGCTACAACGCATTTCTAAGAGCTAAACCGAAACGTGACACCGGAGTGCTGTGTGACATAAATGCCAACATTTTCTTAACAAATTATTAGCACCTGTTATTAATATGCATACATGCACACACCACATTATGGGTGCTGTATAATCTGTAATGTATAGGTGGTCGATTATGAACAAGTGCCCGCTTAAGGTATATACTTCGTATTGTTTACTCGGGCAGCTCAAGAAACGCACAACACAACGGCACCTGCCGGCCGCGGTGTGCCGTGTAAATGTAAACAAATTGTAATGCTAGAAGCTTATTGACGCCCTATAAACAAATTAACAAAAACAAAAAAAAAAACAACAACAAGTAATACAAGCTATGTAAAAGAGTGAACTGGAGAAGAGTATGAAAAAGTAGTAAAAAGTGCTGGCGGCAAAGAAGGGTTCATTAAACCTCGTCGAATGCAGGTGAATCGGCGACAAACAAATTGCCATGCAAGACACGTCCAACATCATGGCAATAGACAAGTAGACATTAGACGAGTGACGAGAGGCAGCTCCTAAAATACACAGATTTACTATGTATAAATCAAGCAAAAATAAATGCGCTGTAATTGTGCATGTGCCATTTTGTAGTCAAGCACTCGCACGTACGCACACATGTAAGTCCAAACGCATGTCAGCCCAAATGTCCATCAACGAGTTGCTGAGCCGATTACTTAAAAGCAAAAGTAGTCGAAGGTGAGCGTTAGCAGGAATTGTTGTTTTTCTCACTTCTTATTCATTACTATTTTCTCCTGGTCATCGCTGTTGTTGTATCTAATTTGAAATGAAAGTAGCAGCGTCACTGCAAATTAAATATTTAAACGATTACCCGGTTTAATGCGAGTTCAAGGCGCTTAAATTAATTTTATACGACAAAAACAATGTAAAAAGCATGTAAATGCAAAGGAAAATGGAAGTAAAATGTTAAAAAAAAAAAAACGCGGAAACAAAAAGAGAATCTTTTATTTACCATCTTCCGGGGCCATTGCATAAATGCTTGCCATTTAGAGTTAATAAATTTAAGTGATCGTCTGAGTGATCGTTTAATGAAGTCATGCGAAAGTTAGAGCGTAAAGTGCATACTTTGAAGAAAAAGTCACGCTGCTCCATACGAGTAGTTTGTTTTAGAGGCTACACGACGTTTATAGCGGAACAGCTTAAGTTTACCGTTTTACCTACTGTACTGCGGATTTTTATTTTTTTTTCGACAATGAGTTTGGTTTACCAGATATTTGAGGCTAGGTTATCTTTCTTTTGGAATTTTGCCTACAGTAAGCAACTTCAAAATGAAACATGCAGCTATTCCATTTGATCTGTCCTTGGCATGAGCATCTGTGAAAATATACCCTATCGAATTAGTAATTAGATCAGAGAAAGAGAGAAAGACGGAGAAAGAAAATTTAGTAACAAATTTCCGATAACAAAATAGGATCAAACAACTATAGAGAGGTGAGGGATTCTCAAAGTTTTAAACTGCTGTGAAAGACTAATGGATTTATATGGCGAGTTTCTCAATGCTAAAAATACACTCGGTAGGTTGGTCTTGCCTGTTGAAGAACCGTAGCTATGACAAATGAAGTAGATGTCGCCGAAATCGATCTCCCAAGTAGTTGTTGTTGTTGTCTGAATTACACCTTACTGTTTAATTATCACCTCAGAGAATAGGGATTACGAACAGAACTTACTCTAGGGCGTCCTCACAAACAAAATATAATCTTTATCTATCAGGCACCTCCTTCAGTAACCCAGTCCCTTAAGATATTATATGTGACCACGCTTTAAAAGGGAGCTTAAGCTTCTACTCGATTTCCAATATAAATATTTGATCTGTGCAACAACAAAGACGCACTTTTAATGCATGAGCCTCATAAAAATTTATCACGCTTACAACTGTACAGCGCGAATTTAACCTCACATTGAAAATGAAAAATTAAAGGCAAGCTTGAGCAAATATATTATAAGCTCAGATGTAAATGCTAATATCTCTCTATCTATTATAAATTAGAATATATCCAGCAGGATTCCCGAATTTTTGAAGAGATTTCAATTTTTTCCGTTTCTAATTCTGCAGAATATGAACAATATCCCATCTTCAGACGGTGTAATTGAAGACTTTGGCCTAGATTCATAGGCTTCGTTACCAGAGATTGATATGTATGTATACATATTATATTTAGAAATATTTTACAGTATTTGGAGTTTTTAGAATTTCATAATTTCATATTCCACCTCGTCATGTTTAAAATCTTAATTTCGTTATTATTTGCTTTCCGGACATAATTACAGATTCACTTTACGCGCTCGCCACTTCCAACTAATTCGTATAATAAGCCAAACAATGCGGCATTCAGCACGCTGAAGTGGACTCTTCAAGCAGAGCCCTCCACGGCATGATCGTGCCATTTGTGGCAAGTACACCGGTAGAAACTTTTATGTATATGCTATTATATGTGTGTATATCCACTATATATAGGAACACTGATATCACAAGAGAAGTTGTACAGCAATGCAAGGCACATGCGAACTGGCAATGAATGGGCAAAATTTGTTGGAATGCAAATTCTAAAAACAGAGATACAAAACCAAAACGAGCTGGAGCCAATGCATGTACATATAAGTACATAAATGCGAAGAGACGGGAAAATCGTTATACTTTTGTATGATTTAAGTGTTCACGTTTTTAGCTTTTTTTTACATTTTTTATTGTTTTTTTTTTTATTGCTGGTTTTTTGTTTTTTTTTTTGTATGCACGCGATGCTACACCGCAGCTGAGCGTATTCATGTCAACTTGGTGGCACAAGACATGCGCCCAGTCAATACCGGTGCGACCGCATTCTTTAGCGGATTTCCGAGATTTGCACTTGAGGCAAATGCAGTGATTTCGTCGCCAAGCGAGAATTACACACACACGCACACACACACATTGGTTTAATGCTTAAAATAAAAGCGCTGAAAAACCGCGAATGCAAGAAGCGGAAAAATTTCTCACACAAAAAAAAATTGCAAAACAAAAAAGCAAAAAAGCAAATAAATTAAAATGCATAGGCGATTTCAAGTTGACTTAGATGGCATGGTTGGCATTGCAGGAAAAGTGAAAATCTATGCGAATTCCTGCGGTGGGAAAAATTTCGAAAATTCAGGCCTGCCAGGAGATACATACACATGCATATACACATACTAGCATATTCATAAGTCAGTATAAGCCGCTCAGCTGTCAGTTTTCTTATGCTTATTCCCATAAATTTTACAATGGCACTTAGCTCGATAAGCACGTGTGTACGTGTATGTATTGCGTTTGTATGTTAACATGCGCCTTTGTGCCTTGGCTTGCGAGTGCCTATAAAGTTAACCGCTTGTGAAAAATGAAATGAAAAATGCATCGCGCATATCATGGAGTAGGCGCCTGGGCACCCTCTCACCATTCTTCTCAAGCACAATTACCCGCAATAACACATTCACACACACGCTCATGCTGAGGAACAAATGAATTCAGCGAAAACTAGTTTTTTAATGGAAATCCACTGCACCGCACTGCACTTAAAAGTTGCGCCTACAAGCGAGTTTTTTACATAGCCAGTATGAGCACTCATATATAGTAACCGATCCAATGCCAAATTCGCGTAGACATTTTTTTCAAAATCCAACCATTGGCAACAAGCAACAAAAGGCCGCAAAAGCACCACTTGGCTTTGCGAATAATCAAGCTAGATATCTTGACGCTGACGTATGAATGAGTGCAAAACCCTGTAGGAAAAAGCTGACCAAGTGTACTAATAGCAGAGCTATTCCCTCTCATAATTGAAAGGATTAATATTAAACACTACCAAAAATATTTGTTTTTAATTTTTCAATTTTTTTTTTAGAAAATAATTTCTTTTGCAAATTGTTCGACTTTATGTTGATTCATTTCACAGTAACGGGTTGACATGAAACTCTAATCGATGACAACTAATCAATTTACAGCGAATTAAAAAAGTATTTGAAATAATCGCTTTCTTCATCTCACCTGATTTCTTGCAGGCCATAGTTCCAAATATATTTTTGTAATTTTAGTACGTTTTTATTATCAAAATATGACAAATAGTAGACGTTTTATCAGATTTTTTGCAGAACAAAATTTAAACGATAGTTCCTTGTCAGATTTTCGCATCGAAAAAGTGTTAGCTGTCAAGTTTCCATGACAGGTAAATATTTATAACGTTTATATCTCCAATTAAGATATATACCTAATATTAATAAGAGATATGACTGACAGCTAATAGTTTATCAAACCTGTCATCTCTAAGGTAGCATCATGAAACCAACAACTCCACCAAATTCCAGCTCGCAACCTTCATATTTCTTAGCTGAGATCTAATTAAAAATAATCTCACTGAAATCTGAATTGGAACCCAATGGTAATGGTAAACTATCTCTTTTGATTTATTTTTTAATCTTCATTTTCTAAGTATTAAAGCAATACTAACAAAACAAACAGAACATATGACTTTCCTGCTGGGTATGTATGTAAGTAGGTATACGACACATTTCTTTTTTTTTTCGTTTGCACGTGTATCCGTACGTACACCCATAAATAAGTACAAATATGTATCAAGTAATGTAGTTGAAAGTGAATTTCGCTTCACAAAATTTGCAGCAAGTCGTAAGGGGTATGAAAAGCTGAATATGGCAGAAGACTACAATGAATTATAAAAAGAAAACGTTTTGTGTCCTAAAATAGAATATTGGAAGCGTTTAAAAATAATTTGGTTGTTTTGCGTAGGGATAGTGCGAATGTTGCTGAGAAACTATGCACAATATTGATAATTCGGAATGCCAATCGGTGCATTCCAGGCTTGTATAGTTTCAAATTGAAATTTTTTACTTTAAAAGAGTAACTTAGAGCAAGCAGAAAGTAACAAAAAAATCAGCACTTACAACCATTTCAGGTTAAAAACTCAGTTTGCATTCCAAAAATTGGCATTGTTATATTTTTTGCGTGTTACTGTAATATTTTTACATTCAAAAATACACTAGTTCATAAATCTAATCTCAAGTAACTAAATTAACTTGCAGTATGAGGTAATTTAGCTTTAAATTTTCACTAAGATAATATTTAATAATTCTTAACTACATAAGTGTGATAAGATTAGTTGCAAGTTAAAGTATTTTTCGATTCGAAATTTCAAATGTGAGTTTACTGAATAAAATTCTGTTGTGAAAAAGCTTCTGTTATAATTTCATAGTCGTTTCGTCGGCTTGCAGGATGTCTATAAAAAAGCCGCAGCCACTTCAGAATTACAAATTATCCATTTCTCCAGAGAAGATATCAAATAATAAGATAAAGATAAAGTAGGTAAAAATTATACTTATTCAAAATTATTTCTAAGAAGTTTACATGTTCAGGAATTAAATAGAGCTACTTTTATTGAAAGTATTAAAAAGTATTGTTTTTTCTACTAACCCCTCTAATTTGATAAGATCTTGGCCCTTATCAAAGCACTTTCGAAGAACATGGTCTCTCTAAATTAAACTTTTCAATAATTCTAACCTTTGTATTTAGTATTTCTAAATATAACTAAAGTATTGGTTCTTGAAAATATTTAAGATAATTCAAAAAGTCCCAAATCCCAATCCCAAAGTCCCAAGAAACCCAAATACAAAAACCCAAAAACATTATACAAAAAAATTTACGAAAAACTACTTTCGCAATTACAAATTGAAGCAACAGCTTCAACATCAAAAAAACTTTCGCTTTCTTATGAAACATTCAGCGTTAGATTATCTTTCGAAAGTTCATTACCGCTAGCGCACAAATTTCATGTGACTCGACACACGCAGACGGTTATTTGTTTACTTTTTATTATCAACGATAAATATCAAGCTACTTCTACAGCAATTTTATCAATTTGATACACATACATACATATACTCGTAATATTATTATGAACCAATTTCAAAATCCAACATGACGTGTAAAAAAAGGACGACCTTGACGTAAATAACCATAAAAATTAACAATCATTCACAACAGAAATTATATTGCCGATTTTCATTGTGTTTATATGGTCATCCATCACCTTCCACACGAACTTATACCTATATACATTTATAAATGTAGATAACAATTACATTAAGGTGGTCACGACTTCTGCAATAGCACAATAGTTGGCCTATAAGTGTGAAGAAAGACAAGAAAACGCTATGCATATATAGAAACTGCTGCGATTTAGTTAGCAGTCTTTAGTTTTTTACACAGATTTTTCAGTGATGAACTTGTTTATAGATCTTTCCTATTGTTGGTATCAAAAATAAAATACTAAATATACAACCTAAAAATGAGAAACTTTTTTGTTGGTGAAAATGTATGGCAATAAATTAACTATCGATAACCACGTTATTATTATAACTACTATTTAAATTGAATAAATCATTTTCAATATGCTTTCAATATTACTCATCGAAATCATGTTAAAAATTAAATAATTGATCTTCTATTCGCCATTGGTCTGCTGGATGTGTTTGAGTTCGGCCCTCTTGTCGAAAAAATTATACGTGAGAGCAACAACAAAGTTATACAATTCAATACGAGAGAGGACTATCAAATGTTATTCGTTTATGCTAGTTGTTTGCTCAATTCGAAAATCTTCAAAGTCTAAATTTTACAACCGAGACTTATTATTTTAACTTTTTGCTAACTCTGGGCTAAATGAATTCTATGCATATATGTATATTACTCAAAAAATAATAATTGTCAAACAGTTTGAGCTAAAGTTGGCCCAGGGTTATGGGTATTTACGGTTACTTTTCACTGAACTAATTTCTTGGAGTATTTGAAAAGAATTTAAATTTTTGCGAAATATATTGAAGTAAAGAATTATAGTATTTCCCTAGTGACTTAACAGGAATCAAAAAAATAAATATGTTCATATGAATTTAGAGAGATAAAAGATACAATTGGGTATTGAAAATTTGCTTGACTTTAATTTATAAAACTTCTAAACATATTTACAGCTTTAAAATCAATATCATTACAATGTATATATAATTACTAAAAGAAATCTTGAATTTCCAAAACCCAAAAGCAGCGTTTTTAAATTTTTAATTTTTTGATCTCCCAAAACAAAAATACATTTTTTACTCCCGAAAAAATTTGTTCCAACTTAATGTACGAATATATGCATATAGATATATATATATATATATTTGTTGCTATGTTTATGTGTTTTTGTATATAACATATATATAAGTTGTTATATATTAAGATATATATATATATATATATATGTGTGTGTGTGTGTAAGTATGTGTAGTGAAATACTTATTAACTGTGTATACATAACTGTCATACAAAAGGCATTAAAATAGTATCGCATGAAGTAAGGAAAATCATCAGCATTGAATAGAAAAGTTTAAACTCAGCTAAAAACCGTTACCGAATGACACAATCTTCGAATTGTGCGACTTAACGGTCAGCAAGAAACGAAAAAATTGGCCGTAATAATAAACGAAGAGGAATCAGTGAATTCCGCAATCGTAAGCCAGATAATTCAGAAGCACACATACAAACATAAACACATGCATACACACTTATGTATTATTGAACGGGTGGGTGATTGTGTGGTATTGCAACTTCAGCTGATTTGAAATATATGTGTGTGCGTGTATGTAAATAGAGTAAATCAAATGAAATGAGCAAAAAACTAATTAACAATGAGCGCACAATAAACGCTACAAAAAAAATGACAAATAATCTAAAAGCAACAACAACAAAAACCAAAACACTGCTAATGTCACAAAAAGTGTACCAAAGGCCAACTAAAAAGTGAAGAAGCGGCAACAACAAAAACACTAGCAATTAACTAATACCATAAAGACACGCGCGACTTGTGAATTAAAAGCCAAAACAAAAGCAGTAAAAAGACTAAAACAGCTACAAAAAAGGTAAGAATTAACATTTTCACGATGTGTAGGAAGTTTGTGTGAAACTTTCTAACAAAATAGTATAAATAAATTTTATATAAGAGAAACCTGCGATGAAAACCAGTAGTGGCAAGCAACAACAACGGCCTTTTATAGTTCGTGACAATGGTCAGTGGCAGAGACTGTGGAAGAATTGCATTGAAATTTCATGTAACGTGGTGTCTTTGGGTTAACCTTTTTCCAGTTGTTTTCTGTAGTTGTAGTTGTTGCTCAACGGCGCACCTTGATTGACTTTCTGATACTTCTAAATTAGTGGCAGCCAACGCGATGAAGAAAGTGGTTCGCATAGTGTAGACATTAGCAGTGAAATAAATTACAAAAGAAGCATCCCGAGCGCGCTTAGGGAGCAACTACTTACACACACATATATGTATGTATGTATGTACATTAGTACTTAAAATTTATTTGTAAGGGAAGTCTAAATGGCATTAGTGTTATTATTATTTACTTAAACGAATTAGTTGTGTTGCCGAAAGGCTCTACACTTTACCAGCTATCTACATACATATTTATGTATGTATGTATGTCTACATGTATGTACTAATTTGATATCATATAAATCCAATGCGGCGCGACGGCGAATAACGATTAACGCGCAGCGTTTATTGACCCGACAAATGAAGTCGCCCCTGGCTGTCAAATGTAAATTTGTATACATATATGTACATATGTATATATGTGAAAATGCATGAATTTTTAATGAAAATGAATGTGCATAGCTTTTATATACATATATGTATGTATGTATGTATGTGTGTGTGTATGTTTGTATGCACTGCAACTTTGTGTCTACTTGCCCCCTCCAACTATTTCTAGCAAACGCTGTGCGACGAACTGTTGTCTTTTCCGCTTTTGATGCTCACAGTCGGCAGTCGCAGATAGTGTCGATAAAAGAACAATGATTAAAGACAATTGGAAAAGCAAAAAAAAAAAAACAAACAAACGAAAAAAAAGGAAAAAAAGAGAAAAAAAAAAGTAAAAAGAAACAAAAACAACACACGAAGTAGACAAGCGTGGAAAATACAACCTTTCGAAATCAAGAACCTTGATAAAATATGTAAATACATCTCCCCGCGTATACAAAGATAAGTGCCTGTTTACATGGGCATTACACATATACAAATTTCAGAGGGTTTAGCCCGAAAAAGTAGGACCTGGCGCTCAGAAAATCAACTTATTGGTTTTGTTGACTAGATTGGAAATTGTATTATAAATTAGCATAGAGCTACGGTTCGGAAGAGGTTTATTGGTCTCTCAAAAATGTTTGTTTTTCGTTTTATTTCGAAAACCCTCAATTTATAATATTTTATGAGCAAAAAGAGATTATTAGGCATCCTACTATATAATGCTATATTTGCACCCCTCGAACTGGATCGGAAACTCCTTCTGAGTGCCAAAAGTTTTGTATTTGGAAAGAAACTCTCAGCAGCAGACTATGCTCAGCTCACATGCTGACGAACTACTGTTCCAATAAGATCTGCTTGTTTGAAAAAGTCTAGTTGCTAAAAGAGCTAATTGAAAAGAGTTAAAATTTCTGCTTTAAAATTTTTCGTTAGTGGTATTAGATCAGCTGTTTTCTGCTAAGAAAAATTTCACGTAATTCTTTATAATGAAAACTGATTTCAACTGATGTCCAGTACTGAATACCACTTAATATCTCGTAATTTCTCAACTAAAGTGTAACATTTTGAATATTTTGAACATTTTGAAGCCTATGTCTACTGTTTGGAATGTTAGAAAATTGACATAAACTGCACTAAACTGTTTGTACACAGAAGTGATACCTTTAATCTTGTGTTAATAGAATGACTTCACCTAAGCAGAAAGAGAAACATTTTAAAACTATTCTCAGCTAACTTGTTACTGCGATTACAGTTACATAGGACTCTCATAGTTAGACTCTACGAATTAGTTTGCATAGATATAACTAATAAGAATAACGGAAGTGTAATTGGTAATATAAGTAGTGGTAAAAAATGAAGCATTCACCGTAAGGAATATACTTTCCACCCCCTTCTTTGAGCCTCCCTTGTCTTTATGAGTCAACACAACCAAACACATATGTAGATACGCATGCGGGCGTAAACAGAGCAGCGTATTTTAGTCACTGAGGGTAGATGTTGCGGGTGGATGAGCAGATAGATACATAGTTAGATCTAAATGTCTGAGATTCGAAAACGAAATAACATAAAATGGCAACAAATGTTCAAGTCAGACAAATCTTTGCACACTTACATTAGTATTGGCCTATGCTGATATATTTAAATACATATTTACAGACGCAGACGTCAGATGGCTGCGGCAAAATTGAGAGCTTAACTCGTCTAAGCAAAAACAAATCAGTGTGAATGTATAAATCGATGTTGAATTTTGTTTTGTTTGACATTCGTTGCAGTTATGACCCAGCCATGCAGGCAAACAAGCGCGATTATAAAAATAAAATTAAAAAAATTAAAAAAATAAAAAAACAATATGCAGAAACAAATGCATATTCTTAAATGAGCTCAATTCAATCAACAGTCATCGATTTATTAGGCTCACAACATAATTGTCTTTAGCCACGACCTCGAGCGCAAACCACAGCCTAAATTATTAGTATGACCAAGGTCTCTTACCTGATGGTCGTTTATCTGCTCGACAGCACTGTCAGCAGCAGCCACCAATTAGAATTCGATTCGACACTCCAGCACTTTGGACACTTCATCAAGTACCGCATTGAAATTCACGCTTCACAGCTGCAACGGCTTCCGAGCGAAGAATCAAACAACAAAAGCAAAACACATTTTCGTATAAGATTTATGTTTTCGAATTTGCCTACGCTTTCCCACAGTTGTTCGCACAAATTCACACTTTGTTTTTCACTTTTTATAACGCACACACATATATATTATACAACACACACGCAAGTACATAAATATGTTTGTATGTGTTTTTACTTATTTCGCTGTGTTCTGGATGTGCTAATTGATTTGTTTGCATTTGCACACACTTCCAGCCACAGTTGCTAATATATCAATAGATAATCCACAAAAGCACAAAGCACAAAGCACAAAGCACAAAGGGAAAACAATAAATACATATGAAAAATATGAAATCGAAATTATTTCAGTTTTACAATCCGCCAAATGACTTAAACACCAAACACAATTGGAAAAACATTTTGTTCGATTTAGTGGGTGCAAAGAAATGCCAATGCAGCGCCATTTGGAGACAAAAAAATCACCCGCAATGTTTCATAAACATCATCAACAACGAACTAACACTCAACTAACGTTCGACTAAAGCACAAAGTCACAACGTTACAATTGGGCTGCTTTTGAAAAGCACTCAAAGCGAACGCACTCACACAAACACAGCGGCTACTTTAGACCAGTCAATGCGACTCTGTGTCGCAGCTGTTGAGTTGCTGGCGTTGCCACTGGCCAGGTTGAGTATACATTAAATGGTATGGTATGGTAGTGGCAGATACTTTATACCAAAGTAAGCGGAAATTATTGTTGTTGTAACAGTTGTAAAATTGACCACTTCAAAATTCAAGGTTAGGATGGGAATGTAAGTAAACTGTGGATATTACATTTATATAATTCCTATTTGGTTGAACCTATGCTTTACTCGTATTCATACGCATTAATATTTGCACGGTTTTCTTTATGGTAGAAAAAATTTCCATGAATGAACTTTAGTTAAAAAAATTTTTGCATTTCAAAGGAACTCCAGATTGTGTTGCACTATTGTGTTGTTGTAGTTTTGAAGAATACTGCAGTTGACAATCATTGGTTGGATAAAAATCTGGGTTCGTTTCGGTTATGTAGACCACTGAGTGTCGTGGGAACGGAGCAACATAGAGAGGAGAACCTCTCGACTAATCGTTATTTCTTATTTAAAAGGTTTGCAAACTCCAATTATGAAACACACTCCTCTCAAGGGATGAGCATTGTTTTAAGATTGAAGCTGACCAAACTTGGAGCTTGTACATACCAATATTGTAATTAAATATCCGAAATTTTCATGTAAAAGTAACAATTTTAGTTTTAGTAGTGTTGATAATAATTTGTTTATTTCAGCTAAGCGGGTTTCCAAAACATTTATTTTATATTTAATTACATAATAGCATAACTGAAAAGAGAAATAAATTTGCAAAAATCAATTAACCTGGGCAGCATTTCTTGAAAAATCTGAAATAAAATCTACATTACGTCTAAGCAATGAAAACAACATCATTTAATATTTACGATCTAACATTTTTTATTACATATATTTATAATATTTAATATGTATATACAACAATTACAAACATACACTTACATTTATCTAAATTCAAACAGGATTTTTTAATACATATAGTCAACTGGTGTTTGTTTTTTTTTTTTTTACAAAATATTGTATATATAAAAAACACATATCTAAAACAAGCAATATGTAGTTTGACATTATAACGAATGGGAAATATTGCAATATCATATTAAACGCATAAAAAATGCGTCGAAAATTTACCCTAGTGAATTACAATATAACAATATCTTTTCTTTTGTATTTTAGCTTGACATTAATTATTGTCCCGGAAGACCAAACACTACCGACATAAGCCAACGTACATTTGCATACATATATATACATATGTATATATGTATACTTAATGCACACACTGTATACTCGCACACTGCTTTATCGCTACAATGTTTTACTTTTACTTTCGAAGTTCTTAACTGCATAAAATCAAATATCGATTTCAACTTACTTATAAGTATGTGTGTATGTATATATACGAATATATTTAACTTTGCCGCTTCTGCTACTGCTTCAGCTTTATAATTGTTGTTGTCAGGTCAGGTCGCATATGCCACGTTTAGTTGAGCTATCGGAGAGCTATAGGAGTTGAAGAACTTATTTTATTTGTCATATGAAATAGAACGCGAGTCTTGCGAAACAGTTCTGGAGTCTTCCGGCGATTCTCGTTGTCGTCGCTTCACCGCCCATTCCACAATGCAGAAACAGGCTGTGCCTATTGTGCCGAAAACAACCAAAATACCCAATTGAGCGCGCAAACCGAGATGTGAAGAGTAGAAGAAACTTATGGCGGCAGCAATGGACTGGAAATAAATAGTGAAAGGTATATTACTCGCAATAATATTTATATATTACGTAATCTTCGTAATGCTAACCTGCGTGAATTTGAAGAGCGCAAAGGCGCCAACGGAATTTTTCACATACACACCACCTAACATTGAGTAGATCTGTGTATTCATGCAGGCGTCGCCCAGGCCCAACATGAAGGCGCATAACAGTGCAATCCATGCTCGTGGCGGATCCATATAGGAGATGTCTTCGGTATCTTTGAATGGTGCATTGTCGGGCAAATTGAGGAATATCAGGAAGAATGCAATCATATGTATGACATAGCCGGCAATAACGATGGGATCGCGTCCAAAGCGTGTAGTTTTCTTGCCCAGAATGCCGAAAAGACCACCACCGAAGACTTCACCAGCACCTATACAAATGCCAGCCAAGCCAACAATTTCTTTCGGTGTGTTGTGTATCTTCTTTGTGAAACCAATGGAGGGTCCATAAACACCACTAAAGAATGACAATTCCATGCCTGTAAGTAATTAATTTGAAATTTTATTTCAAATTACTGTACATGCAAGTACTTAACTTTAATCAAAACTTACCGGTGTAGAGAAAAGCCACGCTAAGTAGGAGCATATCGCGAGTAATGAAGAGTTGTCCAGCCGATTTCAGCGCATATACTGCACTACCCCAGCCAGTACGATGTTGTTGTTGCTGGCGCTGCATTTCAGATGTGCCCACCGAGTTGTCCTCCATGGGACGCAATGCTGCAAGGAATACTATACCCAGTACAGCTAAAGCTGTCAGTACACCAATGACCATGCTGCGAGTGCCGGCATCAATGTGTTCCTTATCTTGGAATTGAAAGTAGACGAAAATGTTGCCGAAAAACATGCTGCATTGCAGTAGCGCCCAGAAGACGCCCGAGTTGCGCGATATCGTAGACAGATCACTGCAGCGTGCCAAGAAGTTACCCTGACCGGTCCAAGTTATGGCTGCACCGGCGCCCAAAATGCCACTCGACAGGTAGAGCAGCCAATTGGAGGGAAATAGAAACACGATCATGAAGAGCCTGCGAAAAAAAAGCACAGTTAATGATAAATAGTTATACAATTCATTCATATATACTTACGTATAAGTGAGTGAGCCCACCAACATGGCTACACGTGGCCCAGTGAATGAGATGAAGGACGGCGCTAACCAATTGCATAGCGAAAATGTCGTATATATAATCGCCAAACTGGTGTAACCATCGCCGGTGAAGTTGCTGTCCTCCTTCGCAATACTATCCAGTATAGTTTTCTGAAACAAAAAATAAGTAGAATAAATTAAAATTCATCTACGTGGCAAGAGTTGTTGATATGTTTTGTTTTCTACATCTTATGAATTTGGTAAGTCTTAAAAATCATCAATTCAATTTTGAGGTTAGGAAATATATGCATACTTGTTGTTGTAGCAGCATAAAACAGAAATGATTAGTTCTTTAGATCACAGTTCTTGGACGGCCAAAAACCCGAAATTATTCTACTTGCATGGACCGAGTGTCTAAATATTTATTATGAATTAGCAATTTTGTCCTTTAGACACATGTCTAAGTTATTTGAAAATATGCCGAAATCTACAAATTAGCTGGTTAGTATCTACAGACTGATTCGGAAAGTCATTGCTTAAGGGTTTTTTCGTTAATATTATTTTATTTTAACTATTATTATTATACCATATTATTTAAACCATTATTTATTTTCCGCTTGGTCCGTATACGGTTTTGCACACAACTTTTGGTGGCTACTGGCGAATAGAGCGATCTTCTTCTTTCTATTCTCTTCCACACAGCTTGTCTTTTCGGCCTACTTTTAATTGGCATACATAAAAACATGATTTCTGTCACTAAAAAGGAGTTAGGTTAGCATAAGGTAGATTATAATCACCCCTGGACTGCTAAAAAACAGTCCTTTGTGAAGCCAGAAGAATTTCAGTAGTTGGATCTCATGTCCGCTAGTTCACCTATATGGCGGAAGGTGTGATTTCCAAGGTGTTTTAGCCCGAAAAGAAACTGTGGAGGAAACTTCCAAACAACTTCTACAACTAGCATCCGGCAAGATTTTTGATCTTACTTAGTGGACGCTGTTAAGGCAATAACTGTAAAAGACAAACATTGCTGAGGGCGAAGAGCTCACTGGACGTCTTGCGATTTATCACGGTCCAAAAGGATCTTACGACTGCGCAATTGATAGAAGGAATGATTCAATAAACCAACTGTGACACCTCAAACATATATTCTGGAGCTCATTTCATTACATTAAAAACGCTAAAGGACTCTATAGCATTATTCATTTTTTTAACAAAAATAAACTCTCATATATTTCAATGCCTTTAAACAAAAGTTTAAAAGTTTAAGCAAGTAACAAATTTAATTTTGCAAATAATAAACCTTGAACTCCATCAATCAATTGCGGATACACCTTGAACTATTTTAAAGCATAATTTTCGGCGCAACTCATTGTGAGCACCCATCCATACGCATACAAATATCTACATATATTATACATGTTGTATGCGTATGTATGCGTTTCTGTGAAATTAAATGCGCATCAACGGAATTACGCTATAAAATGTTAAAACAGTCGGAAGTGAGTTAAATGACACAATTAGCATATAAATATCAGCAACGCGCTTGTTTTATTGCTGTTGTTGTTGTTGTCGTCAATGATTATGATTGTTGTCGACAATGAAAAGTGATTGACCGCTAGCATGCAGGTCCATAATAAGAAAACAATATCTACTTATTTATCTACGAAGTGTACGTGTCAATGCACGGAAGAAAACTAGGTGTACATATGTATGTGCCTGTTTATAAATATAAAAAAAATTTAAAACTTTTATAATGTTTATAAAAATGTGTGTGTTTATTATTAGTTGCTATTAATAATAATTTAAAGCTCTATGAGAGGGTAAATAAGAGAGAGAGAGAGCATAAATTAATAAAACAACAACAATGTCTCATATATAGCATTAAGAACGTGCGTCCTAATATAGCATTAAGTATTGTATTAATTATGTACATATGTGTATACAAATATTTTCCATAAAAAAACTAAAACAAATATTCATTCAGCTGCGCTTGTTCACTCTTTCGACTCATTCCTCTGTAGTTACCTGCCCGATATGCGTGTATTTGTACTCTTCCCGACGCAATTCAATGCTATATGTTTATTAAAAATGCAAAGATTGCACAGCCGTAAAGTTGTAGAATTTATTTTTAATTTATAGCACATTTTGTAGCCAAGTGTATTTTTAACGTTATCTCAATTATTAATTTTAACGATTTTGGGTTTTTAAAAGTGCAAAAATCAGATATATGAAACGATGCGTTTAATTAGATGCAGAACAAGTATCCCACCGGAGCGTGTAAAAAGCATTGAACTGAACTGGAAGCGAGTTAAAGCGAGTAAAAAACTGTGCTTGAGTACACGTACTTGTGAAAGCAGACAAGAAATACTAAATTCGATTTTTGGAAATTTTGGAAAATAAACGCTCCTAGTTTCAAATTTATTACTCCGAATCACATTTGATGATAATTAATATTAATACCCAGTAAATTAACTCATGGAACTATGTCAAGCTATATCGATGTTAATTTAAGCCACTTGAGCTGTTGCTTATATTTCGCATAATTGAGGATTTATTTGCTGAAGTAAAAAAAAAAAAATGCTGTTGAATTCTGGGTCTCCACTCCGGCGATTATGCCATATATTTGATTTGTAGGGGCAAAATACTTTAAAAAAGAAAAGTGTTAGCAACTATATATACGTATGTATAAATGTGTACTTAGACACATATTTAAAACAGCGCCATCGATTCATTCATGTAACAGAGTATATTAAGTTAACGTTAATTAAGCTATATCAAGCATAACAAATGGAGAAGTGCAAATATAGTTACACACTCACATACAATCACACATTTATTTTAATGGCTATACATAAAATTTAATGAGAAAATAACTAAAGTCAAGTGAATATGAGAAATTCTGCCCAAAGATGACGAAATACACTGCGGCGCAAAAATTAAGCAAAATGAATAGTGCTTTCAATCGTTGTGTCGTGGACTAAAATTACGATGGAATTATTAAGTACAAAATTATTCAAAAATGATGACAACATCAATGAAATAAAGAAAATTATGCTAAATAAACATTTGCGCCCCGGCAAAGAGAGAGCTAAGTTCTCTTGCAAAAAGAGACAAGTAGAACAAGAAAGAGATGCTTGCCTAAAAACATATAACATTGAGCTATCTTATGCAATATATTTGCTTTCTTGTATATTTTCTGTTTTCTTAATTAAAATCATGAATTATGTCCGATGCCTATAAAAAATATGTAATAAATTCGTATTTTCGGTTGTCTTGACTCAAAACGAGCCTCTTTTGAAGGCGGTAATCAGGATTTCTATTGATAACTTCAAAATATGTTGGATCAGTTAGAAAAACTCGTTGCGTCATTTTCACATTTCTTCTCAATAACTGTCTCCGTATGAATATCGCCAGTAAACATCCTACGCACACTATTTTGACAGTCTGTAGTGAAGCCGTAGGTATTGTCTCTGAACGAAGCCTTAGGCAAAGCGTATTGTGCGTGTGATGAGAATAAAGTACCAAAAACCGAGCACAAAAATTGTGTATGTTTTACATTTCAATTCGATTAAGCAAATTTGATATATTCATATATTTTCTTCTGGCCTTTCCCTTCATTATGTGCTTAGCCTGATATTACCAGGAATAAATCCCATGTTAGTTGTCGTTTTAGTAAATGATTAAATAAACTTAAATCTCTAACGCAGATTTTAGTATCTAAAAACCGGCTGTAGATTAGTGCTTGAAAAATATGTCAGATAAGTTAATAGTTATTATAACCAAACAAACGAAGAAGACCTGGTTATGTCCTTCCAAATGGAGAAAATAGCCTGACAATATTATGGAGTCTTTAAATATCCATATTTCAATGTTATGTTTCAATGTTCAATTTAAATTTAGCTTGAAAGTAAAATCGAAAGAGCACATCCGATGTAATGAATCGAACTAAAAGGAAGAGTGAAAAGATATTAACAGATTTCTGGTCAAGAAAATCATTGATTAGCTAGAAACCAGTATTATGAATAAAGCGTATGTGAGAATATGTGGAATTAGTTATATGAGATTATATAATATTTTTGTCATTTAACCCTTGGCAGAATTTTTTACGATGAATGAATGATGGGGATGATGAACGAAAAGGGTTTTGGTTTGGATCATCAGTTTCGCACCATATTGTACACACTTTGACAAGGCTTTTCTTACATACAGTACATACGTATATTCGCGTATTTATCTTGTTATTGTAGCTACATGGTCCGCAGTATAGAGAAATGCGATAACAAGTTGGGAATGCAACGCAAAAATTAAATTAATGACACATCCATTACACACGCGCATTTACCGAAGGGTTTGCTATAAATGCTGTCAAGTGGCAACCGTCACTGATGCGACTGAGATTGTCAACACAACGGGAAATGAAGATAATAACACTCAAAATGAACTCACTGCAAGCAAAATTTTGTATGAAGCCATCAGGAAAACTACTCATAAAGCAGAGACAACATAAGCCATGCAGTTAATAGGTAACAAATGCTGCGCGTGCTCATCATTATATTATATATCTCTATACAGACATACATATATCGGAGTATACTTGTAGGTCTGGTGGTAAAATTGAATGTGAGTAGCAAGTTATGGGAACTTTAATGACCCATCAAGTTGGTGATTGAGAAATGTCTACTTGTCTTCCAATAAGGCTTGTTTTAGTATAATTGCGTCCCCCAAAACACATATAACAACAGTTACTCAAAAAGTTTTTTTAATGAATTGAAATATATAGATTCAAAATTTTCAAGAAGAACCAGCTATTAGCCTTGCGTTAACACGTTCCTAATAAATTAAGCATGATTAACTGTGCAATCAAATCTATAATGTAAAACCAGTCCGTACTATACATTTCGCACAGTGTTCCGGTATTTATTTTTTGAAATTAAAAATGTTTGTTTGTATTTGAAAAATCTTAACTTTGGCTCACGAGTTTATGGACAAGTGAAGCAACAACTAACCGGTTTAAAAGGAAATTTTGCAAACGTAAAAGGCAATTGCGAATGCCACATTTTAAAAGACGCAAAATAAAGTTGAACCAAAAGCTTTTAGAATTTAAGAATTGATATGGGTGGCTGAATGGAAGCTATGAATGGAATCATATGAAAAGCAATGAAATAAAAAATTGCTGTGTCAAGATATTTTTGGTTATAGAAGAATAAGTAATCATGAGCTTACGGTATATGGAAGTCTTTCCTTATAACCGCCAGTACAATTTTGAATATTTATATATTTAGTAGCAAGCTTGAGGAGATTCGGATGAGCAAACGTAAGCTTTTCTACACATCCTCCCAATAAACTCTTTTTGTACAAAAATCAGAAAGTATTTTAAATTAGATAGGATTTTCAAATCAAGTTCAAAACTTAAAAAATTTCATGTCTTTATGGGGTTAGACCAGTCTAAGATTTTCAAAAAAAATGTTTTGTTTATTGTTTAAAGTACACTTTAGGGTTCTAAAACATCATTCAATTAGTAGAAATGTTTCTTCTTGTCTAATCCGCTGTAGTGTCAAAGCGTTCGATAAAGTCAACGTCACGCATGTAAGACTTAAGCGCTATTTTCTCGAAATTGCATACCGATGGTTCTCGGAGACTAAAAATATTAAAAAAAAACAAACACGAGTTCTTGGAATCAGCGTTGCCCGAAGAATCCCCTTGAAAAAGCTGATTCCGAAGATTGGCCAACCAGCCGCCATTTTGTATCTGAAAGTCAATATAAGAAAACTTTTATACACTCAAGGTCATGTTTAATAAAGGCCTTTTTGAGGGACCTAGACTGACCTAACCCCTTACTATCGCCTTTGATATGGACTTCTTGAATAAATACATCGATGAATATATTTTTCCTTTGGCTAGGAGCCTTATGTCCTCAAAAGACTCAATTTGAGTTTCGCAAATCGGAAAATTTGACAGGAAGTCGGCGAACAAATTTTTTTCCCAGGAGATATTCATCTAACATTTTAATAACCTTATAAAATATATCACGATCCCGAGATTGTCAGTTTGAGATCTCGAAGTAACAGGAATTGCAACTTTTAAATATTAAGCTTGTTGTACTGTACTTCAGCTCATGATAATAAAATATTTTTCTCAACATGATTTATAGCAAAGTTAACCTTTCTAGCTTGATAAGGTTAATTAAATCTGAAAATTGGCCTCAATTTTGCTAATAAAATGTATGTACATAAATTTTTACACTTCAAATTGAAATTGATAACAAATGTGCAATTCTACAAAAAGTAAGTACTTATGTAAAAAGTATACTTATATCCGCTAAATGCCGCTAAATGCCGTGAAGTGTGTATGTATAGTAAGTGCAATTATAATCTGTGAATTCATGAGTCAGTCTAGATTAATTTGCTAATAAATAAATGATCAAAAGTGTATTTTCAAAGCAATTGACGTAGGCGCATAAATTGTAAGAAATCAATGGAAAAGTGGGAGACCTCAACACATAAAGCATATCAATAGAGGCCAATAATTGATAAGTGACTTTACAGCAAGTGCCACTTCGCTGCACATTCCAACACTCACTGACCTCATTTTCTTACGAAAAAACAACAACATTTAGCAATGATTACAGATACATTAAATTAACAAAACTATATAACTACAAACAAACATTTCGTAACTTGTATTCCAAAAAGTGAAATACTCAGAGTATTTGGATTATAAAGATAACAATTTTATTGACCTGAAAATAATTACGTTTGCTTAAGCTCTTACTTTTGAACCTAACAGGTAACCTAACCTGTGTAATACTTTACACAGTCTATCTCTTTATGGTATAATAAATTACTAACACTTTAATGAGTTATGTAATCGATTGAAATGAATAAATACCACTTTCACTTTCATATATTATATTAATGGGCAATCAGCAGGAATCGTTTAACAGAATTACCTCCAATTTTTAGGTTATGTTACGGTGTGAGACCCTCTCATTGAACGTTGTAGTTTAAATTAATATGCGTTCAAAAGGCACTTATGTTTTTGACTTGGCCAAGATGAATGGATGACATTGTGTCTATGTCATCTGTACAGACGAGGAAAAACTAAACTGGGGAAAGCCGAGTGGCACGATGAGGCAATATCGGATTTCAGTGTCAGACCCTATCATCGTCAGTAAAAAAAATCAGCGTGTTGTTAAGCTCTCTGGGCGCAGAACACGGCATAAATGATAATGAATAAGTTGTCGAGTTGGACAATGACATGTCTTGGGCAATGACTTAGAGATGGACTTTTGACAAAAAAGCCAAGAACCTATTAAGCCTTTCAAAAAAAAGAGTTGCAGCTGTATATTCGAACGAAGTATATTTTCGAACATTTCGAACACTCTTGAACACCATCAGGTACCCACTCTAGAATGCCTATCCAAAAAATACATATCCGACATTCATAGAAAATACCATGTGGTTTAGACATAGTTAGGAATAGTGGAATCAGGAAATAATAAGACTGTAGGCTCAAATCAACCAACCAACAGTACAAATCAAGCAATGTTCCGAGAATGGTGGGAATTACGTAACGGGAAGGAATGTGGACTTTTATTTGGTCTTTCATTTAATTATTTTTTATTTAGTTCTTTATTTGACTTTACAAATTTATATTGCAAAAATATATTACTGAAATTATTTTTGTTGGGTTGGACTCGCTATTCTTAAGTTATTTATTGTTGTTTTCGCGATATAATCAATAATCAACCAGCAAAAAGTAAATAAATAAATAATAATTGTGTTTAAAGCGATAAAGAAGCACTTCAAAAGCAATAAAACGGCAACAATGTTAGCAAGAATGGTGTCAAGTTGCTTATTAAATGGTGAAGCATAAAATTGGTGCAAAATGTTATTGATACTTCACTTACAAAGGAATAGAAGATAAACAAAATGAAGTGTGAAACAACGGATATACTTAGAAGTGTATGTAAAATTAAAGAAATAGTAAACAAATATCAAAAATGTACACTTTGGTTAGTGGTTATGGCGAATTCGGTTGACGCAGCAAAACCGAATTCCAAAAATGCTTATGCAAATACCTTCTTACTCACTCATCACAGTGTTGAGCCACAGCAACTCTGCTTCCTGACTCGCATTTCAACTTTGTATATATACGAGTGCATATGTGCTAATATGTTTTTTCATGTATTAGCCAACATTTAATAACTATATACACACACATAGTTGCTCGTTGCTATTTTATTTATATCGGCATTATTGTGTTGTTCATTTTACCGCAAGCTGGTCTATAATTTTTTTAAATATTGCGCTCATGAGCACTAAAAGACTGAAGCAGACAACTAATGAAGTGTGAACGAACGAAAAAAAAAAATAAATTAATTAACTTAAAACAACCAAAGAAAAAAGTATTGCCGTAGGAAAGTATGGTTGTCTTACTTGCGATCGGAAAACCGAATATTCAATTTAATGTGAATATCATCGACAGTTACATTTTTTTGAGGTTATCAAGCATTTCTGGCCACATTTCTATAAATTTTTCAATAAAGATATCGAAACAGATCTTATCACATACATAAGAACTTTCTCCTTAAAAAGAAGAAATAGTCGGCCCACAGCTTAATAATAAATACAGATTTCACATATAACAAATGTTTATTAACTTTTTTTTAGACATCGTCATGTATTTCACACTCCATAAATTCTTATAGTTTGTAAGAGTAATAAAAGATCGGTTAGGTTAGGTTCCAGATTTAAATATCGTTACGTGGAAATTAGGTGTAGTTATTGACCGATTTCAACAGATTTATGGCCTCTCAGATCTGTTTAAGACAGATTCGCTATTCATTGTGATATATTGCGTTTGGGTATAATTTAATTTGAACTAGTTTCGAAATTTATTGAAATATAACTATGTTATTAAAATATACCCAAAGCAATAATGCAATGAAATAGCCAGAACACAGAGCAGAATAGGAGGTTCGCGTACCTTTAGAAGCAACTTAAGAATTTTATGAAAAACTTTATTATTAAAATTTCAAATTTTCTTTTCTATATCCATAGGAATACGTATAGACTTCACGTGTAGGTTTACGGTATATCGATGAATAAATATGCAATCGCATGTTACGTAAAACACTGTGCACGAAAAGTGAATGGCACTGTTACGGCTGAGTGGGTGACTTGCTGATCTTTGGCTTGGTTATTATTTCCAAATGCAGAAAACACATATTTTTTGGTGGGCTCGTCTCTGCTGCCGCTACATGTTGTGGCGAGTGTGATTTTATGTTTATACTTATGCGAGCAAATGTGCAAATGCACATTACGGTGGTTTGTTTTTCGTAAAAAAATTAATATAACTTTTACAAATATTTCTAATGTCTTGTTATTACTGCAAATTATTAATTACAACCTCTATTATCGGGAACTGTTTGTGCGCTTAAATTCTAATGCATATGCTGTGTTTAAGACTTGTACTAATAATAATACTCAGATTAAACGAAAAACATACCAAAATTCGAAATATTTATTATGATGAAAGAATGAAAAATACTAGTATACCAAAGAATTGTCAAAGCTTACCCAAATAGGTTTTTAATACTGAAGGGATTTACATATCTCCTTATCTTCGTGGAATTTAGTGGAATAATTCAAAATAAAATCAGCTCTTTTTCAATATATTATTATTATTATTTCTTAACAATGTGAAGCTCCAAGACATTACGTGATTTCTTGTACTATATTTTTTCGAACAATACAAGGGATAAAATGTTACAATATGGGTAGCAAACGGAAAGTATTATGAATATCTTTAATTTAGAATCACTTTTTGAAAAGAGTTGTCGCCTATCGAAAAAATTAAGCTACAAAATAATAATAAGTGTGCCAAATATAAAGCATCTAAGTAAACTTTTTGGAAAGTATTCGATAAGCTTTAATTCAAAAATACATAGGAATAGAACGGTCGTCATCGAATACTGAACAAATATTGCAATATATTTTCCAAATATAAGGTAGAAATCCTTTGTCAAAAATTTCTAAAAATATCTAATCAGTATTATTTTAAATTTCCTATATTTAAGAAATTCTCTTTTACTAAAAAAAGTACCGTTACGTATTTTTAAGATTTTTTTATTGCTCGTTTTTATTGCATTTGTTTTTTTGGAAAAAAAAATTAACCGCCCTAATATGTTATACATATTCTGGTACTTACACAAGCACATTCATAAATGTGAATGGCTAGAGGCAAATAGAGCTACACACCCACTTTGACGAAACAAAAACCAGCTCTACAATGCAATTACAAATAGGCAAAAACATTCAAGCAAATTTTTGTATGTATATACATATGTAAAGGTATAGTTATCTACGAAAATTAATAAAAAATAAAAAGTTAGAGAAATGACTGTTGAACCAGCTACGAATTCACACGTAGTGCAAAAATTAAAACTGAATTTTAAGATGGCACATACATATCTATATGCACATATGTGAAATATTTACAGTATGTATATGTTAGAGTCTAACGTTATACAAGTTATTGCTTTCTCTTTTTTAGTGACCGTGAAACTTTTGCGCGCTGAGCACTTGTACATATTTATGTTACATACAGGAATGTAAATACAAATATTTTAATTTATTTATGAACAATTTTTTCCAAAAGCAGTAGACGAGGAATTCGCGATTCATTTATGACTTTGTTGGCATTGAAAATTTTGTTTGTTGACATTTCAAAAGCTTTGCACCTATGTTCATAAACCTGCAAAGAAAAGTGTGCGGGAAGGAGAATGAAATTAAAGTTGCCCAAAAATGTTATTCAACTAAGAAGGAATACAAAAACTAAGCGCTTAACACAAATAGACATATGTCCAAATATGTATGTTATGTAGCTTTAGAATAAGGAATCTGGTTGGCGATAAAAATTGACCGTAGTTTCTGCTTATAATTGCGCTCCGCTTGGCTTAGCACAACAGTCAAAATACATATGTATGTATATATTTGAGAATATGGCTTTTAAGCCATCGAAGCCGCAACGAGTTACTAAAAGAAAATATTTATGCATATTAATAGTGGAAAATTCCTCTGCGCATGCAGTACAAAGTACAGCTATTGCAGCAAAACCAAAAATCAAAAATGCGATTTCGAACCTAAACCAACCTGTAGTAGTATTGAGAGTATGTGTATGTATGTATGCTCAGTTACAAGCCTGAAGGTTGTTTTAAATCATTATAATTACAGCATATCGATTCAAATAAGTGTGTGTGTGTGTGTGTTTGGGTGCATGGAATAGTTTCGTTCATTGACTTGCTAAGCTTGTTGGTTGAATGGGCGCTCCAAGTAGCCGTTCATTTTACATTCACTCACTGACGATCAGCAAAGAAAATGCCACGATCTTAGGCAAGCACAGGCCCCACAACTCAGATAGTGTAGAAAATGGCACAGAAGTGTGGAAAAAATCATTTGTTATTCAAAGATAATGTAATGTACTAAGTTTAAGGCTTACACTAGCCGTAATTGGCGCGGCCCGGCAGCACGATTGGGTGCTTTGTTTCGGCGGCGATTATATAATATAATTAGTAGGATAACATTTTGTAAGCCACTATAGTGGCTACGCAAGCAACTTTACATACATATAATGTATTTCTTTTATTTCTCATTATATTTCTTGTTGTTTTTTAATCAAAACCGGATCTTTTTTTACTTCTTTCAGGCAACTTATACTAGCGCACTCGGACACACAGCCACACAGCCACACAATAAACGTGGGTTAAACAAATACTTACAAACGCATGTGCTTTATTCGCATGTATATACAAGTATTTTATTTTACAATTTAAGAATTGGATCTGGATTAAAGTTGGCTATGGACTTGTAGTCATAAGTACATCAAAATTCGTCAAACTTCTCTTCAATATTCTTTGTTATGCTTTTGTCTTTCTTTTCATTTTATTCTTATTTTATTTTTTTTATACAAATTACAATTTTACTTACCATTAAATTTCATATTTTATTAAATTTTTTCTTAATTTATTAAAAGCGTGTGTTTTTTTTTATTTTATGTTATTTTTTAATCTGTTATTTTCTCCACAATTTTTTAATCTAAACGCATTTTACTATAGTTTATCTAAATGCAAATTTTTAAAGAAATTGGACAATAAATTCAATTAATATATACGTCTAAAAGAAATGTGATCAGGGAGGATAATTACCGAATTAACAATTTTTCAACAAATTTACTTCAATTTTCTATATATTTGCTTTTATAATATTCATAGTAAACATAATTTTTCTATCTGTTGTTCTAACTGTTCTATCTGTATCCTGTTTACTATTGTACGTAATTCGTTCAAGTAACTAGCCTTGAAAAAGTTCAGTATTTATATACACCTGTCCATGCCGATATTGTTCGTTTGTATGTCTTAACAAAACTATAAATGATTAAGCTTGTACTTGTATCTTAAGAATACCGGATTGCTTATTGACCTTGATTGCGTTCATTGGTAACATTATTTATGCACATACAAATATACCTTGTAAATACATTCGAATAACTTCAGTGTTTTTGTATATGTATCAGTGTTAACATAAATTGTACTCAACAAGTTATTTTTTAATTTATTTTCATATTTGTATATATGTGAGGATGTACTGACCCACAAACCCCTAGAATTATTCCAAGTCTTATAGTAAAAGCTGAAGAACCCAACCAAACTCTCAATGTACTTATTAACACTTGAAGTCTTCCAAATATAGGATTTGACTCATTAATATAATTACCGACTATTATTTTTAAAATATGAGGAAGTTGTTTTTGTTTTTAGTAAAATTTAGAGCTTACTCTGAATTTCGAAGATTCCCAAAAGCTCTTGTATTTGTTTGTATATATGTAGGTATACGAAAGCAATTTCGCTATCTAATTTTATGTTATATGCACAAAAGCCACTTGATTTAATTGCAATTAAATGTGCTAAACAACTTACTTACAAAAACCTTATAATATACTAGCTTAATTGATAAAATATGATGTTTAAATGATTGTATGTATACTTTTGTATATACACTTGATGTTCACATAATACTATACCCTGATAGGGCCGTATCGGGCTATACCTTTTTGCGAATATAATGTTTATTAATTCATTGTAAATATTATATTTTTGGCACGTGGATTATTAGGTAATATCCTAGCATGGCAGCGTGAAGTGCCGATAATGATAATAGTAAATAATATATTTTGTATATATGTATATAGGTATACATCTGATAAGAATTGCAAAACCCACAAGGTTGCTAACATTTTTTGGGGTTTTGATTAACTCCACTAGCACATTTTACAAACCAAAAAGCACTTGAAATGATGGAGTGAAAAAACAACCCGGTGTTTCCCCAAAAACCAACCCAATAGCGGTTTCGTTCAAACATTTCACTAGAAATACTTAAAGTAGAATCTGTAATATTTATACCACAACTACAAAAAATTAAATGCTAAATGTCATTAACGCTCAAATATTTTTTAGCTTTGTACACATGCACTTAGTGTACGGCCACTTTCGTACAAACAATAGAACTTTTCAAATACCGTTAACACACTACACACATAACTTCCCCACCGAAGCAACATTCCACAAAATATGAGTTTTATACATGCTATTCAACATGTTTACACCGAAGAATTTAAAGCATTTTTAAATAGAATATTTCTGCCACTATACATACCAGATATTTTCGGAATTTTCATATTTTGAAACCAGAAATTGTTCTACGCACTTATCACAAGCGCAGTTCGCGTGACTGGAAAACTTACAAAAATTTGTTAAAAACTGTAACAATGAAACAGTAAATTCTATTCGATGACGTAATTAGTTACTATATATGTCAACACTGTCATAGGCGAAGTAAAAAATCAATATTGATGATAAGGTCGGAATGAGAGTAATAGTAAATGACCGAAATACGAGTGTTTAGATTGTGTGAGACCTTCATCAATTACGAATTGAATATGTACTCATATATTCACCTTAAATATGGACATGATATCTTTCGTGCTTCAAAATAATAGTGAGTATTTTCGAAATGGTGCATGTATATACGAGTTAATAATTTAAAACTAATTGTTGCGACCAAATTTCATGTATTAAATACAAAAGCAACAAAGCAAACAATTAACGTACACTTATATAACACATTTTAGATTACTTTAAAACAACGGTTATACTTGATAATAACAATTTCCGCTTTAACTTGCAAGTTAACTTCCGCTTTAACCGCAACTCGTCCTGCTTGGAAATGTTATCAAATATGGTATCAAACTTAGTTTGGGAATGGTTTTGTCACTACAACAACAACAAATGCAACAACGCCACAGGAAATATCTTTTTGCACAGAACTAATCATTTAGTTAGAAATCAGATTTACAAACGATCAAGATTAGTTCTGAGATCAAGATCAGTTTTTGAACCTTTTTGAAGTCATTGCTATAATTAACAGTGAGCTTTTTATATAAAAAAATTATAATTTGCCAATTTGTAAGCGATTTTTTCTAAAATTTTAATTTAGAAATGTTCAAATTCAGCAAAAATTCATTCAAAAAAAAAAAAATAACGCAGTCAATCGCTACTTCAAAGTAATTTTAAGTTTTCGCTTTGCTTATTTTGTATGAAATTTACTTGTTTTCTAAAACCACTCATTCAAGAATATTAAATTATAGGCCATAGAATTCAATTACTGTATTAAAATTACAACTGTGTCGCATATACATACATACAGACGAACATAAGAACATATGTACAACTTTCACTCGGTCATAGAATCAAGAAGGAATAATATAAATAAAATAACTAAATAATTGTGCATTTCTACTTCTAAGCATTTGTTGTAGCAGACAAAAAAGTGGGCGATACCGTTGCTATTCAATCTTAAGCAGACAAGGCTGACATTGCTTGTTAACCACCCACTCAAATGCATACATACATATTTCGATTTACGCAAGCATATAACCTATTATAAAAATACGGCTTCGTGGCGCTCCTTTTTCTATGAATAACTATTGTACATTATGAATGGAATACAGTAACTGTAAATATGTACGATTAAAAAAAACAATGTTATATATATAGAAGCATTATGCACAAATATATATAAGCGCAAATGTTTGCTCGTGCGCGCATAATAACTTTTTTTAGGCCGTACATTTCTTCAATTCGGTTGTATATTTCTTGTACTAACTGTATGTAACATATTTTTATGCTATCCATTAATGGCTATTGGACTTTACGAGGCGGAAAACATTTACCTTGCATAAAAATGAGGCTAATATGTAATGCATAGAACGACCCCTTGACCTTCGTGCTATGGCATACCAACTTCAGTAGACTACGCCTAACGGCATAATGCATAAATACATACTTAAATAACTGAAATGGCGTACTTGTTTTACTTTTCTTCGTACTTTTAACAATATTGTTACTTCGACAGTAACAACACCCACACACACATCCAACACATATGGACGTACAGCCAACAGACAACATTCATCGTCCTTGGTGTATGCCAAGGATGCGCGCAATTAAAGTCAAGGATATGGTTACATACGTATGCTTGTATATAATACAGCTATACAACTGTGCGTGAAGACCTATTTGAAGCAACTGCACAACACAACACAAGCTTACCTCAATGTTACCCATGGTTTGGAAGGCCGTGAATACGAACATAAAGCCGAAGCCCAATATAATGACATTGGCGAACTTCAAATCCATTCTTTAGCTTATATTCCAGTGCGTTCAGTAAAATTTGATTTGATTTAAATGCAAATAATTATGCAGGACGTTTGCAACACGCCGACAGAGATTCGTCTTCAATGCACTTCTATATGCCAGTATTGTTGGTCATTTGTTTAGTATTGGTGGTTATGCTGGTGGGTCGGTTGCAATGTGTGTGGCCACCAAACACTCGAGACGCTTAGGCGCACGAACACACGTATGCCCACTTGAAAGAGCCTGCGCTTCCGTTGTCGTGCATACGTCCTCGGTACGTTCGCAAACAGCAAATCCGTTTCAATGTGAAGGCAATGTTGTCACAACCGATTTGTTTTTTTTTTTTTTTTTTTTTTTTGGTTTGCCTTTGTGTGTGTTAATTTGCAAGTAAATAAAGCAGAAACAAATTTGCTTTTAAACGCGCCCGCACGTCAAAGTTATTGTATGTATTGTATATATTGTATATAGTTTATATTGCATATAAAGTTTTCAGCTTTAATTACTACAATATTCGTTTGTTCACAAAACACAAAAGCAAACAACTTTTAGCAAGCACTTTTTAAAACTACACAATAAACTTGATTTGCCTTTGCATGGTGGGTGTACTATCGGAAATAATTTGTGTGGGCGGTGACTTCCCTTAGCATATATTAACTAATATCAATGCTTAACGGATGCTATGCATTTACGTAGCTGAACTTTTTATTAAGCAATTGTATATATATATGTATACCCAAGCAATATATAAATTTTACACAAAAATAGATCTTAAATTAAGATGCAAAGCGAATGATGTGCGTCTGAAAACCAGACCGGACAAAAGAAAATCAACTGCACCGACGTTGCCGACAAATAACGATGCAATAGGAACACGATTAACGCAACGTTATTAATGAACGAAAGCAAAATGAGAACTGGAGTCAGAAGCTCCAATTCTAATATACTATATAATAGCCCTAACCGCTGTGGTTGCCATGAGAGCGCCAACACACACACAATTTCACACAGCCTAGTATAAATACGAGCGATAAGAGGCGTTTGCGCGTTGATCTACGGTTTTTTCTTTACTATGTTTACTGAGGGAGGGAGATTGTACGAATTACATGTTTTTTGGAGGTATATATAAAAACAGAAACACCGAGGAAAATATATTGATAACGCAACAGTAAAAAGTAAATAGAAAATTTATAAAAAAGTATGGTTAAAAGTTACCAAACACTTCCTAAATTAGTGTTACCAGATGGTGCTGAAATGTAATGTCTTAATAAATTGAAAAATTTTTGGGATAATGTAATAATAATATGCTACTAGAAGCTTTAAGTATTTTATAATTCATGAGAAAACTAAATAATTTTATTTATATTAAATTTTAAAGAACGAGAAGGTATATTTTTATACAGCAATATGGAAATTTTTTGATATATATATATTTATTTCATATAATTTTATTAGTAGTAACTGAATGTTGTAACGCTATTTATTAGTAGGTGTATATTATAATATAAAAAATTAATTATTATTACTTTATTATATATTTATTTTTATTATATATATTTTATCAATATATTAATTGATGTACCACACTGGTAACCATATTTTTCACATTGAATATTATTCGCGTCGTTTTATAACACTAGTTAGCTCGCCTAAAAATAGGCAATATTTTATTAGGCACGTCTTGTACAATAATTGAACGCATCAGGGCTATATTAAAGGAAACACTGTGCCGTATATATTTATACACTTCCATGCTAATGTGAATACATATATTTTATAAACAAAAAATAAGAAAAAGAAGAGGCCATACAAAAATTCGCTTACGATTTCTCGCATTAATAAAAAAGTGTTTGACTGGGACAGTAGCAGGATCTATACAATTTTTTCTGCATATTATAACCCTAATTAAATTAAGAAAACTATCAAATTTTAGAAAAAAAAAAACACAAACAAACCTTTTCATACGACAAACACTGCCATATATATTCCATAAACAATATTATAAAGAATGGAATCAAATCTCGTACAGCAACTCATAAATGCATCGGAAAAGGCCGCTAACATAGCGCGTGTGTGTCGCTCCAATGAAGCGCTACTGAAGTTGTTGGTGCAGGAAAAGACCGGACCGGAAGCGAATGCGCGCTTCGAGCATGATTTCAAAACACTCGCTGATGTGCTGATACAAGAGACTATCAAACATGATATCGGTGCGTTGGTAAGTCTCATGATATTATTCGCTATATGCTATATGGTTGTATGTATACATTATTCAAGTTTCCTGCAATGCGCGAAGCTATTAACGGCGAAGAGTCACCAACATTTTCAAATGTAGATGGCGAGTCAGTGACTATTGCAGTGGGTGAGACTGCTGTGGAAACCGCAAAATGTCTGGGAACGATACTAAATGGTTTAAAATTTTGCTTTTTATTAACATTTGCATATGCAAATATTTATTATTTTGCTTGCAGTTGAAGCAGCGGAAGTGCTTGCCAATGAAGTGCATC
Source organism: Bactrocera minax (assembly GCA_021498325.1). Classification (NCBI taxonomy): domain Eukaryota; kingdom Metazoa; phylum Arthropoda; class Insecta; order Diptera; family Tephritidae; genus Bactrocera; species Bactrocera minax. Next base: position 526,974 of record JAKEEE010000127.1, on the reverse strand, counting down.
GCGAAGTTGTATACGAAGAAGCACTGTTAGGCGAAATACCAAAACTACCTGAAGATTTGGACTACGGCAACTTGGGCATCTGGATTGATCCAATCGGCAAGTTTTCCATATATTGAGAATATATATATATAGTATTTACCTCTTCATCATTCAGCAATCATTTTAATTGACAAAATTAATTTCGCACAGATGGCACCGCAGAGTATATATCTGGCGATAGCATTTTCACCGACTTTCCAGGCATAACATCAACTGGCTTAGACTGTGTTACCGTGCTGGTAGGCGTCTACGATCGCACGACTGGCACACCTGTGATTGGTGTTGTGTCACAACCTTTCCACAACAAGCTGGATGAAAATGTATATCGTTCGCTGGTATTTTGGGGTGTATGCCTACCGGATTTACAAGCGAATAATTGTCAATTCGAGCGACCAGCTCGTGACAATCGACTGGGAATATTCTCCAGTTCTGAAAATGGTGATATTCTGCAACGCATTATGGAACTGGGTTATGAATTTGCATTTGCTGCTGGTGCCGGTCATAAAGCGCTGAAAGTAATTACCTGGGAAGTTGATCTTTACTTGTTGAGTAAGGCATCTACATTCAAATGGGATACTTGTGCGCCACAAGCTATTTTACGTTCATTGGGCGGTGACATTTACAGTTATCGTGGAAGTATCAATGAGAGCAAGCCAATGCCACTTTCCTATCAGGAAATTAGCGAAGTGGATAATCCTAAATGTAATACAGATGGTTTAATTGCGGTACGTGATGTAGGATTATTGGAAGATTTACTGAAGAAGCTAACGGGATAAGCATATATGATAAGGGAAGTATTGAGCAAAATATGAAAATAAGGCTTTGAGTGTCAAAACAGTTTATAAACAGGTGTAAGTTAGAATTCTTGGTTAAGTTTAGCGACATATGTATGTATATGTACTTTTGCTACAATTTTATTATTATTAATTTCAAAATTGTTTATATTCAACGCTTGCTCTTAAGGGTGTGCTGATGTTGTCTTTTATATGAAATATGTTGTATTTGAGCATAAATTGTTAAACATATGCAATAACAATCACCAAATCTACCTACTTAAGTTTGTGATTAATATTATCAGGCTTTTAATAAGCATAAATGGTTATTATACTTGCTTATGTGTATGTTACTTCCATTAAATTAAAGTTAATAAGCAATATGGAAAGCATGTATTTAGCGGGTTATGCGACAAATCAGTTATGTATGGTGATAGCTAATGTAACGATATGCTAAAGTAAAGAAAATGTGAAAACTCACTGCTATTACTTTATTTCATTTTATTGTTCAAACTCATTATTATTGCGGACCTTTTGTTTTGATAAATCATATCAAAAATAACAGCAATCCTAAAAGAAATCTATTAATTGTAAAATAATACAATAAATAAAACATTATTTAGTCATTGTTATAACCAGCTGTATTCTTGTTTCTATTACATTATTTCCAATTATAAATCGGTTCGCTTTTGCAAATATAATTAAATAAACAATTACACACATTATTGTACGATATTACAAATAAAACATAGTTACATAAAAACAAAATACTAATTAATTGTAATTATTGTTAAATAAATGTACGATATGCCTTGCTTTATGTGAAGCAATAATGGCGCACACTCTTTTTATATTATGTTAGCTGCAGAACAAAGTTTTATTACATAAATTACAACTACAACATACACTTGTGGTTGAAAATGGTTTACGATGGTTTAAAAAAAAAATAAAACTAAACTTTATAAAATTACTTATTCAAGTTAGAGGCTGAGCAAAAGGCTCAACAGCTTTGACACATATACAATAAGAGGTCAGGCAGACATTTTTGCAGAACAAAACAAAATACTATATATGTATGTAGACTAAAAGTGATGTAAAGAGGTTGGCAGTAGTTGATTTTCGCCTTATAATTAGACATGCAATTTTATTCGGATATGTTGGCATTTACAAAACACTTATATAATAAATAAATTGTTGTGGAAGCTGTTTGTAAAATGTATACTTTAAAAGAGCGTCGCAAATTATATACGCATGCTCAAACTACTGCCTTCTGAATAAAAAGTTACTGTACATTACATGTTAATATTACTGACTATTAGTTGCTTTTACTAAGCACACATAAATGTGTATATATATATATATATATATATTGTGCTTGTGTTTTGAATTCAGACAGTGGATATAACGGCAATATAACAGTGTTTGTTCCGTATTATAAATACAAAATATCGTCTATAGGCACTTAGTTAATGCGTTTTCCAGTGGCCAACGGATTAGTTCCTTCAAATTTTAATTATCATTTATGCTTTGCTTTATGACTTTTTGGCCTCATTTTGCATATAGTAAACAATGCGTATTAGAACATTGCTTTCGCAATATATTGGTCTAATTGTTATGAGCATTTTCACGCAGACATTTAGAAGTTCTTCTTCATAGACATTTCATGTGCTTTGCGCAAACGTTGCCTCAATTCGTTGGGGAAACGTTCATAACATTTCTTGCAAACTGGCTTCTCATCGTATTCATAGAATTTCGATTTTTGCGTCATTTTCATATCGCATATAGAGCAAGCGAAATGGTGCACACACCAGGCCTTATTCAGTGCTGTGAACACTGTGAAAAAAACAACCGTTGTGATTAATATGTATTAAAGCTAAAAATTTATAAAATTCACCATCTCCAGCTATAACCTGATTGCAAACGAAGCACAAATTGCCGAACAATTGGTGATAATGTGTTTCGCAGTATGCCAAACCACGCTTCTCGTAGTGACGATGACCCAAGAAAGGCTTCTCGCATTTGGCGCATACGAAGTGCTAAAAAAGGAAAGAACTCAGTTTTTATATGTAAAGTAATTAGCTTAAGTCAATCGAAACGCACCTCGACATGCCAATGTTTGCCCAAAGCGGTAACCACGCGCTCCTCGATCGGACGACGACATGCGCCACAAATCGGTATGCCCATCTTATCGTGACAGCGTAAGCAGTATAATTCGTTCTAAAAATATACATAGCAGGTTTGGAAAATAATTAGAACATCCATATTTATATTGCAATGAAATTTGTCGGCACTTTACCATATCGTTGGCCGTTAAGCCAGGTCGACTCTTGACTTCACGCGCGGTCGAGTCCAATTCCACGCCACATGACGTACAATTAAAGTGATAACCATGGTAGACTTCGCCACGGAATCGCAATGGTGCATCGTCAATGACGCCACTTAAAGGAGGGGGGGGAAAAAATCAAAACATGCATTTAAAAACCAGTTTGATAAAAAAAAGAGAAAAATATTAATTTATGCGTCACAAATGCATGCCATTGCTTTCGACTGCGTTTTCATACAACTTACTGGCACTTATGACACATATAACGACCCGTTATCTCGGCCTTCACTTTGGCATTGCACTCGTGGCATAAGGCACGATTTTGATTGCGTATGAAACCGGTATCCGCCAGCTCTTTGGCACACATTTGACAACGGAAGCATTGTGGATGCCAGCTAGCACCCATCGCCTTGATAACACGCCCAATCACGAATTCACCGCACTTATTGCAACAGGGTGCGAATAGCACATGAAAATCACGCTCGCAGTATTTGCGTCCCTCGAATTCATAGAAGATGCCATCCTCGAAAGGGCGAAAGCATTGTGCACAGCTGAAAAGTGATGAAGAAGCATAAATTTTTGAAAAATTTACTAGCAAAATTTTACAACTTACACGAAACATTGTGTGTGCCAGAGTTCACCGTTGGAATTGACGATCTTCTCGTTGGGTTCGAAGCCGTCCGCGCAGCGGGCACAATGCATAGCAGCTAGCGACATGTCAGCTGCTTGTACTCTAAGCGATAAGAAAAAAAAAAGAAATCATTGTTAACTAAATATGTGTGTGTTTTAGTTTTGTTAAAAAGAAAATACATTTCCATTTTTGAAGACATCTTGAGTTCTTTCAATTTTCAATATGTACACTTTCAACGTTCAATTCAAACTAAGGTGGCGTTTAGCTCAGTTGGCGGTTTCAAGTCATGGAAGCATTTTTTTTTTTTTATCAAAAAAGTGTTTCGCTGCTCTTTTCGCGTACAATGATTCATAATGCATTACGTCGTGTATAAAATGCTTATATTTCTTATAAAAGTATGACCTTAAACTTGAGCGTATTGCTTGCACTCTCACATACATATGTATATACACTTGTATGTAGTGTGTGTATAAATTGTACAAACTGATAAGCTGGATATGCCTTCATCACGTCGAGGAAACGGAGGAGTGTTCACATGTAAATACTTTTTTTACTATTTCGATTTCTTAAATAAACATAAAATTTAAGCATTAAATTGTAAATTAATATCTAAGCAAACGTACCAAATATCTAACCACTTTCACTAAATCGCGGTTATCAGTGCTTTCAGTAATTGACTTGCGGATGTTGATGTTGTTGTGGTAGCATAAAGCATTCCTTAAATAGTTTGAGCTCGGTTCGCGGATCACTTACGTATGTATGCATGTGTATTTAATAAAACTTTTATGTTTGATAACGATTACAATACAACATTTTCAATGTACTCACATATTTAATTACTTTTATTTAGATGATTTTTAGCTTCATTAATATTAAACATATAATATATGGATATCTTTGTCAGCACACTCAAATATATTTTACTAGAAATTCGTGCACGTACACCGTAAATTATTGAATACAACACAGAGTTTGATAAAAAAAAAAAAAAAACATATTAATGTATGGACATCCGAAACGATTGCATCACCACCATCAACACCAATCAACTACATAGATGATTTTAATAAAATTTATTAATTGATGAAAACGTTCCGATTTCGCTTGATGATTCGCTTTTGATACTGAAAGTTGCTCGCCCACTAAATGTGGATAATAAGTAAATCAGGGCAAACTGAAGGTGTGCTAGAATAATGGAAATGAACGTGTGCAGCACGTAATGGCGTGACCGTAAAACATATTGCAAATAGAACATATAACTCAAACAATATCGGTGTGTAGAGACAGCGCTTGGGGCAAGCGTGAAAGATATATAAATGAAGTCTTTATTACTCGCATAAGCTGCAGCATAATTTATTGCCATACAGAAGCACTGAAAAGGCACAGAAGAAACCTATATAGAGATATGTTTTGTGCATGCATGCATACGTATGTATATATTAATGGTCATATTGTGCTTCAGTGGGGAGATTACTCATGAATTGGCAGATGTTCAATGAATACCTACTAAAACATATTTTTGCTGTAACAGACCACAAATGTTTTTCAATTCGAACGCAAGTATAAATGAATGTTTCTATTGTATATTCATTGGTTCACGTTATTCGTACAAAACGGATCGGATTAGATCGTGTCATGTTTGGCTTTATTAAAATAATAATAAAGCTCACAAAAATAGATATTCAGAGATGGATTTCTATATAACATTACTTATCATTGCTCTCTAAATAATATACATATTAATACATACATATGTAATACATAAGCGCTTATATTTATGTATAAAAGAGTATGATTCCACATATCTATGAGTCAATATAGTTAATTGTTCTAAAATTTAATTCAAAAACAGCTTTCATATTCTGCTATCTAATCATATCAGGGGGTACAAAAAAAAACTATATTGTTAAAGCACGGTTTCTGGTTACGTTATAATATTACACGTTATTTTGAAACCCAAATAAAAAGATTATAAGGAAGATAAAGAAATTCTAATGCATAAATCTCTTACATACTATAGCTCATTTAAAATACTTTGGTACTGCAACTACAATAAAATCATATTTACATACTACAAATGTAGATAGGTATGTGTTGAATCTGATACGCGTATATTTTATAAATTTTTCACCAAAGATCAACAAAACAGTGTATGTAGCTAGAAAAAGTTGTGGCGCTTCGCTGGTAAAACAAAAACATTAAATTATTTCACTATAAATAGAATTGTGTTGGTGGATGACGTCATTGATGAACAAACACTCCTCCCATAAGGCAGAAGATTTGAACATTATACATATTTTTTTTATTCAAGATCGCAGCAACATTCATAGGTTCTACTACTATACATTTTGAACATCGAAAATATATACATAATTATTCTCGTAATTTCAAAATCTGCTCTTGATATTAAATATCAGTCAATAACATAGTTTATATCTTAACGAAGCCGAACGACTTTAGTACCGTGGGTGTCATTCATAATAAGCAAATGAATGAAACCTACTGGAATGCAGACAATCAACGATATAAAGCGCTTGATATACGTTATTGCTCCAATTGAAAAAGTTAAACTTGTTATTTGTAGTATTAAGGTTGTCGTTATAAATATGTATGTACGTCTTATATATAAGTATGTATAAATAACTTACTGCACAGGCGGCATTATGGGCGTTTACTTAATTGCAATGAAGGCAGCTATTTTAAAAATATTTGCACTTGTTTGATCTAGACGCTTGGCACGATTCAACTAACACACAGCACGTTTATTAGCCAACTACTTTTCATTTGAATTCGTATTGACCGACTTATGGTTTAGCAAAGTTGGTTAGAGCTGATTTGTGATCTTCGTGATTAACACCCTAATTTGGCATATATCAAGATTTTTTATGCTTCCGTTGCCTCTCTAAAGGAACAGCTTTCCATGGATATTTTAAGACTTTCTTTTAACAAAACTTTTAATTGATGCACATGAATGTTTACTTATTTAACTAACTCCCTGTACCTGTTGCACTTACTATAAAATCTATAATTTTGATGGTTCAAAATGCGGAAAACAGAGAAATATTTCCAAAAATTAGCACAACACAAATGAGTTCAAAGAGAATACCCAAGGAAAATTGTCAAATTGACAAGAAGATCTCAGGTGAAAAAGATGCTGCCACCTGAGTGTAGTTAGTATCGAAAGCGACATATGTTGGGGAATAGCATAACATAAAAAGGAAATAAGATTTTTAATCTTGTTTGATTTCAATATGAATCTCTATTATAAATAAATATTGATATATTCTTAAACCAGTTACATAGCAAAACCAACATTACGTTCTTATTCGTTACGTTCTTTTTTAAATGTTGTAATAAATAAGCTATTTTTTAACAAGAACATTTAGGTGGCCACACAATTTGGGCATTAATAAAGAAAACACAAACAGCTGATTGGCATTATTATTATTAATTATTGGGATACAAAATACTTCAAACCCAGTTATGAATCTATTCCGAAGCGCTACTTGTAAGTTAAGGATCAATATTATAAACTTTTTGAACAAATATTATCCTAATTCATTCATTTTTAGTGACGTTACGTTCCTCTCAATTGCATAGAATGTCTGCAACCATTCAACCACAGACCGCACCAATTGAATCGGCAATACGACTCGCACTTACAGAGGAATTAGCACCATTGCACTTGGAAGTGATCAACGAGTCCTATATGCACAATGTACCAAAAGGTTCAGAAACACATTTCAAAGTGCTGGTAGTATCTGATAAATTCGAGGAGCTATCTCTGATAAAGGTATCGATAAATAATTTTCCATATAAACATTTTTCATTAACAACTCACTATTTCTACTTTGAAATTACAGCGTCATCGTTTGGTGAATTCAATTGTGCAAGAGAAATTAGCTGGTAATTTTGTCCACGCGTTATCTATAGAAGCTAAAACTCCTAAACAGTGGGATCCTAATTACACTGTAGAACCTAGCCCAAATTGCCTGGGTGGCTTTGGTAAATAGGATGAAACGCAACTGTTTTACACTGTTAAAATCTTTCTTGTTTTGGATAATTACAAATTGAATATAAATGAATAGAAAATCGTATAACAATATAATATTGCAGCGTATCACTACATTATAGAAATCAAATCAATCACACTACACTACTTATTAAGTTTAAGCAACTTAATCATCCAAAGATTTCAGGGATTCTACCTGTGTTCGTGCTGATAGTATAACGTCATTTATACCAACTCCATCGTATGCTGCACCACATAATGTCAACGGCAGTTTATAGTGATTGATATATCGTCGAATATCGGAGACACGTTGCGTATGCCCCACCGTATATTGCGGTATACATTTTCTTAATACGTGAACACGTGTCAAACGTGGTTCCTCTGCTATACCCATTACTAAATCCAAATGTTGCAATGCTGTATCCAGTAGTTTTTTCGGTGTTGGATCCTTGCCGAAATTCTCCTCAAACCAGCGTCCTCCCATCATAACCGTAAGTATTGTATTACCTTCCATATCGAAGCAACAACTGTCAAAGATAACACCAAGTATTGGGATCCGCTCAATGGGTGGTACCAAAAAACCAAAAGCTTTCATCTTAAGTAAATCCTTAATATTATATTGTAAGTTGACGACGGCTACATCAACGTATGGTATAGACATGAGTAATGCTGCTAAAGAAGGATGTTGATCTTTTACACAAGTTGCCAACCTGTATGTTGGAATTGTTGAAATAATATGCTTTGGATCAACCTCATGATCTTTAATGTTCATTCTAACACCACCACGCGTAAATGTGATTTCCTTGCATTCCGATGTTAGCCGAATATCAACCTCCTTTTCTTGTAAGTAGTTACATAATGTGCGTGGTAGTGTATCCAAGCCATCTGGCACACGATACATACTCCATTTCTCCTTCTGCGATTTTTCATAAAGTTTTGGCATGGAGTCCGCAAATATGCCCGCTGTTTTGTTCTCATTTCCAAATAGTTTTTCATATAGAACACCTTTTATGATGCCACCCCACTTTTGTTCTTTCTCGAATAAGTCGTTCATTAGAAAACGCACACTTATTTCTTTTGCGTCACCTGCACAAATTCCACATATTAATGGACTAATCGCATAATTTGCTAATTCAACACCAAAGCGTCTTTCAACAAAATCATAGATGGATTCATCAGCGAGCTTCAATATCTTTTGACCGGCAACTAAATCTTGTTTAATTTGACTTATGAGAGGTTTTGAGAAAGGAGGTATTTTTTTGAAAATTCCAGTTAGGCTGTTCGGCAGTAAACACAATTGACCTTTAGCATATATCAAACGATTTTTAGCTGCCGGTTGCCATGACTTAATCGGATCGACCGGCAATTTCAATTCTTCTATTAATTCCAATGTATTTGCGCCTTGAACACCCTTTGGACGAATAGTACGAGGACCCATTTCGAATATGAATCCCTTGTCTTTATGTCTTTCGGTGCGTATCCAGCCACCGACGCGATGTGACGCCTCATATACGGTTGCAGGATATCCAAACCTCTGCAGCAAATAATAAGCAGCCGATAGGCCACTCATACCAGCGCCTAGAACAGCGGTCATTTTACTTATCAATTATCAATCAAATATTTGCAAATTATATTAGTATCAGTATATAATAGATAAATTAGTTGTAGAAAACTGCTATCAGTTTCAAATTTGTAGAAAACAAAACCAAAAGTTTGACAGCAAAGACAATCAACAGCCTTTGTTTTGTTTATTAATTGATTTCTACTGTTTTGATGGCATCAGCTGTTTTTTAGGCATTGTTCAATTTACAAACGGTCTGAAGAAAAAACAGTGGCGTGCACAATTTATTTATAAATATATTTTAAAATTGAGTTTGAAATATAACATAATTAATCAAGAAAATTTTTGAAGTTTTCGAATATTTTTTATTTTTATTTTTTTTTGAATAACAACCTTCAAGGCAAACGAATCCCCTCCCCTATCCGCGTATAAAATAATTTTACTTACAAATGTTGAACTTTTAACTGCCATGTTATTTTTGTCTATGCTTTGAACGTATCTCTGTTTATCTAGAAGCTGATTAAAGTGAGAGGATACCTTTTTACTTCAAAAGCATTTTATTTTTTTAAACTATACGTGCGATCCAATAAGTACTTACTCTTCAAAAGAAAAATGAGAATTTTAGAAAAATGACAATTTAACTCTCAACACAGTATCCTTTAAGCACGATGCACTTGACCCAGCCCATTTCCTTAACTCGACTGAAAAATCCGTTTTCTGGAGGCTAGAGGATAACGTCGTCATCCATCTCATATTTCTAGCCGGGGAGTAATTTATTCAAGTTTGGAAACAAAAAGAAGTCGCACGGAACCAAATCTGAAGAATATCGTAGATGAGCAGTTGATAGTTTAGTTCGTCCAATGTTGCCGTATCTATGGGAAGAAGTAAGCCGGTGTGTTCTCATGGAGGCAGAGAACTATTTTCTTCACTAAATTGGACCATTTTTCCTGCGATTCGCTGTCGAATCCGCACAATAATTCGACATAACATAGTTCTGTCCGTTTTGACCTTCTCCAGGTATTCGAAGTAGATCATAACTTGTAGATCAATCCTCGAAAAGAAGGGCCATCATCTTTCCGGCCGATAGGACAGTCTTTGCTTTCTTCGAAGAAGGTTCGCCGGGTGAAGTTCTGTTTCGGCTGCTTCTTGGTGTCACTTTTCTAAAATTCGCGTACGTACCTGCTTCCACACGCGCCAAAATAAAACTGTGAATCCGACTCGGCTGAATTTTTGACAGTAATCCCCCTAACGACGAGTTTCCAGCTGAGATTTACTTATGATTCTCACATTTCTTCACCATGTCGGGTAATACTGGGTCACTCCGTAAGGAATATATATCTGGTCATCTATCAGTCAAAGTAGGTCTTTCTTATCGGAATTTTTTGAGTGATTGCTAACAAAATATTTCCAGATTTCGATTATTTTAATTTCACTGTTTTCATAAGCCCCTTAATAGCAGTTAAGGAGATCCAAAGCCATGGAGCAGTTAACAAATATTATATATAAAACGAAAAAGTGCTAATTGACTCGTTTAAGGGGCTTTCCTTACGCACTACATAAGCTCATACATACATCCACGCATCCAGTTTGCATATCTAAAGTGTGTGAAGTTTAATATGAGACGGAAATGAGAACTGCATGTCGGATATGTGTCTGATTAGCCCATGAAAAATGCGGTATAAACAAAGGCGATTTCATAAACGACAGCGAAAAGAACAAGTTTAGCATTAAGCGGAAGCAAAAACGGAAAGTAGAGATTTAAGAGAGAGCGACAACGGAAGTATGGAAGAACGTACGAGTTGGAGTGAAGTATGCGAGCAATGTGGGGGCACATCTATGCAAATAACGGTACAACCGACACAAGTACGCTTTTGTGCGCCGAAAGAAAAGGATTAAAACAAAGCGCAGGATAATAGAGAAGCGAAAACAGGCCAACACAAGAGCAAATAAATCGGTGCAAAACAAATTCACCAACCACAACAATAAAGTAACTGTGTAAAACAACGAAACACGAAACAGTCAACAAAACATTGAGCGAAAGCGATTAAGAGTCAAAAGCATCGCGTTGCGTTCCATTGCGCTGTTGTCGTATCGATTCGGAAAGGTCGGCTAACAGGCGCATACCGAAAAAGCTCACAGCGGCGACGACGTTAACTACAATGGCCTGGAGAAAGTCTGCACCTTTCAGACTTGTATCCGCTGCCGTTGTGTAAGGTTCGTTCGTGTTTGCGCTGCGTGGCCGTGTGTGTGACTAAAGCAGAGCAGTGAACAAAAAAGCAAAAAAAACAAAAACGAAAAAAAAATCGAGCAGAAAAAATAGTGTCAGCGTAGAAAAGCAGATTTGTCCGCAACAATAACGCACACGCACAAGCAATAAAAAGCAATACAAATTGGAATTTATGCTCAGAAATGCAAAATCGCATGCGAAAGTATTGAAAATCAGTGCCGAAAAATATCTATTAAGTGAAAAGCTGCAAACGCAGCAGCAAAAATTATTTGCGCTGCAGCGCATGTTGCCCTAATTCGAACAGAAGTCGCCGCTGAAAAAATTTTCATGCAACAGCAAAATGTGTAGCCACAGCGCCAGAGTGTGAAAAGTCAGCGCTCAGCAGTGTAAGCGAAACACACAAATTCCATTATAAAATATTTATAATTATATTAGAAATTCTATAAGCAGCCGAAATTTATTAAGTCACAATCAGTGAAGGACTAAGCCAATGAACAGTTTTTGTACTGGAAAAGCGTGCAAATTTGTAGTGAAAATACAGTGAAAACTCACAAGAAATTTTTCGGTATGTGTGTATTTGCTAGCGTGTAGGTATGGGTGCCTATACACTATTACATACATCCATACTCGTGTACACATATATTGGTTTGTCAAGTTGTTGGCCAGCTTGCAGGGGTGTGCTTGGGCTTCGTGACTAGGACACATATTTTTTTATTCAACGTCGTGCTTCGAATATTGCCAACAACATCGTGTGCTTGCTGCGCGCTGAAAACGGAACGAAGTATGTTGGTGAGTGAGTGTGCGAGCGAGCGGACGAACGAACGGAAGCTCGTCAAATGTGTGGCAGACACCGCCAATGTATTTAATTGCACGAACTGGCAATGTAGAGGCATTTCTATATATTTGACTGTTTAAAGATAGTGAAATTGAATAAAGTTTTGTGCGAAAAACATAAAATAAAAGAAAAAAATATTTAATTAAAAATTAAAATACATTTAAAATTATAACTAAGAAATTTGTTCCAAACGTCTTTTGAAAATAATAATTTAATTTCCATATAATTTTCTCAAAAACAAAAACAGTGAGAAATGGATGAATAATTGCAACAACTGTGCACCTGTTCAATGACTACTGTTTCCAGGCAAAATTTCTTATCTATGCAACTTCTATGTGTGACATTTTGGCGCTTGGAAACTATTCACAAACAATTCCATTCCTTTTATTATGCTTTATTTCTCACTTACTCCATTTTTTTATGCTACTACTTATTGCTTGCCGAACCACTTCGCCGAATACTTCCAATTCTAATAAGAATTATATTTTCGTGCTTTCATATTTTATGCATACATGCATGTATGTATGTGTGTGTATGTGTCAGCGCTATCTGTTATACATCCCATTTCTTTTCTAATCGTTTTCAGTCGTCTTTTGTCTATACACATCCTACATTAACGCCGTTCAACGCCGTTACTCTTGCTGCTGCTTGTTTGCGTGTCTATTCGTTGTTATATACTTATATATGTATATGTGTATGTATGTATATAGGTAAGTAGGTTCAAAACGCTCGTTACTTTATTGCGCACACAAACATACACAGCGCAGCTCTTCGCGCCCCAATGGCCCCCGGCTTACATACAAATATATATATTTATACAGTCACTCTGCGACTGAATGCCCGAGAGTTGCTTTCAAATTATTATTATTATTTTTTATTTTATTACACATTCTTGTTCATTCGCCCCTCGTTGAGTTCTTCTTCAGCCTTCAATGTAAATAATTTGTTTGCTCGTATGTGGATGTGTTTGTTGGCAGTTACTCCTTGACTCAGTTTGCTTGTTTCGTTCGAGTTGAGTTCGACAGCTGTGCTGACTTGCCAGCCAAGCCAAGATTGGGGTAAGCGGGTTGCCAACTGCGGGAGATTTTAGGCCCTGTGAGAAACCGATTGCTTATGATGTTCAATTGGAAAGCATTAATAATTCCAATTTGCTCTTAGAATTAATTCTCTTATTTAATCAAATGTAAATTTTTATAAAAATAACGTTATAAGCAACGGTACACATTCAACCACAGCGTTACACGAGTTTAGGAAATAATTGCAGAATGCTTTAGTTAACTTTTTTGGTGTTTAAAGTGACTTTTAATTCTGAATTTAATTATTTTTTAATTTACAAATTTAAAGATTTTAAATTTTGAATTTTTATTTTTCATTTCCATTATTATTATAAATAAAAAATACATAGAATTCAGTTTCCCCACGTCAGCTGAATTTTTCCTACTTGGTGCTGGGCAGCACTTGTGTGCTTGCTATTATGAATAGGCACGCTGGTGTGCTATTCCACAAAACTGACACGTCAAGCACAGCACGGATATCCAATTTCAACGTATTCCTTCCACATTTTCTATTTCCTCCATTACCGATTTGTTGTTGTCCTTTCACATAAACACACTTTCGCATATATGTGTTTGTTCAATACGAGTTGGCAAAATTACTATTATTTTCTTTTCTCAGCCAACACAGCTAATTTTGAAATGTGTTAAATAGGTACGGTTAGAACTTTGTAAATATTCCATTCGTTTGAATCATTTTATTTCAACAGTAATTATAACAAATATTATTTTAAAATTCAGATATTTTTATTTTTAATGCTTTATATTTTCTTTTAATTTTAATTTATTAATTTTTACTCTTCCACTTAGAATTTTCATATTACATTTTGTGTTTTAATTTGAAAACTTTCAAAATGAATATAATCCTAATTGGATTATTTAATGCTAATTTTATTAGAAAATCGAATGATGAAATTAGTAATTTTTTCTTAAGTCAATAAATAAAAAATAATAATAATTTAAATACGTAAAAAATTATGAAAAGAAAATATTATCTGTTAAACACCACAATTTGAAATTTTATTTAATTTTTGTTGCTTATAATTTTATTGTAGTTTTTATTATTATTTTTCTTCGAATACATTTTTGTACATATGCGAGTTTAATTTTATACTCACTTTAAGTTCCGATTTCATTTTTAATTTGAATTCTAATTTTTTCCTTTTCAAACTTTGGATTTTAGTTTAATATTTTGAATTTTAATATTTTCTAATTATAGTATTTTTATGATTACTTTCTATCTAACATTTCAAAAATAAGAATTCTTTATGAATGTTATTTTTGTTCGTTATTTATTTTTTTCTAATATTTTCTCATTGATATCTCCTTTGATAATATTTAATAAATAAATATATCCGAATTCGCAATTGTTTACAACTCCTCTACAAGCATGCTTTTTCACTCCTTTAGGATATTCGTATTAGATATGAGAGAGCAACACAAAAAAACAAAAAAAAAAAACACACATGCAGAGTTTCCCTAATGTCTCTCATGTATATTTTTCCATACATATTAACACACAATGTGACATTGTGACATGTTATTTTAATTCGGTCATATAGCAGCTCTGTAAACAAGCGCTCGCAAGCTTAAGTCTGACTGTGTGTGTGTGTGTGCTGCGCGTAAAAACTGGGGTAATGTGCGTGAATTTTCATGTGTTAGTTTGCATTCCTTGGGAATAACAAGCATACGAACTTGGAAACGGATGAGCGACCAACGGACCGAAAGATTGGAGGTTGAATAAAGCAACGACCGACTCGCCGTCGCCGCAGTGTCTCTGTTGCTGCGTGTGAACACCCTCGACACATCAAATGCGCAACACAAACATGCATGCAAATTGTGTTATATTTATGCACATATATACAAATATATATATATATATTCACATGTTTGTTTGAATGTATATGCAAAACAGTTTGCTTTGTTTGGAAAAGATTTTACGGGAGCACTTCAGTGATTTATAAAAATAAGCAAATAACAAAAATTTGTTTAAATGTACATTTTAGAAATAATAAAATTAACTATTAATTCTTATAAGTCGTATAACGGTATTTGAGCTAAAAATTTTTCGAAGGTGCTACAGTGCGTATGATAAATATTTTTTACATTGTTTACCGAAGGATGCAGTTGTTTATAGAAATAAATGTTAAAAGAACTAACGAATATGATTAACGTAAAATTATAAATGCGCAATAATACTTTTTATAGAAGCAAAAGTTATTAAAATAAAAGATTACGGTAAATATTTCGTATTGCATATGGCAGTGTTAATTATTTTATTGTTTTTGTTTCTGTACATTTTGCACAAAGTAAATTTATCTGAAATTTACATTCTTGATATAATTGACTAAATACTTATAATATTACTTTATTTCAAATTTAATTTTACTGAAAAAAAAAAAAACCAAAAAAAGATTATTTTTAAGTATGCCATGGCGTATGTTGAACATTTTGTTCGTGTATTAATTTTTCTTGAATGTCAAGTTAATGATTGTTAATATATTCATATTTATGCATTTTTTAATAATTACAGTTACTTGCGATGTTTTGATAAATAAAATAAATTGCCTTCCTTTTATCATACGCCATGGTGCACTTGCTACTACGTTGGACATGTCGTATGACGTACTTCCATTAATATTTAAAGCAAATTTTGTTTTTGTGCTATTAAATTTTTTTTAAGTATATATATTTTTTTGGTATGTTTAGTGAAATATGGCGCTTTGAAACCTTAAATTGGAATTTAGAATTTAATAATGTGCCTCTAACGTCTTTTCAAAGCACTCCATATGGGTCTAGCGTACAAATAAATTTTGTTGTGCTAGTATTAAAATATTATATTATAGCAGTGTTTTTAGAAATTAAACATTTAGAATAATTAAACATCTAATAATTATTTCTTAAGCCAATGATTGCTTCAGAAAGCTGTTTATATTAATAAATATTAGTAATTCAAATAATTCAAACATGTTATTTGCAGAATTTCTGCTTAAACCGTTTTTTTTTTTCTGTTCAATATCACGATTTCATTAAACTTAAACTTTGTTTGCTTGCCATGCTCTGCTTTGCATTCCCTTATTGTTTGTCCAAAAATGTGTAAACATGCTTATGTGTGTATGTGTGTCTTGTTCGCTTTCCTTGTATTCGGGATATTTCTGTTGTTGTTGTCGCATAGAAGCTTTTTCGGAATGTGAGCGCACAACGCGTCGAAGCGCAGAAAGCCCGAGAGCAAGAGCGATTAGTAAATATATAAAATATCAACTATGCGACGAACAAAAACGAAGTGCACATGCAGACATCAGCGAAACGCTAACGAGAAAGGATAACAATGTGGGCATAAGCAGCGAAGCAGTAGCAGTTTTCGCGTGCGACAGACAAAACGAACGAGCGGGAAAATATTAACGAAGACAAAAATATTGCCATTAGAAAAGTAAAAGTGAAATATCGAAAGGGATTAGTAAACCAAAATGAGGTGAAAAGTGAAAATACAATGAAATTAGGGTGCATTAAACAAACATACAACAAATGAATGCTTAATAAACAAAGGTAGTAAGAAAGGCGTAATGAAAGAGGGGAAAGTGGCTTCTTGGCTGAATGTTAAATGTTTATTTCCCGATTAACCAGTAGCTTATTTTTATTCTTATTTTTAGTGCTAGAGAAAATCCACGAAAATTTTTGAAGTCGAGCTGACTGCGTTGTCTCGGGAAAATGAGCGTTTAATACACAAACAACAATCAAAAGTCGAAAATAAAACAGTGTGTGTAAGAATATCGCTTACAAGCGTTTACAAGTAGTGCTGAGAAACTTTGAATCTTTGAAATCTGCAGCAAAATTCGTAACAACAACAAAGAAAGTGTAAAATGACGCACAAGTAAATCGCAGTGCATATAAGAATTAGAACAAAGAAGTAAAAGAAAAGAAGTAATTTAAATAAAAATACCAATTTATAGCAATACAAATAACAAAGCAAAATGCTTAGAAAAATATTCTCAAATACTTATCCACGCGTATAAAGTACTTCAACTCGCGCTTGTCGTTTAAATAAATTCTAAACAAATACAAACAAAATATATACTACTTCTACTACTACTCATACCTACTAAATATATATATTTATATGTATGTATGTATTTGCAATGTAACCAAATTAACTTAATGTGCTAAAAAAATCGTTGCGTGTTCATTAGCTAACAGTAAAATATCAACAAATAGCAGTAAATATTAGCAAGTTGCAGCTATTAACGCTCAACTAAGCGCATATTTGCATTTGCAAGACTCTAAAATTCTCTAACATTCTTCGGTTGCCGCCATTGTAGTTAAACAAAGTGTGGTGTACGATGGTATAAGTGCATGTTGGTAATACCTTTGCGCATGCGCGCAAGTTGCAAAACAAAGAACCGCTACTGCTGAAACATGCAAAATTTCGTAGTGTGAATGTTGGCAACGCTGGCGTGCCTCGGTGGTTTTGCCTGTATTAGGACTAGGTGAGTGATAAATTAGTTCTATGCATGTATATGTAAGATAAGTGTTAAGTTAAATATAAATAGACAATAACACTCTAAAATGCTTGAAATTTTAATAGCTTTTCCGGCTGACTTTAATCGACTTTGTTGGAAAATTATGAACCAGTGATAAAATTCTGAATTGAAAACTGCTTTGTAATCCATCTATGATCAAGATAAATTGGATTTCAAACATTCGCATAGTCGCATTTAAACCAATCTAAGATGTTTTGTAACAAGCAAAAAATATAAATATTTTAGAGAGAAAGAGAGAAAAACTTTTTCGTGCGATTTCTTTAAAGCAAACTCTTGCTAATAGCTTTGTCAAACTTCTCAAGTGTCTATCGATATATTTTACAGCGTCTATTGATTATAAAATGTCTAGCGATGTTATGCGAAAATGTTCTGAGCCGCCCCCGAACGTCTGACTATGGAATTTTTATGTGAAACTTGTCCGAAAGTAGGACCCAGTAATTGTTTTTGGTTTTGTGAGTTCAGTACCCAACTGAAGCCAAAGATTGTTCATGTATTTACGTTTTAAATTTTCGGACACTATAAATCGGTTATTTATTTTACTTCCGAAATGGCCACTATACTCTCCGGTGATGCACCCCGTCGTAAGAACTTTTTCATGATTTCATGTTTATTAGAATACAGCCTTTTATTGCAAAGTTTTTTTTAATATCCTTATGGAAACAATCTTATGTTTTTTCTAATAATTTCGACAGCGGCGCCACCTAGTAGATATTGGTATTCCTTTCATCGAAAGTTATTTACTTAGACAGTGTCCTTAGACTGTATCAAACTATGACAGAATGTGCTTTTTTTCTGGTTTTCTATCACTTGATATCGAGGCACAAGAGCATCCTTGTTTTAACAAGTAACAAAGAGAGTGTTAGAACTCCATATATAAACTTTTATTGTTGGGACCATTTCGAGGCTCGAAGATAGATTTTATCTGTGTCTGCAAAATAAAATTTATATATTATTCTCAAATATGAGTAGTTATATGTATGTATAGTATTAACTTCAATTACTTTTATTATATGTCTACGTTATAATTAGTATTAGTTTATTACAGAACACAAAAAAATATATTTCCAACAAAATATCTATATTTTATTGCTTATTTTTTGACAAATTTCCATTAATTTATTTTATTACATTTGCCATTAAACCTCAACGAGATGCGCGGAAATACTGCAGATAATATGGGGGAAAAAATGTTCTCTTGACTAATTATCAATAACCACAAGCCACAAAGTGATTAATCACAAATAAATATTACTAATGGTTTATTGGTGTCCGAACTGTCATGATGTATCGGTGCTGCCTCCACCCTCCACGCAGGTAATACTATTAATGAGCCCCCGGGCACTGGATGCTATGACTATTCATTAAATAAAACCAAAATCAAAATCAAACTTGAAGTCCATTTACTAAACACATCTGAAGTGCTGCTAGAGAACCAATTATCAGCTTTATACATTTAAATACATACATACGCATAGATAATACATTGTATATCAAAGCTCGAATATGAATCACAAAAAGGCCTCTTCGCTATGCATAGAAATGATAAAATTCTTCGTGTTGGCTATTAGTAGTCGGCCACTTTCATCATGCAACAACAAGCCGGGCGACCTCTCCTTGAAGGTCAAGCCAATTTATTGTTTATCGAGCACCGTGACAAGCGACATTTGCAGAAATTATTGTCAAGCGCTCGGCTAAAAACCTGAGTATGAGTTCATAAATAGATTACTGTGTGTGTGTTGGCAAATGCAAATTTGACGTTAGCGTGCGAAATGGACACGTATGTAATTGAAATTAACATTTTGCTGCGTTCGCTTCGGCTTCGGGTGACTTTTGCAACGATGAAAAGGCTTGCTCCAAGCCGTGGATCGGTCATTTGTAGAATTTGTATTGACGCCAATGAAAATGAAACGAGCCACATTTAATAGAAAATCAATTCAATTGGTTAACCACGATGTATACTAATAATCATAGGCGAACGCTTGCGAGCTTTAGAGCTGGCGTGCACTTGCCTACGCGTGTGTGAGTGGAAGTGTGAGTGCGGGTGCGGTTGTTTACCGTCACACACGCGGCATGACAAAATGACACTACATTAAGCGGAATGCCAACGAAATGACAGGTTGAAGGATTAAATCGATTTTTGTCCATTATAATGCGCCCTCGCACTTTCGCACACACACACACACACACACACAGACACTCAAGTATATAATCCAACGCAAGCTTTGTACAGAATATAGACTATCTATTATGGAGAAGAAACTCGCACCATTTCACTTTCCTTAATTCTAGACATGCATTGAGTGTGTATGGGTGTGTGTGTATGTATGTGTTTCTGTTAATTTATATACTTTCTTAAGGCAATGACGACAATTCGTCTGGAAAATGTCAATCGCCAGATAACGACGAACGTCGGGGCGAATAGGTAATGCAAAGAATTAGGTCACCATTACTGTGTGGTATAGCCGTAAATACACAAACACACATACATACATATATCAGTACGTTTATACAAGTAGCCAGAGCAATTGGTATTGGTTTGTTTGAGTAAATACATCTTGGAGGTTTATGCTTTTTTCAACTCAATTCATTTTAATTTTTTTACAGCTATTTTAATTCCGTTAGCTGCTGTTTACGAGAATTTCATGGATTGGGTATGGAAATTGGCATTTTCTGTTTAAAAAAATAAAGTCTCTGAAAAGCTAAGTTGGTCGTAAGTCTCTAAATTTAGGTGCATAATCATATCATTTTTCATTAGTAATAAATTAGATAAGTCTATATTAAAGGTTTTGGAGAACCCCTCTGTATATACCCCGTATATACCCTGGTGAGAACCAAGAAATGAAGTTTCTTTTGCAGCAAAGCGTAAAAGAACCCGTACATACCTTTATTATGCAACCAGAGACTCGTTAGGACCCTTGGTTTAAAATTTATCTGGAGCATTTGTAAAGCGAAATATAATGAAAAACAAGCTATCTTTTATGTAATGCAACCATTTTTATTGATTTTGAAATTTTTATTTTATTTTATGGTTTAGCAAATCGTTTACATTCCAAACAGATAGCCACATTATCTTTATATAAGTTTTCATTTCCTACTCATTTATAAAAGGTATGTGTCTTCGATAAAAAAAAAGTTTATTACATTTAAATTTGAACGCGTTGTAGTTCATATTTTTACATATTTTCCATTTTTGCGAGCATATTATTATTGACCTTATATTGTGTTATAAGGTGTGCGTCTCCGGTAACAATTTAGTACTGCTTCATGATGCGCCTAAATGTAGGCCACAAGATTTATTCTCTTGCTGCTATTTGCGCTAAATTAAAAAAACGGTGTAAATTAAGAATGATATCGAATTAACAAAAAAGAGAAAATTATAAAACGGTGTTAAAAATTGTTAGCTTATTACATTGTCTATAAATATATTCTCAAGAAAAATTTTTTGTTTATAATAAGAAAATGGGGTTATTTCAGAAGAGTGTCTCTCCGGCTAAGTGTCTCATCTTGAGAAAGAAATTCAGAAATATTTAATTCTAGAGATACGATACGAAGCGTACCTGGGGGAAAAGTATAGTGTAGTAGACGAAAGATAAAATTTCGGTTTTTAGCACTATACATGAAGGTATAATCGCTCACATAACATCGCGAAACTTATTTCTCATGATTAAATATTTAAAGGCTCTTTTAAGTAGTAATTTTATAATATAAATAGGAATATTGCAATAGTTCTGTACATTCAGAAAATTTGAGAAACCCATTATTTTTTTTAAAGAGAAGTGATTGGCATTTTATAACCACGCACAATATATCTCTAGATATTTACAAAAATCCCAAATTATTAATGAACTGGACCACTTAAATGTGAAGAATAATGGATTTGTTGCGTGTGCGTCAATGGCTTCAATCTTCATTGTCTTTCGCTGCACTTAAATTTTGGATATCTTCTCCTTATCTCATTATCCCTTTCATTTTTATTTGCCAAAATAAAAGAATACAGTAAAATGCTGTATGAGCAAACTAAAAAGACAAAAACAAAAACAAAAACATGAACAAGGTCAATGAAAAGACGTGGCTGTAATCGAAATGGACTCCACTATTGACTTTTCGAATGGATAAACAAATGAAATGGGACAGAGTGCGTCATCTGCAAGAATACACTTCAATTTCCCAGCTTTCAGCTTGCTCATTCGCATTCAATCGCCACTTGATTTCATCTAGTGCTTTTGCTTTGTATACACGAAGTGTGCGCAAGAGCATGTGCGTGTGTGTGTGCATGTGCATGACTCTTCTGCGGCTCAGCTGGCGCGAATTTGTAGGTGCGTTTTGCTATTTGTCGCTTGTCGGCCATTTCGCTTTGTTCTTGGCTGCTTGTTCTCATAACTTTACATTTATTAATGTTTTCTGACAATAAAAGACGCGATCGGCAGCTGCTGTGCGCCAGTATCTGCATGTGTGCGTGTAAATGCCAGTGCATTGAATGAACTTTTAGACCGTAAATTTGAGAATAAAAAAAATGAGAAAAATATTAAATCTGCTACAACACACAGTGTGGAAGATGAATTTATGAAGTACTCAGATTCTCTTGAAACTGATAATAGATATTTCTTTATTACAGCTATTACATTTTCATCCAAAAACACAAATTTGTTTTAAATTAATTAAAAGCAATATCAGTTCAATAATTTTTATTATAGAATTTTAATCTTATGAGTTCATGATCCTGCTAACATATATTTTAACACTTCTTTTCTAAGAAATTTTAAAGCTTTAAATATAAACGTTTCCTTTAACCACAGGTTCGTTCATTTCACCTCATCCTAAATGTAGGCAGTGTTTTATACTTGACACGTAAAATCACGACAATTATGTAGAGAACGATTGCCTACAATTGGGAACATTGTTAAATACGGAAGCTTACATTCTTTTTTCACTTTTGACATTATAAATTTCAAAGTCGTATAATAAAAAAAAGCTAATACCTTGGATTAATTGCTCAATTTTTTACACTGTTTCTCTCATCCATAAAGTAGTTTCTAGTCCATAAAATTCTGTCAACGTTTTCTTGGTACTTCGGAGATTGTATTCTGTATTTGAAGGGTGCCTATCTATTTTACTAGAGACTGTCCTAACAAATAACTCAACATTGTGGAAATACATTTTAAATGGAAAAAACTTCAATTATTATCATTACTTCTTTTATATTGAAGTACATTAAATCTTTTATAAAACTGAATTTTTCATATTGACTTTTATTTATGCTCTTTTGTATTTTCTATGTGTGTTTTAACGAGAAAACTAAACAAAAATGTATGTAAAAACATTATTTGTTAAAGAAATCAGAAAGAAATTATTTGAAGAAAAAAGAACTATTTCTTATGTTTATGTTTGATTTTTGGTAAATTTTTAAATTATGCATTGACACAAATGATGCTGGCTTTCTTATAAAATATTAAATAAATATTATTTATAATTTTCTTTAAAGTGAAAAATTATAAAATAGAAGTAAATATTATTTTAGAAAATTTCCATTTTCGTTAAAGAGAAATTTTGGAAAAAATTTTAATTTTTTTATACGATATCCACTCCACCCACTGTGCAACAGTTGAGAGTGTAAATAAACATGTCGATGGTTGACAGACTGACGAATTGGCGCCACGACTGTTTGGCCGCCGGTCACAAGCAACCGCAGTCTCTGCCGCTACTGTGCTACGCTTTCAAGTTTATTGTAGTGGCAACAACGGCGGCATGTGTTTGTTACTGCTGGCGACCGCTGCGTCTATTTTTATTTACGGCGGTCTCAGATGCATGTAAGCACACACATACATACATATATATGTACCGAGACACATGTGGAGCTGCTACAGTCACAATCGCAGCTGCAGTTCACAGCCTGTGCCAATGTTGTTGTTTCACGATTGTTGTTGTCGCTACTTTCGATATTTTTTTAGGGAATAACAACTCGATGACTAAATTAGCCTGTTTTGTGTGCGTGCGCGATTTATGATTCACATTAATTATTATTAATGCCAAGGGTGTGACTTTAATGGGAGGCAATTGTTGTCAGCGGCAAATGTTGGATGAAAGCAAATAAATATTTCTTTCCCAATTTAAAGTAAACGCATTATTTTGCTTCCATAATTTTGAAGTGGAAGAAATTCCTAAGTGAAACCCAACATGGCAGGAAGCAGAGATTAACCAGTGCAACGTCAAAATATTCAAAAATTTGCTGCTTCGGTGTTTCGGGCAGCTCGAATGTCTTAGGCTTAGTATAATGCAATGTAATTATGAAAACATTACAAATAAATTGTGGCAACTTCTCCGGAAAAATGATATGTATGCAGTTAATTAGTTGGTGGCAACGATGGTGTCTCCGATGTACTTGTAGTGTCAGGCGCTTAAGGAATGCCACCCTTAAGTGCTCATAATTTATGACTCCCAGTCGTGGGAGGTCACGCATTTTTCAGCAGGATTTTAATTATTTATGCATTTTCGCTGCACCCTCTACTAGTCTCGCTACTGGTTAGGCACTGCACTTTTCCTAATTGAATTGGGGAACGCCACCACAAATGTGCAAATGACTTCATGCAAGTGCATCATTTCCCATAATTTAACTTGTACTAATGTGGCCATGCGCTGAAAAGTGGTATACTTTTATTACACTTGTTATGGTCATATTTCTTTTAGTGAATTCTGAATACGGAATTCTGAAAGAGGAATACAAAGGTAATTATTATAAATTACTCTTCTTTTTTAGGTTGCAATATAGAACAATATAATGCGCTTAGCTGTATTTATTTAAAAAATTACAAAAAAAAGAACAATTTATTTTTCAAAAAATTATTATTTATTCTCCGAAATAAAAGTTTTTTCTACCTGCAGCAGTGTATTTTAAATAATTTTAGTTTTATAATAAAACGATAGCTTTAAGAGAGATATAAGTCTTCCAATATTAATTTTTTGTTCAGTGGCAGTCACATACCACTACACTTTCAATCGCATTTTTACTACCTGAAACACCAGTACGTTTTATTGTTATTCACAATAGTTCACTTATTTTTATTTTCTTCTTCTTATTCTTCTTGTGAGACACTCTAACTGCCTTCACGATTTTACCCCCAAGCAAATGAAGCAAGCAAGCAAGCAAGCATCAAATGAAGCCGAGTTCTTCCCCACATGGTATTTCCAACACAGAGAGTCTCCTTTTCTTTCTTTTTTTTTCTTTCTTCTTTAAATTCTTTCTTTTTCTTTCAATTCTTTTCTGAAAGTTATATTCGGCGCTACTGAAAATCCGTGCAGGAGGCTGAGTTATCCTACAGATCGTTGCTGTACTTGTCTTCAAAACTCTTGTTAGACATTGTGGTGTATTTTGAATTCAAAAATGAGCGGCAGTTCATATATCTTGTCTTGAAAATAACTATAAAGTGACTAACACTATATTTCTTTGTCTCAAGCATTTAAATTCATAATATTTATAGAAATTCAAAATTTAAAAATTCTTAAGTTTTTTTTTAGCGTTTTTTTATACAGTATTTCGGGTGAATATGACCCAGCGTCTCAGTCGAAGAGTTAAAAGTGCCTTCTGTAATATAGCCAGTCATATCTCGTACGATTTGAACTAGCTTGTTGAACTTGATGAAAACAATGTAAGATCCTCAATCCTTACTGCAATTATAGATTATTGAAATTGAAATAAATTTTTTCTTAAATCTAGTTTTCTCTTGAAACACTGAATAGCACAAACTGGAAGAGTTATTCTTTAAGCCTGTATTTTGTCTTCTTTTCGTTTGCCTATTGATTTGAAACTATTTGGAAATGTAAGAAGACTATGTTCCTTACAATTGTAGCACCGTTGCAACCTTTTTCTCTTGCAGCAAATATTCCGCGACAATCGGCCAGTGTTCTGTAAGTTTAGCTGCATAAAATGATAGAGCTATCAAGAACTTCGGGCTATTAAGACTGGTATTACTCGTAGAATGTCTTCCATATTACTCTAAATGTCTTCTAGCTAGAGTATAATACGTACATCTCGGCGGAACAATATGTTCTCGTCTTTTTTTTTTTCGTTGCTCTGCTACTGTGCCAACTAAAACCCCTTACCATAATAATAAACAATTAACAAATTGTCTTCACTAAAACGCCTTGAGTCAATTTATTAACGTACTCAGCTAAAGGACTATTTCAGAGCAGAGGACAAGAGCGTGAAAGTAAAAAAGCAAAACGCTTGTAATTTAAAGCGATTTTCAATTAGTGTTGTCTGCTCTTTTGCACTTTCACTATTTTGACCTTGGCTTTGTACTAATTCTCTGGCATTCTTTGTTAACTCCACAAAACGTCAATTACCATAATTCTTGTTGGCTAATATTTATCTTTACCACTTATCATTCATAGCATTCTTATGCATTTTTCCATGTTCATTAGCCATTTATTTATTCAAATAATACGAGTGAGCACGAGCGACCATAACAACATTCACATCCATATAACAAACTTATATACACATAGTTGAAGGAAATAGTACATGGCTTTTACATAGTTTACATAGTAAATAGTTGTTCCATAAAGATAGTTGTAGGAATTTGACATTGCGTGTCACTTGAACATTTACATTAAATAAACAAAATGTCGAGATGTACAGCTTAAGAATAAGAAAGCAAGTAAAGCAAGTCCCGAGATAATAATAGAGTTGGAAAAGCCTGCTTGAAGTTATTTGGAGTAGTGGGGCACTATACGGGATGATGTCATAGAAGCACCCACACAGTGTGATTACGAGAGAAATAAGTATATAGGTAGGCCTGTGAACCTATGGTGGCATGTGTTGGCTTTGGTTAAATGTACAATTATTTGGTAAAATGTTTGAATGTCTATTTTATATAATTTTGGATCTCTGAGGAATGAGATTTGTATCATTTGGTGTGCTGGTGAATCCTTTCCTTTTTACACTTTGTTGTTTTGATGTCTGAAAATGTGTTTCAAACAAGAATGTATAATATAATACTACAAGGCTTCTGATTAGTAGTAATACATTTCATCGAAATATCTTCACATGTTTCTCGGGTTATCCTTTCGGGGGATAATACGTAGCTACATACCAATTACGAATATTAAGCCATGAAATTTATTTTTCTTCTGCTTTAATGCAGAGGAAAAAAATATGCCCAGCGCATGAATGAGCACTTAAAAGCAAGTCCTCTACAAAACATTACGTCGAAAGCTGTAGAATTTGTCGTTTGCTCACACTTAATATGACATTTAACAACAGCTGACTTACTGACGTCACAATATCAAGTATTTTTCATATGGTCCGATTATACAATTGTCTGATAGTTCTACTCTTAAATTTTTTCAAAAAGATTAATAACGTTGACTTTATTGAAAAGTTATTTTAAAATTTTTATTGTTTATCAAAAGTTGGGATTGAATGAAATTTACCGCAACTCCTCATTAATGTCTCACTGGCATGTAAGGTTCCTATTTGCGCAACAGATTTGCGATACCCTGCGAGCATTGCTTCCTCCAACAAACACATAAATAGCTATATATGTACCTGTTTACTACACGGCCATCAAATAGTGACGTGTTCAAAAATATAATGACGCTAGAATCTTACGGCAAGCGATAGCACACTTGCGATGTCCGCAACGGTACGGTGTACGGCGCTGCCACTAACAACAGAGCAGAGTGGCGACAGTTTTTCGCGAAAGTGGACGCCTCGACACTCTTACGGGGACAATTTTTCACTTCAGTTGCAAAGAGTGAGTGATGGTGAGCGTTCCTTGCGACGGGATACACGACTGTTAATTCGTAATATAAGTGTTTGAAACCACGTAAGAATGAAATTCAAGTTCAAAATTGAAGAATTGTGGCGAAATTGTGTAACTCCGGTGAAGCAAGTGTTTTAGTTGCTTTGAAAATATAGAGAAAAGTAATAAATATTGTGAGATCTAAGGAAAATTTTATTTTCTTCCAAATATTTAATATAAATTTCGATTCGTGAATTTTTTCGCAGCTGTTGCCAAAGGCAACAAAACGGAGCACATCGTGCATATTTATGTATGTTGAGTAATCAAAGTGAAATTTCAAAAAACGAAAGCCAAAAAATTGCTGTGTCCAAGTGAGCGCGCGCACAACAACTCTCGACGGCAAAGTGTATCCATCCGTGTATCGTCGCTAATGTTGTTGGTGCTGTTATTTTGGTCGCGCTGTATGACGTATTGAGGCACGGCACGTTTGGGCGTTCGCCAATGCTCTGCGCTCGATCACTACATCCGCGCTGCTTCCTATTTGCGCGCGCGTTTCTAGCGGGACTTCAGAATTTCGGCGACTTTTCAGAATTTTTGTGTTGCTCTAATGTTCGCTGGTGTTGTTGTCACCATCCAAACGCGCTGTGACACTCGGCGATGTGGTCAATTTGCGCACCTCATAGCAAACTCAGCGCAATGATAAATTCACTTTGTTGCAATACTTAGCTAAGTAAAAGAAATTTGAAGAAACAGCAAAAATTTCGCTAACGGAAAAGAGAACACGAAGCAATTTTGTGTTGTTTTATTTGTGGAAATCGGGGAAAATATTCGTTATGCGTTCATTGGCACAAAAATAATGTGAAGGAAGCTGAGCGCGGCAAAAATGTAGCAGCGCAACTCATGAGAGTGGACTAATGTGAAGTGCAAACAAAGAGAAATAATCGAAAATTAGAAATTTCACTAAAGTGCGCTGTTTGTTGTGTGACATAATGTGACTGAGCGTTGTAAGCGTTGTAAGCGTTGTGCAAATGTTGTCAACCTCAGCGGCACTGCAGCCAACGAGCACGCGCGAGTGTGTGCGTGTGTGTTTGTGCATCAGTTTATAATGTGCAAACATCATAAAATAAAATGTTAAACAGTGAAGCATTCAAAATGGTGGATAAAATTGAAATAATAATTGAAAAATAATTTAGATTGCAAAGAAAATGTAAAAGAAGCACGAGCTGCCAATAAATATTCACTTGTTTGTGGAAAGTTTGTAGAAAGTGCAAAATTTAGCGTGGCGTTCGTGTTGAAAAATGTAAAACATTGTTGTTATTGTGAAAAAGTTTCTCAGCTATGGAGGATTTCGCTTTTGGCCTCAACCAAAGCACCACCACAAACCTCATAGGCAATGTAAGAGTAATGCGAAAATAATATATTTATGGCTTTTCTTTGTCTTGATGCTAAAAATACTATGAGGTATCTAAAAAGCAGATATTGAGTGCTCTTTGGATTTCAAACCAGCTGGACTCTTTGGACTCTTTGGACAACTCTTTGGATTTCAAAGTAACACCCTTCATCAGCAAAATTATCGTTATTATTAAGGGCAGCTTTCGAATATATTACTCTCACACAAGCTCCCACCTATTCATAGGTGTTGGAAGCAGTTCCTTTCACTAGTTCTGAAAAATCAAAATGTGTTGGCTTGCGGAGGCTGGCTTTCGGTTCCGCAGTCTGCCGAATGGCACATAACGCTGATTGAACTTAAAATTTAATATTATTGTTTTAATAATTCCAATCAGATCTGTTGTAATACCAAACAACTTAAAATATAAAACACAAAGCATAAAACATAGCACTGCATAACATTTTGTAACATAACGGAACATAACAACAAAAGGTTATAAAATTTAACATTCAATAATTTATGTGCACATACATAACATAAAAGAATGTTAAACATCGCATAATAAAGCATAACAAAGCATAACATTGTATAATCCCCGCATAACATAATATTGTACAAATTAACTTAAATATGGAAAAATTAGCACATCGCAAGTAAATTAGAATATTCACCGAAATATATGAGAAAATAAATGAAAAAATTAATTTGCATGGCTTAAACATTATGTAACTAAAACGACTAAATTACAAGAATAGCCAACATTTGTATGCATATATTTCATAATTCACACATTACAAACCCTAACTGAAATATTAACTTTTCAACATATTTAAATTATACAAAAATGTATGCACAATGCTTAGAAACCTTTTCGAATTGACTAGCTTATAGGATATGCATCTGCGATTTTTCGCATATAAAAATTCATATGATTTTGTATTGAGCAATCGAAGCATCAATATCACTATGCTATACCTTCATCAGCTTATTATGCATTTATGTTCAGGTCTCATTATCCCCACTTGTGCATATGTAAGAATGAATGGCATTGAAAACAGCCATTAAATACTAGAAACGTGCTATACGCTATAAATTGGCAATGAACCGGTGCGTATGAGTAACACTAATCTACAATGTACATATATTTGTGTGCATGTTAGTAATGGCATCCGAAATTGATTTTTGATTGAGAGTAAGATTTTGCCGACACACAGGTTTCTAAATAAATTCATTCGCAATTGTGTAAATATCATAAATATGCATAATTTTTATTGCTTTTCAATTCCGATTTTATTTATTTTCAGTTTACTTCATTTGTTTATTTAATTGGTGTATGGCTAATTTATGGTATATTAAGTCACGAAACTTTTACATTACTTTCGTTTTCAATGAAATTGTGTTAAATTCTATACGTTTTTTGATTCCTGTGTTTATTTGGGAGTCGTTTTATTAGAGTGAAACATAAAAGCGGCATAATTTAATATCAAAGCAGCGTATGTTTGCTTTTTATAGTTTAATGGAAAATTTATTACTTGATTATTTTTATATATTCTTTTTCCATACTAAACATGTTAGGAATTGCATATTTTATCTTTAAAAATCGTGTTAGAATGCAGAAAATTCCTACAGATTTCGAAAAATTTAATGGTATGGAATTGCAAAACATGCCAGAATATGTTCGAAGTAAGGATATCGAAGTAAAAGAATAATATTCTACAATATAATAAATAAATAAATTTATTGCATTGCATTGATTACTAATTATGACCTTCAATCATGGTAATCAATTTGTTAGCAATCATCTTGCTATATCTACAAGCTCGGATTCATTCTTTAAGCTTTTAAATAGAAAGTTCAACTGGTGGCATTGTTGTTGTTGTTGCTGTGACGCCAAAAAATGTATCCATATAGCTTGGGAAGTGTTGTTGCAAAGCTAACAGTCTTTAACTAGATGAAAATTTGGGTTCGTTGCGTAGTCATATTATTATTGTGATTCTTTGGTTCAATTCCGAAAGTTTTAAAGTTCGTCAACAATTGTGAGAATCATGATACTATATCGTGTTTTCTTCTTTTTTTGGTGCCCCAACAGGATTTTCTTTCATCTTTGAGATTTAAGATCACTCATCACAAACTACTCCTCGACTTTTTCTCGGCTCTTCCATGCTCTTTTCCTCTTCAAAGCTATCATGAGATCTTAGTTTATGTGATCGGACGCCATAGTTTTATATATAGTGATAAACTTACGTTGAAATGTATTCTCCAATTCTAGCTGGTAGTCTTTGATAAATTGCAGTTACTAATACAGATGATATACATATATAATATAGTTTTGCTTCTAAATATATATATATAAAGATTTTTATATCATTTCACGAATGGAGAATAGAGTAATTCTACTTGTAAAATTATTGTTGGCATAGCTAACTGTGACACCATGTCATTGCAAAATGTGTGAAAAAATTACAAAGATTTCGAGGTGTGAGCATGCTAATATTTTTTGAAATTTCCTCTTGTACTAATTACTCGAAATGTATAATATTTAGTTTTGCTGACTATCTTTAAAATTTCTGTTCAAACTCTATGAAGTCATTATTTCTCTTCATTTGTCTAGCAATATTAATATTATATATATCTAATATTCAACCAAAAATTTTTGTCTTGCTTATTTATTTTTAGTTGTCTATGCCATTAAATACAGCCATAGCTCTATTAGTTGAATAAAATTTGAGTTTTCGTCGCCATATATATATATATACATTTCACACAAAATTCACTGCATTTTCTTACTGAATTCACACCCGCTCACATTTAGTCTTTAGAAGGACTAATTGTATGTAAAAATAATCATTTAAATAAACCATACTATAACAATTTCATTGTTGCAATAAATTTGCGGTAAAGTTTTTATTAAAACACACCAATGAATATTTATACATATGCATATATACCAACATAAGTAATCTCTAACTATATTGTATATTTTAGTGGCTAGTTATATAATGCTTTAATCATATCGAACGTCATTTTAGTTAGTTTAAGTTTAAGTTTTTTTCTTCTAGAATTAAGATTAAAAGTTCTTATCACTTCGCACCTTGCAGGGGATGTCGGGGTGTGACCAAAGCACTGTCGAATCATTGGCCGAAGATCCAACAGATTCACCATTCGGTTCCGATGAGTGTCTCAAAGTACGCAAGTATTGGTGTTTTTTGCTCTCCAGCATATTTACCTTCCTTGCTGGGCTATTTATTGTGCTACTATGGCGAGCATTTGCGTTCATTTGCTGTCGCAAGGAGCCCGATTTGGGACCCAACGATCCCAAGCAGAAGGAGCAGAAGGCGTCACGCAACAAACAGGAGTTCGAGGGTACCTTTATGACCGAAGCCAAAGACTGGGCTGGCGAGCTTATATCGGGACAAACGACAACTGGTAGAATTTTGGTGAGTGAAAATAATACTTTTTTTTCTATTTTTTAATATTTTTGATCGCGAAAGAAGAATCGATAGATGAAAATGAGTTTCATATTAAAATTCAGTTGAATAGGTGCTAATTTGACATAGACTCGCGTATATCGCGTATATCTCCTTAGCGTACGAATAGCGGCACTTCAATAACATGTCTTAATATTGCGATCTCAATCTCCCACTGAGTTGTGCGCGCATTCCGTTGTTGTTATTAAAAGTGTAATTGCAATGTTCGGTAACATTGTTGCCTGCACTTAATTGTTCATTCTACGATTCATTTAAACACATATTTTTTTTATATGGTTTTTTGTTTTCTTGGTTATTTCCCAGGCGCGGTGCAGCATGGCGTATGCGTGACTTTTTAATGCCCAATTTTATTTTATAACCTGCCAACAAGCTCCGCCACAAACTGGCAAACCAAGTGAATGGCAATATAATATAACGCCCACTTGCCGAACGACTCCATCTGACATGAATATACATAGTATGAAAACTAAATAAGTGCCCGTTGCTGTTCGCTATTGGCCATACTCGTGACGGCAGCTTTTATGAGCTGTGAAATGAAAACACCTACCTAAATGACGCGAAACAAAGTGTGTGAGTTTGTGAGACTTAAGACGGAAATTGTGGTACTTAAACTTCCGAGTTTTGACATGCTAAACGTTGCTTTTGGGCGCACAATCAGTTTGTTTCATGGAAAATCGTCATATCAGTCTTTATATTTTCTTTTTCTTTTCTGATTTATGCAAAGCAAATGCATTTATCGCAATTTTTCATTTAAGTGGGAATTTATAACAGGGGAAATTGTAATTTTTTAAAGCGGATATAAAGAATTAACGTCGATTTCTTACCGTTAAATAGTAAAAGAAATCATTTACTTATTGCATATTTTTAGTGCAACTGTACTGGCAATTCGTATGCCAGCATTCGCAGGGATTTCGCTTAATTAATTGCCTGTTAAGATGATTGCGCATTTTATAAATTTAGAATTTCACAAATTTATTTTTTACTACGCCAGCACACAGCTCATGGCGAGACGAGTGTAGTATGTGCTTTGTATATAAATAAAAAGTCACAAATGCAGTGTTGTAGTAGAAACAATTTTCGTCTGCATGCCTGCACAGCTACATGCACACTTGGGCGAACAGCCAGTTATTAGCGCAAAGAAGAGGTCGCGTCAACGGCATTACATGCGCGTACATATACACTTACCAGGCAGCAGCAAAATACATACATACATATTGAAATCTAAATGTGCAGGACACCCTATAGAATCACTGCGGCTGATTGCAACGTTCCGCTGCTGTCGAAGTGGCAACATGAATTTCACATTTCTGCTTTAATTTGCATACTTGCTTGCACTCGCGCATTTTCCCCCATTGTGTTTTTTGGCTTCGCGTTTTGTGTTTTTCAAACGGCTAACCCTTGAAAGCTGAAATTGGACACGGTCAAGTGCACTTGTATGTGCGGCATGCTGCATACTTGCCGCTCTTTATTACATTTGTATATATATATATGCATGTAGCATATAAATAAGTACACAATATATATAGAGCAAAATGTACTAATTTAAAGCTGATTCCTCAACCGATAGTTTCTAGACAAACGTTTGCTCTGAACGTTTGCTTTTGTTTCATTACTTCGGATTTGCCAACCTTCAGTTTTTATCATATGGCTCTGCAACCATTGTTCGATATAGGAAAGCATTCACAGAAAATAATCGGCTATTCTTTATAACTCGATTTCGTATCATAAACTTTCGAGAATTTTGGTATATTTCCAGTTGTTTATCCCACGCATATTTCAATTAAATTTTAATGAAAAATTTTTACATATAATTATAAATCGTTGGTAAATAGCCAAATTATTAGAAGAAAATGACAAATTGATTTCTTTAATAACTGCTTGTCACTCCGTCCGCCTTTCCTTAAAACCAATAACTTGTGTTATACCTACCCATTGACTTGAAAAATTTCAGTCGAACTCGGTGTCATTATTGGGTCTCATTATTGTTATAAACTAACATCTTCTAAGTACAGTCCGAAAACAAGCAAAATTGGATCAAAATAAGCTTAGGTCCCATATAACGGTAACTTGAGGTATTACTAAACACACCAAGGACAACGATTATTGTACATACACGAGACCTAATATACATATTTAGGATAATATAATTTGGTACTATAAATTCTTATAATTTTTCTGAAAATACAGATTCTTCAGTCCGTTTTTGATTCCGCAATTGCTTCGTCAATTCGTCTAAACACTGAGCGTCTTTATCGAGATTCTTAGCGCAGGTACAATAGGTTATCTAAAGGTGAAGACGGCAGAATTTATGCAATACTACATATCGCCATTACATTGTGACCAGGTAGACCTAACTTAGTATCTTTTATGTACTGTTAGCAACATTAGAAGTTTGTTCAAGAGAGCTATTGCATGCAATAAAATAAACATGCGTTTAAATTGCTGAAGAAGTGAGCTTCCTTGTGTCTATGCATGTATATAAACTATGAGAGTTGATCTCACTACTACTACTTAATATGTATGTAAGAAGAAAGAGAACTATCAAAAAACTAAAAAATATGTTATTAATCGGCATTTTGTTGGAAGCGCTCTTAGACTCCGCTTACCGAATTTTCTATTCGTTAAATTTTATTATTTGAAAAAGTCTTTTGCTCATGGAAAAGAAGTACTGAAATGGAACATTTAGTGCTTAGATCGTGAAAAAGTTACTTTACACCCTAGTTCATGTCAGTTATTTTAATAACAATCATCTTGCATAATGTATTATACCAGTGTTTTGATTTATACTAGTGGTTTGTTCGATTCGTCACTTCATGCTCCTGAGAAGGGGAAAGTCATGAATAAGTGCCATAAAAATTTAGCTCCAATCAATTTCTCAATAACCTCGAATTTTGATGGGAAACAGTTTGTCGGATATAGACAAGGGAACATTCAACTTCACAGTATTCACATATTTCCTTATTCTCTATTTAATCCCATGCATACCACTCGTTACCAAGCGTTACTTACAACTTGCTTGAATAAATTTATGTGTCAAACTGTTATATTGTATTTTATCATTCCTATCCTGCTTAAGGTGTATTAGAAAAAGCACTATTTTTTTTCATCGCAGGGCTAAGTTTGCCCTTCCTTACACATGTGCACGCAAATTCGTGACGTGCGACACTTGCTCGCACATACGGCACTTTTTCGGTTTACTCGGCAAATAATAAATTTTTCATTGGTCACAACATTGACATAGTTTTTCTGACTGCCATTTGCTCATATCTAGTTTCTTTATTTTTTTTTTTGCTTCCGTCGTTTTGTTTTTTGTGAATTTTATATTTTAGTGCGCACTCGCCTGCCATGTTCTCACTTTAGTAGCGACTCACGTTTTTTAGTTGCTTTTACTATTCGTGTATGCATTCCCTCACCAACTGACTGTCATTTGAAGCTTGAATGTCAATATCGCGTGGTAATTTCATTGGTCGGACATGTAAAGGGCATTGTGTTTAAAAACAATAAACGATTATTATTCCTAGATAATTTCCTACTCAATATTTGCGTTCATTCATACTCCTATAAGCGGTCATATGCGGTAAATGTAGTCATAAATATTTATGCTTATAACATAGACTTAAATACATGTAAACTTATTTTTTGATTTTTTAGTTAGGAGGTAGTGTAGGTTTATATATATTAAATCTATTGAAGTGCAAAAGGATTTTTTTCAAATATTGGAAGTTTTTTTTTACTAGTGATGGATATAAACATAATTTTTTTTAGCAATATTGAAAGTAATTGATCATCATGTGGAAGGTTTACCGAATTCCTTCAATATTGTGTGTGAAATGGAACTACCCACAAATTTTTTTTAACTACCCACATAATCTCTTCACATCGACTGTGTGGATTTCTCTCAGGAGCATCTCTGATACGAAACAGAAGTACTGTCGTACATTCGAACTCTCTGTCGAACAGTACATATATATAGTATATATATATATACATATAGTACATATATATAAGTATATTAATATTAATGAATTGAATCCTTTGATTTTCAAGAACTTTTGCTGTCACGTCTGTGTTATAACTTTTCGAAATTCGCTTCTGGTCTTATGATTAATGTTTATCCATATGTCCTAATTGTTGGGATTTTCATCTCACTGTTATTTTTGAAGAAGAGTTTATTTTGACAATTAAACTCAAAATTACGAACATCACGAGTTTTTCAACATTAAATAAATTTCCCATTTTTCGAACATTGCTGCAGAGTTTCCAAATCACCATTCCAAAATCTCAATATTTGTCTTACAACACCTTTAATAAGCATCACATATCTTAATTATCTAAGCGAAGATCTTCACAGTCGTTGTTCTTGCTCTCGTTGTTTGAGATTGCTAAATGCTGTGCACTCTCCTTCTGAGCACTGTCACTTACACAGCCAAAGTAGCTAGGCCAACGAAAGCGTAATATTTTCGCACGATTTATGAGTGCCGATGATCGCCGAAGCTAAGATCTTGTGAGTATTGTGTGAGTACTCTCTCGTTGGATAAATTGGATCTAAATATAAAAAATAAATTGCCTGAAGGGGATCATCTGTCGGCAGACAATGTCAAACCTCTAGACTAGTGAGTACTAAAATATGACCCAATTATTTGAGAGTTACCGACGGAAGCTTCCACTTTTTGACGTACTTAATCTCCACATTTATTTGAAATTTTTTATTATTAAAATGTTCAGAAAGCTCAGAAATAAAATTGGAATAACGTGAAAAATATTCAAGCTGTGTAACGGCTTAAAAGCCTTTCTGTGTTTGTTTGTGATGTTGAGAGAAGCGCAATGTCGTTCTGAAATTTTAATATTGCCTTACATATAGAATATTTGCTGAAGCTATTAAAAGCATCTGTAAAATTCATAACATTTGGTACATTTTGAATTTTAAAGGAATCTTAAGTTATAGACTCGATGCTTTAATAAATTAGCATCTTAATTACCTAAATTTAAGCTTCTTTAAATCGATTTTAGTTACTGTTATTTGTCTTCCGT
Organism: Bactrocera minax; assembly: GCA_021498325.1. Classification (NCBI taxonomy): domain Eukaryota; kingdom Metazoa; phylum Arthropoda; class Insecta; order Diptera; family Tephritidae; genus Bactrocera; species Bactrocera minax. The sequence continues at coordinate 489,334 of JAKEEE010000127.1, read as the reverse complement.
GCTTTGACGTTACACTTGCACTGTTATTTTGTTTTGATTTTTCTGGAGTCAACTTACAGCACGACTACCGTATATACAGACAATGTTGTTTTTCCAAAGCAGGGTGTTGATTATTTGCTTGCTGCTGCTTCCCTAATGGTAAACAAAGTAATGGCTTTGACGTTAAATGATCTCTCAGTAGCAGGATTGTGTAAACAACTAGACGCCCATGGCACCTACCGATTCTATTTGCATTCCTACATATATATGCATACAAAATCATGTACTTAAGTGATGTAATACAATACACAATACATACACACACACCTAAATATGTCAACTAGTCGTCCAACACCATGCCAATAATAAATTAATTTGTCCTGTGTCATTGACAGTGTCTATGTGCTGCAAGTTGTAAAGTTTTAATTAAGCCGTTCAAGGTAACTGAACACGAAAAAACCAAGCAGTAGCTGCACGGCGGGTGGTCTGAATATACACACAATCACATATATATAAACACACATGCGTAGTTTGTAGTTAGCGAACTACTGGTGAACATGTAATTAGTCAACTACGTATTTGCAACAAATATATGGTAGTTGCAACTAGCTGCGTCGATTACTGGCAAGACAATTAGTTGGGAAAAATCCATGTTGAAGGCGGTGGGTGGCCGTGAGTGAGAAAACGCGCTTATAATTGAAGGTCTCTGCATGAAAAGAACTCCAATCCATCATCTGTTGTTGGCACCAGGTGTTGAATATCAGAGTGGAGCGCATTAGTAGTAACACATGTGCCAAAGAGACACTTGCGCTCAAGCTGATAATCAAAGGATACAACTGATTGGAGTATGAAATACTATGATTATTCTATTACATACTGGTGATGAAATACATGATTACACATTGTTAATTTTCCAATGATTAATTATTCATAAATGGAAGAAATCAAACTGATGTAGAATATAAGAACTTCAAAAACCTGCTATTGCTCTTATAAGTTTAGTAGCCTAATTTTAATTTATCTTGTCGCATAAAATCGAATAATCAAATAGCCTTGGTTATAATCCTTTTAAAATTATCTTTGAAACAAAAATTCTGAAAACTTTTGTACAAATGTGGTGGCATTAAAATGAGTGCTCAAAAGCTCACGCTGTTGGTCGCGTGTTCTCAGCGATACTTAATAAAACAGGGTTGTTGTTTGCTGTTCGTCCTCATGTGAATTTCGTCATCTCGTCTATCACATTAATGAATGTTAAAATAGTGGTTTGGTCGAAAATACCTCATCACTAAATTGAAATCATGAGTATCTTGCCTTTATTGTTGTTGTAGGAATATAAAAAATTCACATTCACAATATCACAGTCAGTTAAAATTTAGAGTTGTACCTGAGATGAGTACCCAGTCCAAAATCGCGGTTTACTAAGCTGTCTGATTTCTGTTGCTTGCCGTTGAATTAGGTGCCGCGATTCTCTCCACTTTGAATGGTCTTCTTTTCATAGCTATGGACTTGGTCCTCTGTAGTCAGCAAAATATCTTTTTATGATAGCTCACAGATTAGATTAATATCTTAGGATCCATCAAGATAATTGCAACTGATTTGACATTTGGTAAAAGGCAATAGCATAACATAAGCTGAAAATTTATTGAAAATAATTGAAAGCATTAGAACACTGCGTGCGCAATAAGTTTGCTTCAATTTAACAGACGGTTCTGCATGCTAGTACCGCCATTTTTTTTGAAACACTACATATGGGTGTCAATCCGAAAATATTTAAGAATGCTTGTAGTTAAAAGTACTTTTTGAGTATGTATTGGAGCGTAGGATTTTTGGGTAGTCTACTAAATAATTTTTTTCAGTTTAATATATAAAAAAACTGTTATGATCAATTACTGGCATCAAACTAAAAAATTTAGAACTACTTTTTCCTAGAAACTACAAGAAGAGAGAAGGTTTTTTGAGAAGGTTTGCCTATACAAATTTAGAAAGTAATAATATAAAATGATATGTATAAAATAATTTCAATATCACAATATTGATATGAAATAAAAGCTGGGGCACAATAGACCACAGAACGTATATCTCTATTTGATTTTAATAATAATGAATAACACCTTTCTCAAGGTGTGAAAAAATTATTGTGAAAGTGAAAACCAACAATAATACTTATCTAGCGCTATTGTTCAATAGTTACGTTATAAATCTTAATATTCAGTAAAGAGTTAAAAATTAGTGCCATTCAGAATTGTAAAGTTATCGACAATTTTTTCATTTCTTTGAATGTATCGAAGCTATTCATGTTCATTTGAAAAGGCTTTACGCCTCGGGTACTTTCGGAATCACTTAAACAACATTTCTCTACAAAAGAAAAAGTAGAAAATGGATTATATTTGGTTCATAGCCTAAATAGTATACTTAACCCATTATGTACTCATAGGTGTACTTAAGAAATTTTTTTCTAAACAACTAAATGTGTCATATTTTTACCTAACTGCCTTTATATTAGTATGAGTATTAAACATGGTTCGGTACAAACGATCGTCGATTGCGATTAATTATTCACCTATTTACCTATAACTAATTAGATGTGGTCTTGCTGCTGCTGCTGCTTCCATAAGGTGTTTTCGTCCATCGACCTGAAAACAATAAAATAGGTGTAGCACAGATAATCGATAAAGCGATTTGATGTTCCATCAAAAGATATCATACGACCAATGATACAGCCAAGTGAAAAACAGCAACAGCTGTAAGTAGTTGAATGAGTGTAAAAGCAGATTTACTACTCTTTCGGGTTAAGTCCGAATGAAGATGGGTGTGAAACCTTTGTATATGTACTAATGCGCGCTTGTGCTATATTACCCGTTTATAAACACATGTATTTAAGATATGTGAGTTCACTACTTTGTACTACTTTGTTTTTGTTTCTATGTATACTTTCTGGGTGTGGGAATCGCGCACACCTGCCACGCGCAATACAATCGATGACGTCGTCGACGTCATGCCACAATGTTTACAGCTACAGCGCTCTTACTATTGGCAGGTGTGTTAAACCCTAAAAGTGTTGGTTATATTTAGTTCAACTTAGCCTGTTTGCTTGTGTACTACAAAGTTGTTTTTATTATTTCATTTGTCGTCATTGCTTTTTCCATATTTATTCTCATTTATATTTATAACTTTCTGTATTAGTGTAGGTGTAGATGACGGCATAAGTTCTATTTCCGTTGACGCCACATTCACAAAGGAACATGGTTTCATTTCGACTAATTAATCGAGAAGGCACAGTCAATACTCGAGGAGTTTGCGTCGTTTTGAATTTGTCGAATGTCTTTTTCATCCAAAATATCTGAATTTTAACCACTTGCCCACTTCATTGCAGAGAGCTGTTTCGAGTAGCAATCTACTACTACTTATCCTTGATCAGAATTACTTTTGAATTATTTAACTTTTCCCATAACATCTAACAAACAATCTCTTAATATTGATCGAGATTCGTCTATTTAACTGAACCTCAAACATTCTACTTATAGCTTCTAAAACATGTCAATAGATTTGTTTGGGTAAATGTACAGTAAACCTGTGATCATCGCCCAGCTTGGTATAATCATTTAAATCGATTACGGTTAGAAACGTGAACAAACATATCGCAATTTTCTTCGAATCGACATATGGATTTTCCATGTTTAGGTCCTCTTAGCTTTCCTATGTTTTAAAATTTTCAATTTCAGCCCAGTGGAGAGTAATTTTCATTTTATAAAGGTTGGGGAAAATTTTAGTGGAAATTTTCAAGCTCATTGTAAAATTTAGCATATGAACGAAAATATCAAAGTCTTCAGCAAAGACACATACCTCATCTATTTTATATTTGAAGTAAAAGAATCACAAACAATTGGTTTTATTATAAAAATGTGAACTTTTTTTTACTATTACCGACTATCATCCAATCTTAGTAATAATGCAATTATAAAAGACATTTATTATTTCTCCAAAATAAAACAACTTTAAATTAAAAAGCCCCTAAACAACTGCGCCTAACTTTATACTACACAAATTAAAACATTTGAGTTTCTAAATATACGAGTATGCCTTTACTATTTTTGTTTTTAGGAGTATAGACTTTTCTGGAGAGATAGATGTAAAAATAGTTACATATATGTTATGATTTATGTTCTGTGTACAATATTGGGTACTGAAACATTCAAACTGGAACAAACAAACTGTACCATACTGGCACATTCTATGCGACGACAAACTCACATTTATCTTCTTACAATCAAATCATAGTCAGCGATGACGCACATTTCTGTCTTATCGAGCAAAACTGTAACATTTTGCATTTGTCCCTTTCCTCCTAGATCACTGTCTGGCATAGCTTTCATACTGAAAGCATTATTAGTCCATTGGGCATTGGTATGAATGATATGTCATTACTTTTTGGCACCCCACATCGCTATCAATCATCTAAGTGCTAAATGGTTTCAGTAGGACTTTGCACCATACTATGCACCGTACTTTCTTAGGAAGAATATCCGCAGCGGTATTGCCAAGATAATACCGATTATTCTGTAAAATTGATGCTAACTTGAACAGGATGGTGTTCATAAGATACAGTCGCGGTCTCCATATGTCTGAAATTCGGTTCAAAAACGAACTGCCATACAATTTTTGAATTAATAAAGCTAAAGTGTTGACTATTTCACTCACTTTCCTGTGTTTAACTTGAAATAAATCGAAATATTTACCTATAAAAACGCCATATGTGTGAAAACAGGGCTCACAAATAATTGGAAAAAAAAAATATATATATATATATATGTAGCTGAGCACGCTACGAACTCGCCACTCACTGACAGTCACTGTCTTCTCAAACTGTCCTCGTTTAAGCTTTAACATGACTATGTAACCTCTAATAGTAGGTTGTTGTGACATATTATGTACTTTTCATGTCACCAATTTTCTTATAAGTACTCAACTCGCATGCATGCATACACACATATTTATTACAAACACGCATTGAACACATGCCATTTTCCCTTACCGAGTACTTAAAGTCGAACCGTTTTCTAAAGTTTCCTAGCTGTACAGTACAGTACAGTCATATGCAGTTTGTAAGTGTACTTAGCATTATAAATAATGCATCTGCAGAATTCATGACAGTTGTCGTTCATTGTACGCTCTTTGTGGCAGTCAGTTGTAGGCTAGTTTGTTGTTTGGCGGTCACTATGCGACAGCAAAGGTTGTTAAGGCGATTAGTTATTAAATGGTTTCTAATAACTTAAATGCAAAGAGTAGATAGTTGTGATGTAACTGCACAGCAAGTAGTTAAGTTGCAGAAGGCTGGTTATTTATTTATGAAATTTGCCATTATTAGTTGACAGTTGACATAGTTGTGACTCTGGCTTATCTTTCTTTCTATCACCAAGTTGAAAAGTTTCTTTTGTGTTTGAAGAGTGGAAGGTTTCGTTGGGCTTAGGCTTTTTGAACTCACAAATTAGAGCTTGTTTTAATTTAATGCAATTACGCATATGCAATTGTAATTGTAATCTCAATTGTTTGGGCTGACTTATTGAACTCTTTTTCAATTTCAGGCTGGTAAAATTAAACGAAATAATGGAGACATAATTTACTCAGTTACATTATAAGTTCTTGTACGGTCAGATTTAGTCTAGTATCTTCTCATCCCCCGATTTCGGCTAGAAAATTTTTGTCATTCTTCGAATTCGTCTTTTGTCTCACCATTCTCAGATCTTGCAAGATAGTTTATTCAAGAGTACACCCGTACTAATAAGCTAAGACCACTTTTTGGAGAGTGAGAACTCCTTAAGTACTCAAGAGTTTATAACAAGCTCGTCGTTACTACCATTTACTATTTACCTGAGACGTTAGTATTAAACTCACATATTTAAGTGTAATAAAAAAATTCGAAAAATAGTGGACTTTGGCCTTAGAGCGCCCTCTATGTTTCTATCCAATTTTGAACGGTGCAGAATATTACTAATAGCACAGACCACACCAAATATCCTTGTGGGAATATGCATTAACATCACGAGGCTGTTTTTCGTAAAACTATTTCGTAAAAACTAAAACTCATGGTTTGGAGTTAAGGTGAAAAATTCCAAAATATTCAAACTCCACTTTTCCGACCGTTAATCATTGGTGCTTCCAGCTCAAAATGTAAGTGAAAATGTATTCTTTAGTTCATGTATATTGTTTTCAGACTAGTCTAGGCTAGTCTTTCTTGTTAATTATAAGTAAATCGTACTAAATGTTTCACCGGAAGGGATAGTCATATACTTTAGTCACCAAAATATGGCATTCTTTTGCATATCCGTAAAGAAGCTTTCTCAAGATTCAAAAGATCAAGGTACAGCAGATCTGGGGATCGTAACCGTCATATATACTTTTAAACACTATTGGAACTTATTATATTTTACAAAATTATTTGTATTTGTATTGCTTAATGGATTTGAATGCAGTTAAATTTCATTCTCCTTGTAAATATTCACCTACTGGCTTACTATTAAAACAGAATTCCTTAGCATTACTCAGAGTTATATTGTGCTCCCTTTATTGTGTGTAATTGTGTCACTTGAATTTCTTGGCTTGCTATAACTTATGTGACTTGCTACTGCATTCAAGAACTCCCATTTCGAGAAGGATGCCAATTGGAACTCATGTCAGTTTGTAAAGGCTAGCACTTTGTAAGCACCACCATACATAGCATGTGTCAGCAAATGTGTCAAAGAGTTGCTGCATCAGCAATAAAAGTTTCTAAAGAATATAAAGAATCTCTTTAGCGTGCTATACATTTGCTACACTTTCGAGTTCTTCAAAAGTATCTTTATTTGGCGTATGGCAAAAGAGAGAAAATCCACTTATAATTGTTTGGCAGCAATCCAAAGCAATTGCTGCTGCCAAAGCTGAAGGCTGTGGGCGTACGATACAATAGGGTATTAGCTATAATGCTATATAAGATTATAAAACAAATACACGCATATGGCTATAAGTAGAACTACGTGTGTAGGTATGTAGGTGTGTTTGAAATTGTGAAAAATTGTGACACTTTCGTACGTGTAAAAGTGTCAAATGCAAAGAGTAAATATATAAATCTAAAGTGTTCACATAAATTGTTTCCAGATCTGTTGTCTTATTAAATTGATTATATTCGCATAAATTTAATCAATAAGAGAAACACGTGTTCAATTCTAGACAGACATATTTATATAAATTTCAAGATTTTGTGTTTGCACTATTTTTGGTCTGTATCAGCAAAAACTAATATTCGATTTTACGTATTGTTTTAGACACAGTGATGGTCTGTTGATTTAACTTAAAAATTTTTTACCCAAATTAGTTGTGCTATCTTTTGGAATGAACATGGAATAATTAATTCGTTGCTAATTAAACGGGTACTAACTAGAGTATTCAAAATTTTTAAACTTCTCAAAAAGTACAATTTGACAAACTGTTCCTCCTCATATAATAATGAAAGGGGCAATTTTATTTCCACTCACTTTCATTATTTGCATCAGCATACTTTCTACTCTGGAATCTGGGAGTATTGCACTTGCAGCAAATCGTATAACCATTATCTAACCTAGAATATTTAATTTTCCAAAAATAAATTATTAAATTTCATTTAATTTTCATTCCATTTTCGTTTCACTTTTATTTCATTTACTTACTTTCATTTATTTTTATTTCCTTTCATTAAATTTCATTTCATGAAAATTCTACTTTCCTTTCATTTCATTTTCATTTCTATTTTCTATTTAATTTTTATTTTCATTTTCATATTAATTTTCATTTATTAAGTTTATGTATGTATATATAAACCTTACAGACTTACTTGACTTATTGAGACAAAACGAGATTTTCCACAAATTTTTTAAGTGGAGTTTCTGTAAGCTGGAGGCTCTGTAAAATATAATATATGCGTGTTTATACCGAAAATAGCGCCACAAATTTTTACTCAATAACTGATTGACTGTTTGACAATTCTAATTATCGTACATACTTGCGAAAGTAAGCCTTTACAAGTTAGACATATTTTACTCTTACCTAACATTTGCAGAGTTTAATGGGCAGTTTACATATAGGGAAGAATTATTGTTACATTTCGATGCAAAGCAAAATAATCTGAATATACTGTACTTCAGTTCTATATTTGCCTAACGACTTGCTACTCACTTGCAGCCTTTGAATATCCTCGACGCGAGCATAAATCTTGTTTACCTCCATTGTATGCGTTTACTGAAATATCTAAGTGTATATATACATATGTATATTAGCATAGTAATGCTGGTATTTGAAATTACTTTCACATTCATTTGCACTGTTTACAAGACATTTTCGCATTTCGTCCTACTTACCGCAATTCCAGGAAGGTATTATTACCACTTCAATTGTTGCACGCTTCCGCTTTATTTCAATTATGGCAATATGGAGCGTTTAAATTCGCATAAATAACACATTTTCACTTTCATAAGCACACACTTACACACATATGCAGTGTTCTCGTTTTTGTTTTTGCTTCATTGTCATATCACTTCTCTTCGCTTGGCACGCGCTCGTTGCAATTTTATGTCATTTGCTTTTGCACCTTCAGTTGCTGCATTCCACTTACTTACTTACTAACTTACTTCCCATCCCTACCATTCCATTCCATTCCATATGCTAGCACTTCATTCTATTATGTTTACTTGTACTCCACTGCAGCGAGTTACTATCCGCGCTCCGCAACAGGCGACTAACAGACGTTAAAGGAGACAGAAATGCACTTGCGACAATTAAACTTACAACGTAAGGGTGTAAGGGTCTATGCGTGGCTTGGTTTTGTGTTAGTGTGCTTATTGAAATCCTCTGTACGTGAGTGGGTTAATAAAGCGTACAAATAAATGTCTTATTGCCAACCTGCCTGCCGTCTACATCGAGTGCCTCTCCGAGCCAGCCAGCCCCACTCACTTTATAACATACTATAAAAACTTGCCTTTCATTTGGTGCCAACAATGGCCCAAATGACTGAAATGTAAGTAAAATGATTTTAATTACAGAAAAGCATTAATGCAAGGAAGGAAATAAGTACTTTCATCTCTCTCTCTCTCTCTCATGTTTGCCATTTTTATTTCAATTTGTTAATTGCTACAGAATTTTATCTTCGGATAGTAAAAATGTAATAAATAAATAAGTTGTTTGAATTGAAGGCCTCATAGTGTAGAGGTGATGTAGTGTGCTATGGAATTTATGACCGTCTTAATTAAGAGTCAGATATGTGAAAGCTGATAGACGAATATTTGGCATAAAATTACAATAAAAATCGAATAAAAATAAAGGGATTTCATTCACCATTTGGATACCATTTTGACCATTCTTTCATACGTAAACTATTTTATAGCATATAGACGACTGGCACAATTTGAGTATTATCTACTCAGTCAGACCACACTTAGGTTCTATGCTGGGTTTAAGTCGATTAATATTCGTTTTGTTTTTCTGATCCAGATCCCGTATTTGTATTAAGATCTGCTTCTGCGAGTGTCATTTGTTAGGATCTAATGCACTCGCTATGCCCAGGAACAGACTAAAAATCAGAGAAATTATTTTTAGATGTATAGTATCTCCTAAAGGTATACTTGAGAAAGTAAAAGCAAGTCTTTTACCTCTATGTTCAGTATACTTTAGTAAATTGGCATGAAAGACTTTCGCTGGATTAAGGTTTAAAAATCGTAAAAAGTTATTTTCAAACCTCGCGTTCTCAGCGGAAAACTTATATTTATATAATATTTTTGCATGCAGAAAAATTTGATGTTTTGTTTTTGCTTTTGGTGTTCGAATCTTATCAATCATACCAATCATATCAATCAACACTGTTGAACGAATTTTGTGATGATATCAATTGAAAACAAGTATTGGCGTTATTGGAGTGATAAGGTTAGTTATACTAGAAGAAATTTGGACGATAATAACCGAAATTCTGTTCGAACACTAAATATCATAAAGTTAGCTAATAAAGCTAAAATATTATATTATTTATAAATTTTTTCTGTTTAGTGTCGCGCCACCGAATTTCTCCATTTACATACCATGTGATAAGATGGTATGAGACATGAATTCATTAAGTTTTCTTGAGATTGGTGTAAAAGCTTACGAGAAATTATGAGAACATTAGACTTTATAGATTCTAGTAGTTCTACATAGCTACCCACGTTAATAGAATATTCTAACAAAAGCTAAGCAATCAAATTTAAAACACCTAACAAATGGCATACTTACCTTCGACATATGTATATTTTTTGCTTATACAACTGTTTTTTTTTTGGTAACTTTTTGCACAGAATGCTTTCCGTTCGTGTACTCAACCAATTTTCTTTTAATATACCCATTTATGTATGTATGTATGTATGAATATGCCTTTGTGAAAATATACTACGGAAGCGGTTATTAGCAATAATAGCATGTTTGCAATTATTATTATAATGCCGAATGCTTTTGAAGCGCTCTTTTGCAACTTTCTCCTGTACACTAACACACACTCACACATATGCAAACACTTATACGTATTTATGTTGCATATAATCATATTTCCGCAATCGCTCATTTATGTGCTGATTTCCAGGCTTCAATGAAATGTCTCAGTAGTGCTTACGAATATCTACACAGTATGTAATATAAGAATGTATATGCAAACCATAAATCTTTCATACATATCTACATGTAAGCCCACGAAGAGATTTAGGAGCAGAAACCAGCAGGAGTGCGGAAATTGGAAACTGAGTGAGTGATATTATTTACTCGTGCGAATTAGTTGAACGATTTGTGAGCATTTTGTTTGCTGATCTATTTGGTCAGTTTTATGTTCGCCACTTATTGCCGTAAAAACAAATATATTTCGTCATAATTATGTGCGCATAATAGTAGTGAGCTCATAAACCTATAAATGTGTTGAGCGATCAAACGAATTCAGGAGCATGTGTGTTGTTTTTGCAGTGTTTATTTTCGGTTTTGGAATATTAAAAATTTATTTGCCGGAAAATTATTGCCTTTAAAGTATTTTTCGTAGTAGAAAATAACGTGGGAAATGCAATTGGCAAGGAAATGTGGAAAGCCTATTGCATAGAAGCACCATTGCACGTGATAGCTGATTTAATTTTAGGCGATTAATATGAAAGAAATGGAAGCAGAAGCAGATGTGAATTTTGCTATTGAAAAATAATTCACTTATTACACAAATTTAGTTTCTAATTGAATGCTTCATGATCAAATGTAAGGGTTCCAATATCGCCTTTTAAAGTGAAATATCTGTAAGCTTAAAGACTCCGGCATGGTTGCAAAGAGGCTTAAGAAAGTTTTAAGTTTGTTAGTATTTATTTGGAGATTTGCATCTAACGAAATTTTACAATTTGAGTGTCAAACTAAACAAGTTCAAGAAAATTTTCCCACAGATATGTATGTGGGAAAAGCATATTAAATTGGGAAAAATCGAGTATATAATTATATGATACTGTAGTTGTCACAATATAATCGTGTGATTCCTAAAATACGAAAATCTAATTAATGAAAGAAAACATGCTGTTTTAAATGTGAAATATTCGCAACATTTATCCCAATACTTATCTAATTCGATTTTTACTACACACCCTATTCCGATTTTTAATAAAACATAAAAAGAAGCACACGTTAAAAATTATAAGGAATTAAGTTTACTGTCTCTAAATAGTAAAAAATTATAAATTATGTTTACTTTCAAGTCATCTTATTTCGAAACAATATTTCACTTCCTCAAAAATTTAAATATCAGAATATCTTGCAAGTTTTCAAAAACAATTTCGACGCAATTTAATTGCAGTGACGTGCTCTACATTAATGTTTTTTCTCCCCTGTGCTGTGCTCAGTGAAATTTACGTGCCAATACTCGATGAAATAATATGCGAATTCCAACAAAATATTGAAATTATATGCGAAGAATTAAATTTGTATTTACATTGCTTAATAAATTTGGCAATAAAGAATTTCCCTTTCAATGGCCACAAACAAAGAGGAAGCAGAAGCCATGCCAATCGTATCCTGAAATGTATATACATACGCACATGTTTATTCTGGTGCATGCCTTATTTTAATAATTACACACAATTAGAAATTGAAGTATTTGCAAACAAAAATAACAACAAACACGTCAAACAAATTAGTAGCCAATAACAATATTGACAACAAAGAGAAGAATTGAAAACCTTGAACGCAATTTTAAAACGTCACGCGCCCACCGACAGTCGCAACAAAGCACAACCCCAGCTCTCCTAGGCAATACATATATAACGATTGGCACTGCGTTCACTACCAATTGCCAACCCCTGCACTCTCCCCAACCGCGCGGCGCACTCACCTACTCTTTTTTAGCTGTGGAGCCGCCGATTTGACGAAGCGCCTCTGCCAAAGTGTGTACTAAAGTATACAATGGATTTGTATATTTTGATCTCGGCGATTATTTATTTGCTATTTCATGTGATGATTTGTTTACTGTGAGGGTTGATATTTACTCTCTATGCATTGTGTATTGTTGTTGGCAGTTCATTGCGATTTTCCGGCATCTCTCACGCAAGTGCCCGTTGATTAGCAGCAATTAATCACTTATATAATATATTTTCTCTTTATTTAGCCTAATGACTTGGCAATTTAGAGTTAATTGTTTTCTTAGTTTTTTATTTTAGATCTAGAAAGAATGCTAATTCGCAATTTTAATTGATTTGAATTTAGTAAAATATTACTCTATTTTTGGTGGAAGAAGCTCATTTGGTTTACATATCGTTTGAATTAGATCAGGTAGGCATAGCATTGTATAGCAATAGGTAAGAGGGAGAAATGCTAAAAACCATAAAAAGTAACTAAAAATACTCTTGATCCCGTTATTTGCTTATTTTCCTAGTTTATATTGATAGCCGCTTCATTGATATATGTATATAAGGATATAATCAAAATATACATACTTGCAGGCATTGCGAGTAAGCCCAGCCTGAATTTAAAGTTGAGAATAACGATTTTAATACTCACCTCCGACATCTATTCCATACATATCCATCCATCGCACGTATCCATATCTATATATACGTATCCATTACAAACATGTAGTATATATATACACACGTATGCAACTACTTACAGCTCTATTTCTATGACCATCATATCTATCGTTTTGGTTTTTTGTTTTTGTTTTTGTTTTTTACTCATAGTTCAACTCCAGCCAGCACAAAAGTAATTAGCTATCACAGCGGCCATTTGCGCATATTGCATGAAAATCGATTTACATGCTTTTTTGTTTGTTTTTTCCTCCTTTCATTTTATTGCCTGACCTTAACCGAAGAATAAAAGGGACGAACAAGTATTTATGTGTACGATACCGTCGGTGGTAGTGGAACACCAAATTAGCATGTCAAAAGTCAGATCAGCGATGACCTTGCAAGTTTAAGCGCAATGTGCGCCAAAATACTACTCCGATTACCAACAAAAAGTGGTATTCTTACCAAAAATTGCATGCCAGACACACGAACATACATATGTTTGTTCGTATGTACAAGGTATGTATTTATAGGCGGAACATCTGCTTATACGTTCAGCCAATCACTGCGACCGCACACCAAATTTGATAGTGTCGACAGTGGTGTTGTTTAAGTTTTAGTAATTACATTGATCCAATACAAAGTACTATTAAGTGTTGAGAGTGGTTGGCGTTTTCTGGGTGGTAGCAACTTTTCAGATTGATTTGATTTCAAATAGTTACAAGACAGGGGTCTTCATAATCGGTACAGTTTGTTTCATACTATTAACGATGATGATACCCAGAAGTAGTGTTTAACATACTTTCTAGAAGGGAGGCCCTCCTACTTTGAGATATTCTACAATAGAATTTTTCACACCAGTAATAAGTTCTAAGTAAAACTACTGACCTTGGACCCCTGATATAAAACTAATCGACCAGCTGCGAGATTTATTGTCTTCTATATAAAAGCGGTTAAGATACATCTAAAGAATCTTAACCAAACCCAGATTGGAGTCCAAATGTCCACTGGGATGCATTTATCTCCGTGCCACTGCATATATGCCGCAGTCAAATTACTGTAAAACCATCATGCTCATGCATTTATTTAACTAGTTTTCGCTGCGAGCCGTGCTTTTTCTTGGCAGCGTTATTGCCAATATAAAAATGTATCCTATTTCGCAACATACATATTTACATATATAATTGTATAGCGGTGAAATGCATACATTACATGTGTTGCAAGTTGAGCCAAGTGCTGCTGATGGCGAAGTGTAACCGCAAGTTCAGAATAAATATTGGTCTAAAGCACACACCGACACATACACATGTGTGTATGCAAATCAGGCAGGAAAAATATTGTTGCATGGAGTAGTGGAAAGCAAAGTGGTGCAGCTGCATTCGCTTACACACATGTTTATATGCAGGCAAAGCCAGACAAGGTCAGCAGCGCGGTTGTCGAATTTCCCTCGGTCACATGAAGTTGTACAGCTATATATTGTTACATAAAGTACATATATAGTAACTGTTATCATATTTTGTGTGACGGTTTGGGCTTAGGACAGGCCACATATACCTTTGACAGGAGTGAGCGCATCGATACCAACTATATTCACCCCACTTAAAGCGGTATGAAAAGAAGGTATCTTTATGTTGCTTCGTCTGAATTTGATATTTCTAAAAATTTTTAAAAAATTTGTGGTAAGATCCTCTTTAAATTAAAAATACCACATAAAAGACATATAAGACAAATCAACTCTTTGTCTTTGTGGACTAATATTGGGAATAGTTCTAGAAAAGTAATTGCTAATTGGATAAGATTGGAGTGAATCTGAGAGTAAACAAAGGTAAAGGTCATAATATTAAAACCAGATGATATATTCTATAACTTTCTCTCAATTAGAAAGATTCTGTGAGCATACTTTAGTACATTTACGCGTTGGGAACCGTGATTACTACAAAAGATGAACGAATTATGGCATTTATGGTATTACCATTGGGCAATTTAGCTGAGCAAAGAAATATTTGTGGCGCTGTGGTGAATTCGGTTGAAATCGTTAAAAGGGCAATTTTAATAAATAATTATGTCTCGACTGTAGCTAATTTTGTTTGCACGCAAAACCCTGTTAGTCAATCTCTCTTTAAGCTTTTCTACTCTACGGCTATCAAATTTAATTTAAACATGGGAAATTAGCACCTCTCCAGCTGCTAATAGGTTGCTTAAGTTAGAATTTATACTCTTGAATAATTTTAGTTAACTTCTGAAAAGCAACGGAAGCTCTCTTCTTTTTAACTGTACCACGAAAAATATTTGAGAAAACAGTCAGCTCGTTTCTCAGGTATGACCTAAATTATTCACCTCCTTAGAAGTAGATATACTCTAATAAATGACTTTTTTTTCCTAAAAATACTGAAAACCATAACCACAATTTATTTCCTTAAAAAATACTCTATAACCAATTATTCGTATATATTGATAAAACGTTGGAACACCCTTTTTCTTTAAGCTAACATAAAGTAAAATGCTGTCTTCTCGAAATATCTCTTAAAAGTTGAGTGCGCTAAGTAATCTTTCCACTTCAACTGCAAGAGCATAAGAATAGTCAAGAATTCCCACACAACCAACAAAGAGCGCAAATATTTCACAGTCATTCACCGCACTGACAGCGTTGACGCTGAAATGTATGCTACAGTAGAAAATTGAATCTCACATCACAATCTCATGCAAATAACATCCACGGCGCAAGCAGTAGTGTCTGACGCCAATGACCACCCACCACTTTATTACGAAAACAAAAACTGCCAAGTGTGCATAAAACAAAAAACAAAAAAAACAAAAAAAAACGAAATGTGAATAGTAAAATTAATGGAATAAAAAGTAACCAATTGAACCTCTGCATAAGGTGATTGCCACATTTTAAGGCATTCAGAGCTCAGGGGCGTGCAGTGACGGAAAGGAATGCTCATCCGCAGTCGCAGAGGCGAATGGGTCACTGTGTGCCTCGTAAATCAATTGTGCCACATACTCATTATACACATACATCTATACATAGATATATTTTTATTTTCCTTTGCATAGTTGTGTGCATGTATATTTGTGCGCCTGTTTGTATGCTATGTGATTGCGCAATTAAAAGTGAATTTCTCACGCTCATTGCTTCTGTGACATCCGATAAACAAGGCAAATTGGAACAGATTTCACCGACGGTCCGGCCCGTTGGCCGTTCACCTGTCTCTCAATCGACTACACAGCCTCAACGCCACTCCTTTTGCTCCCCTTGCAATTGCGAAAAACGCTCATGGCGCGCCAATAGGCAAGGCATACTGAAATGTACGCGCCGAGTACTTCGTCGAATTGGTCCACCTTTGTCACCCGTTTAATCGTTACGGACGACGGTAAAGTGGCAATTTTGTAATCTAGCATCAACTGCAATCAAGCGCTGCCGCCAGTTCCTCTCGCTTTTGAACGCTCATTTACTCGTATGTATGTTTGTGTTTGTGCATTATTTAGCACAATAGTGGTTGTATGAAGGTGTTCCGAATCCCCGATACCTTCGAGTGTGGCATAAATGAAAATATTGACACATTTTTAAAATTATGATATCACTTGCGTAAACCAACCCGGCGCATATGTATGTGTGTGTGTGCATGTACGCTTTGTATATATTTGGTAAGCACTTCATTCAGGTGGACTAAAGTGCACTTGTTGGATCACTTAAGTGTTGAACTCGCAGATATTATGCAAATGGGTTGGATTATCGATTAAATCCAAGTTTAAATTTTTGCTGGAATTAGTTGATTTTGAATTTAATTATTTTTCTATGCTGATATATATGAAACGATTTCACTTAATTTTGTGAAAAGTTTTTTAGAAAGAAGAATTAGGGGCTTTCCATGATGTCTATCTTAAGCATGAAATCATGAGTGCCTTAAGAATATTTGTAAATATATACTGAAGTAAACATTCTTAATTGAATAATCCAACTTGAGATGAATATGTGGTTTTCTTACTCTCTTACTTCTCTTACTCTCTCTAGAAATATTTTCTTTTAGTTTTCTATTATTTTTTCATGGTGAACGTGTTCAACTGAAATTCACACTTTTCGAATTGAGATTCAAAAATTATCAATATAACTGTAACTGAGAAACAAAGGTCGATCCTTATTAATAACTTGAATTATAACAACATTTTTACATTATCACAAATATATTTTTTTATATAATACATTCAACACTTATTAATTGTCTTCACCCGTCCACTCTCACTTTATTTTCAGGTCGTGCTTGTATTTATACTCAGCATTGCATCACTCATTATTTACTTCGTGGATGCATCTAGCGAAGACGTTGAAAGATGTCAAAAATGGAGTAATAACATTACTCAACAAATCGATCTCGCATTCAATATATTTTTTATGGTTTACTTTTTTATACGAGTAAGTTTCTTATGTTCTTATGTAATCTCGCTAATCTTATGTTCTCTTATACCCCATTACATAGTATTGCATTATATTATTATATAACTTTTGTCCTAACCCTTTTGCGGATACGTCAGCATAGGTTGCTGCATTTTTGTTTTAACTCAAAATGCAATATGTCATTCAATCAGAATACCATTCGTTATAGTTATTTAAATTTCTATATAGAAAAAATTATTTTAAAACAGTTGGGATTTTTATAAAAGAACGAACGTACTAAAGATTATAGTATAATTAAAATTTTTGTGAACACTTAACACATTGAGTGATAATAAAGTCAGTTACGGTACAGCCGTGTTACCGGGCCTTTCTAGAGCCCTATAAAGGCTTTTCCCATGCCATTCTCTCGAGAATGACGTAAATACCTAACTCAATGGTTCTCAATCTTCTCAGCTTTGTGTGTTGAAATGAAGCGAACTTTTTCATTTCCAGCATAATAAATGTAATATTAAACTACATCATTTGTTTTTATAATTATTATCGGTTATTAAATCTTCCTAAATTTTTTCAATACCGCTGTCACTCGCCAAACAAGCAAATATGTATGTATATCAAAAGCAACATCTGTTTAGAATTAATTCAAAACCATGACCGAACCGTTGTCAAAAACTTTTACAATAGCTTATAATTTACTCACCTCCTTCCTCTGTACATTCTACTTATTTCAGTTATTTCTTATCGATTTTCTATTTACACTTTCTGTATTTTCTTTGCATTTCCAGTTCATAGCGGCGTCCGATAAACTTTGGTTTATGTTAGAAATGTACAGTTTTGTAGATTATTTTACAATACCCCCGTCCTTTGTATCAATATATTTAGATCGGACATGGATCGGTAAGCAATATTTGTGCTATTGCATTGACAATAAAAAAATAAAATAAAAGAAAATAACAAATAAATTCTAAATTTCAAGCAAAAAAAGCAAAGCGAAATGTAAATACGTATGTAAATGTTTAATTATTTTCCTTTTCTACTTCACGCATATGCCACACAAAACACACACAACTGCGCGAAAAAAATAACGAAAACAACAACAACAACAACAACATCTGCAAATTACTTCACAAACAAACGAACTTTCACGCACACGCGCACACACATGCACACACACACCCACACATGCACACACACACACTAACAAATGCGCCTCGCACTTGTATGTGTGTTGGCTGATCGAAATGGCTGTATGCAATGGATTTTACTCTTGAAAACAATAACAACAACAACTAATTACAATTGGCTATGCGAAATGGGTTGCTGCAATGCTACGCGCACGCAGGTCTCCGATTTCTTCGAGCGTTACGTCTCATGACTGTACCGGATATTTTACAATATTTAAACGTTCTAAAAACATCGAGCTCGATACGCTTGGCTCAACTAGTATCAATTTTTATATCTGTATGGTTAACAGCAGCGGGCATAATACATCTGGTATGTATGAACACACACAACATATATATACATACATATAATATATATAGCTATATAGCATCTATGTACACGTCACTATGCTAATTACAATTTGTCTGTTTGTCTGTTGGCGTCTCTTTATGCGCTATTTCATCCATGGTTTCCTTCTACTTATTTGTATATGCATCTATCGACATTTTTGTAAATATCTCCATCTACATTGTCGTTTTCGTTTCCACTCGCTTATTTTTTTTAATAACTAAATGGCCGTCAAACGCTTTGAGCAGCGGCCCGTTAGAGCCAGAGAAAGTTTTGTATGTGTGACAGTGCGTCAGTGGCTGCGCCTGGCGTGCAGCCTGCCAATCGCACTGTCAAAGGCGCTGTTCATTGTGTTGACGCTCATCGAAAGAAGAATAGGAAGAGGAAGACGAAGAAACCACAAATATATACATTGAAAAGAAAATTAGTAGTCCAATAGTATAAATCGTCACAGTTGTAGTGGTGTGCCGGACGCTGGGCGCTTGGCTGCAAATGCGGCGGGTGTTTTTGAATTTGTTCTGGAAAAGGAACACAGCGCGGTTGTCACCACCACAACAGCACATTTGCACTTTATCGCATAACATACATGTGTACATATGTATGTTATGCGAGATTGTATGTAGATAAGTCACTAAGCTACACGTAGCACATAGTAATGACACGCAAATACATGCATTATTTGATTAAAATTATGGAAGTAAAATTTTTATTTCGATTAGTGCTTAATTGAATTTGCAGAATCACTAATTAGCATTGATAGTTAAATATTGCAGAGAATATAACAATTTTCAAAATTTATTTAAATCACTTTTTAAAATTATTAAAATATATGGTCCACCATTACGGATAGCAACTTGGCTTATAATTTGAGTGCAATATACGAAACTGCATTATTATTTTGGATTAGGATGGCAGCACTGCTCATGTGCTGTTAAATCAATTTTCCTAGCAAAATAAAGTTAAGCGTGTAGGTATTTATAAAAGCATAAATTGAAATGGAACTAGAATTTAAATATAATGGTGTCTTTCAAAACTACACGGGCTGCTATATTTCTATAATTCGAAAAGTTATGAAAATCATATCTTTGGAGAATTTCGATAAATACTTCGCTTTGGCGATAGTAAAATAAATTTTTGTTTGCCTCCTGTAGATCTTAAAAATTTCAACGAAACCAGGTCACTAAGTTCAAAGCGATATTCTCTATGAATAGTGTCAATAAATTTATACATTAATCACTCTCACCCATAAAATGTTAAGGTATTTCGCACCCGTTCGTTTAGTTTTGATGAAATACTTCGAAGAGAGTTTTGCTCTTTATATTTTTGTCCTAATAAATAATGTACAAGAGGACCTGAGAGTGGGTTAATTGTTTTTCAAAATAGTCACGATAATGTTCATCATACTTCTGAGTTCGTTTGAACCAATTTTTGGGGAGACGTTACCCATTCCGATTAAGGCATTTCCGAAACAGTAATTATTAGTGCATTACCGCTGTTTCTGTATGTAATTTTGTGATGTGGGAATACAAAAGGAAATCAAAAGCTGTTTTGTTAGTGCTTTTTTGCAAACACCAGATTGTATTGTAGATCCATGGTTACTAAAAACACAGACGGCAATTTGGTTCACGAGCGATCAATTTTCGTTGGATGCAGAACACTCACACTGTCGATATCATTTAGCTGGGTGAGTCTCAATCCAAAGCAACATTTTTGATTGAGTTAGATAGCCTATTTTTTATTTTGAGGGCACGTATTTCTAAAAAAATTGCCTACACCAATCGAAACGTGACTTCTTTTGAACGTTTTAGAAATGTGGAACACGGTCACACCTCGTTACCCCAAAGAGCTCAATCGCAGAACACCGGGTTTTATTGAAAACAAAACGTTTCAATATTGTTATATATAGATTTCATAAAAACCATTTTCGCTCTTCCAAGAAAAAAATAATAATTTCGGTATTAACCCCGAATATTTGGGAAAAAGTTTGAACGAACCCAATACAACGCCCAACAGAACGTAGATTGAACAAAATCTAGCATATTTAGCACCATAAGGGGCTCAGAATAACCATTTCTATACCAGTTATCGTAGTGCGCTGGAAAGTAGCTCGGTTGCGATCCCTAATGCATGGGTCCGTAAATGTATTTGCGTTTACAATGTATCTACATATGTTATGATTTTACGTTTTGTTTTTTTTTTTGTTTTCGTGTTTTCTTCTATTGCTGCATTTATTTAAAATTTAGCTGGAGAACTCTGGCGATCCGCTGGATTTTAATAATGCTCATCGATTATCCTATTGGACCTGTGTCTATTTCCTAATTGTGACCATGTCAACGGTAGGATATGGTGACGTTTACTGTGAGACTGTATTGGGAAGAACCTTCCTTGTGTTCTTTCTACTCGTCGGCTTGGTAAGTTGTAATTTACATAAACACACATATACATAAACACTGTCCGAATTAATTGGAATGAATTGAAAAAAAAAAAAACAAAAAAAAAATTTCAAAAAGTGTTATAACACAATATATTTTTTCATGGCAAAAGAGAACAGAAAAATTGAATGAAAAAACCTAAAAAGTTAGGTGATAATAACTTAAAATTGTCTCGAAGGTATAAAATGTGTATTTAAAAGCGTGAGTTGAAAGTAAGATATTTTGAAAATATTAAAAGTGTGAGCACATAATCGAATATGAGGTAATAATTTAGCGCAACAACAATTTGAGACCGCCATGTATAAAACCATATACATACGACTTACGAATGTTACATAGCTTCTTCCCACAATATAAGCGCCAAAGAGAATATTACTTAGTGGCATTTGAAAAGTTTTTATATGAGAACTTTTATGTGTAGCTTTTTCTAGGTAAACCCACCATACAAGCGCTTTGGTAGCAGTGTGTTCTCTCGTTATTGCCGTTTGTTTGTTTTGTTTGTTGGTTAGCATGGCAGCAGCAGAATATTGAATGATTTACGAATTACCCAATTGAAAACCCCCAAAAGATCCTATTCCCATGAAGAAAACAAATATGTTTAAATTATAATGGAAGAAAATTAAAAATAGTGATTATAAAAATACAATAGTAATGGTGTGAATGGAAGTCTTTTACAAAAACCAAATAATAGTAATTTATATTTTTCCTTAAATCGATATTTATAAAGCTTTAAACTCGCTTCCCCTCCAAAAAAAACTTTAAAAAATATGTAGAGTACACGCTTAGTGTTATTAATTAAATTAGTGATAACGGTAATAAATTGTTTGAAAATTTAAAATACGCATTATTTCCAACAATAGCGATCCCAAACCTCGTCCTCTAGCTATTATATTTACTACTTCCAAAGCATACCCATAATAATAAAAAAAGGAGTAAATAAAGGCGGTAAAAATTATTATTTTTTTTTACTCTTTTCTGAAAATATTTTAGCGTTTAATTTGTTTCCAATACTGTTTATGAGTTTTTTGCGAAGTAATATTAATTCAAATGGTTGCAAAAGTTTACAACTACTAGTAAGTTAGCGTTATAGAACTTTTTTGCAGTCACTAATTTAGCGAAAGCCTCATGAACTTTCAAACCCGTCACTAACTCGATTTTAGTGCCATTTATACACATAATTTTTTAGCTTATCGAAATTTACATTTTCAAAATTGTATATGAGACAAGCATACACGCATTTATACCCAGGTGTTTTTTCTTTTTTAATCCATGCTTTACCACTCCCCCTCTCCTTCTCTTCTATTTCATGCTTAAACATTTGACTCGAAATAAAAAAATTAAAATTTTTCAAAACCAAAATTATGCAAAAAAAATTTTTTGTATTTAACATTAACTCAATTTTGCTTTGGTAGTGGTTAATAAGTAAATATGTTTTTTTTTAACGCTTTTAAAGCATGCAAATCGTTGTTCTTTTTTTTTTTTTGGTTATTCAAAACTGAGGACACAATATGTAATATAATATATAGTTAACAAGAAATCGCTCAAGCACAATTCAATTAGATTTTTATTTCAGGTTGAAGAAAGTTGCTTTTGATCGTAAAGTAACAAAAAGAAAGCTAGAAAGTGAGGAAATGAATTTCTTTCAAAATAATAATACAAATGTAGATTTTCTAATTGAGTTAACATCCATTTTAAAGCCGTTAAGCAAGGCACAGAGTTCAAAAATGGACAATTCAGTTGATCTACATCTCTGCATACTTTTTCCCTTACGATCTTGTTCATTGCTGTACTATACGTGTACACCAAGGCTACTTCATTCAAAGCGGCAGTTGTTGACTTTATTATACAGATTGCAAATATTTTCTAATAAAGTGATGACTTCTCACAGTATATTTGTATCACCTTGCTGAAACCATTTAGCATTTGGCCCAAGTTTTTGGGAAACAAAAAGTCTCGAACCTTTTGTAGCCCTCATCATTAAGGGTAACATTGGATCCATATTAAGTTTTCGGCAAATATAGGTCAATAATGAAAACAGATATAGGTACCGACAGTAACGTTTTGATTCAGAATTGTTCACATTTCAAATTAAGCAATTTTGCATACTTAAGATCTCACTGAGCTTTCAAAAATATACTGAACATAAATGTCAACAACATGTGTTTACGTTGACAGCTGGTTTGACAGCTATCCTGCTAGGAAGTTCCGTACCTCTAAGAACATTCCCTAAACATGCTTTAATCAATAATCCAGACTTCTAAAAGCACAAGGGTTTGTAAAAAATTGAAAATTATCCGATATGCTTAAAAGTTAGATATCCTAACAAGAATTTAACATTCCTTCTAAAACGTTCAAAAAATTTAAAATGTATAAATTAAGTTTGAATGTATATTTTAATTCTTAATTTCTTGTTGCATAATGAAGTAGTCTGTACACATTTTACAGAACTTTGCAAAACCCATGTAAAATCTTTGTTACTTTGTGGAGAAAAGAGATAAATCATAGGAGTATAAAATTGTACTTGGTTTATCAATATATATATATACAGAAAGTAAATAAATAAACAAGAGTCAAAGTAAAGAAATGATCTACACAATACGCCGTTAAACAATAATCCAGGATTTACAGTTTCAAGCTAACTGAACTAACTACCAATTAAGTGATTCAGAAATAGGAAACCATTTATATTTTAATCTAAGCACATACTCATTTATTTAACGTGTACACATATAAATATATCATATGAAATTCTAGGCAATGTTTGCCAGCAGTATACCGGAAATAATAGAGCTCGTTGGTAGTGGCAATAAATATGGCGGTGAACTGAAAAGAGAACACGGAAAGAGGTAGTCTAAAGAAAATCAAACTGTCTAAAAATAATATTGATAAATAACTAATTGCAATAAAAATACAAATAAATATATATAGTAAATATTATGATACTCTCGTACATACAACATAAATATATATATTTACATACTCGTACATAGTAAATTTCAAAACAAAGAGAATAAGACTAGTTAAAAATACTTTACGAATATTTAACTGTTATATATTGCTATGACTACCTGACTTTCATGTTAACAAATATCTTTTTTTCGCTAAAAGTAATTTAGAGAATTATAAACGTATAGCTATACAAGTTTTCATTTATGTATGCGCAAACTTAATTATATTTTTCTACTTTCAAAGCTGTAAAAGACTGCTGTTGTTACTATTATATATATATATATATATATAATTTATTTTTGTTGTTTTTTTTTTAAAGAGAAATATATTTTTATCAATAATTATTAGTTATTATGTCTATATACATTATTATTATTTTCATAAGTTATTACTTTTGAAAGTTAGCTGTACAAAACTTTGGTTATTCCACTACATCATATTATTGATTTCAACACTGTTAAACACATTTAAAAATTTAGCAACTAAAACCTTGTCTACAATGACTAATTAAACTTTGCTTTTATTACTTACATAACAAAGAATTTTTTTTCGGGTTTCAAACTAAATATAGCTTTAGCCCATACATCGATGCATCTGTATAACGTTGGGGACCTTTGAAAACATAGGGAAATATTTAGTGACAGCTTTTGAATAACATTACCTTATGTCGATACTGCATAGTAAGTGTAAGGTATCACTGTAGAGGTTATCTAAACGTTGAACACTTTACGCCACCCCTTAGCTGTCTCCAAACATATTTATTTCTTTTTTTTTCAATTTAAAACATTGTTTGGAAAAATCTTGTTAATCTGATTTGCTAAGGGTCACCCTACTATGCATATAAGTACAGTGTATATCCAAGATCTGCCATAAAATGTAATTAAATACAGAGTAATAGAGGTTAATAAAGAAATATATTTTTTTTAGTTTTTTAAACTTTTTACTTTTTTTTTTAAACAACAACAAATATTTCGCTTCTATCTATAAAGTAAATTAATTAGTCTTTTGCAGCTCTTTTTTATTTACAAGCAATTAAAGTTGAATTTAATGAGCAAATGTGTCTAGCGGAGTTTGAATTTACATTAATTAATTTAATTAATTATTTAAAATATTTCTAACATAACTGTGTGAAATATTTAGATGCATGAAAATGCATTTATTCATTATGCTATTCCTAATGAATACACATAATATAGTTTTATGAACACACAACCACATATTCGCCAAATAAAATCCACTTTGATTTCAGTGATTAGGTTAGTTTTTTCAAATATTTATTTATGTTAAAACATTGCATTTTTAAATAAATACTTTCAATTAATTAATTATTATTTTAAAATTAAGCGAAACGCGGTATCACTCTTCGCTTCCGTCTCCCTTTTGCTAAATGACACAGATAATATAACGGCGCATATACATAAATAAATCTACATAAATAAATATATATTTAAATATATAAAGTCGTTAATTAATGATTAAGCGTCTCCCCTTAAAATAGTTGTACGCTTAACAAACAGCTCTAATGTATAAAGCCAATGCTTTAATTGTCAATTTTTTCACAAGTCTCGCGAAATTTTTATTAGTCATATTTTTGTGTAACGATTAGTCTGTTACCCTTTTGTTTAAGTTATGTCCACTATACTTTACATATATATGTATGTTTTATTAACAGTTTTACGTTTAACACACCACCCACACTTAGTTCACAAACATAACAGCTACTAATAAACAATACAATATTTGTCTAAAAAGGGAGTCCAATTTAGAGAACTAAGCTCCATCATTAACCAAAACACACACCGTTATATTACCAATAATTAAATGTTAAATACTAAAGTTCATTAAATATTTAAAAAATAACAATTTTAAAATATTCACATTTTCTAGTTCACAACTGTACTAAGTATTTAATAAGGTTTTTTTTTAGAATTCAGTATTTTTCATATGGTAGTAGCGTATATACTCAAGTTACAGTTTTTTAATGTTGTATTGTACACTTCATAATTCAGTTTATGCGCCATTGCCTCTACCTCATTCATCTCATTGGCTGCTCACAGCATTCTAGCAGCTAAATCAAATTTTAAGGATATCATTTTAATCATAATATTTTGTTATATTATCGTATTTCATGCACAGTTATTCAGTATACAGTTATTTTGGGTCATTTTTAGTGCTGTATAGTCGTTTGTTCACTAAACTATTTCAATTAAATAAGTAAGTTTAGCATAATATAATGCAAAATGTATTAAAAATGTATGTAACCCGGTTTCTTGGCATCATCACATGTAATTTTGAGAACCGTTACTTTGTGATTAATTTTGTTTTCGCTTGGTTACAGTCTGTGGATTATTCGTTCAGACTATAATCAGTGCTACAATTATAGATTGTTACATTTAGCATTGCCTAGAATATAATGTTAGTAACGAAATTTTTATATTTGATTTTTAAAGTATTATAATTAAATTATGTAGGCTTCCATAACCCTCATATTAGAAAAATATGCGTTAGTATCGAGTGCGTATACCCGTATTTTTAGCGAGAGTGCGCTAACTATCTAGCTAATCTATATTTTCTTTCAAGCTAGTTTCATTTAGTTCTATTTCGAAGTGATTCGTTGGGTCTATAAAAAATGTCCTCATTAGAGACAAATTGTGATAAAAATTAAATTAAAATTCATAACATAATTGAGAGATTCTTGCCCTTGAAAAAATTTAATGTTTTAAACTGAGTGTTTCAAAAGCATGTGAATTCAAGCACTCTTCGCTCAATATCAATTTTTTGCGAAATTCTGAGTGCAATATTTATTAATAAATTAGGTGGATGCAGCTAGTCGTTCATCATACATTTTGTTTTAGTTTTGGTTGATTTTTTAGATCAACCTCTTAATATAAACTAAATGACCTATATAGTGACTAGATGGCGACCAGGTCATCCATACCATAATGTGGGCATCGGAAGCTACTAATCTTTGTGGTCCATATCTACACGAAAAACAAAATTCCTCGATACTAATTTTGATAATTTAGGACCTTTTACTAGCAAAAATTCTTTGTCTAATTAGAAAGGGCTAATATGCTTAGGACATACAATAAATGTGCTCGGTACAACGCAGTAAACATTATATAGCACTATATAGAAGACAACTACACTTTTCGAAAATATTAGATACAACAAAACACAAACATTTACATCTTTTTCATCAAGAATATCAAGAACCTTAAAAATATATCGACAACTCATCTAGCGCAATTTTCATATATATAGTGATATTTCAAGTGATATCAAATTAATGGCCACATATGTAATAAAGTATAAAAAAAAAGTAAAAAAATACAAAAAAATAAAACTGAAGGTAGAAAAAACTACATTTTTATTAATGATGTTAGTATTAGTTTTCTTGATAGCCAATTTTGTTGTTTAAATACATTTTTAAAACTTGCTTTAATTTTTCAACGACATACACATACCTGAAAATGTTATGCTAAATAATGTCAAACAACCAGTGACTGACCCCCTACGTCAGTGGCACTTAATACTAATTACTATAATGAATATTGAAATTCATAAATCTATATTATCCAGATAAATTATATAAAAAAAAGTATAAATTTATACTACCCAGGTAGGTCTACATCTTCCTCTGCAGAAGAAAAAAAAAACATTTTTTTCTACCTTCCAATGCAATTTCAGCAATAGTTGTGTTTAAAAAATCATTACAAAAGCCTTGGGGGTAAAATATTAATTTAATACAAATTAATTTAATAAAAATTATTTATTCTCAGAATCGAAACTAACTTTTTTTTTACTGAAAATTTAATATTTATTACTAATAGCAGGCTTCCAATCTATAACAGTATCGTCAGTTTTTGCAACATGTCTATTTTCTATATATTTAATAGAAGAAATATATGATATAACATCTACATGTGTTGCTTACATAATTCAAAAGAACCGGTTATTAAGAACACAACTCTATCTACTATCAACTTGTACAGTAGTAAGCTCTTTATATTCACTCTAAGGATTCATTAAAAATTCAAAATAATAGATTTAAAGTATTATATTTCTTTAATCATTTAGCTATAAGTAGAAAACTTATTTTTAGATATTCATCAACCTTAGTGGTCTACCGCTAACTACACTGTAAGTAATAACAAATTTTTGTTTTTGATTTTTTCGTCGATTTTGTTTACATTCGGCACACTTTCGACTCATTACATTAATATGCAATAATTTCGATTGATTTTGGAGT
Source organism: Bactrocera minax (assembly GCA_021498325.1). Classification (NCBI taxonomy): domain Eukaryota; kingdom Metazoa; phylum Arthropoda; class Insecta; order Diptera; family Tephritidae; genus Bactrocera; species Bactrocera minax. Next base: position 460,774 of record JAKEEE010000127.1, on the reverse strand, counting down.
GCACTTATTTACATCCTTCACACTTGCTTTATACTGCGCGCTCGTTCATCTACTACCACGCTCTATCGTCTCGTATTTTCCCCAAAGGTGCCCTTCAGCTACATACATGTACTTTGTAAATAACTCAAATATTCTTTATTAACATTATTTAATAAACGCACCTTTGAGAAATTAATAGATTTTTGAAAAATTTTCATACTAAGTAAGTATTTGCAATAGCTGAGTGTAATAAATATTATGAAAGCAAAACAAAAAAAAAATAAACGAGTTTGTTTCTTTAGTCTTTTGAGGAGTACGTACTGCTGCACACTTTTGAAACTACTTAGGGTTTTCATTAATAAGTTTAGCATTAAATAAATAGGCGCATTTCACTGTTACAACCACACTTGTTAAACAAATAAATGTATATATTTAAAAAAAAAAATCGAATTTGTTATATACTCGTAAAATCACCAACACATTCACGTTTTAGCGGCGCCTTTCTAGCGTATACGAAAGTAAAAATTTAATATTAATTTCAACGTAAAAAGTATTTGAACTGAATTAAATTTTTTCCACTTACATTTTTCACTTTTTTGCCTTCTCTCTCAGTAAATAGTAAAATAATACTTTTTCGATTAAATTTCTACAGGACCTCTACTAGTAATGAGTCGTTTATTTAAATATGTAGCAACAAAAAAACGAATAATACGATAATAAATAACAATCGTGTTGATGTGTGTGTGAAATGTGAGCATTTTGTGTGTGTATGTGCGTTAGTGTACGTAAAGATATTTTTATTATGTATATTTGCTACGCTACCCAAAACTATCTGCGGCGTCTACATAAAAAAAAAACACCCATTATTGAAAACAAGTGTACATTTAAATACAATAAATGTGTGCCACTACAACAATAGAGGTGACTATTAGTAGCACAAGCGCTGAAAACTGCCAACGCCTGTGAATTACAAATAAAAACCAGCAATATAATAGAAAATGATAATTTTTTTTGGAAAGGTTTGCAGTCTGTGTATTAAAATTATATATAAAAATATTTTTTTTTTCTCTGAACTACCTACCCCGCTCTCGTGTATATTTGTACATAATTATATAAATTTATATAAATGTATATGTGTGTTAACTTTAGGCTGTGTTCGCTAGTTGGATACCAGAAATCACTGAACTGGCAGCGCAAAGAAGCAAATATGGTGGAACATATAGCAAGGATCCTAGAAAAAGGTACACCAACCACTGCGTTGTGCCGCTCTAGCGTTAAACTATACCTACATACTACATATATACTATGAACCAAATACTACCCACATACAAAAATAAAAAAAATATATATATATAAAAAAATACTCAAAACCAAACAAATTATACATTATTACTTATTTCGTATGATAAGTAATTAAGTAAGCATTTAAACTAAAACTAAAAATAATTGAAAATTTCGTTTGACTCACTCGATTTGAATTTTATCGCATAAACTGAACAATCCCAAATACAACAAATATATATTCAATTGAATTAGCTTACTAAATTTAGTGAATTTTTAGTATATACATTTTTACAAAAATTTTTAATTTTTTATTTTTATTTTAAATATTTGTTTTTTCATTTGATTTATATTTTGCACATTTTTGATTTCTTTCTCTTTCGCTGAAACACTTGAGATTTGTATTTTCCACTCTGAAGTCAAAGTAAATCTCTCCAAATGCAAACTCAAGTTGCAAACATAAGCGTAAATGCAATGAAATTTTTAATAAAAGGAGATAAATTTTTAAAAATTACAAAAAGGCAATTACAAAACCTTTTGACAGCTTTGTGCGCATTATTGTGAACCAACAACATTTTCTCTATAGAATGCTTACCCAAATCCAAAGCAAAAAATTATATAACTCTCAGTTTATTTTAATGAACCTTTTATGTGTTTCCCAATTTCGTTCAACTGAAGTGAATTTTTTTAAAAGAAAACAACAGTAACAACAGCAAAAAGTAAATAAATGTAAATTAGTTAGATAATCCAGCGTTGATCAGAAAAGCATTGGTTTCTTGGCGGCATGTGTTTCTAATACTTTCTTTATGTGTTTAGCTTTACTTATATATATTTTCCACTCCACTCTCCACATAACGACTTAGTAGCAGCGAGGCGGTAACCAATTTGTTGGATTAAGAGCTAGTTTGAAAGGCATATCAGAGTTAGTGTGAACACTTGCAACCCAAAAATATATGTATTTAAAAACACTTTGATAAAAAAAATTATGTTTGAAAGTGTATAATTCAAAAAAATAAAAAAAAAACAATTAGTTACAGAAAATAGCATATAAATATTAAACACGCAAAATGAAAAGCTTGTGCAAAGCTTGTGCAAAGCAAATAAATTTTTTTAATTTTAAAATTTTGCGTAATTTTATATATATAAATATATAAGAATTAAAAATTTTTTCATGATGAAACATTAAAAAATACTTTTTATTTCCATTTTGTAAAAAAAAAATATTATTTTTATTTAAAATTATTATTTTATTTATATTTATTGTCAACACGCTCACTTATTCAAATTAAGGCTGGCATTTGCTTTCTAAATCTTTTGTTATTGCAAATTATTGCAAAAAAATATTATCTTAATAAATAATTGTACCCAACGTGCGTTATCCTATACACGCTATAAATGCAAATTGATTTTAGTTGCTATTTTCCATTCTACACGGCATACAAATGCTTGTTATTCTAAGTATAACTACGCATACATAACCATTAACTTCGCTTTTATTTAAAAATTCTGAATATATGTATTCTTTAAATTCCTTTTCGTTTATTTTAATTTAATTTTTCATAAGTTAATTGCAAATTTAATCATTTACATTATTAGGGAAATGTCCTAAAAATTTCGACTCTGCAATTATACTTTATACTTTGCATGATTTTTTTTATTTAGGCTTTTAGTTTTTGTGTTTTTTTTTTCATTCCGCAATTGTATATATTTTTACTATCGCTGCTTTCCTGTACAATCCCAAAAATTTAGACTGGAACTTTTCGAGACTCGAACCTTTTTGTTTGCCGAAATGTTGAAAGTGTAAAACTTAGTTATTAAAAAAGTTAGTGTAGGTTGTCAAATACCCAGCTAACAAATTTTTATCTCGCAGCCAAAACTAGACCCAACCAAAAAAAATCGATAACATCTAGTAGGTGGAAACAGCCTTTTCAATAATAACAACAATAAATGCTAAGAGAAAGTGACTGTGTGCAAGCGACGAAATTTTTGTTGCTTATTAACGGCAACATATTTTTTGATGTTCATTGTGTTCACACAGGGCAACTTGCTTGGGCAATTTTCCCATACTCCATTTTACATTGCTTTCTCAAATTTTTGTACGCTTCACTTAAAGAGACCTCAAAAATATTTTGCATTAGCTCAATTTCATTCCGATATTAAGGCTTCGAAACCATTCTTATTATATTGTGCATATATATGTGCAAGTGTATATAGCTCTATTATATACAAAGAAATAGCGAATTAAATAAAAATTTTCCACAAAATTCGAGTTGGTGCAACTAAAATTGCAGTGTCTGAACGAACAGGAAGCAAACTTCATACCATGTCCAAGCATACTCCTAATTGAGTAATTTCACACTCCTAATTAGGTATAGAAAACTATTGCAGAAAAGAAAAGAATTGACAATACAATTAAGTAAATGTTTCCATGCAAGCAAATGAAGCCTTCAAAGAGAGGAGAAAAGTCTTTTAAGTGAAAAAATTAAATTCCATTACAATAAGAAAATTACAAAAAGCCAAATCCAACACATACACATACCTACAAAAAGAATTTAACTATATTTGTTTATTATGTTTTTGATAAATTAGCCATTAATTTTAAAATAATTATTTGCTTCTACATCGATGTTGCTAATGCCTTTCTATAAAAGCATTTTTTCTAAAATTTACTTATAATGTATTGTAAATTATTTCTCAATAGGCCTATTTAGACAACATAACAAAAAACAATTCGTTAGAACAGCTTCTGAATCTATGGATACCAAGCCCGTATAAGTAACTATTTTATAACCTGGTCAGAGAGTTAGTCTTTATATTATATTTTGACAAAAGGGCTAATCTGAAGAAGTAAATGAATATCTTTTGTGATTTTTATTTGACTGTTTTATCTGCTATTTATTGCTTTTGTCTTAATTAAACAAATATGTCAAAAAATATTTCTGGATTTCATCATTTGTGCATAGTTAATCTGTGGTTACAATGAACTTTTATATTTGTTTATAATGTTATGCTTGAAATTACAGCTTCCGGTCTGTGAGAATATTATTTTTATACAACATTAACGCTTCTCGTCCATACCAACAAGTCGTACACTCTCCAAAACAAACCAATTTCTAGCAAAGATTATACGAAAGTCTACAAGCCTTGAGAACGCAGCGAGAAAGAAAGAAATCAAAAATATATTAAAGCTTAAATAAAAGAAATTACAGTTTTATAAATACACTAATGAGAAAATATTTATAGCGTTCACGAAAATACGATATCTTTTTTATTTTTATTTAATTTTTTTGTTTCTCTTAAAAACTATTTTTTGCGTTTAATTAAGTTTGTAACGGTTTTATTTGAATTTCAACGCTGTGCTATCCGATTTTATATAACATCCCTTTAAGTTGCTTATTTTTTGAAAATGAGAAAATATGTATTTGTTTTTATTAAATAATTCCCCACTCACAATTCCTTGAGTATAAGTAAAACAAATTCACAAGTTTTTTTTATAGTTTGATGATGCTGTAGCTTTGCATTCTATTACTTAACGCAGTCGTATTACACCGTTGAAATATATACTTACATATTTAGCAATAATTTATAGCGTATATATTTTTCTTGTAAATTAATAATAAAACAAAGCAAAACAAAAAATAGTGTACAAATTATTATTGATAAAATATTTTTAATGAGTTCAATTTTATTGCTTGCACCGTTCGTTCATTCGTTCGTTCTCGTTCGTTCGTTCGTTCGTTCGCTCGTACTGTATGCCGCAGCCACGCATAGAAAAAGTCAGGTGAAAAGATAATTCAAATTATTTTATAAAGCTCACAATATAATAAGAACAAAAAACCAACACGCTGATGAAATACCAAGATATATTTTTTTACCACTGTCTTTAGCTAAAATTTCAAGCAACTATAGCAATTCATAAAATGTCAACATTTAAATACCCTTTTATATCCCCAAACTCCTGGAATATCCCTGCTCAATTTATTCCACCAAAAACTCATCAATTAGTTATAATTTTCCATTATTCACGAAATATATATTTGGCTAGGTCATTTAAAGCAATCATTATAGACAAGCGCACATTCACCCAGAAGTATAGTGCACCCCGTATTAGTTGTTTTTATCACATTCCACACTCTACTGTCATTATTGAAAGTGTGGTGTTTTTTTTCAATTAGTTAGTTTCTTTTTAGTACTCTTGAGATACCAGAAATATACTATATATAATTATAAATATAGTTTGTTAATATTTTTTTATATACACAGATTGGTAGGTGAATATTCCTTTTAGCTTTCTGCAAACTTAAGCTGAATTTCAAGTTAGCAGTAATTAGATGATATCTAGTAGGTTGTTGGTGGAAAAATTTAAATTATTTCTCACATACTTTGCAGCCAAAAATTAATCTTTTTTTAAACGCCATTATAAATATGTTTAAATAAAAATATACTCGCAATTACATATATATTTAAAACTTTAAATAGTTGACCAATACAATAAAACACATCTCCCCAAGAAATCAACGCCTCTATGCAAAATTCTTAGCTATTAGCTTAACAAAAAATGTTTAAAGAAAATTACACTGTTACGAATTTAATATATTTTATTGACTTGTACTCTGAAAACTGTTGGATTTACATACTTGCTCGTTTAAACTACTCGTTTATGTAGGTGCAACAAATCACAATAATTCCGTTGTTGAGTTCAATTTTACTTGAAAATTTCATTTTCATTCGAATCTTATAATTAAAAATTGTTATTATTATTATTATCATTTTGTTAGCCTTACACTACAACAACTCATATTAAAGATAATACCGATGTATGTAATTAATACACATTTGTTCAATTTTGGTAAAAATTATTGAGCTGTCTGAAGAAGGAAAAGAATAAAGTTTCACTCACGGCGTTGCTTTGAACAGACTGAAGGCCTGCAATACCAGGTGATATTGTTAATGGTCAATATTATTCATAAAAGCAAATAAAATAACAAAAATATAAAATTGAAGCAATGTGTACGATGTTGAAAGATGTGAGTTATCTTACTTAAGATTTTAAATTTGGTTACGTTCGCAATTGCCTTATGATTCAAAATAACCAAAATGATTTAAAAAAAAGCTGGTTTAAAAATCTTGCTACAGATGAACAAACATTTTCATTCAAATTGCCACTCCCTTCTGGGCACTGTCGTTCATCTTATTAAACAATCCTTCAATTTGCAAAGTGGTCTGCACCAAAATTATTGCTAACAGCTTTTGGTTGCTGTTTGTATTCGAAAAACCATTAAAATAGTTCATGCGGCCGAGGCAATTAAAAATAACGAACGGCTGAAAGTTAACTTCGTTGCGAGTGTGTTCCGCAAAAGAGTAATTTTTAGTACATTACAATGTAAAGAAAACTTTAAGGGAAAAGGGGTTTTGTGATTGAAATAAATAATTTTTAAAATATAACCATATAATATCTCAAATAAACATCTTTTAAAAAAAGAGTTATGTATATAAACAAAAATTTAACTGATCATGTGTACATATTGCTTATATATCAAGATCTATAAATTACAATAAAATTAATCTATCAACAATAAATCTGCAAACTAGCTAGGGACTTAGAGCGCTGCCAGTAGTACTGGGTTCCATATGTACAAAACCAGAATATAATTGAAAAAAAAAAACAAAACGCATAAACAAATAAAATTTCGTTTTCAGCGTTCAGCGTTAAAACAAAACTAACAAAAACTCAAAAAAAAAAAAAAAAAACTAATGAAAGAAATAATTTTATTCAAACTCTTCACTGTCAATTCATTTCTCACACTGAACACAGGCGATTTTTGCAAGTTGTATACCTGAGATAATAGACTTGATTGGAACAAGAGCCAAATATGGGGGCACGTTAAAAAATGAAAAGGGTCGAAGGTGAGAAAATTTTAACAAACAAAAAACTTTAAGTTTATAAATCGTTAATAGTGAAAACGATGAACTAAATACGAAGTAGCTATAACTAGCTTCAAAATTAAATTAAATCTATTTTTAATTCTAGAAATTATCAATAAGCTTTAAACTACGAACAAAAGATATTAATTTTTTTCTTTAATTATACAAGTAAATTTTAGCAAATAAACACCAAATCAAAATGAAATTTCTGCAACAACTTAAATCAAAAAACAAAACCACCAGCAAAAAATATTTCAATTAAGTACCGTAAACGCGTTTGTATCAACAAAAAGCAACGCTTAAAACATAAAAAATACTTTAAAACATAATAAAGAAAATTAGCACTTTCAAAAAGCGTATTAAATTAACTACTAAAATTCCATTGCTTTATTTTAAGTGTATTTTCGTTTTCCTTTGCCGCTCATCCATACAAACAAATCAAATTTGTGCTATTTCAAATAATTTGTTTCACCTAAAAATTATGCAATTCAAATCACTTTAAGCAAAGTAATAAAAAAAATTGTCCTACAATAATTGATTCAATGCAATTTCTTTTGTTTGCTTCAAACAAAAAAGTGTATGAAATTTTATTTTGATTTTTAATGCAATGCAAATTAAGCAATCACACACCAAACATTTGGAAAACATTAGAAAATCACAGCAAAAGTGCAACCAAAGTAAACATTATCGAATCAACTCAATTTCAATAATTAGACAACAAATATTGAAAATGTTTAATACTAAAATCCAGCTACCAACACCAGCACTCCATCGCACATCGTTTCAAATGCCCCTAACGTCCTTTAACCACCCAACCACACTACATACCTGCATGTGCACACAATGAAAAATTGCATAAATGCAGCAAAAAAAATAAAAAATTAAAATTAGGAAAGCCATTGGCGATGTTAAAACTGCACAGATCCACAAAATACCCCTGCACGCAGCCCAACTAGCCAAGCACCCGCCCAACATCTACCAGCGACCACCGCTCTAACCACCGCACACGCACAAAATATACGACACTGGTGGCAGACAAATTAGTCCACGCACATTTCACCACAACACCAAACAACAAACCAAATCGAAAACAAAGAGAATAATAATTCGGAACACAATTACAACTAACAGTACAATTATGAATAATATAAAAATTGAAACAAAAATATTTTAAAACCAAAATTATTTTCACAAATTTTCGCAAACATGAGAATTAAAAACCAAAAACACTAAAAAATTGGTATTAAATGTTTTTAAAGTAAAACAAAACTAAAAATATTAAATTAATTCGAATGGACTTTAAAAATCTATAAATCATTAACAAACATTAATAAAAAAAAACTAAAAAACGCTACCCTTTCCTGCCTAATCCTGCTTCAAAGACCTTACTTATCGTATGGGTATTATTTGAAATTACACCGTTTTGAAACATTCATTATTAAAGATTTTAGTTAATATTTAATAATTTTTTCCGGGTGTAATTTTAATTAGTACCTGCACACACTTTGGAATAAATTAAATTTTTTTCTAATTAATTGACTAAGGTCAATCTCGGTTTCTTTTTTTTTTTTTTAATTTTTCAAGTACTGAAAATTGCATAGGTTTCATTATAATGCATTTAATTATTTACCAACACCTTCTTGATTAGTCTAGATTTTATTTGGGTTTTATTTATTTATATTCACTTTTTGAAAATTCATTCCAGCAGTTTCAGATTAAAGAGCTCATTTCTCATGTTGCACGCTTTGTGTTTGTTGTGTTGTTTTTATTATTGTAATTATCTATTGTAAAGCAGACAAAATTTTCTTTAAATTATCGAATAAATTTTCTGTTGCATAGTAAATCCGAATAAAAAAGAAAACAAATAAATCGTCTATAGTTTTTCATTAATAGTGATGCCGTGTTGGCGCAAACGTTTTTCATAAAACATTTACGATTTGGTTCTGATTTTTTCTTTTCCAGTAACTATTCGTCGTAACTTCATTACCAAATATCGATTTCTCTGTCTATTCTCTTCTTATCTTTTAAAACATTTGGATTGCAATTAAAATAAACAAATGTAATTAAACAACAGAAACAAAACGTATATATATAGAAACCTAAATTGAAATTTAATTGGCGTTTGGTGTTTATTGTGTGTATATTTTTTTCAATTAATCATAATAAGTACTGTCGTCAAGTTGTATGTAATTGTTAGCGTGTATCATTGTAATAATCTGATGAATTGAACTTTTACTCCAATATCAATCAATTTCTATTCGATTTACAAATTCGATCGTGAATTTCCATTTCACTACCCATACTTTCTTATCGATTTAGATTTCGACTTTTGTATTTTCATTATTTTGATGTAAGCATCTTTCGAAATTGTTTTACTTTTATTTGCAGTGAACCCATTTTATCTCTCTGTAATTCTTTCTACTAACAACTAACATACTTCTTTATTCTGACTTCTTAATAGCTCGCTCTCAATTCATCGCATTATTCGAAGACTAACAAAAAATAATATTATCAGACTAAAACAAATGTCGTGTACAGTTATTTATTTTAAATAAGTTTTTTTTTAATAAAATACGTGTATAAACTTTAGAGTTACGACAACATATTAAAATCCAGTTTAGGGATGAGTATATTTTATACAGCAATAATTGTAAGACTTATTCTTCACTGAGGAAATAATGAGCGTTTAAATTTTGCGACAAACTTTTTTTATAAGGTCTATGTTTTAATATCGAAAGAAAGCAATTATGAAAAGGGGCGTGATATGGAGAAAAATTGCCTTGCAAAACTCGTCGAGGTTTTTTCTCATTACTTAATCAATAAAATTGGCTATTTTAGGATAAAATTTTAGGACGTGGGATAAAAATATAAAAAATATCAAAATATATATTCAACATCTCTTTCATACTTGCCGTCGAAATCTCAATCACAATCGCAATATTGAAAGCTATGTCTATGTCTATGTCTATGTCACTATGTCAGAGTCTCAAATTATTCAAAATCATTCAAAGCGACTTCAACAAATTAAGTTTCCAATTAATATTGATTGCATTCAAAAATTAATTACTTCATACGTAATCATACATAAAGGAGCCGTCAAAAAGTAATGCTGTTGCCATCTTTTTAGCTCACTCGTAGTTCGGCAACACACAAGTCACAAGCAGCTAAATCTGGTGAACGAGGTTTAGTTATGGTTTTTGTTTTGATTTTTCGTCTTGAAAAATTTCCTGAGGCGGATGACTACACGCATGAAATAGATGTCCTACAAAGCCAAGACCCTAGCGGAATGCATTATGCCACTCAAATACTTATATTCTCAAAGTATTTCTTGTAATATTTCAAGTACTTTCGTGATGCCTTTGGAAATATGACATTTCAAATCACTAAACCTACTTTTTTCTTTGTAATCAAAGAATTGCCAAACATAAACTAATTGACATATTATATTTTGCACTTCTTCTCCCGAATGCTAAACTACCAAACCTAAAAAAAAAAAATTTTAATTCCATGCAAAGGAGTAGTTTAAATGGATATGAAGAGTAATTCATAAGAAATGGGAAAGAATTAAAAAAATCGTTGTCGAAACCAAAGAAACTCTTGAGATTGTATACATGTCAGTTAAGACGTTCTATCAATCTCGAGCCTGAATGCGTGTTTACGCCAATTCCTAATCGCAACGTTTGACCATAATACAGGTTATGATGAAGGCTATTAATTGTTCCTAGTCCAGTTTTCTTTTCTATTTATCTTAATAAAACTAACTTTGTGGAAGGCAAAATATTTAGTAAAATCACAAGAGAGACCACGAGATTTAAAAATATTTCCTTTAAATCACAACTTTATCAAACTGCTTTCCTATAAACGTGCTATTGATATATAAATTAAGTTTATCAAGTATTAAATTCGTATAAAAGTCCAACGTCTTGGCTAGCATCCTCTCATCGGTTTCTTCACAAACATAAAAGAAAAGGAGAGTATTCATGCCTTTATATAAGTCTATAAGGCTTCAAAATAGTGTAGAGATATAACATAGCATAAAAGATGATTCTTATAGCAAATAGCGATATTCACGAACTAGTTTATAAAAATTGGACTTTTTTTGCGGGAAAATTTTTAAAATTAGATCCACCTTGTACTTGTACACTACTTTTTTTTTAAATCAAAGCTATCTTGTAACAGATTTACATTCCACAAAATTAATCAAACACATATCTGCATTGTGGTATTAAAACTGTACGATAATATAACGTGATTATTTATAAATCATTAATTCTTATAAGTAATAAAATTGGTTAACAAAAAGAAGTTAGATTGCTGCAAAAGAATTTTTTGTTAGTCTCCACCAAATAACTACAAACTCATCAGCTTTTTTACGCATTAAATAGCGTAATCTGAAGATTGGCCACATATTTTTTGCATTCACATGTTTTGCTTTTAACTAAATATTTCCGCAAGCAACACGAAAAATCATTGTAAATTAAAATAAAGAAGATACTAGCATATATAATTGTCTAATGTGATTAATATTAGAGGTTCATGTTTACATAAAATAGTATGAAAAAGTAAAATTCATGTGCTTCTCGGTGTGTAATATCGACATACATACTAACATTATTAACAATGCGCCAATAATCCAGAAATCATGAAAATTCTACACAGAAAATTTGAGGAAAAAATTGGCTCTTTGCTTAAGTAATATTTTTTCCTGCAAAAATAGCTGGCGATATTCTTTTTTCAATAACCAACTAATAAACAAAAATCAACAATAACTGTATATTTACGAAATAACGCATATATTAGTGAAGTGATGAAGAGGCTTGCCACAAATGCAGTCAACACGAATTTCGCGCACGTTGAGTTGATGAAACGGATCGTTGCAAAATTTTCAATAAACTTTTTAGCTTTCTAAGTGGTCAACGTTATGAAAATGTATTTGAATAAACAAGAAATACGATATGCTATATTTAAAAATAAATAAATCTAACTTTTGTGTGTGTCTGTACGGAAATTTCGCCTTTTTGGAGTTACGCCGTTTTCTCTACTATAATAGCTACATTATTCAATATGTGTTTTTGAATACAATTAGGTCTTATTAGGCAGAGACAACAACTTTTATGCTAGTTTACTTCAATACAAAGGCATTATAGGACTTTCTGTGGTAAATGCAGGACAAAAAGCAGTAAGCGGAGAGCGCCCATTACTTTTATTATAATATTTTATTTTATTAACTACAACAACATATGCATACATGTACACAGTAATATTTAATAAGCATTTGTCTATAGTGGAAAAGTAGTTATTTCTATTTACAAAATTTACAAAATAAATGTCAATTGTGTTGGTGAAAAGTTAAGAACAGTTAAATAAATAATTACTAGAAGTCTATAATATTTAGAAAAAGGCTGCAACCCCTTTAATTAATGCTCATCAAGCACTCTGGTGTACACACATTTTTCAAAGCTTGTCTGATATTATTTAAAATATATTTCAATATTATATCCCTTTCGAATTTCTTTTATATAATTTGAAGTAGGCTCACAACGATTTGTTCTCATTCATACTATAACATCAATAGGACAAAATCAAGCTAATGAAATATCCACAACCGATCAATATTTCTTATTTCCATATGCACGACGAGGTCCGAGAGAAGTGCTGGAGTTCAACTTCGGTTTCATATTTATAGTTGCTAAGAGAGTTCAGTTCTGTCCGTTTTTCTCGCTCTTTTGTTGCCTTTTATTTTTGAGAGAGTTATCTATTAGCATTAAATGGACTGATTGCTTAAGAGCTCTACGTTAGTGCTGCTGAATTTTCGACATAGTTTCTTCAGGTATAATTGCTACTCAAATATTTTACAAAACTTAATAAAAGTAACCAATACACTTGGCATTCATTTTGCTTGAAAACTCAGAGTTAGTATATCTACCTAACCTATAAATTCGACACATCCAACTCATGCAAGACCTGCATTGAAAAACTAGCCATTAGTTAGCAGTCATCCAAGCTAAAGGAATATCCATAAGTACGAGTAACCACCCATTAAACTACTGTATGTATGTAGAATGTTCAGTTGAGCTCATATCTATTCTTGAATTTCCTGCATAACTTCATGATCCCACCATTCTAAGTTCGTTTTCATTTCACCACCAAAGCGCACACGTTATCATCCACCTAGCAATGTAACTACAAATCTATAGCATTAATTACCAAATTCAATATACTTATTTATATTTTATAGGTGCCAAAAATATGAGAAAATATGAAATCAAAACTTGTTGTGTCATATTTAAACAATGTAAATATATTTAAAATATGACAAAAAATGCTATTAATTACAAAGTCAAGACTGAAATGCGTGGCCAGGCATAAATTTCCTAAAAAATGAAGAAATTAAGTATGCAAAAAAAAAAACAAAAAAACAAAAAAACAAAAAAACATTTGCTCGTTCGTTGGTTTGACTCGAGAAACATTTGTGTTTTGCAATTTTGATAACCACATTTTATTGCTATGAAAATTTCTTCTACCACCATATATCAATTCAATTTCGTTACCAGCGCACAGGCAAAAATGTATATTTTTTCAAGTTTTTTTTGTTCTCAATAAAGAACGCAAGTAGTATTTGCTAAAGCCACCACTGCCTGAGCATTAGTGCGTCCATATTTAACACACACACACACAAATATGTATCTATTTGAAGAAGTAGTTGAAATCGCTAAGCACAACATTTCAACACTAACGAAATAGAAGGCATCTTCATATAATTAAAAAAAAAAAAATACAAAATAAAAAAAAATAATCAAATGAATCATTCATGGAGCGCGACTGTGTTCATTGGTGTGTCAATCACTGACATTCATTACACGTAATATATGTCTCCAAATAAGTATGCATTCCCCTCCACACTCTTCACCATACATTAGCGCTGATCGCATCATAAATCATTGAAATTGTGCATAAATAAATAAACATAAATTGTGATTGATGAACTTATTTAGTGTAAAACAAAAAAAAAAAAATAAAATAAAATAACAATAATAACGAAAAAATCAAAATTTCCTACCATTCGACCAATTAAATTAATCATTATTTCGTCCACATGAGCCATCATCGATCATTTAACCGTGTAATCAATAACATGCACATTAAAAAGCGTATCGTTTACAAAAATAAAAACATCGCATATCATATGAAATTCGTTGAACACTCTTTTCATCATAACATGCCAATTACATAATACATTAATAATGAAAAAAAAGAATTATGCGTAATTCATAATATTATTTGCATGTGTGCTTGCTAGTGTGTATGTATGTTCCTATGTGTGTAGCGCGAAATTTAAAATGTTATAAATATCCGTAGGAGAGTGCTTGTGCATGTATTTATATCATGTGTTGTGCAATACATAGCATAGTATAGCATAGCATAACATAGCACTGAATTAATCACCAAACGCGGTATGTCTAGTGGTCATGTTGATGTGTGCACTTCAATTGTATAGTCTCAATGTATGTGTGCGTGTTTTTAATTTATTTAGCATTTTGCGATGATTTTAATGTTTTACGTATTATGTATTATAAGTGGTTTGGATTTTGAATTTATGTTTGCATGTCCACGTAGTTAATGAAATTGTATATGATTTTTAAAGGTCTGTACGTAAATGGTGAACATTTCGAATGTTAATTGCACTGATTTAATTTAATTCATTAATAAATATTTTTGAAAAAAAAAGAAACAACAGATGTTAGAACAAAAATAATATTAAATAATGAATAATGAAAATAACCATTATTAAAAGAAATATATCACATGCTGAACGAAATATAAAATGTAAAATAAAACCATACTCAGCAGAGGTGGATTTATGAGAAGGCTTGGAGCGATTTTATACCTTTTTTGGTATTATGCGGCGCTATACTAAGTGAAATAGTATCTGATATTACACAGTAGTACAGTAAAAGGTCAACGGAAAACATAAATATAATTTAATTCGGTGTATAGTTTCCAGTGGATGACATAGGTTGATTCCACCCGTTTTTAATAAATTTTGTTAAGCGATATTTATGGTGTAAATTGTGGTAAAGGAAGTCTTTGGAAAAAGTTTCCACATGTCGGAAGTGCTCTATCATTTTGTTAGCTTTATAAAGGCTTCACTCATTCAAATATAAAATTCAAAAGGGCCTTCAAAACGGCTGCATGAACTATGGCTGGTTTCGGTTCAATTTCCACTACATTCAAGATGTACGAGGAGGGCGTCCGGGGATTATTCGGCACAGAATTTGATTTAACTCTCTTATTAATTTCTAAGGGAAGATATTTCATCTAAAAGTAGGCGGTATTACAGCCATAGTCCAATTTTTTCCGAAAAAGCTTATAATATATACCACGTATTCTCTTCCACACAGCGCCTTTTTGACCTTAAGTATTTCTTAAAAAAACCACGGTTTTACGAGCTCAACAATGCTCTTGTTCTACCTATTTATAACCCAACATCCGCAGAGTGCCAAGAAACATGCACATACGTCAAGTTTAATCAATATATCGCTTTTTAAATTCAAGTTATCTCTTGCATTAGCTAATTGGAGAAAGGATAGGCACTGTGAAATTAATTCGTCTCTTTATTCCAGTCATTTTGGTTACTGGAGCTACCCTATCGATTTGCGAATTTCATTAAGGTAACATAATTAGAACGGCAGGATCTTCTCAAGATTACGCCACGTCATGTGTACTAAACTACGAGATAACCTACCTGGGAAGAGGAGCGTCAAAATAATGCTCAACTTAGACAAAAATTCCCTGTAGGTATTTGGAAAATTTCTAGTATTCATATATACACCTAACAGTGCTACATTTAAAGACGCTTATTTTTTTCTGGGCGAAATTGTGAATTGGGTAATATATTAATTGCCACTTAAATAAGTTAATAAATATTTCAACATTGTTCACCATTTACAGAGTTCTTAATTTTTTTATTTAACCATACATGTATTTCCTCCTAATCACTGTTGTACCTTATACAGTAGTATAGTGTTGATTTAATGTATCCTCCTAAAGTAAACTCTGGGGTAGCAGACTAAATAAATAAATTATTTTTTTTAAAAAAGTAAATAAACATTTTCCTTTTATTCATCATATAATTTCAAAACCCCAAATATGTATTGGTTTAATTCAAATTTACTATTTAAACTTATTACGAATTAAATGCTCTATTATTTATTTAGTTTTCGTTTTTTTTCTTTTTTAATAATTTTTTATTTAGCAAATTATTCATGAAATATTTACTCATGAAATATGTATAACAAAAGCAGCAAAGCTGTGACTGAATTATATTGAAGAAAAATACGCAAACATAATTTACAAATTTTACAACTACAACAATACACATTAAATTCATGCAAACACCTGTACATATATGACATAATACAAGCACATGCAAATAGACTATTGTATAAAATTCATTACTCGAACCTGAAGTGCAATGCGCTTTGAAATGCTGTTGATGAAATGTGATCTTTCTTTGAGCCTATTGTTGGTTGCTTTGGGAAATTCACATTTTTGCGTATTGCTGTACTTCTTGCCACACTACATATACTTTTGGAGCTGCGTTCAACATATAACATGCATTTGTAAATATCTAATAGCATCAGGAAAGAACAAAAATATACAAAAAAAAATGAATATTTGCAATTAATCTTAACACATGCATACATACCGATGTGCAAAAAATTACTTAGACTCACAAAAATAAAGTATATTTGCCCATTAACACCTTACACATATACCTACAACTTAACTTGTTCGTTTATATTCTATATATCAATGTAGATACATACATATATACCAAATAATGCATTATATATACTACAATTATATATAAGTATTTATAATATAACGGTATACACTTACTTATATCTTACAAGCATACAATTACACCTATTTATTTTACTTATTTAATATATATATGTACAAGTATATATATATGTATAAAATATATTTATGTACTTCTTTCTGTTCTACATATTATATGGTATATTTACTCCTAAACAATTGCCAATACCAAATTTTCTAATCGAATTCTCTTCTTCATTCTGTTCGCGCAAATATCGAACAAAATTGCATTTCATATGCAAAACCGTTTGTTCCACACGCACACTTATACGCTTACACACACCCACACTCACGAATATGTGACTGCCTGGCTGACGACCTGACTACCTGACTACCTGACCTACTGCAATGCTGCGTCATCAATGCTTTGGCTCGCCTGCACCTTGATGCTCGGATCCTCTCTGCTGCGGCCGGTTGCGCTCTTCGAATTTGGCGTTGTGTCATTGATGTCATGCGATTTATTATGACATGCTATGTCTGTGTGTGTGTTCGCCCATTAATGATGCGTGTTGACACGCCCATTAATAATGCATAGACATATTGTCGTTTGCGGACATATAACATATGAGTCGGTGTCGCATTTCTTAAAGGACTTCCTGCACGAAGATCGAGAAGATGTGGACGTGGAGGTGGTATTTTTACATCGGTAAGTCTCCTCTTTGCATACTTTTCGCTTCTGTCGTTGCACTTTTACGTATTTATTGATCTATTTCTGTAAGTTTTTATACATGTGTCTTATGTGCTTTAAATAGTACATATTAAAAGCCAAAAAAAAAAATTCATTCGAAAATGTTTTATTTTTAAGGAGTATAGTAAGTAAATGAAGATATATATTAACTATTCGTATATAAATAAATAATATTTTGGTTTCTTTCTATTTATATATCTACATTAATTATATAATACCTATGTATATTTCCACATTAAACTGTTGCAAACATTTTAAGCCTTATAGCGAATGAAACACGCCACGCCCAGACCAGCAGCAAGTAGAGTCTATAGTTTTTTCCTCAGGTTTTTCATAGTATTTTATTTGCAAAGTCTCAGTTTGCTACAGAGATCTTTTACACTATGATCAATAACTGTTTCAACCAAGTGCTATCTTATTACATCAACAACTTGTCGTTTTGGTCTCTTTGATCTTAAGTCTTCTGGTATTTTTTATAACGGATTATGGTCTTCTAATTTGATTATAGCTTTTAAACATCTAAAATCGTTGTAACTGGTTTCTTTTGACTGCAGTTGGTACCAGAGACCCATTCTTGCGAGAAAAAATATTAAAAAAAAAAATCCATGAGTTCTTGATAAAGTTTCTAAACTTGAAGAAGGCTTGAGAAACTCGAGATAGGTCGAGATATGAACTTTCGTAAGTTATTTTGTGGAAACAGAAGTGGTTAGAGAAGACTTACCCACTTGATATTTTTTGTAAGCTTCACTTAGGCGAAACATGTTTATAATAGTTTTCTCTACTTTATTGTATTTGAATTATTCAAATATCATTAATTTATTACACAACGTAAATATAGTTACTATTTAAATATACATAACATCACAATTATATTTATATTTATAAATATTCTAAATATATTTTATAACTGTATATTTTATAAGTATTTTTATTTTAATACAATTAATTCTTTAAATTTCACTAAAAGTTTGCCATTTAATATTAAAACCAGAAAAATAAATAATAATTAATAAACTGAAAAATAGCAAACTAATACTCATGCGTACCAAAGTTTAACCCAACAATTAATAAATATTGTAAACATCCACAATCAACTCTGTGTATAGCAAGGAGCCTGATCTGGAACTAGAAGGTCTGCTGAAGCGTCACTATACGACGGTGGCGTTTTTTCAGGGCACCATGATGAATGCCGTCGATTTGGAGCGAGTCAAGGTACACATATACACAACTACAACAACAAATATAAAGAAAGTCAAAGTCAATTTAGTTTGTACACCTGCTGCCGAAACACGTTACCTCCACTTTATTAGAAAGCCAAACTCAAAATGCAACGAGCAGCAACTACAACAGGCAGTTATTGGAAAAATTTTTAATTCCGTCTCGATTCGTGTGTGTATATGTGTGAATGGATGCCAATGAATGACTGCATGAGTGTTTACTTGACTGACTGTGCCCCAAAAGTGAAATACATATTTCATGGTCATAGCACAGTGTATACAGTAGTCAGCTTTTGGGGAATTATTGTGAAGGTTAAATAGTAGCTGACTGTTAAATCAAGAGTGAGGAAAGTTATCATTTTTCGTAAAGGGTTAGTAAAGATAACATTTGAAAAGCATTCTGACAGTACTATATATAAGATTTGAGAAAATGTTCTTAAAAAATGTACTATGCAACAAAAGTATACCTGATGTAAGGTTTTCATTATGTCAAATTCAATGACACTAAACTGACAAAAGTAAAATTTTGTTGCGAGGCTTTTGAAAGAATGAAGAATCACTTAATTGTAGTCTGACTTCTTTATACTAAGTTGTCAATGTGTCTAAAGGGTGTATCGTATCCTTATATTGGTGGTAAATTTGACAATTTTTTGACAGCATTATAATTACTAGTAATACTTTTTCTAGTTATTACGTTGAGTTAGTTTATACACTCCAAGATTCACATAGATAAACGCCGAATTAATAAAGTATTGTATTACATGAAAAAATAATGTAAATTTGAGTAAAGTTGCACACAATAGAATGTTGACTACTGTATATACTGTGACCCTAGACTCATTTATTAGTCTTTCTTATGCTTCCGTCGCCTTCACCCAGGAGCCTAACTATCACCTAGAATTAGTAATTACCACTTTAGAATAATTGACATCAACCCCATCACTATCCCACAAATATATTGATCTGTCTGTCTCTTTGCCAATATCACATCATCGTCAGTCGCTATCACAACCCACACTTTTAAGAAAGCATATTTTTGCCAGTTATGTAACCGTGACGGGAATTTTCTCTTATATTGTATATTTTCTATTGACTAAATATTAATACACACATATGGAATATTTTGTTTCTGCTATACTTCCCCTTTCAACTGATTTCTCTAAACTTTTCCCGGTCCACAATTTTTTCTTAGGGCGAGAATGCGTTTCCTCTACTCTCCTCTGCTCTTTAGTATATAGTATACCACCCACCACTATCGCCATTCCACCCAACTGACATTTTATTAAATTTCTTTTTTGTTTTGTTTTGATGATTATCTTATTTTTCATTCATCCAAGGTTTAGTCACTGGCCGTGTTTACCAGTTTCAACCTTAATTCTTTCGTTTTTTTTTTTTTGCTCCCTTTCGATCATTTGTTCTTTCATGTAATTTTTGTTTGTTAGCTTGCTTTGAACTGGCCACTGATTTTGATTGATTGTCTACGGATGACGTCCATTTTTCTCTTGTAATTGCAATTTTGCTTTGTTTTTGCTCATAGATGAGCCGTGCATTTCATTTTCAGCCCAATTTTTTATTTATATATATATATCACTTTTATTTTGTACTTTTATTATCCTTTATTATGTACTTTTGTACTTTGGAGGGCTGCATCTCACATTAGAATTTTTTTACTCATCACTGCTTCAATTTGGAATGACGTTTTATCCTTATTCAATATTGTCTTGTTTGAGAGTTTCAAGTAGTAAGTCTTTGCCAACGATTTCTTATTCCGTTACTAGAGCGTTTAGTAATTATACATACCTACATTATTATTAGTTATTATTACTTATAGTAGCTTTTAAGATGAATTTTTTCGTATGTTAACATTTTCTAATACCAACAAAAAATAAAATACTTCTACAGACGCCCATTTTTTAACTAACTCATACTAATAACTAATACTTTTATATTTCTTTACCAAATAATTTTTCAATTATATTATACAAAAACTGTATTGTATTTTATTTAGGCTGAAATTATTAAATCGTTATTTAAGTAAGTTCTAGCGAATGTGTAGCTTTAGTATAGAATCTATAGCTTTAGTATTTTTAGATAAAAAGTTAAATAACTACTAATATTGTTTCTAGAAATTATTTGTAGCTATTTATAAAAGTTATCAGTTAAATATATATGAATATATATACATTGTTATATAAAATATATTGTTATATTTAAATAATAATAAATGTGAAAGAATGTATATGCATACCTTGAAAAACCAAGCAATTCGTCGACTTAATAATAACAACAAAACTATAGTATATTGTATTATATATTAGCTCGCATCTTGTCATATGATTGCAAGAAGATTATAGACGCCCCGAAAAGAATTCTTACTTAGATACCTAAAGCCTAGTCAATGAAATTTCCGATATATAGGTTTAGGCTTTGCCTTTGCTTGAATAGTGAAAGAACGTAGCTCGAATTCTGGAAAAGTGATGTTAGAGTGTCGCTACCTCTACTCTGCATACCTTTTTAGAAACAATTTTGGTCTTTTGGTTAGATACGTTTTTTGGTAAGTAAGTTTTTTGGAGCAGCAAAAGAATGCTCAAATGTTATGAAATTTAGTTAAAGCTATTTAGCGAGTATTCTTTTGTCGCTGGCTTGCAATAGCAGCGACCTGCTGAGTTGATTGGTAAGAAATGTTAGGAGCTTCTATTATCTTTTTAAAGCTAATTCGATTAGTTTCGAGTATAATGTGCACAAAATTTTTCAATGTCATCGTCATTAGCAATGGTAGATGTACAACTCGCATAAGTAAACTTCTAACTGAATGTTTTAAGGCATACAATTACAGTCGTTTTCGCATTTTAAATAGTCCAGTTTTGGTAAAAATTCGCCAAACTACATTGTGCGTTGTGAAATATAGTGCTAAGGCTATATTTAATACAGTTGTGGTCGCTTAACTATCAATGTATCATATACGAGTATAATAGTTACTATAATATTAAACAAATACTTAATCTCAATAGTTTATAACAAAAATGTATTATTTAAGATAAAAAGTGTGAAATACAATAATCCATAAGCAGTTTTAAAGTTCGAGCAATGCTACATTCCTCCTTTTATTTAACTGATTTTAATATTTTGTTAAAAAATATGTCATTTAATAAAAAAAAAAATTAATGTGTTGCACATTTTATTTTTCTTCCATTCCATATTTTAATTGAAATATAATAATTCAAAACTGACAACCTTATCTACAACAATATTAATAAACAAAAAAACAACCACATCTGCTGTAAACAAAATGATAAAAATTTAAATTAATAAACTTCACCACATAAAACAACAAATCTCAAACAAAAACATCGCTTCCATTTCAATGATTTTGTCCGAAAAACTGTATGTTTTTTATTTTGTATAACACTGAATGTTGTATCGAAAATTCAAATCATAAAACTGAAATGTTTAATGCAAAATTTATAAATGAAAACTAAATTAAACAACAAATCCAAAAAAAAGTAAACCACCCGACTTGGAACTAGAGGGTTTATTCAAACGACACTTTACCACAGTGGAATTTTTTCAAGGAACCATTATGAATCCAATTGATCTGCAACGGGTTAAGGTAAACATTCGAATGCTCATCTAACTGTTCATCTGTTTTTATGTCATCGTTAAGTTGGTTCAAATTACCTCTCTATTTGTTTCATCACTAATTTTCGTTAAACTATTTTATAACATTTTTCGACTAACGCGTTTACTTTCAATTGTTATTTGCTTAATGATTTTTCTTTTCGCATTTCATTAACAAATTAATATGAAAATGTTCACAATTTGTGTTGTGTATAATTGATTAATTGAACTAACTGTCCATAACTGTTCACACAGCTGTCACACACGTTCACACTGACTCACACGTACTCGTAATGTCATGAATTACAATAAACCGTCACATACATATGTATAAGTGTCTAAACAAATTAATATTGGTGTGAATTTGACAATGATTGGTAAAATAATAAAAATGCTAGAGAATACAATATATTCCTATATTATTCGTATAAGTAAAGTGTACTCGTCGATTACCTTTTTTATTTTTTCACTATACGTCACTATACGTTGGTGTCTTGTATTGATTTGTTTGTGTGATAAATACATCGATGTCATAAATACGAAATGTCATTCAATGTCATCATCTATTTTGTAGTCAAAGATATTTTAATATTTTCTTGGTGGAACATCATAAGTAACTTACTTTATATACATGTTAATCAACGACTGGTTTGACAGGAATGGAGAACAATTTTTATTCGAGCATACCAGAAAATAAAATTGTTTTCTAACAAAATCATTTATATTTGAAAGTAAATACGATAATAATAATAATTTTTTACCACTCAGCCGGATAATCACTTAACATTCACTTTGTCACATAATCAATTAAAAATAATCTTCTCTGATATTTGGTGAAAACATTTAAAACATGTAAAATTTCTAAGCATTTAAATTTCTTCAAATAATTTTGAATATATTACATATCAATGAAAGAAATTGCAAATGGGATTGGTCTAAAAGGATGTTTTTCTATATATGTTTCTATACATTTTGCCTATGTGAATTCAAATATCATTAAATTTTATTTAAAAGTGAAATTATAAACTAATTTAATCACTCTATGTATACATATAAAATTGTGAAAATATTGTATGTAAGTGTAATTATAATCGTAATTTACTAAATACATGCCAGATAAGTGCCTCAAATTCATTCATATACGTCATTCATATTCATTATGAATGAATATTATATTATTCATAAAAATAAGTAACAGTGAAGTATCAAAGTCAAATATTGAATGTGGCGAATATAGATGAGAGCAGATTAAAGAACAAATTGCAAACAGTTCTTTTGAATGGAAATTGAATATATTTGCGTTTTTGTGTCGCCACTGGCACCTTCTCGGATCTCGCCTCAAGTAAAATGTGTAAATTTTTAGGGAGATAAAACCGATTTAAGATAATTAATTGAATTTCTTTTAACTTTACATTCGCGTATCTGAAGAAATCTCAAAACAAGCTACATAGAACCTACACAGACAAATACTGCAACAAATAAAAAACATTAAATATCCACAAACCGCTTGGAATGCTTCAGAGCGTACCCCGCACTAGCATCTCTCTTAGCTTATTTCGAGCTCAATTACTTTTAAAATCCCTTTCCAATCGAACACTAAAAATCAGAAATTTAGCCATGAATAGAATACATCATGTGTGCTAGACACATTATTACTTACTCAAACAATGTTAGCCTGCTTTCGCGACTTTATCATGACAAATATTTTCTTGCAATTGTGCTACTCAAGTAAATTGTTTGGAAAATATAGAGAAAATTATAAGTAACAGACCCTACCCTAATGATCACACATTCTCTTGTTTTCATAATTAATATATTTGTAATCACCTAAGCGGTGTAAAGTATAAAATGTTACATAAAAATAAAGTATAAGCATAAGTAGGAAACTTGATTTACTTTGAACGAAGTTAATAATGTGCAGTGAATATAAAACATTACTATATCCTTTAATAGTTGTATGGTGTTATTTAATTGTACATATATGTATATACACATTTATTTAGCAATTATGTTGTTTAATACCGTTTATTCAGTAGTTTAATGTTTATTGTATAAGTGTAAGTAATATACAAACAATTCACATTTTTCTATTTTGGTGTAGAAATTTAGAAATTTATTTAGAAATCCAAAATAGAATTTTTGACTCTAATGTATTTTCAAGTAAATTTTCGTATATTTTATAACTGCACTATGTAAATATATATGCAGCTGAGAATATAAATGATTTATAAAAACGTTGCCCATCCATCTGAAACTCAAGTACCACATGGCGTATGAGCAACATTATTTTCCCTGTGACATGCAGAAGAGCTCAATATTAGTCAATTTGAATATTTTCGCATTTATTTTAAGTTGTTGACATTTTCAAATTAGTTTATAGTTTGTAAATAATAAATAATACCTTATTAAAATTTTTCTCAATGGAAATTATTTGGAATATTATAGAAGAATTAGAAGAAAGAATATTACCAAGCTCTTAATAGTTCACAAAGTTCACGATTTATTTTTAATTTTTTCATTTTTTTTGCAAAGCATTATATTTATATTTGCTGGGTGCATTGAGTAGGCAAAAAATTCGCAATGGCAGGATATTTGTTTATAACATAAATACATCTATTAATTATATATCAAATGTACTACTAAGGAACGCCTCAAATGTAAATAAAATTAGTTCCCAAGTTATTACAAAATATTTCAATATATTAAGTAGTCATTTAACAGTTTTTAATTGATATAAAAATAATGATTTTTTAATGACGTTAAATATAAAATATTAGCAAAATGCGTTTTTGTCAAAAAAAGTGTGTAGCTTGGTTGCCATAATAATAAATTGTAATATATTATATATAATAATTCCATGCAGTTAAAATAATTATTGCTAATAAAGACACAATGCAGTATTTATTTCAGTGTCTTAAATGCCATTATATATATTAATATATCTACAAACATTTATATATTTTATGCGCATTTTTTATTTAATATAACTGTTATTGACTGAATGCTGCATGTCGCATGTGTTAATGTAGATAGTATGAATGTTATGTGTGAATATTAACAAACTTGAAGTATTTTATTGCATGAAAGTCATATTTAAATTTTGAGCACGCCTTTTAATGTAATATTTTACTTATAAATTCTATTTTTTTTTCGTTACTAAACATTTTATTTTAAGTTCATTTTTGAATCACCTAAGATTATTTTTATATTATATGTTATTAAATAAACACTGTATTTCCATAACTTCACTATATCATTACATATTAAAAGTATTCCTCATTCCGCGCTCCTTTCGGCAACTTCCCAGAGAAAGAAAACTATTTATAAATATGTGCAAAAATATGATGCTCCATAAAATGATTTACAATATCCCAACTTTGCGCATAAAATCCGCTTTGTGTGTTCAACTCATTTGCAACACGCTTCATCAGCGCTCATTCCCATCACCACCACTAATATACATACATTTTTATTACAATGAAAAATAGTTATGCATTTATTTTTTACTAACTGCTCTTTATTGCTCTTCGTGTCGCTTCATTTGCTCATCGTGTAGGTACACGAAGCTGATGCCTGCTTGGTACTGGCTAATAAATATTGCCAAGATCCCGATGCTGAAGATGCTGCCAATATTATGAGAGTCATCTCGATTAAAAACTACAGCGAAGACATACGAGTGATTATACAACTTATGCAATATCATAATAAGGTAAGACGTAGCGAATAAAATCTAAATTATAATAGATAAATGGGATAAAAATAGCGTTTCAGCAGCAAGCTCGAACCTGTGAATCTGATTTCTGAGGCATTGCAGTGCATGCCTCCTGACAGAAAAATTAAAGAAATATAGAAATAAGACCAGTAAAAGAGAGTGTGTTTATGTAGTCCTTATGCGGTGCTAAACAAAACTTACTTGAAGCCTTCAATTTCTTTCAATTAATGAATATTTCGATTTTCCCGTTCCAGGCTTATTTACTCAACATACCCTCGTGGGATTGGAAACAGGGTGATGATGTCATCTGTCTGGCCGAACTTAAACTTGGCTTCATCGCACAGAGTTGTCTGGCGCCAGGCTTCTCAACAATGATGGCGAACTTATTTGCGATGCGATCGTTTAAAACTGTAAGTATTGAGAACACAAACAAAATTTTTCAAGGATTTATTAAAAATAATGGTTTATGTAATGCGCCAACAAGCATCAACAACATTGACGTCTGAGTTGTATTAGATTCAATGTGACTATAATATTTTTTTTCAATGAATAATAGAATGAGGCATAGAAATCTTTCTATACAGCCCCATTTATATTAGCTTACACAAATTGGCTAAGCATTATTCCATTTATTGCTCAGTATGGATATAAAAAGAAAACTCTTGCCCAACACAACGAAGAAGCCACATAATTTTTTTAAGATAAGCTCTTGATTTTATATAAAACTTGATTAATCAAAACAATATTTTTAATTCATACCTCACAATCTATATAACAACAACAATATATACAACAATACGTATGTATGTGCAGTCACCAGACATGCAGTCCTGGACCAATGACTATCTGCGCGGCACAGGCATGGAAATGTACACTGAAACATTGAGTCCCACATTTATTGGAATACCATTTGCTCAGGCCACTGAGTAAGTTTTTGAACGCAAGCATTGGCGTGCCTATCAAATAACTTACCTTCATACAATTTCACATATTCGTATGCGTACCTCTATCGTATGATATACAGTATCTACCACAAATATTCATATGTGTACATTTGAGCTTTATTTCTCATTAATTATTTGTTGTTTTCTTTTGTTGATTGGACACACGTACATAAGCATTTCTGATTGGCTCTCGTATTTACCGTTTTTTCAAAAATAATACTCTCATATCAATCGAATTTATTTATATTAAAAATACATACTACACAAGAATATGTACGAATATTGATTTGAATTATCAAAATGACAGCACAATTCACTTACTCACCCACGCAAATTCGCATGCACAAACACGCACAAACGTAAACACGTACATTTACAGAGCTACAAACTAAAACAATAAATATCCAGTTTGTCGAATTTTCGTTCTAAATGTCTTTTCAAACGTCATTCTAATTGTTGTTTGACGGTATTTTTATGTATTTTTTCTTCCATGTGTCAATTAATTAGTTGTGAGTAATTAATACAAGTAAATTGAACGAAATTTCACTGGCAAAACGTAAACACACGGCCTTTTACGATTTTTACTTTCTAACCATTCTCTTTTCTTGGCGATTCTTCACACTTCTCCCAAAAAGTATGCTGGTATTTGCGTTCAGTTTTCGTTTTCATATTTTCGTAATGTTTTCCAATGAATTTTAAGTGTCTTTTACAAATGCCTTCGATGTTGTGCAGTTTTCTTTTCTGGTTTTGTATCAATAAAATTTTTTTAAATATTAAATAATAATAACTAAAATAGAATTATTAAAATTATTATATTTTTTTGTTTATTCGAATTCGTGTTTTATTAATTGGAAGTAAGAATTTCTTAGAGAAAAGATTACCAAAAGTGCACCAACACTTGTCTTAGAGACAACTTTTTCAAAGATTCAGAAGAAAAATCGAACTTCACTCATTTCAATTAAATATTTTCGGAATATTTCCAGGTTCGTAAGTAAGGTATGTAAGTTCTTCCTGCAGCTAAATGTTTCAGTCAATCCTGATAATGTCGAAATATTTTAGGTTTATACAGCAATCGCCGGGATTTTCTATTAAGATTTACTAGACCTATAGTTTCTTATAGGTCTCATAGGTTCTGCAGTCATTTATTTTCGTTAGGTTCCATCACAGAATGCAATTTAAGAGTTTGTGTTTATGGGAACCTGTGAAATGTTCTCATTAGGTGCTGAACTCAAAAATAAGATTATTTCTCTTTTAAAACAAAAAATTGGTTTCTTCGGGGAGTTACAGCAAAAATATATTATGATAAACTCGGAGTTTGTAAGTAATGTTCAAAACGAGTTGTGTAGAGTTTGATGAGTTTGTTATTTTATTATTTTGTGTGTTTACGATGCATAAACTCCCAAAAATTATCAACAGTTCTACCAAATTTTTTAAAGTGAATCCACATTCTTTAAATATGTTGTAATTTTCATTGTAAAACCCGTTAACCGAAAACAGTTTGTGTCTTGTATGAGTTAAAGAAACAAATGGACATGGTAAACTCCGTGTTTGCCAATAGTGTTTAATGCTAAACACCACATTATCAATAAAATCGAGTTTGTATTATTATTTATCGATTTTATTTACTATCAAAACGAAACTTTTTAACAGATGAAAATCCTGCCAGCAGATTTATTCAAGTTTAGAAATGTCAATGTAATATTTATTTCGAGATCAAAATCGGGTGAGCACATTCAATCACATCTTTCATTCTTCAAATACAAACAAACACCTACCATATTTACAAAAAGAGCACATAAACCGTTTCCCATATCGAGCTTCACATATCGAAAAGATCAGAAAATATTAAAAAGTTTGTTTGAACCGGTAAGAGCACCACTGTTTATTCAACGCCAAAAAATCAGCAGACTGACTAAAAGTTCTTTTTAAGAAATTAATTAATTTTTAGTGGTTTTTAATTGTTAAATTAACGATTGGCAATTCAGTTGCAGAGATTTAAATTCGATTTTAACTTTTATATTTTTTAATTTTAAAATTGTGTTTTTTTTACGTGGCAATACAGCCATTCGCTGACTAATTCACAAAACCGTCATCATTTCATCATGCCTTCGATGTGTTTCAACATGAATATATTAATCACTATATTTCTTTGGGTACAAACGGGTTCATTCAAGCAGGTGGCAAATTCCTATTATTAATAATATTTTCGTTATAAACCATTTAGGTATTTCACCATGTATTCAAAAATAATTATTCAAATCGTTTTAGTTTTGCTTACTCTCGTCTCTATAACTACGTGAAGCAATTTTGTTGCGCAACTCAATTTCGTTACATCGATTATTAGATGGCATTGAGAGGCTTCCACAAAACAAAATAAACAAGTGGTGCTATTACTTTGGCGCTTAGTGTAAAATACAAAATAATTACTTGCAATGAACATTTAAGCAATATTTTCTTATACATATTTACATAAATACCCAATATACGAGCATATTTATACATATTCAGAAGCCATTTTCTATTATTTCCATTGCAAATATGCCAAACGTTTACAATAATTGCGCTTTTAGGTTACTTTGAGTTGCTTTCGGTTGTTCATTTGTTTTCTTTTTCTTTTGTACTGCATAAAAAAGGAACATTTCTGTTTGTACATAAAGCAAAGTGCGCCATGTAAGCCTACCTTTATAAATAATAAATAGTTTGCTCTTCAGTTCATGCTGCTTAGAAGGAGAGGGCAGCATGATAGTATGAAACCTGCCATTGTACTATTATTTACCTCTACTACTACAACTACTAAAGTCGGCCGTTGAAATTTGTCCCGAATTAGAAGCATGGTAATAGACCTGTGTTTTGAAAGCTACACTTTTCGGCTCCAATGACATCGCATAGTAGACTAAACGAGTAAATTTGATTCACTAGAAAATTCAAGCCTTGCATCCTTTCTTGTAGCAAAACAATGCTCAAGCAACTCCATTAAGGACCGAGCATATGAAGTACAATGCCTGGCCTTTGCTGTAAAGTGCAAGAACAATGGGTAGTGTCTGCTGAATTCCTCGTTACACCGCAGCAATTCAAAACTGCGTCTATCTATCTAGTCGCCCGGCCCCTCCATAGCGTATTTGGTAGTTTCGATTGTATATAAGAATTTGCTATAATGTTATATCTTGTTGGTTTTGGTTACTAAAATCCGTACCACATCCGAATCATTTTTAACTTTCAGTCACCAGATACACAGGCCTGGCAAAACGATTATCTTCAAGGTACCGGGTGTGAGATGTACACCGAAACCCTCTCACCTTCATTTACCGGCATGACATTCCCACAAGCCAGCGAGTAAGACCCGAAACAAGCGAATTTTATACTCTTGTTCTGTAAATTTTTTTCTTACTTTACATTAAATAAACTAAAAAGAACATTTCGTACTTATAAATAATGATATTTTTTAAAAGTAACTGCATTTTACTTAGCATTTATTAGAAGTAATGAAAATAAACATAAACCAAAAACAATAATAATTACTAAAACACAAATGAGACGCATCAGTGAAGGAAAGAAAAAGAGGTGTATTAGAGTGAAGTAGTAAGCGAATCGGAACTAAGGGAACTTTTACATAATTTCCTGGTTCTTTTTTTTAATAATTTTACCCAACTAATTTTTGGTTATCCGCCGCAAATTTTGTAAATTTTTTTTACTTTCTTGTCAGCAGTTGACTCTTGAAAAGAAAAGGGAGAGTAAATAAGGCTATTTACAGTAAGGCTATAACAGTTAGTTAGCACTAATGTCAGATCAATTACACAAAATAATTAAAAAATAAACAAATTTTATAAAATTTTTTTGAAAGTGTTTTGAATATTTGGTCAGCTGTTTTAATAATTGTTAGCATTTAGTATTATTTAAAATTTTTATTATTGTAATTTAATCATTTTTTATGTAAGTGTATGATATAAACAACAAAACTATTCAAAATTAAAATTTCTAAATTATAATTTTAGGCTGTAATTATTTTTATCATTGTATTATTCGATATGATTATTAAGCATAATATTTTAAAAATAATTGAAATAATTGAATTTTTAATTCTATATATTTTTATTACTTTCTTTTTTTTTAAGTTTTACTAGTGATGAAATTTAATTAAATTTGAAGTGTTTTACAAAGTATTTTGAAATTTTTTTACATATCATTTTACTTGTCTATGACTTATTTAGTAAATTATGCAAAGAAGAAATAAATATAAATGTAAATAATAAATAAATTACTATTTTCTAAACCTCAAAAATATTTTTTCAAAATGAAACTTACTGAATACGTTTTATAAGTATTTTAGAAGTAAATATTTTCTTTTTATTTTTGGAAGTTATTCTTCAGTTATTCCAGATAACTATTTTCTATTTTAATTAATACTATCTTACTTAATTGCTTATGAAAAATAGAGTAAAAAATAAATAAATAATATTTTTAATTTTCAGTTTATTGTATACTCTACTATACTTCTTCCTCACTAGTGCGTCTCAGCTTAACTTCCAAAATTTTTTGAATTTATTTGGAATGTTTACGGTCTTGCATACTTGTTTGCCCTGTAATGAAATTAATATACCATTGTATCAAAAATCATAAATTGTCCCCAAATAAAATTTTAAATATATACGCACATAAATCCAACCACTTGCCTGTCTGCCTACCTGTTTGCCTGCCTGTCACCTGCATATTTAGTAAATACTAACTAACATAGCAACAACAAGAACAAAATTTCTGCACAAAGTTGCTAAAGATTTTCGAGATTTAGATGTCAATCATAATGTGCTCCTATGCATTAATCTTCTTTAAGAAGATAGAGGAACCATCACATAACAGTGATGTTTTCCGAAACGCTTTTTTTGATTTCGAAAGTGAATTTCGATAATGAAATATTGAAATACAGAACAAACTTGATGTAAATATCAACTGATTGTCCAAATAATGGATAATATTCCGAAAATTTTTTAATCGAAAATGTTGAATGTAGAGATTTTTTCATTATCTTTCATTCTTCACTGATCATCGCTCAGCTTTATCAAATATGCCCAGCTGGGTATGCACTTCAAATGTCTTACTTTGTTTTAGACGAGACATTTCTCTCCAATAGCTAATGAACAGCAAAAGTTACTTATTACTTACAAGTTCATTAATATATTTAAAATATATATTTAAATATATTTAATATGTAAATATTACATATATATTTTAAAATATTTTAAAATATTTACATTATAGCTGTGTTTAATACGATAACAAAAGTTTCAGAAGAATTTCCATATATATTTGGTATCTAGATCTCGAAAATACAATATGCAGCTGACAATAAATTACACACAAACTTACGAAAAACCCTTTAATTTAAATAAAAAAACAAGAACTTAAAAACTGCATTAATAGAAAAACCTACAACTAATATAAATACATTTGTACTATACAATCCGAGGCAGCTAATCGTACACATAACATTAACGCAAGCTGTATAGTCACAAACCCGAATATCCTCAATATTTTTGAACAACTTTTCGAAACACCTCAAATGCTTGATTCCCACTCTCTGAATGAGTAAACCCCTACTTGGTAATTAATTTAACTAATCAATTCTCTGCGTCACTACCCCAAAACCCCAAGTATCATATATTACACATCTAGCGCCGCGCACGGTCTACTCCCCACTATGTGCAAACAAGTAATTGCTGCATGTTTTAGACACAATTTTTTACATTGATGTGTATGCGCATACTTACATACATACAAACATTGAAAAAATACTAAATGAACAACTGCTCTTGTTCAAAACAAGACTCATACTGTAATTTAACATTTTATTAACAGCTCAACACGTATACTTAACATAACAAAATATACCGCTAATACTTACATGCATACCGGCATACTCGTATCTTCCCCAGTCCATAGAACGCTTGCGAAATACTTGCAGCATCCTTTTAAATAATGCAAGCAACATAATTGCAATGAAAATGTTACGCACACAAATACATCCGCATACCGGAAACGTCGTTGGCATGCGTCCTGTTAGCAACACTGCTGTCCACGTCGCATGTGAAAATGTGAATGTGAATGTGAAAATGAGAATGTGAATGTGAATGTGTTTTTGCCTACAGCTTCGGTAGTTGGCTGCTTGTTTTGCTTAGCGCAGAAATAATAGTTTAATTTATTTAGAAAAAGTATATAATTTATATTTTTTAAGGGCGTAGTAAGTACTTTTTTCAGTATTTTTTTTATTGAAACCATTGTATAGAAAAATATCTAGCATGCGATTTTTTGCCTGCATGAAAATTTTTTTTAATGTATTTTTGTACTTTTTTCAACACAAATTTTTGTAATGTTTGTGTGTCCTTATAAATCATGGTATATTTTGTAAATACTGGATATTGCAAACTCTTTTCGTATTAATATTTAATACTTCTCACTTATACTTTTTTCAAAACTACTTCTAATGCATAATATATTGTTCAATATTTAAGTTGTATGAATATTTTTATTAGTAAATACTGATATTTGCCTATCTGTCAACTCCTGTTCGCAGACTGTGCTTCTCGAAACTAAAACTATTGCTGGTAGCTATTGAAATTAAGGGTGCCGAAGAGGGTGCGGATAGTAAAATATCGATAAATCCGCGTAATGCCAAAATACAGGCGAATACACAAGGCTTCTTTATAGCGCAAAGTGCCGATGAAGTTAAACGGTAAGTAAGAGTTATATCTCGGTCGAGGAAAAATCTCGCCAATTGTTCTTAAGAGTAAATTTAATATAAAAGGTCTCCCGAACCAAGCTATTTTGAAGAAATCAGTTCTAATATAATGGAGCAATATGTTGCACTTCAACTTAATTTAAATAGGAAGGTCAAATAACTTTTTTGTATCTTTATTTAATGCAGTCATGCAGGGTGCATCATTCTCCTTTTTGCCTTTTGTCTTTTTGTCGGTATGTTAACATTGAGTAACTTTGACATTTAATAACCGATTCGATTCAGTAAAATACCAACCATGAATCCCTTCCCACCAAAACAACTCGCTCAAAATTGCCTAAAATTTGATTTGATAATTTAAAAGTAAGAGAAATTGAGTGACTACATCTCCAGATTTGGTTTCCCTGGAGATGGAACCCGATAAACCCTTGCAACACCGGCGAGCTAAAGGCAAATATTCGTACCAAAATCAGCAGCACAACCGAGCAGCAGACCGAGAAGATCGAAAAAGTAATGGAAAAAGTAATGGAAAAGCAGCAAAAGGATTATATCTATAAAGAAAAAATAATCCGACTAAATTGTAAAAGTCCAAATTAAATAAAAATTTCTCAAATATCAAAGGAGTTCGTTTTTTCACCGATATAAAAATGGCGCACCCTGTATACAACAACTAATACAGAAAACATGCTAGACACTTCCTAAAACTTATTAATTCATAATTTTCAAAATCTTTTACATTTCAGCGCGTGGTTCTACTGCAAGGCCTGCCATGAGGACATCAAAGACGAAACACTGATCAAGAAGTGTAAATGTAAAAACTGTAAGTAAACTTTCCATAACTATACGCGTTTAATGATTGAATGATTTGAATAAACTATTTATTTAGTTTTATTTTTATATAGAAAATAATTAATTTCGAATAATTTGATTCTGTAGTAAGAATTTTTGAATTTGGTTTTTCAATTTGATTTCAACTACTATCTCTAAACTATATAAAGCATAATGAAAATATTAAGACATATATATATTGATAAGTAACCTATACAAATTGTAATACCTGCGTGTTATTGTGCTGTGGAGAATGAAGCTACTCTCAATACCTTATAAATATCAAAGCCTATAGCATTTGTGGTATAAAAAATTTTAAGGTATTACTAGTAATAATACTACCACTATGAAACTATTTCTATTTAAGTAAATGTATTTTATATAGTATATATACAATATTTTATTTCTACTTGCCTAAGTACAGTTTTTTATTTTGTCTGTAAATTCCTATTATTAGCATTATTATATACTTTTTAAAAGAGAAAAAATATTTAAATAAGTTTATAGTAAGAAAATCAGACTCAAACCCCATATTTATATATATTGAAAACTCTTTTTTCGAAATATATTTTTGTTATCTTATTTATATACTCATAATATCGGCGTGTTCCTGCTCAAATGAAAACAATACAATAAATGCCTTGTGCGTTCTACCTATCGAAAACCACTGTGTATTGTCATTGAGAACTACACAACTCAAATTAACTATCATTTGTATTACTGAAATCTAAATATATACAAATATATTTACATTTATGTAATGGTATTTAAAAAATTTACAACTCATAACTCAAAACCATACGTCTCCCGATAAGTACTGATAAGATACTATCTCCCGAACAGTGACAGTACAGCCGAGGACCAAATTTGATGATTTAGGTAAATTATTTTTAAACTAGTTTATTTAATATGTATCACAATACATATTACTTTCGAAATTGTATATTTTTGGAAAACAAAAACGGAATTAGAGAAAAAAGTATACAAAATTATTCACCAAAGAACCATCACAAAGTTCAATAAAATACACAAAATATTTTTTAAACAAAATTTTTAACACAAATTTTTTTAAATAAGAAGTTTTGAGCACCCAGCTTGCCTCCAATTCGTACAATAAAATTTAAAAAGCTTTTCTTTCAAACATAAAAAATTGCCAGTTAAAAAATCGAGAGCCACGCACTCCACTAACCATGAGTGTTACCAAATAAATGTAATATTTTTTTTAATCCCTTGATATCCGATACCGTTTATTGTTTACATCAATTTTGTTACATCAATACATTTCAAATTTACTTGAGGTAGTATTTTTAAAGTCAACTTTATTTCAACACTCTCTTAATCTTCTATTTTCTACTTATTTAAATTAAAGTTCTTTAAGAAATACAAAAGAGTTTCAGTTAAGCAAACAGTGTAAACATTTTTATAAAAAATTCACTAATTTTATTCTCCAATATATTATTTGAGATATGCAAATACGTGAAAATAGACAATATCAAAAAAAAAAAAAAGTTAAGAAATTAGTCATGCTAAATTGTGCTGTGTTGAAATTCGAACTAATTTGAACCCTTAAGATTTCTAAAACTCTTTGAGTTTTTTTTAATTATTAGGAAAGCTAAAAAATTATTATTTTGAACATAGTTTTCTCCTAATAAAAGTAAACCTTAGAAAAAAATATGGTTGCCTTATTTATCATAACTGAAATTATCAAAAAATTAACAAATCATTTTATTCACATTTTTAATTAAAATAATTTTAATCTTCACTTTCACTTCGTTTAATTTTTACATCTCCCTTTGCCACTGAACACATCCTTCAAAACTCTCTTAGATATCTTCTGTTTGTCCATATTTTTGGTATAATTCGTCTCCTTACACTACCGTTACCGTATGGCTGTTTCTTCAAAATACCTATTTATTAAATAAGTTCCAAAATGAATTCCTTTGACTAATTCCTCACTTTTTCTGTAAATATGTTTGCCTGCATTCTCTCCCTAGACTTCTGAAGACAAAGGAGACAAATTTATTTTTTATTTGTAAAGAAATACCGGAGGAAATTTGCAAATAGTTTTTTCTTATTTTCAATATGGCAATACACCTCTCCAACTCACATTTTTTAACTCTGTTGGCACACTATTTTTCATCAAATTTGTAGATACGAAATTGAAAATTTTAATGCGCACATTTATAAGTATTCGAAGTTAGTTTTTTTCTTTATACACACAAATCTTTATAAAAATATATGTAAGGAATAAATTAGGATTGAATAATGAAATGTTCAAATAAAAGAGCTCTTATTGACAACATATAGCATAACTCTTCTCTAGTACTGATTTGTCCTTTTTTTATTATTACGGCAATATGAAAATCAAATTGTATAGGAATTAGCTATCAATCAGTTCAGATCAGTATCAGCATATAGGTCTTTAACTCTACTTCTTATGTAACCAATTTTCAGGGTAATGTTTGCATTTTTTAATAATAATTTTAATAATCACTTATCAAAATAGTTAGTATTTACGTGGCGCAGTATTAAATTGAGAATAAAATCTGCTTAGTAAATTATTTTCATTTTTATATTTGAAGACTTAAAACGTTTAGCTTTAGAAAGCGTAGAAGTTTAGCATATAAGGGTAAAGGGTGCTTATGGTACAGAATCATATGCGTAGTCTTCCATCCGTTTACAAATTTAATTTCCCTTGAATAAGACCGATCTATAAATATATACCTTTCAGTCAAGGTGAAACTACAAACGCATGAGCGCTCAGAAAACTCAGTGTAATCTATTGTGGTTTCTTGTAAACTACAAATTATGTTAGTTTAGATTTAAGAGAGCTTTCAAAATAAAAAAATTTTAAATAGGTTACTTTTTTCTAAATCATTGCTGTAGGATTACGGGTTGTCTTATTAGGAATGAACTTCACATCTTTAACAGAATTTTGTAATTTACACTCAGTTATAATGTGCATATAAATTTATCTTGCAATTGGCCTTAAACACATTTAAAACGCAGAATGATTAACACATACACATATACCACTGCAATTCCTTCGAATCAGTTACTTTAAACCAAGATATTTTTCAAGTTTCCCTAATATATCCAATCTAAATACTCTGCACATAAACGTAAATTGCTTTTTCCTTTTGTTAGCTCGTCAATGTTCTAATTGCTGATGAGCAGTGCATGGACTGGCACAAACTCAAAACCAAAAATATAAGAATATTCATAAACATATACGTACATAGTTATATAATAAGAGACAATATTTGTATGCATATATGGTAGTGATATGATTACACATACATATGTATACAATTATATTATATAATTACAAAATGCAAGTATGAACCCCTTATAGTGTATGTTATATACCACTTATGTAATTTCCCCATATTTATCGTTAATTCATTGATTGATGACACCAAACGTAGTTATATATTTGCATATTTGGACTTGCAATGTTCCTACCTAGGTATTTCAATCATATATAGACGTATTGGAATTTGTTATGAGAAAAATATAGTAATAAATTATACTTTCTATATATAGTATATAAAAATTCTTCAGGTAAATCAGTATGTATAATAAAGAATGATAAACAAAATTACAGCAGGGATGCGATAAGGTTTATGAACGTGCAATTTTATGTACTATTATACATGTATTGCAAGTACTC
Organism: Bactrocera minax; assembly: GCA_021498325.1. Lineage (NCBI taxonomy): Eukaryota > Metazoa > Arthropoda > Insecta > Diptera > Tephritidae > Bactrocera > Bactrocera minax. The sequence continues at coordinate 422,297 of JAKEEE010000127.1, read as the reverse complement.
GAAACTGTTAGAATATCTATTGCAGGCAATAAAATTAAATTGAAAATAAACTATATACTCATAGCAGCACAGTCAAGCACATTTGTTTCCTTTTAGAAACTGTTTAAATTACACGTTACCCAGTTTTTTTTTATCAAATCTCGCACAAAATATTTGAGCTAAACCAATAAAATATAAAAAAAAAAACTTATTAAACACACTCATACACTTGCAGGTCTAAGTAATATATTATATAAATTAAATATATAAATAAAGAGTAACTTAAACAACATATGCAAATATAGATTTGTATGTAGAAATGTAAGTTATGCGTTTATATGTATTTTCGGTAAAGTAAATTAGGTATCATTCACCCAAAAGCATTGTATGTAAACATAAACACCACCGCAACGCGTGGGAAAGAGTATATAAAACTATATATATGTATATGCGAATGTTTTTACAAGTTGTGCATTTGTTACACTTGTTACAAAGCAAATGTAAATACGTTCTTGTAGTGTTTCACAATATATTATATACCTATACAAATATATATAAGTAAAGAATATATAATCATTTGCGTTTAGAGCATAGACAAATGTTCGTAGGTGCGTATACGTAACATTTTAACTACTCTGTTATACATACAGTATAATACGGCTGTTCGAATTGATTTGATGAAATGTTAGTAGGCACAACCAACACAACTGTAAATATGTATTAATTACTAAAGTAGCTGTAATAACAATAATAAATTCGTTGCGTTCTTTTGCTGATCCTTAAGTATGCGATAGTGCCGTTGATGAAAAGACTATGGGGAAAGGTATTAAAAAAAAAATCTTTATGAAAGTATGGAAAAAGAAATTGTGACTAATCGCTACCGTAAACGGCAACAACAATTACGACTGAAATTTGGTTTAATTGCAACATTTTGGTTAATAGTTTGGTTGCGTTGGATGCGGCTTTCGCCACGCCAGGATACACACACGCCGCTGCAGCTTAAACACTAACCGTGCATTCGAAGAACCACTTGTTTATTTTTTCCATAGCAACAGTAGCGCAAGCTTTTGGTTCTTATTCACGCGTTCTGGTTCGTAAAAGTAGATGCTGCATTGAAACCTCCTGGCATTGGAATGGCTTTAGACAACTCAACAACGAGTGTAGATAGTTCAACAAACAATGTGATGTAACGAGAATGTGGTTTTAAGTTTTGTTAATAATTTTATCTAAAGATTATTCATACTATTATCTACAGTAAGTTGAAGTCTTTCGAATAATGAGAATAAATCTCTTACGCTGCCGAAACGCTGACCAATATCGCACCTAGTCAACCCTCATTCACTTGACATGAAGGACATGCCTCTGAGGTATATGTTCACAATAACCAATACCTCTCCAGACAGAGCCTTTAAGTATTTACAGTTGGCGGTATGTCCAAATATCTTGGCCTTAGTTCTCCCACCCACTTCCATATGTCTATTAAGTTGTGAAAATAGAAGAAAGTCACTGCCAGATATGTCTAGCGGCTGAGGCATGATTATGGCGTTGGATTGGTTCAAGCAATGCTTGTACACCATGTGTTTTAGATCTTGTGTTAAAGTTTTTTTTAATGAAATCCAAAGTTGTATAATTATTTCTAAACATTCGATTATTATTTTGCTATTAATATGTAATTATAATTATTAAATCATTAAAAATAAAATAGACTTCTAGTCTAGTTGATAGCAAAAACTGTATTTAAAACTTCTGGCAAGCATTGTTTGTTGGAATATTTACGAAACGAAGAATATAACCTATCATATACTAACATTATATACCTTATGGTTGAAGATGTAAGCAACGATTTTTTTTATACAAATACAATTTTCCTTCTGCGCGCCTCGTTATGCCAAAGGTCGTAAGTCTTCTAATACACCATCATCAAAAGCGAATTTCATCAATCACTCGTATCGTTTACTTATGCGAAATAAACTTAACTAATACTAAAACATAAGTATTTATATAGTAACTATACATTTACATTTACAATTACATATGCCATATATAGTTTGGAACCTGAAGTCAAAATTAAAACATTCATTGATTTCTTATATGTACTATATAAACATTTGAAGCAAAACCAAACAACAACAACAAATTGTAAACGATCTTACAGATGTGGGCATGATAATGATGCAGACCGGAATGGTGAATCAAGGCATTACCTCAGTACTTAACCAAATGGAGGGTATGCAAATTAGCCAAACAAAAACCCTAAGCAAACTAATAGTAATGATAATAATAACAATATATATAGTAATAATCTAACCAAATTTGCTTAACCCAAAATTTAAAAAAAAAAAAAATCCGTTGCGTTACGTTGCCAAATGCATACTTATTACAGTAAATAAAAAAGAAAATTGTAATTCAGTAACTCAAAGCAATTGCCTAAAGTATCTAAAAAAAACTAGCGTAAACTTTAAATTAACCAAACCGGAAGTTACCAAACCGCCCTTTTACATAAGCAAAGCTGCGCTAATTCATGCAAATTCCGCAATTTCTTTTAAATGTGCCTTAGCATACTCACATACATGCATGTATGTACATAAATTTGTTATCGCCATAAATGCCAGCTAATTTACATACATACTACACTTATATACAAAATATCTATGTGTACATATTCAATTGTTCATGGCTACTACATGGAATTAATGATTATTTAATCTCTTTTCAACCAATTTCATTTGCCATAAAGTTTAAAACAAAAAATATATATTTAATAGAATATTAAATGCATATTAAATGTTCTGCTTATAGCAACTTTGTTTAGAAGCGGTTGTATGTATGAAATAACGCAAGCCAGTTTCCATCCATAAGTCGCTTTTAAAATAGTACAGTTAGTCACGCTCCATACAACTGAGTAGGTGAACTATTCCTTAAGCTGCCTTACATTAGGACAATTCATACCATATGCTTCATTTACACATAATTAGAACCTGAGCTTCACTTTAAGCAATTTGTTGATATGACATTTAAAGAAAGGGGTTGTATTTGTTTCGAAAGCTTGAAATCTTAATTTTAAAAAAGTTTTGCCAATATAATGAAATTATGAAGCGTAGTCAAATATTTAAGAGTCCTACTATTGGTTCCTCTGTATATGCTCCAAGTCAAATAACCTGCTTTACCCCTACAACTTTTTTTCCAAAGCAAATAAAATTCTTAAACAATTGTTACTTGCTCGATAAAGTATTAAGAAATGGAGCAATAGGCAATAGGTACATAGCCTTTCACAAATTTCGAAAAGTTTTGTAATTTTGAATCCTTATGCTTGAAACACGCTACTCGTAGTCCCTCAGCGACTTAACATCGATGCTTTATAGAAGATGTAGATAGCATACTTTTAAATAAAATAAAAGGAAAAACATAAATGCTTTTGCAAACAAAAAAATTAAAAGATTAAAAACAGCAAGAAATAAAATTTTTTCACTTTACATGATAATAATATAATAACTCTACGTTAAATAATTAGTTTTAGGTTATAATTTAAGTACTTTATGATAATTTAAGAAATACGATGAAATCTCATGTGAATGCCTTTGTGATTTTTACGCGCAACATGAGCTAAGTTATCTTAGGTTAGATTATATGGGAGATGCCCGAGATGGGGAAGGGGAAGGTGTGATCAAACGAAAGAACCTCTGAATAAAACCCCTATAACTATGGATATGCGAACCCTATTGAGAGTTAAAACTTGAGCTAGTCAGATCATGATATTAATTGATGGAACTCTCCTGATAGCATCATATATGCATTTTTTCTCTCTTAGAAATAAAACGTAAGATTTTGCTCAAACGCAAGTTAAAAAAGTTAAATGTGAATGGCACAGCTGAGCGAATGACAAACACCGGTCAATAAATTCCGATCGGTGAAATATATCTTATACCAGCCTATCAAAGGCTTAGTGACGTTATTCTAAGAACTCCTGATAAAAATCGTATCTTTAGCTTCCCAAAAGTGATCTCTCTGAATTATCCATTTAAAAAACATACATATTTTTTGAGTTGATGGCCAACTGTATAATTGTTCAAAAGATTATAGAAAACTGCAGATAAAGTAGGTGCAATCTGAACGTCAGTCATTAGATAATTATATGTATATAACATTTATACAGATACACATATCATCTTCATACTTTATAAGAAGAGTCGCTAAAATTTCACCTACGTACACTCTCTTTCTGTCACCTTAATATTCTCTTTGTAATTATATCGGATGTACATCTCTGATTTATATTTTATTCAATGAATTTTTCTATCTTAAACTTTAACTTTTAATGAAACATTATTATGAATCTGCGATCTGCACCACCTAGAGCTCAAAGTTCCACTTCAAATAAGAATAACATTATATATGTATGCGTAAATAGACTGCGATTGATTTACAATTGATGTAAAATTTTGAAATTATATGAAAACAGGGATCTTAGATGTACAGTAACTGCAAACTCAGGTCAATATGGGCTAAAGTGACGTAAGAAAGTGACTTAAGAAAGTGACGTAAGAAATTGGAAAAGCACAATTAGGCAAATATAGGAGTATTTCGAAAAAAATTTTGTTAAAAATAACTATAAATAACTTAAGCATTGCAAAATTAATGTGATATTTTGAAAGCAATACATTTTTGTCGCATAAAAATATTATTTAGCAAATAAAAAATATAATAAATTATATACATTACCAGGAATTCCATCTAAACAGCTCAATGAATCACGGATGGCAATTTTGGTACGAGCTCTACGATTGATGTTTTATACATATCTCTGGTTGCATACATATTTGCATACAAAACTATGAAAGTATAAAGCTATTATCTACCAGATATACAACCACTATCGAGTGCTTTTGTAATTAAGGCTATGAATAAAGTGTCACTTCTATTGTATTAAAACAATATTTTCTTCTTTGCGTAATTTAAAGCATTCCTTTTGTCTGTTAATTTCTTTCATTCATTTCGACATGATTTCCTGCTGTGTATTTTTGTGCTAAACTTTGGTTTTTGATAATTTTGTATTCTTATTTTCTGTGATTTTTCTTTTGTGATTTCATTTTGACTAGAATGATGAAAACAAAATTATCAACATAAATCTCTCATTATTCTGTCATTACCTTTTCACACATTCCTCTTTAAACAAAAACGCCAAACAAAAAAACTGTGTGTATTTCTATGAACGAAACAGTGGCCACATTCAGGAAAGGCGTCCGCGCCGTCCAAATGGTGGGACGTGCAAGTACGTATAAAAATTCAAATAAGCATTTAATACATGTTCTTATTTTCTTATGTTGTTTTTGTTTTTATTACAAAATTTCATTTACTAACATATTTTTCTTTTTAATTATGTATTTTCGGTATTAGTCTCATGCGAAGCTTAATTAATTTACACCAAAAAGCTAACATCTTCAAGCATATATACACGCGACAGCACAGACATTTGTGTTGTAATACAAAATGCATACACATACATATATAACCCATACGTACACATATACACTACATTAGAAAACTCAACAAATTTGAAAATGTGGTAGAAAATATTTTTTGTTCAGTGTTCTTAGCATACAAACGTAACAAGAAGACGGTCACGTGACTATCAAATGCAAGTAGAGCCTATGGCAGCACAGTTTTATGCATAAGAAAACATAATTGGGAAGAACAAATACGTGGTTGCAGCTAAATTTCAATGTTGCAAATTGTCACCACGCCTTTCACTTTGCTCACGACCTCTACCTTTTTTCTTTTAAACTGCTCACAAACTATTTATATGTGTCGCCCTACACTTTAATTCAATTTAAAAACAAAACATTTGGCAATTCATCATAAGGAAATATAATTTCAAGTATTGTATAAAATTCTAATATTTTTTCAATATTTTTCAACTTCCACATCTTATTCTTCAAACAAAGTCATCTATATATGTGTTTAAGTGTTGCAACATACATAAAAATTTAGGTGTGTGTGTGTGTGTGTGTGTGTGTGTGGCCGTACAAAAACAATTCAAGCAAAAAATCACGACTACAAAATATCGATTAGGACTTTTCGAAAACAAAAGTATTTAAATCCGTTATAAATAAAGATATTAATATACATAAGTGATGCCCACACATGCACATCACCGTTTACTACTGTCACCTATGTATTATATATTGCATAATACTTCATGCGCGTTATGTGTAGTACTACAACCGAATATCAATGTCCATTTACTTTAGTAATCGTCTATTTACTAACTCGTACATACCTACATACATACTATTTATTACATAAACGATTTATCGTGTGTTTTCTTTCCTATTCGCTCTTATACTCGTAAACGTTCCAATTTCATTGTTTTACATGTTTTATCATACCAAATTTTACCCGTTATTCTGACTCTTTTTCTAGTCGTAAATATCTACAAAGTTTCTCACTGTGTAACATAAAAGATCATGAACCACAACAAAGTCAATACATTTAAAGTTTAAGTACATATATACAGTAACGGTTGTTACTGGCATACACACACACACACAAAATGTCACAAAATCGACGCTATAAATTTGATGTCTTCATCTTTGTATTCATTGTTGTGTCAGACTTTTATTATCGTATCCTTTTCGTGTAGCAGTAGTTGTGTGATTTTTCCTTTTGATTATTATTTTACAATTTAATATTTTTAGATAATTTAAGTTACTTTTTTCGTTTATTGCGACCACAGACATTTTCCACCCGAACATAGTTATATGATAATGATATAAAATATTCAAGGCATTTCCTTGTTATGTTTCTATATATATATAAATATATAAAAATATAATTGATTAATAAACTAAAATATAAATCCAACTGTACCTATATATTAATCGAGCAGAAAAACTGTTAAACATAACTTCAAGGAAAACTTTTCTCCTTAAATTATTCCTCACTGAAGCATCAAGCATGAAGGAAATCAATTACCAGCGATTCTTTAAAATTCAGACATGCTTGTTAGTTAGGCACAACTAAATTAATAATTAAAGACTTGCCTGCATCACCATATTTTAGGGCAGGCAAGCGGCAAGGAAACGAGGATTTTAAACAAACCTCTTCTCTAGGAATTACTGATAAATGATTGTGTTGGCTAGCATCCCACCTTTTGGTTTGGCTACAGTAGATTACTTTGGAGATTGCTTTGGTAATTCTTTACCAAGGTTCGCTAATAACTTGAGATATTCTATACTGATTATAGCCTTTATTACGGATTATATTATATCAAGGTTAGGAGTGCCCTTGATTTTAAATATAGAGCCGACGTCCCAAACCTTATAGCAATCACTCAATTTGGTATAATAAAGTGGCGAGCAGTACAAAATAAAATACTACGTCTATTCAACACAAAAGTGTGGCCTTCATTTAAATATCAGGAGCAGTCTTTAAAGAATAGGTCTCAGAAATATTTGTAGAGCTTCTACTCTCTTGGAAACACCAATACTCATTCAGTGTCGTAAAACTAGCACGCTCTTCTGATTTATATATGATTTTGTTTGTGAGCTCGCAATAAACATTCAAGTTTTGAAATCACATAATTTAAGTCGCTTTACAAAAAAAAAAAAACTTTAGTTCTTTCTATTGATTTTAATCGCAAATTTGATTTATATTCCTTTTAACCCTTATAAATATTATTTACGTAATCGACGTTGTGTCTTAATAAATATGTATTTTCACTAACCTAATCAAATTGTATGTGTATTAAACAACAATAATATTATATTTAAACAAAACAAATACAACAACAAAAAATACAACAATTTTGTACGAAATGGCTAGAAGACGATGAGTACTCGCTCTACTCAAGTAAGTGCAAATATACATAACTATATACTACAGAGTACATAATGTACTAGCAATCCAATTACTACAAAACTCTAATTACCAACTACTCGTACTCGTACAAACAATAATGAATTAATGGATTGGTTCTGCATTTAATATTTTCTATACTTTTTTTGTTTTTTTTTGAATGTGTGTGTTAATAAACACTAAACCACGGAACGCTCAAAAATGCTTTGCAGTCTAACTCGATTAGCGAGTGCGACTTGAATAGGCGCGCTGCATATACTCATACATACATAGACAACTGTTTATGAAACATGTTTGGAAATATATATATATATATGTATCGATAATAAACGTTTTGTATTCAGCTCTTCAAATTGTACTTAGATTTTAGTCTGGTTTCCTAAGAAACAAATCCCGATATTTGCTTTTATTTAATTTTGAAATGAAAATATTTTTATGCTTTAATTAAATAATTCGTAAATAGGTATTTTTTGTATATGTGTGTTCGGATCGAGTTCATATATATGTATCTAATAGCTGTAATTTCTGTATGGGTTCTGAGCAATTGCGGTGTTCGCTTAACCTTCGAACGTCAACAGTATACACATTCCAATTAATATACATATATATCTACATATATATACGCAGTATATGTATGTATAAATATATATCTATATAAATATAACATATATTTTTGCATAATCTGCTTAGGTATTTTAATACTTAATACGCTTTCGTTTACAAATTCCGCATAAACTAAATATAATTGCATCTAAGCTATATGTATGTATGTATTTATTGAATATTTACTAAGTAGATATGTTATGTACATGTTATGTTACATTATGTGACTTCTATTATTAAAAATTAAAATTGAAATGTGCTTATTTTTTTTGCATAAGATTATTTGAATTTTATTGTGATTATGCGCATAGAAATTTCGAAGTTATTAAATATAACAAATTTCAGCAATATTTTGTTAATTAACCGGCAGAAAAAATTAGAGTTACAATTTTAGCAAAGAGACAAAGCAGCTTCGACGCTTTTGGACACAATCCTAAGGCTATGAACACAGTAAATGCAAAGTCCCATAAAAGAAGCCCACGTTGAAAAAAGTTTATTTAGCTGTGACAATGCTTAAGCGTTAAGGCAAATAAGTTAGCAATCATACTTAGGGTATCTTGGGAAAAGTTATACTCTTTCAAAGCCCTAGAAATCAAAGAAATAACTCTATATGTTCCATTGTTCCTCGGTTCCTCGGTTAATTACTTTGCATCTGCCACTAAATCATTTCACGCAATGGGATGACAAACTCTCCCGACTCTTAAAAGAGAACTAAAATGAAATGAAATTGAACAAGTGCATTACCAAAGTTAGGCTTCGCACATCCATATCCGTTATTACAAAAACCTTCTGTGTATGTGGTAATGAGTACATGCAAATTGCTTAGTACCAAATAACATTTGGTCTTCAATAACAATTTCAAAAACAATTTTTAATATATCTCACATATTAACCGATATATAAGGGATTAAACTGACCGGTGGGAAGGAAATCTTTACATTCACTGCTATAAAGAAGGGTTTACCGAAAAGAGGTTCAAGCGATTCAATTTGATCGATATAAAGAATCTGTAGGTACATTCTATGGAAAGGACAAATATCCATTTGTTCGATACATATATTCTTCCGGTTGGCATCGTTGGTACTACTCCATGATTTTAAACAATCATTAATTGAAATTTGTTTATATAAATAGATTATATATATACATATATTTTTTTCTACTATGCCACCTTTCAATAGGCGCGAACTTATGAAAAATACCTCCAAATTAATAAATCTAAATATTAAATAAAAAATATGTTTTCCTTAAAACGGTTTTTCCAAAAAATAAAAATATTCTAAAATATTTAAGAAAATCTTTACAAAATTTTATAACTTCGAAATAGCTATGCGTTAAATTATTAATGTAATTTATGAAATCCGATCATGTTGCTTCGTGAATTGTTAAAGGAACTTATTAAATCCATTGAGAAAAATCAATAACAAAACAACGAGTACCAATAAGCAATCAAACTCTCTGGATATTCAATATATGGCAGATGACGCAGATTATAGCTGAATGCCCGATAACCATAGCAACGCGATAAAAAAATGCATACATAGTTTTAGTTAGTTATCGTTAATTATGTAGTGCATTAGATAATATTTACATTTTGAGGTTTTTAGGATATGAAGTAATTAAATTGTATTGTAGTATACATTTTAAATTTTTAAAGTGTGTTATAGAAACATAAGTTTAAGAATGCATAGCAGAATTTAAAATTGTGTGTCGGTTGTAAAATCATATAATATATATGTATGTAAATATATAGAACACAGTTCATTCGCACGTGTATAACAATGCTTTACACTTACATAACTATCATTAATTTATTCACTATAAACGTTTACAAAAGTCTCAAACATATACTTAGCAGCATACAACAGTATACAAGCTTATTATGTGTCTGAACTTAGCGAAATGAAGGGAATGTTTAATAGTGACTTTGCTGGAAGTAAGCAATTTAAAAAACTCTATGCGGTTTGTATAATGCAATATTTGTCGAATTTCAGTTACTCAGTCGTTAATTAATAGATTGTATTAGATAAATATTATATATGGTGGTTTCAAAGTTCCCTGATGCCAAAAATCTATCAAATATAAACCAATATGCGAGATTTCCATTGAAAATAACCGTTATAACCGTTTTATTCCAATTTTCTCTCGATGTGAAAATATTTTAGTGGCATATGGGGTCACATCGATTTAGTATATGGAATTTCCCTCCATATCAAGCAGAAAGGAATCTCTTAAGGTATTACACTTACGATTTGAAACTAATAAGTACAAGATAAGAACAAGAAAATTTATTAACCTAAGTGATAAAGTGATAAAGAAAAGTTATAAAACCAAGCCATATCGGGCATGGGTATACGCACATATTCGATACAGACCCGATATCTCTTCTTCTTCTCTTCTGTATTAAAAAACAATTGGAAGAAAATAGAGGAGATGGTCTGGCCGCACCAATTAATTTTGATAATTAGCCTTTCCCGCTTTATCACTGACGACTGACGGTCACATTTCTGGCTTCATCTCTCCTAGCGATTCAAAAGCTACTGCAGCAGTTTAGGGAACTCAAGTAGTTAGTCCACAGCTTATTCGTCAGCATTCTATAACCGGACTTCCCAGGCAAAACAGAGTTATCATCAAATTTATTTACGCAGTTGTACACTCATTACATATTATATATATTTAGATAGATATGCGGTGTTTTTTCCACAAAATATATACAACTTAATTACACAAAGGAACACTTTGAAAGTTAACATCTTTATAAGCAACTTTCCTGCCTTAGCTTTGCTCACACTTACTGAACGAGTTTTAAAAATGCTTGTGCATCATTACATTTGCTTTCAAGTATAAGTGCCTTCTTATATAATGCATGTAACTATTTCTTCTATATTTAATATTAGCTTATAAGTCTAGCGGCTATAACTTCAACAAGTTAGTCATATATATACACATATACTAGTAATTAGCTCTTTTATTCACTTAAGTAATCAAAGGTTGTACATGTATACCGTTAAATCGGCGCTTAGTTGTTGTTGCCATGTTACATATATGTAATTAAAGCTAAGCTGTTGCATGTTAAACGGATACATCCGTAAAATATGTGTTATATATGTTAGTTTGCATTATGCCAAGTCAATGCCTATTACCAATTTTCAATCCCAACCCCATTTTATAGTATTTCTAGTCGAATATTTGTGTATTTCTGATTTTATTTTTGCTTAAATTGTTTGAATCACAAAACAAAAAATTATAACCAGACACTTTATATGCACGATTAACACAATATTGAACTGTGTATGTGAAATAGTTCCCTTAAATTAATTTCCTCTTTCCAAAAGCCGAAAAATTGCATTCAAACTCGATAAAAAAAAACATGTTAGGTTTTCCTTTTGTACATTTTTGGGATTCTTCTTTCAAATTCTCTTTTAATGAATTCTTTTACACTTTGGTTTTTATAATGTATGTGTTTTAGGTTATGAATTAAGTTAATTTCCAACTAAGTTAATCTAATTTAGTTTTTAACTATGATATTAATTTTCATGAAGAATATTCGCTTGTCCATACTGCTGAATTAAGAAGGTGTATATAATATAAACACCCATCTTTTGTGAAAAACGTCAGTAAACTCTTATATGTAGCGCGTTTCTTATACCTGTCCACACTATATTATTAAATATTGGACTGAGGACATTGGAGAACCCAAAGTGATACTTTGCATTGCAATTTTCCCGACTATATAACAATCAGAGTCCCAGTTCTAAATTCTCTCGAACTAAGAACCTTTATGAAAAATGCTTTATATTCATATATCAAATATATCAAATATAATAATATCAAGTAATGATTTCTGAAAAAAAACTGCAATATCTAAGGATACATTTTCCAGCATAAAACTTTTTTAATTAGAAATAATGTCCTTAAAAATGTGTATGTTTAGAAACTATACATGATTACGATTTCCTACCTTAATTATGGTGCTTTCCATTGTGCTAATCAGCGCCATCTAGCGTGTATTTGAAAAATAATATGTCTTATTATTTAAAAGATTATTACAAACAAAAAGTGAAAGAGAATACGAAAATCTTATTGAACTTTTATACATAAATACCAGACTATACAGAGATCTGTTGCCTAAAATATAGCCACCAAATATATCATTATTGAAAACAATGCTTAACCCTAAAGTTGCAAAAAGTTCGAGTTTTGAAAAGAAATGTCCATGACTTTTAAGCGCTATTCAAGCGTAAGCCCTTACATGGCGATTTGCAAACACAGTTTGACAGCTGATTCGACAGCTATGCATATATATAATTATTTGCCTCTAAAAATACCCTATATGTATTTTATATGGATTATCAAATTCATAAAATTTTTAAATTTCATAAAAGCGAATATTTATTATTTATTTCGTATATTTATTTATTTTAACAATATTTTCAAAGTTTTTTTTTTTTGAAATATTTCACATTATTTTTGTGTTACCCCATCTAAACTTCCACAGCAGTGTTACCTCCAGTAACAATAATTTAATTTAAGCTGTTTAGTTAAATGTTTACTACTTTTCTTAAATAAAGTCTTAAAAACCAATAATTTAATTCAAACATTAAATCAATGAGAAACAAAATAAATAGCAAGCAACATGTAGTAACGAAAACAAAACGCTCATACTATTATTTATTGCTCACTCATTGAAATTATAACCCAAAAATACCAAAATAAAAAAACATGAAGCAAACAAAAGTAAAACCAAAATTGCAAGAAATACTGAAAAATTAAAAAAAAAAAAAACTAAATAAAAATGAATCATAATTTTTTTCGAGAATGCTGATTAGTGAATATCTTGCAGATGATTTCCATCCAGCACCCACATTTACGCCGCCAGAGTTGCCCAAGCGGGTGCATGTGCGCGGATCAGTAACGGGTAATAAAAAATTCTACAATACCTATACTATGACACACAGTTCGCGTATACATACACAGAATACTTTCCCATCCATCACTGTTGAAGAAACAGCATTATCGGCTCATTCATTTTTGTAAAATTCATTTCACAATTTCATTCAAAAAAAAATACTTTTCAAAAAAAAAGGAATTTTTTCAACATGCGCTAAATTGTACTTGCTAAGCCTAAAAAGCAAGACATAAATAATAAAATGAAATGTTGTGGGCACTTGCTTGCACACATACTCATATGTACATAATGTAATACCACACACCATCCTGTATTGTTGTTGTTTTTTTTTTAATATTTTGAATTAGCTACTTTTTCTTTATATGCAAAGGAGATTTTCTTTGAATAATGAAATTCTTACTTTATTGCTAATAGTATTCAAGAATTTTCTTATGTTCGTTTCGTTTAATTAAACTCAGGATCAGGATCTTTAAGGATGCTAGGTACTTGTTTCGAAGTTTAAACTTCTATATGAGCGTAAATTTATTCCGCGATTAGCGGTTATTAGCGATTATTTTCCCTTTAAATGAAATCAAATGCACATAAGACATTTTGTTCAAGCGATTTGTTCCCTTTTTCAACTTCTTTTCACCTAAAATTTGACTTAAAAGTCAAAATGATTATTATCTATCATCCGGTTATTTTTTTATCAAATGGTTCATAGCATCTAGCCAAGAATACTTTTAAAGAATTACCGAGAACCGGTATATTCTGCTCAATTCTCAAAGTTATTGATATTGGGTTATTCAGCTTCAGTTTTTTAGAAAAGCTTAGGGCAATTTGTTGCAGGGTTGAGTTTTTCTGATTTCCAAGGCTTTCAGAAAGTCTTTAGTAATTTTAAATAGTAAGACCATAAATTACGCTGGTAAATCTACTTTAACTATTCTACTTTTCTCGAGCCAATCATGAAGCCTTAAAAAGCATGATTTGGCGACTTTAACACCAACATTATTGTAATTCCAAATTTTATTTATAAAAAAAACCAAAATTATTAGCTTTTATTGTTTTATTCTTATTGTTATTTTAAAATTAATTGTGTGAGGATATGTGTACTTTAAAAAATTATTCAAAAAAGTTAGTATTAAATTCCGAAAAAGATTTAATTATATGTGGAAAATAAAACGGAAGTAGTTTATCACTTGAAAATATTATTCTAAATCTTTTTAACTTTTCCTTCTTTAAGTGAAGGTTAGAGAAAATTTCCAAAAATCATGAGTTTTATGATTTCTTTATATCAACGTTGTATTTAAATTTTAGTGAATCCTTTAAACCAATTTAAAATCAAACCATATACAGTAAGTAGTGATAAAAAAGAATTAAAAACCGTTAACACGTTAAAGTAGTATCGCCACATATATAACAGTACTCCTATACTTTTATCTGTTAATTACTTTTCAGTTATTTGTACGTCTGTACGTTTGTTTCTTCGTATTTCCAATATGTCTAGAATCGGTTACTTACATACCAAGTTTAGTAAATACTTTTACGTTCTATCATGTGTGTCTACTACAATATAAATTGTAAAAAATAAATAATAATAACAAATTAGCAGTCAGAATTTCTCTTTATACGTGTGTAATAACTTTGACATTTACTCGTTCTACTACTTGTATAACTAAATCAACTACTACTATTCGTACTGATACTCATTATTGTATTTGAAATTAATATTTTTAACGTTTTTCACTGATTTTCTCTCTACTATAAATATATGAATTATGCTTGTTAATTACTATTTCAACCAGAAAATTTACAACTTGTAAGTTCATCTACATATATATGTATGCGTATATACAAGTACTTGTAGTCACTACAAATTAACTATTTCATAACTGTTATATAATTTCTTTTGTGTTTGTGATAAACATTTTCTTTTCATATACTTGAATTTCTTTGTACTCACACACTTTCTAGTACTCTTTTATCTCTCTTCTACATAGAATTGTCCAAATTCATGGTTGGAAGTAAAATAATTAAGTATTTTATAGTTTAGTTCTATTTCCAATAGCTTCAGATACACCTCCTGTACTATTGAAACTAAATAGTCACAAGAAATTAAAAGTGTTGAACACTTCAAATAGACAAAGTGTAGTCCAGAGAATTTCCAAACCTCATATTCTAAATGTATATGTGCAACAACAACAACTGCAATACGTCAGTAGTCACGCTCAAACGCTAACTTGCAACAACAACAAAAAAAAAAAAATAATAATAAATAAATAAATGAAAACTAAATTAGTAGCTTTTAGCACACGAAAAACTGAAGCAAACTGCTAAAACATAATAATCATCTGGTACTGATTTATTTCACATGCTTTTTAATTACTTATATTGCATACTATTTACTTACTTACTCACATATGTACTAGTGTCGCTACAAAAGACAGCAACACAACAAAGTTATATTACACACGCGTACAAAAATGTTTGAAAATTTTACCTTTCTTTTCTACCTAATCGCCGCAAACATAACAAATGCATATTTTCTAAAATTTGTGTGTTTTTTTTTTTTTTTGTATATACTTTTTTAAAACGCTTTGTTGGTGATTAGGTGACATGACACGCGATAGAGAGGATATGAGCCGTAAGTATTTACAAAGTTTTGTGTTTTGTTTAAATGTTTAACAGCAGTAGCTGAATCCATTGAAGCCAGCGACATCTAACAAAAAGAATAATTATCAGTTGTCATTATGATATATTGTCATATAACATAAAACTAATTTACTTAGTGGCATAATGTATTTATTTACAAGGTCATATTGGTGTCTTAAACAATATAACCATTTTAACTAGACATTTTCCAAGAATTAAAGTTGGACTATATTGGACTATGTTGGATATATTCTAGTACCCGCCATTAAACTTTTTTGTTGACTTCACTCAAACTTATCCGCAGACCATGAACGACTAATGCAGAATCTAGTCCTTTTACAAATATAGTTTTCTCGCTTTACTGCCAACAGGGGCAGGGTTCTCAATTATATCAATAACTGCTATGAAAAAATTTGATCAGTAAACCCATAAACACATAGTTAGTTCTTACACCCCTTTTTTACTGACGAATATTTAACAAGACGAAGGATATCGCGAGTTCTACACAACTATAGTCTCAGTCAGATACTATATAGATCAGATACTATATCTGAAATTTGGGTCTGGAATTGGATCAATATTGGATCGGGAAATCTGAAAATCTGGAAATGTATGGCATAGTTCCTAATGCAACTAAATATATGGAGAATTCAAAAACGAGAACAGAAATAACTTTTAGAATTCTTAATGATCTAACTAAAATATAGAAAGCCTTATGAACCATACACATCGTACAGTCTATATTTAATTATTCTCAAGGCGAATAATTGATTGTATTCCTAAGATGTTGCTGACTTCAATCAAATTAAAGCTAAAGAACAAAACAAAGTTCACTGAAATGGATATAATAAACTCAAAAGAGTTAAAAAAATTGCAAAATTTAACAAAAACTTAGTATTATATTACATTAATATCATTGTCACTGTGTCTTGAAAGAAGAAAACGAACATAATAAATGCAAGTGTTGCCCGTCCCTTATGTTAACTAATCTAACTGTTAATAGAAAAACAAGTTGACAACACAGCTATGAATATTGATTGCAATTATAGACCTTTAATAGAGGGTGTCTCGAAAGGATCGATTTATATTTAAATAATATTGGAATTCATTTGCTTAAATTCTATAACTTTTGAATAGATGACTGTTTCTTGAATTTATCTAAAATTTTGAACTAATTAGCAAAATTATACAAAATAAATTAATTTAAAAAAAAATTTCTGTTCTGTAAGCGAACTGGTCCATTTGTGAATTTATCATATGTCGTCTTAACCTAGTAAAGAACGTGTTAACCCGATATAGAAAATATCCACAGTTAGACTACTTATTTGTCTTTTATTGCCTTTGTAAAGTCTTAATCAATAAATCTTCTGAATCGCTTTAGTAGTAACCATGGATCGATGTTGGGAAAATGTACTATTCGTTTATCTAGAAATTTTTAAACATTTTGAGACACCCGCTTATGTAAATATAGCTAACGTAAAGTTATGTTCAAAAACATTTAAATAATGTACTTCGTATATGGCTGTATTTATGTTTTTCGAAAAATGTATCTTCGAAATGTATAGACTAAGCAACCGTTAAATTTCTACTTACAGTCATAAATCGCAATGGTCGCCGCACGAACGGTACTGGCAACGGTAGTACAGGGTTGCATATGAATTCAATAGCTGCGAAACAAGTTAACAAGGTGAAACCAACAATTAACCGACAACAGGTTGAGGGTCAGGTGATATCACCATCACAATACAACAGGTGAGTATTAAGGGATTACTCAATTTACATATGTAATATTATTCTATTCAATAAATATATGCTCAAACGATTAGAATAATTATTAAAGAAAAAGCTTTAGTGCAGATGTGCTTCAAAAATAAAGCGTAAGAAAATGGAAAGAAATTAATATTCTAGTATAATTTAAATTATAGTAGTTGGATATATGTATAAGACATATGATTTTCCAAAACGCAGCGGTATATAAAACGCTTAGGTATATAAAATACATATAATATCTTGAAACTTTTAGTTTAGCTGCTTTTAACAGCGCATACTTCTCCAAATTGCAGTCGACAAAGTATTAGTGATCATTCCCTAAGCAAAACAATTTTTTTTTATATCAAGAATATAGAAGTTTAGCAAATTTTATATGGTGAAGTTATATTATTTTTGCTCTATGTACTTTTACTCATATATAATTTTATTTATACTTTGCGCAAGCTTCTGCAAAATCCATCATATCTTTCATTTTGGCATAACATTTTTTTCAGTGTAAAGAAATTAACGTTTTTGCATCTAAGTTGTTTTTGTTTTGTATAATTCTCCAACAACAAGCGATTGTAAAATATGCAGCTTATTGATTGTAACTAAATAAAAACTAAAAAGAACATTTCCAAAAAAGGAACTGTTATATATTTACTCTTTACTTCCACAACTCTGAAAATATGTTTCTCTACTAATAAATATAAACTTATACATACATATATGTATTATGTTTGCAAGCAATGTAGCAAATGCAAACATGTATTAATATAATAACAATAATAATAGCAAAAGCAAAAGAAAACTCTTAATAAAAAATTTTGTTTCAGGCCGCCAGAAAACGATGCTAACCCATATGCGGGCTATCAACTCGCTTACGAAGTTAAAAAGCTCATGTATGCGTCCACTCTAAACTATTACAATTTGAATGCTTTCACTTAAAATCTCACACAATACATAGTTGTCTTTTTCACTACTATTCTACAACGTTTCTCTCACATACTTATTCACTCACTTGTTCTATCTTCTATTAACTTTCTATCGTCTTTGTATATTGTTATATATATTTACTTGTATCACATGCAATATTATCAAAATATGGTGTTGCATGTTTTTGTTGTAATATAATTTTTCGTAAATGTGTGTGTCTGCATATGTATGTGTGTAAATAATTTACAACCACAAATACTCGTCCAGTCATATTTTGCAATTTTTCGTACATTTAATTACTGGTAATTTTCGTCTCTGTATTTGCATCTATTTGTCAAACTTCAATGCCAACAACAACTCGTAGTTTTGTTTCTAAGAATTAATAAAATATTTTTGTCATACTTCATACATGATTTTTCGATCATAAAACTAATGTTTCAATCAGTGCCAGGTATGTTTACACATGCATACTTCGCCTTCATCACAAATACAAGCACACACACATACTCATACAATCACACGGATGGCTCAATATTTACTCGATTTTACCAGCTTTCCTTTCGAATCACTCACATTAACACTCGACTCGCTGTGGCTTAGTGTCCATACCACTCAAATTATGAATACAAAAACAATGAGTTTTCAATGTATTATTCCTATTATATAGCTATATATGTACATAAGTCTGTTTGATAATCATTTTTGCATTTTCTGCAATTTATTACAGTTAAATAATTATATGTTAGTGCTCGTTATTGTATAATGCCTTCATATGTAATTATATGCATTAAATGTGGTTACTTAAAAGAAAATTTGAAGTAATTTTTATATTAAATGTTTAGAGATTATTATACACTTTTATACTTTTGTCATCGACATTGAAAGATCAATAACATTGGGACACATTTAAACATAATCTCAGGCAGACAATAACCAACCAGTCATTATGTCATACGGACAGTCAAGCATTCATTTCATATTACAGAAAGCAGTTTCGCCGGCTACTTGTTGACATTTTTCTTACATGCTTCTCACAGTTAATCACCACTAAGGTGCTGTAAAGACTAAAAGAGGCTTCATAAAGGACCGCTCGTTGTCATGCGATCCCTCCTTTAAAATATTGGTGAAAATAAACATCTTAAAGTAGAACTGTCAACTGTAGTACAATGTTGTACAATGTACACCTTGTTGTTGCTAGCCATAATCTCAAAATTGTAAAATTTCTATCTTGGAACAAGCATCAACGTTGACACATTCTTACCAAGGGTACTCTTTTGTACTAACTCCTCTCCTTTGTTCTAAGTTCTCAGTTTCTTCTCATAATTTCCGCTCTAGTGAATAGTACAGGCGCATGATCGATGGCAACATTCTATTAGGTTACTTTTGCAACGTTCTAGAGAAATATTTAGGAATCTTGAGGTTTTCCCAGATGAGGGTTTCAGAGATGAGAGAAATACGGGTTTACGCCCGTATAACAAATTGTCAAAACGCGGTCATAAAGACATTTCGACACAACTTTCAAACCCTACTAAGCCAGCTTTCATATATTTGCTTTTGAGAGTTCTCGAATAAAAGGCCTCTTTTGGGCCATTACCTCATAAATCGAAACAAGAAATACCACTGAGCTGATAGATTTTGACAGCACAAGAATGCCGTAAGAGCTAAATATAATTTCATTGCTTAATATTGTCAACTTTGTTAGTTTCAAACCTTCGTCAAGAAGACATTTTTTCATCGAAACCAATAATGCAATAACTCCACATCTATGGTAGGAAAATATCTTCACAAACATTTCACAATTCATTTCTCAAGCGATCAATTGACAAATTTATCAAACACGCAAATAACACGTATATAGTAAAAACAAAAATAATTCCAAAATATTTGTTATATCTGAAAATTTAATTTGAATTATTTTTCATTTTACTGAAATTTTCATTGGCTTAATTTTCATCCGCTTCATATATTATTTTGTTTTATCAGGTTGTTATTATAGATACTAGAGAGGGAGCTAGTGCTTCAGCATATTAACAAAATGAATAGGTAAATCTAACTTAATTAATATTAAACTCTGTGTGATATTTGTATGCAAAAAAAAAATAAGTCGTTAGTGATATGTAGCACTCGGTCAGCTTAATATCTGTTGTCCAAAGCAGTGTAGGGTAACCATAATTATTAAGTTTTTATATAAAAATAAAGTATTTGTGTAGCCGCTAGTCAATGTCCCTACATCCAAGAGAAATCCCTATTTAAGTGTCAGATTTTTGTCCTACCAGTATGAGGTTTCTTGTTCTGATGATATATGATCATGATCTGATGATGTACGTGTATATTCACTTATCTAAAATCTAATAGAATTGATTAAGAAAGACAGCTGCAATCATGAAAATTTCTGGAAACAGCTAATGGCGTCGTTTTCAAAAACTTAGTTTCAAACCTTTATAAATCAAGGATGTCTATTTGATAAAAAAAAAACAATAAATAGAATCGTTTTAGAATTTGTATTACAAAATTCGTTACTTCACGGTTACTAGATTTTCCACAAATCCAAAAATAATCAGAAAGCTTAGCGCAAAGAAGCTAGACAATTAAACGACGAGCTTCTGAAAATATCTATACGATCAAAGTAATGTCTGGAGTCACATTGAGTTTGGAAAAAAGTGTATCAATGCTGCTCTTGAGTATCGAAAAGCGATCGAAACCGAACACCAATTTGAATATCGTTGTATAACAATTTGAAATAAAAACTTATCATATAAGAAATAACAGAAAACATTGCGGGAGTTCTCGGGAACCAGGTGAAGCAATTGGTTATTCGAAAAAAAGTCGAATCTGTTTTATTGTCAAAAACTTTCTTACTGTTTCCATTTATTAAGAACTTGACGCCTAATAAGTGCTTGCAAAAGTCTCAAGAGGCTTCCACACACTATCTTTTTAAGCTTTTTTTGGATATAGAAGTGATTAGATAAATATGTAGGCGATTATTATAAAGTATGAAAATGTATTAATCTCGATTTGCCAAATTTGAAAATTTTTATTTCAAGGAAATGATAACTTTTAAGTAATTTTTATAAACCCACACACTTGCAAATTAGCAATACAAAACATTTTGAAGACCCATAAATACATAAATCACGTCAGTGAACATTTTTGAAAGCATAATTTAAAACATACTTATAATTTATTTAAAATACTTAAATTATTTAGTAGTTGATAGTTGATAATTTTTAAGACATGCGAATAAATATTCTCGTTTTAATTAAGCACAACTATTTATTGCAGCACAGATACTCATACATATTAATATAAAGAATGTAATATAAATGCATACGTTTGCTCAATCATTTCGTTCGTTTTTTGCATAAGTACTAGTTAGTACTAGTAAGTAATTACTGCCATTTGTTCATGTGTAAGCATTCGTTGATATATGTATGCATACTTAGATATATAAATGTAGTATTGTATTAAAGCACAATGGGCTGTACAATACAATACTTTACCGCTATTTAATTAAAACTATTTTTCCTTCTCTTTGATTCTCTCATTAACGGCATTTAGGCCAACAAGTCGCAGCTCGGGCACGGGCACACAGAATCAAAACGGCGGCGTCTCACTACCGGCCGGTATTGCGGACGATCAATCGAAGGATTTTGATTTTGAAAAGACCGAAATGAAATACGATTCGACGGGCATGTTCCACTGGAGTCCGGCTAAGAATTTAGAAGACTGCATATTGGTGGGCATAAGACATGGCATTACATACACTACATAAATAATAATTTCAAATATTTCGTATTTAATTTATTTATTTCCAAAATCAATAGGATCGCAATCAAGCGGCAATGACCGTTCTAAATGGTCACGTTGTCGTATGCCTTTTTGCCGATCCAGATTCACCGCTAATCGGACTGCGCAATCTGGTGATGCCACTACGCGCCTCAAATTTTCACTATCACGAACTGAAGCATGTGGTGATAGTCGGTTCCGTGGATTATATACGCCGCGAATGGAAGATGTTGCAAAATTTGCCAAAGATATCGGTGTTGAACGGTTCGCCGCTGAGTCGCGCCGATTTGCGTGCCGTAAACGTGAATCTGTGCGATATGTGTTGTATTCTGTCGGCGAAAGTTCCTAGCAACGACGATCCGACGCTGGCCGATAAGGAGGCCATTCTAGCGTCGCTCAACATCAAGGCAATGACCTTTGACGATACGATCGGTGTACTGAGTCAACGTGGGCCCGAATTCGATAATCTGAGCGCGACCGCTGGCAGCCCAATTGTGCTGCAACGGCGCGGCTCCGTTTACGGCGCGAATGTGCCCATGATAACAGGTAAACTGCATCGCACTAAGTTGGCTGTGTTTGCGATTAAACGACCAAATCACATGCGACACATTTATCCAACCGTTGGCGATGGCACAAAGTTGGCTAGTATGCCTTTATTGGTTTCTGTAAATTTGTTTTGGCACATTTTTTTTATTTATGTGTATTTATGTTGTAGAATGTTGTTGTTACAAAGTTCATAAATTTTTTTATGAAAGAAATTCAAAGCACAATGCAAGTGATTTTTATGTAAACCAATTTTGTGCCACTTCTGCGCCCGAGTCTTGAATGTATTAGTCGCTGTCCACTCTCGTCTTACTCTAAAAATGCGCTCGCCGCTAGTTAAAGGTCAAAGCGTTAAACTTTGTTTTGGTTGTTGTTTCAAGAACTGGTCAACGATAGTAACGTGCAGTTTCTCGATCAAGACGATGATGATGATCCGGATACGGAGCTATATCTGACGCAGCCGTTCGCCTGCGGTACCGCCTTCGCCGTTAGTGTTCTCGACTCGCTGATGTCGACGGTAATTGAACGTAACCTTACAGTACAGCCTTCCCTAAAAAATATTTCTAATTAATTTTCTGTCTCTTCGTGCCCATTTCGGGCACCTGGTTACCACTAACACAACCGAAATTATTGAGGTCTTTCACCTATTTATTCACTTTCTTTGTTTATCGTCTATAGACGTACTTTAATCAAAACGCTTTAACGTTAATCCGCTCACTTATCACCGGCGGCGCTACACCAGAGCTGGAACTCATACTCGCCGAAGGTGCTGGTCTACGTGGCGGTTACAGCACTGTGGATAGTCTTAGCAATCGTGACAGGTGGGATTTATTTTTCTCTTGCCAATAGTTTTTCAGCATTAATATATAATATTCTCTCGCGCAGATGTCGTGTTGGTCAAATTTCTCTGTATGACGGTCCCTTGGCTCAATTCGGCGAATGTGGTAAATATGGTGATCTATTTGTGGCAGCACTCAAATCGTATGGCATGCTTTGCATTGGCCTCTACCGATTTCGGGATACGAGTTCGAGTTGTGATGCGAGTAGCAAACGTTATGTTATAACGAACCCACCCGATGATTTTTCACTACTGCCAACAGATCAGGTGAGTCTAAAAAGTCAAGTCAAGTTCATCAGTCAAGTCAGTACTATTAAACTCCACTGAAACCCGTTAGAGCACCTACTTTTAAGGATTTACAGGCACTTTTTATTCTAATTTTGAACTTATTTCGTAATAAATATATTAATAATGTTATCTAAAAAATAAAATGTGCATAGACACCCTGAAATGAGGAAAGAGAGAAAGCTTTAAAAAACTTATTGCAATTTCACTTAAAGTGGAGATTTCCAGCCGGATCTTACAGAGTTCTAGAGGTTTTCTATGAACGCTTTAAACGAAAGTATACATTTAAAATAGTTTTATTATATAAATTTGTATTATATAAAACGTTTTAGTCAAATAAAATTCCCTTCATTATTATTTTTTACAGGTTTTCGTATTAATGCAATTCGATCCGGGCTTAGAATATAAACCGGCCGCAGTACGTGCACCACCTGGTGGTCGGGCTGCCAACACACAAGGCTCCGGGGTCGGTGGGGGTGGTTCAAACAAGGATGATAACTCTTGATTGTTACTGTGTAGCGCCTTAACTGATGGTCCTTACTCGTACATTTGAACGATGGAGCAAACGATCGGGTACAAAATAGCGCATTTCTGGCAATTCATAATCGGCAAAATATGGCAAAAATTACGAGCGGCAATGCAAAATGTATCGAACGAAACAAATTAGCACAGCAATCGATTTGTAAATTAAAATTAAAAAGCAACAAAAGCAACAAAAAGCAATTGGTGAAATGAACATAGTTTAGTTAGTATTAATGCCGCAAATAGAAAAATCTATAGGAATTTGTCAAAATTATATCTGAAGAAATGCTTATGTAATACATGGAAGACCAAGTAAATGCGCCATTTTGTACTTTTATATTTGCACGGACATTCGCCAATGCAAACCTCACTGAAATATAGATCACATGCATATGTATGTATGTATATGAGGTATGCTACAAAAACATAACATTTCAATTTTTAATTGGAAGCAAATGTCTTTGCAAATATAAAAATCAAACTCCAACTAATAAAATATACAAAATCTGATTATTTGAATCAGTAAGAGTAAAATCCATCGTTCAAATGGTAAAAAGATTGCTTCCCACACCATTCCGCAAAGCCCTCAAATACTCAATTAATTTTCAAAAATTTATTAACGTCAATTTACTGTTTTCATTTAGAACATATGAATGTAATCAACTATTTAGATATATGAAAATTTTTCTTCTATTTTTTTTTTTAATTTTGTAATTTACTTTCCATTTAATAAATGTTTATAATTTAGCTTTAATACGACTTCTGTTAATTATTTATTGCACTTGCACTCTCTCCGAAATTCAAAGACCCACTTTTACGCTTAGCTTAGCTTACAACTTATCAAATTACTTGTATTTTGATAAAAATTTAAAAAAAAATATTTTTAAGTTTTGGTTTTAGCAAACAATAATATATTGATATGTTAAAGTTTTTATGTAATATATTTTGCTATAATTTATAATAGTTGTTTTAAATGTAGTATATGAGCATATAAAACCATATTTATTAGTTTTAAATGCACACAGGGGAAGATTTCTAAAGCGTTTGTATGAAATACAGTATGCCAAACTGTTATCTGGTTCAAAAGCGAGTCGTCTAAAGGCTTATAACTCTACAGTCAGGCAATTAAAAAAATTTTTTGTCTAGTTTTTTCATTAAGATAATTTATTTATAGTTCTTTTACAAAATCCTCTTAAATTTAGGCAAGATTTCTTGCTTATATTTAATAGTTATTTAATAATAATAAAAAACATTTCCTAAATATAGGCGCCTCTCTAAAATTTTAGTGAGATCGCAAACCTTATAAGACCATTACTCTATATGTGCCACATCTTTTATTTTGTTATTTTTAAATTAATAATTTTGAGAGAAAAAGTAAGAGTGAAGAAATTATCTTCTGTGTGTATTTTAAAAGCTTTAGTTGTAGAAGTTTAACAACAAAAATATATTTATATACTTCATAATACTATTTTTTATTTTCATAAAATACTATTTGATTTTAATATCATTTTGGGTGTATAATTTTTTAATATTTAATTTGAAATATAAATTTAGAAATTTGTAAAAGCAAATGGTATTTATTGTGTTGTTTCTACAATTATTTTTTTTAATTTTTAATTATTAATCTTATTCCAATAATCATAATCCCCCGACATTGTAAGAAATACTTAAGTTTCATACTTTTGGTGAAAATTATTATATATTTTTTTACTACTCATTTAATTTTTTAACTTCACAAACCTATAGCACTAATTAATTGGCATTTTCAAGTTCTATACTTTGCCGGAAAGTTCAAAAACCGAACTTTTTGTCATCACATCTTTTTATTCTCTAGTTAATCGGCACTCTTTGTTCACTGCTTAGAAGTTATGTTGAATAATACGAGCACTTAATGGCTTATAAGCATTTATTTCCCGCTCCTCACCCTACCATACAGTTCAAATAATAAGCACTTTTGCACTCATTTCACTTTGAAAACAAAATAAACAACAATGAAAATTATAAGCAGCTTTGAACACCGCCTCACGGCCTCACGACCTCACGACCTTAAGATTTCGTTGTAGTACAAGCACCGCCGTAGCTCGTATCAAACATTTCAATAACTCATTAGCTTCACTTACAAAATGCATCACTTACCGTATCTCATTGTGTTGGGCATTCGGGGGAGGTATGTATGCAACGAAGAATACATCAGTTTAATAAATTTCGTCTATACAAACATACACTTTACATTTGCCTAGCATATAAGATATACATAGCATATATCATTCATACTTATGTTCTCACTGATGTTTATAAATTTTTTCATGTTGACCTACTTATTACATCGTTACGCACCACATTGGTGACGAAAAGTTCGTTCATAACTCAGCACATGGCCAATGAGAAAGGGAATGAAAAAAAATGCACATTTCAATTATCGATATTTTTACGCCTTTACGTTTGATCTATGTTTTGTTTTTACACAACAACTCCTACGTTCATTTAAGTTCACTTCAACAATCGTTTATCGTTAATTGTTTATCGTCATCCTTGAGTTTCATAAGTTCATCCAAACGACGAAATATCGAACAATCAATTTAAAGTAAAATCAAATGGTGTGACGCAAGCAACTGGGAACCATTAGTGAGGTTAGCTACACATTAAACAAAGGAATTAACCAAAATGCGTGAAAATACAAACAAAAAGGCAAAGAATTAACGAATGAACAACAAAACTACAACTATACAACCTACTGAAAACTACAAGTCAAACAACAATCAACACCAAATTTAGTAGAGTAACACAGTAAAAAGTAAAGATTACTAGTAAATTACATAATAAATAAAGTTCAAAAACAAACTAAATCGAGATTCAAGCGATTCATCTCAAAATTCGATTAACACAATGGCTAAAAATGTAGTGAAGAGGAGTATGAGTGTTAGCCATGTGGTGTAAGCCTTGCCGTAGGCAGGTAGTGGTGGGTCTATGCTTTTGCGCAGAAAATGAAACTGATAAAAAGCGTATGCTTGCAACATTGCTTTGCAATAAAGATTCTAAACAATTGTAATATACAATATAGATATGTTTACATGTAATAAGAATAAAAAACTACTTGTACTATACAAAACAAAACAAAAAGGTGTAACTAAACGTACTACAAAATGTACCAACAAAAATGTAAGAACACAAAACATACACATATACATATATGGAATATATATTTAATCATTTGAGAAATTTGCGTTTAGAGGCAAAAAATCTTAACTTTACCACAAAAGGTATAAGAGTAATATCTTCAAGCTACAAATGCTATTTGCTATTGTTATCGCGCCAAGTGTACTGGAGATCTAGTGGAACGACTTCACATATGAGTTTGTACATATTTCCTTTGTGAATTTTATTTCCTAACAACTTTTTACTGAATAAAAATAGTTGAAGAATTTATTTTTTTCTGCTTGAAAGCAATTGATATTTATAAAAGGGATATGATGAAATAAATACTGAATTTCAATCAAATTAGTACATGCTAGTTAAAAACTGAGTGGAAAAGAAAATAAACACATATTATATGAAATAGTTATGAGGTTTGCAAGAAACCTTTCCCCACAATTTATAAAACATATAAATCCCCACAGTCTAACTAACAATATTAAATTGGAGCGCCTAGGGTTGGGGTTCCCAATATGGATAATCCAATAATTGCGTAAAAGTTTACAGACTCTTCCGAAGTGCAGAAGCTGTGACTTAGAAACATGTACTTGTTATAATAATACAGCACCCAACTTCAAGCCGTATCATCTTCATTTGTTCGGCAGAAAGGCCACATTATTGGACATGCCTCATATGAATTGTGTTCATATGACAATTTTTGCAAATTCAATTAATCCGACCTTTTAATAACTTTTATCCCAACTAAGCGGATCCTAAGCTATCTATACTAAGCACTGCTGATCTCGGAAAGTTTTCTCTAGAATTATTAAAAAAATATTTTTCTGGGTTACGTATATGTTGTTGTATCTAGCTAGATCTGGTTAGAACGAAGAACATTCGGTGTTAAATGAAGCCCATATTAATAATATATTATTAAAATTATTAGATAGATCGGGTCCCACCCGAATATTGGAATATTAAGCAGTTTTGTAATTGCAGTTTGAAACAGCTTTCCGTTTTTGTTTGTTGGATTTAACGGTGGAACTGAAAAAAGAAGTAAAACCTCACTTGTATTAACTATATAATGTTTCCAAAATAAAAAATTATAGATTCTGAGAACCTCAGGGTCTGTAGTCTCCCCAGGGTCCTCAAGTCAGTAGCAGTCTTTCAAATTTTTTCTTCACCCTTCCCCTCACTACGCAGAGGTTACAGGTTTCTATGAAAAGTTTCCCCATTTATGCATAAAAACTGATGATGCCTGAGAATCGTCAAAGCAAGGGCTAATATGAATAAACCAAATTGGTCACATGTTAGCTAAAATCAGAACCATATAAAATTATTTCCAAATTATAAACTAAATGGCATTGGAATTATATGTAGAGTGATCATTCGGTACACTACACCTAGGCGGCCTCTACAGACCAGTTTTGTCGTAACAAAGTATTTACTTAATATATATGTAAGGTTTTGTTAAGGAAAATTTTTAAATTAAAAAATTAATTAAAAAAATTTAGAAAAAAAATATTTTTTTCTCATTAGCTTCCCAATTAACCATTGTGGATAATATTTTCTTATATTCGAAATTATATCCTTTACCATTACCAAAATGTGTACAAGACTAGTATGGAAGTTTCAAAAGAGCGGGACTTCTAGACAACGAGGTAGCTAACAGTAGTTATTTTAAGCACAACCACTGGCTTTCATTTACTATTTCATTTACTATTAATATGTTGAAATACATACATACACGCGATAACATTTGTAAATAAGGCTGTTGGCATTAAATGTATAAAAGATGCGTTCAGTATAATAACACGACTAATTAAATGTTTCAATACAAAGCCCACAAGTCACTGAATTTTTTTTCCGCATGCGAATTTTATAAACTTAAACACATTTACAAATGCATATGTAACGGTAAGTTTATACTCTAATTTAAGCTGCTAATGTCTGTTGCTGCTGCTACTGCATCTCACTCAGCAAGCAAATGCAAATGATATGTAAATAGTGTGTAAATAAGCGTACTATATTTTAATAAGACATTTAAATAAATAATTTCTCGTTTTTATACAAAAAAACAAACATAGCAACAAACACGTAACGAGTAAACAAACAAAAACAAATAAAGAAATAGAATAAAACAATAACTATGCACTACGAAATATGTATGAATGTCTGGGCTTTACACAAAAACCAAAAACCAAAAACCAAAAACCAAATAGAATTCACGCAGAAATTGTTCAGACTCAGAAGTCCGCATTAAACGCAATAAATGGAATCCAACGTTGAACTATGCAAAGAAAGCATGTGTGTGCAATGAAACACATATTGCATCACCACATAGTCTATGGAAAATACAAGTAAAGTATGTATGTAAATGGACATTTAGAAGAATAAGTAACACTGCCAAATTAATTAAAATAAAAATTTAATTAAATTTAATCAACACACAAATGGAGCTGAGCATAGCTGACCTAACACGCTCACATGTAGTATGTATGTAGAAAAATAATGGAGTTCTGAAATAGTACGTGACTAAAGAACTATTCCCTAACCTCCAAACTTCATTTTATAATATTTTGTTTCACTCAATTGACAAACATAAGAATAAATACCGAAGCTGAGAGTATCATCCCAATAGAGAATATGAGGATATGAGCTAGAGAATATGTCTGAGAGAATATGTAAGCAGAAAGATAATTCAATATTCAATATTCTTAAAAATGTAAAAAAAAAACGTTTATTCGCTCAAGCTATGCACTCGCTTCAAATGACAACTAATGGCATATGAAAAGTCAAATCGATTTAAAATCTCCACAGAGCCAATCTTGAATGGTTTACACTTCGCAATATGAAAAACTGCACTTTTGGAACATTTAAAATACTCATTCACTAGCGATAGGTGACTCACCTATGAATTCGAGTTCGAGATCTATTGTTTCAATAGTTCTATAAGAAAAGAATAAGCTCGATGCTATTAGAATGAATTTTTAAGTAAATTATCCATTTCCCTTTACGCAACGGAACTTAGCACGAGTTGTCTTTGACCAAGGCGGTTTCTCGTATACAACAGGAAAGTACTTTATTTTTTCGCTAATTTGTTCTTTCCGTCTCACCGCAAACAATTTTTAGGAAACTGTTAAAATTGTTTTTTTAATTTTACACCCAACATTTTTAAACATTTTTATAAATTCTTACGATAAAATAAATTTATCGTATTCATCTATCTATTTATATTAAGTTGTATTTTTAACTCTCGGAGATGTCTATATTGGCATTTTAAATTACCTACTTAAATATTACATTTTATAATTTATCCCACTAACTCACATTACTTAAATAAATAAAAACTGTTTTAAATTAACTCAAGTTGCTACATTAACCTAAGTATAAAAAAAAATTTATTTTAAATACAATAATTTGGAGAAGTAAAAGCTGTCATATATTTATATTCGTACCAATTTTGTTTTAAAGACAAATATTATTTACACACTCTACTAAACTCATTTAAAAATATCCTTGATGCGTAGAACCCACCACAGGTATCACAAAAAACATAAATATTAAACAAATGCGCTAGCAATTTCAAAATGTTGAGAAACAAACGAAGAATGTAAACATACATATATACATACAAAAATGATTTACCACCAAAAAAGAAATTTTTTCGAATCACAATCATAACAATCAAATGAAGAATATGAATCACTAAAGTGAATATATTACTAAAAAAAATAAACTCAAATAAAAAAATGAGCACCTAGACGATTAGTTTAGCTTTTTGTAAATTGTAATGAGTTATAAATATGATGGCAAATTGTTAGGAAGTAAACCAAAATAGACAACAAAAGGTAAATGAAAAAATAAAGGGTTATGTAAGCAAAACAAATTCGAGCTTTTACATATTAATCAACTATACATTAACACACAAATGAAGAGTATGAAAAATTCTAAAGAAAATGAGAAAAAAATTAAATTCGCATAAAATATTGACAAGGGTAAGCTAGGCGAAATACGAATTATTTTCATGTGTAGAGTAGAATTTGAAATGAAATTCAGCGCGTTAAATAAAATAAATATTAAGAAAGCAGCAAATGATAGAAAATGATAGCAAATTGTTAGTAAAAAAGAGCATTCAAAAATATTGAACAGTGAAGCCGTCACTAAAAGTAATTAACTAAACAAAACTCTAATCAAATAAAATTAAATTAGTAAACATAAAATTTGAAATTAAAAAACGAAAAATAGGTAAAAATAAATTGTGAATATTATGCGCCTTCAAAGTTATTTATTGTATATTAGATGTGAAAAGTATAAATAAGTATTAATTTAAATAAATTAAATAAAAATAAAAATAAAAAAAATAACATAAACGAATTCAAAGCATTCATCATTTAAAAATCAACAGTTAAGTACAATTAATTATTTACAAATTTTTCACTCATACTTGAACTCAATTTAGAAATATTAAGGCTGTTCCTCTGGGTTTCTTTAAAGTACTCACAATTATCAAATTTTCAACTATTCTATGATTTATTCTATTTATTTAGTAAAGTAATTTCCAATTTTAACAAAAGGGGCAGAAAAGCTGACTACTCAAAAGCTCAGCTTAAAAAAGCTTGCACACTTTTTAAAATAAAGCTTTTAAAAATGGAAATACAAAGATTTTAATGGAAGCTCTTTAAAGCAAATTGTTTGTTAGCTTGAACTAAGTACGTTGAAAAGTTGTTTGAAACTAACGGCGTAACAGGGTGAAAGATTACAGCCTAACATAATCAACCAGTGTAGTTAGTACTTTATTTAATAAAAAATGTGTGCGCCAAAGTTTATATATCGTATTTTATAACCCAGAGCAAGCCTACCAATATGGTCGACATTTCAAATCGTTCAATTTCTTTATTAAGCTAGAAATTGTCTGACCTCACGTCTTCAAAATGCTGATCAAACAATCTAATCACAAACATTTTTTATTTTCATCGCTGCGCTAAATGTTAGGTGAGAGCTTTCTTGCATGAGCTTCCTTGCTTGAGCTTTCATGCAAGTCAAAAGCAAAAGAACACATATCTATTTATAAAAACTCTTTCACAGTTTTTGACATTTTTCGAGTTTGTACTTGAAACAATCAAGCATATAGACCATGGAACAAAATTGTAAACATTCTTGTAAATCAGCCAGCCAGAGCCAAGAAGCTTAATGAATAGCTTAGCTTTTAGACTAAATAAATCGTAATGCAAGGTTAGAAATTAAGTTAAATAATATTAGTGAATATAAACAAACGATATAGAAAAAGTAAATTAAAATATATATAAACGCAAAAAGTTAAACATAGTTTTAAATTTAAAAAATTAAGATGAGATTAATATGATATTCAAGGCAAAATATAAGAATATAACAAAGAAACTCTCGATGTTGTGAAACTTGATGAAATCTCTTTAAAAAAATCGTAAATATTTATAATAGAAAATCACAAAATAGAAATTCATATTACAAATAAATTAAATTTCTTTACTTACTTTATGCTCATTTACTCAATACAAACATTCACCACACTTTAATACTGACTCACATTTATAAAACAAATTCTCGTAGACTCGTATGAACCAACAAAGATTGCTTAATAATAGTTGTAATAAAAAATTGAAAAAAAAAATTAGAAAATTAGAAAATCGAAAACCAAAAACAAAAACCAATTAGAGAAGTAAATGTACGAGAAATTGCAGCTGCGCCCGCATTTTCCGGTAGTTAGCAACCTTTTTTTTATAAAATACGTTAACATATATATATAACACATAGAAAAATAAATTTGGCAAATACTAATGTATATATATGTATATACATACATACATACATATATGAATATAAATGAAATCCATGGCTAAATATAAAAAAGTGAAAAAACGCCATAAAACTTAGTTTCTTTTATAAATATTTTTTAATAAAATAAAAAATATTTTTATTGCAAAAAAGTGAAACAACATGATTTGTATACAAATACTATTATTTGATAGTCCAAATTTATTATTGTTAGTAAAAAGTGCTAAAAACTATTTACATATGGCAACCCAAATATGATGGCTCTGTACTATTAGAAAACCGAAATTTATAGCAAACAACAGTAATTGAAGAAAATTTGTTTCACAATCGATTTGTACACGCTACTTATACTTAAATATTTATGCTATTTGTTACAAACAAACTTAAGTGAAAATTCACTTAAAAATATACGTTAGCATGCAAGCTACAGCTTAGACTACCGCAAAAATCATAAACCATAAATATTATAAAAACACAAAAAAGCTACATACATACATTAATTAACGTAAATCGTAAACAGCGTTGCCATAACAGACCCAAAAAGCAATTAGTCTTAGAACAAACTTGTGAGAACATTTTTATAAAAAAAACATAAAAATAAAATGTAAACACAAAATAAAGTAAATACATTAATAGAAAAGTGAATTTTTAAAATTTGTCTAATGCGATCTAACAAAAAAAAAAAAAGTAAAAAATGCGTAAAATAACACAAAACAAAAGGCATACACGAACTTAATTGTAAAATGCGAATTAAATAAAAAAAAATGCAAAAAATATTGTAAACAAAGAATCAGAATGAAATTATGTTGTTAATGTTTACTTGTTAAAAATTAAAAAGAAAATAAAGAAGAGCTATTTAAAATAAAATATTTAAATGAAAATTAATAAAATAAATTAAAAACATAAAGCGAAAAATATGAACTATTAATTTAATTTATTTAAGAATTATAACCCTTTGGTTATAACATCACATTTAGACTCAGATTACACAGATAATTGCACAGATTTTGAAAAATAAAAATCTGAACCTTTCGAAAAGTTGTAAAATATTCGCTGATTTAGGGCACTAGCATGAGATTCGATCGCTCGTATTTTGATAACTACAGACTACTACTGCCTTCGGTTCGCTTTGCTTGGAAGATGGTGAATCGAAAAAACAACTCGCATAAATAAAATAGCGATAAAATAAAAAGAGAAAAATGCCAAAATGCCACGAAAGTGGGATCAAATGGAGAAGAGTTTGACGCCCCTTCTGATAATAACCGACATTTACGTTGTGATTCAGCGAAAATGTA
The DNA here is from genome assembly GCA_021498325.1 of Bactrocera minax. Taxonomy (NCBI): domain Eukaryota; kingdom Metazoa; phylum Arthropoda; class Insecta; order Diptera; family Tephritidae; genus Bactrocera; species Bactrocera minax. Next base: position 387,421 of record JAKEEE010000127.1, on the reverse strand, counting down.
TTCCTGTAAAATATAATGAGAGCGAAATTAGTGTTGAACATGAAAACAATACATAACAGAAGCCTTTACATAAGCTTTGATATCTAAAGCTCCTTAGGCCACATCAGATTTCAAAATTACTTCCCAATATAACCCGAACGTGTTTTAGTCAAATTCCATAAAAAAAAAGCTACTAAGTTATAAGCAATCTAAACATTTGCCTGAAGAAACTCCGTCACAGTATGAAGTATTAACGAAAAAATAATTAAAATGCCGTGAGCATCATAAGTCATAAACCGACCCGACAGACGTCAATTTCGAATGACACCAAGTTATATACACATATATACACAACATACAACATACACATTTACTTCCAGCCTAGTCCATTTGTATGGGAGGTGCATATTGCAAATGCGTAGAATTTCATAATTTCATTTCGAACAACGCCTCCAATTGATTGCCACTGGTTAGTTGTTGTGTAATGGAACTTCTAATATGGCGACACTTTCAGGCAAACACCAATTCAAATAGTGAGAGTGAAAATAAATAGTGAAAAAGATACGTCGTTGTGGTTAACCGCTATGTTAGGCATGTCAAATGCAAGGTAGGGCCATAAATTTGAGCACGTACCACAATTATAAAAACGTAAATACCTGCTTTTAATATTTCGAAATAAATTGGTTTCGAAAATTTCCTTTTCTTTTTAAATATTTTTGACTTTGCCATAGACACCAGTTCCTACGTGGAAAGCCATTTCGGTGTAATACTTTCGCATGGCCATATGTTTAACCAGCTAAGTGATAAGCGTACTGAAATAAAATCACACAATTTACAGCAACAACAATGCTGGTATGTTTACAAGGCATGTGCAAACGTGCAATGGTGGAGCTGAACTAGGAAGCTAGCGACGGACTAGACGGACGGATAAGACTTTTTTTCTGCAGCGAGTATGATTTATCTTGCCTCCACTTTTACTTTAAGTGCGAAAAGCGCACAAATGTCTACGAGGAAATAGACTGCCAAAGAATATTTTATTGGCCATTTGACGCTGTCTTATGGCATATCTCGGGCGCCACAAAATGCGTGGCCACAAAGATTGTGGCACGGTGATTGTTGTCGCCGATCCAAATCAGGTGTAAGAAACACGTTCGCGCAGTTATGTTCGCCTGATTTTCATGCCTTTTTATGGTCAATGCAGAGTAGGCAACCAGTTTGGTAAATATACATGGTTGCCAGCATCATTATATATGTATGTATGTATTTGGTTTGAAGTTAGGAGAAAACAGGTGCTTCTGCTTAAGTGGAAAATGATATCCAAACTGCTGCTACAATACAAATAGGAGCTCCAAATTGCTTTTGTGACAGTTTTAGTACAGTAATTTGTTAGTTTTTAAATTTAAATTAATTTGTTTAAATAAACTTTAAGGCGCTCTCATAAATTTGACATTGGAGTAGCGGTTAATGAATTTTGTACCTTTATATTCATTGTTATTGTTCTTTGATTAATTTCTTAACAGACCACTTTCACTTTTATATTCTATTTTTACACTATTATAATTATTTTTAAATATTTTTCCCAGTTTTTGCTTTCTTTCTAAATTTTTTAAACAACTTCGTTTCTTAAGTCTTTCGTGTGTGCATTAATAATGCTTAATACACATTAAAGCAAGAAGTAATGTGAGCTAATAATCATTTAACGAAAAAAAAAATGTATATATCTTTAAAAGTACCACATAACACAGGGTGCCTCTTCTCTTGTACGTATGTAAAAAATGAAGAAACTTTGTAACTTATGTTTCACACAACACAACTTTTCGACAAAATTAGCTCTATTTGCTGCCTTTTCCATTCATTTTGAGCATCTCCGTGTGGTATAGCGATGATTTTGACACGAATATTTGCTTGAAGTTCACTACAAAGAAGTCAGTCCCAAGTCAGTCTAAAGTTGCGTCCCAAAACGCACTGCAGAATTAATTTGGAGCCGATTCTAACGGGTTAAAGATAATTGCATCACATTACTTTTTGATTTTTCTTTGGCTTTTCTACAAAAAGCAATATAAATCAAGGAATCTGGCAACATTATAAGGTTTGGGTGATCCCGCCTTATCAAAATACCACTTATTGTAGTAGGAGTCAAAGCCCTACTTTCTTACTTGTCACGGTTCAGCAGGCTAACAACATTTTCTGTCATAAGAAATCACCTCTTAGTCATATACCGACCATTCGATCGGTGAACTTTAGTCTATGAGATTTAACAATATCACAAATAGAAGCAATAATGAAGCGCAGCTTAACCACTAGCAGAGTTGCGAGTATTTAACGGAAGTGAATATGTTATTTATGAAAATTCAGGTCAAAAAAGAGTTTGTGATATTTTTCAAGCAACTTAACCACGTAAATATTGAAAACTTAAATAAAAAGTTTAAAATCATTTTTCTTTATTTAAAACATACGAGTACAATCCATTAAACACCCTTTTCTTCAACTTCCTATTTCTGGTTCTCTATGAAATCCAAATGTGATCACGCTTCGTCGGATTCTCTGTGGCGCGTGCCTAACGAAAGTGGACCCACTAACACATTGATATCACCTCGTTTTATTGACGCATTCATGCGCGTATTCAACGAGTTTACGACGCCGCTTGCCTATTACTGCTAATCCATGTATTAGTTATTGTTATTGCTGTTGCATTTATTATATGCACTGTGAGTTTTCTTTATGGCCATGCAGTTATCAACAGCTAACGTTGCGCATGCGTAAAATCGCATGCTAACGTTACGGCGAAATGACGACAAAAACGAGGGAAGCGTGTGAGGAGCGCGCCCTAGATATGTGTTAATGTGTATGTGTGCAAGTGTATGAGCTTGTATGTCATAAATTGCCGTTGCCGTAGCCGTTGCCGTTGCCGATGGTAGCTGATCGAATATTAGCCAATGCCATGGCCAGCAAGAGCCATAGCCAAAACAACAACAGCAAAAAATCGTGTTGACCACGCCACAAAAAGCAGCAGGCAGCGTTGATACACAACACACACAAACACATACAGGCTGATATTACTGCATGCAACACGAACATCAACACTTTCATCGTCAATGCCAAAATTGGTTGGAAAGCAATAAAAGTGGAAAAAGCTGCAAAGCAATAACAATTTGTTGACAAACGATTTGACTAGCCAATGTGTAGCGCCGGTTCGGTACGGTTCGCTGCGACTTCTTTGCATGCGGCGCTTTTTGCGCTTAGGGAAAAAGAAAAGAAAAAATAACAACAACAACTAGTAGCAGAGTGGAGAGCACATAGCGCTCCAAAGGCAGGAATGACAAGCGCAGCGGCGCTGACAACAACAACAGTTGCCGATACGCCAACAGCAACGCGTTCGGTACGGCACTGCAGCTTTTGTTTGATTTGCGCATTGAAATTTCTTTCAGTCAACTCTGAAATTTCCAACGCGCCTGACTGATTCGCTCGACGCGCGAAGCCCTCGTGTGTCTACATCTGTTTTGCTCTAAACTAATTGGTGTCTCGGGTGTTTAATACTGAATATTCGTTTCTTCTTTCTAGAAATAATATTGAATAATATTTTTTGTAAAAAGCAAAAGGATTTCGTGTACCCCACAGGCCAGCGAACGGTCATGAAGTTATTGGACGTTATTGTTTACCTCATTTCGATTTTAATCTTTCTATACATTCTTTTAGAATAAAGTGTGTGGGGAGAAGAAGAAAATTAAATTTTAATAAATATATAGTGTACGGATACATCGACACAGCTGTATATAATTTAAAAAACAAAATGAAGGTGAGTGCTAAAAAAATTAACACCAAGCAGAAAGGATGTGGGAAAATACAAAATACTTTCACCCCCCATAAAAGAATTACTTATTTAATTACTCAACAAATAATTACAAATAAAAGCGATTTTTTTGAGAAATAATATTTATGTTATAGTTTATATGGATACCTTAATGTGATATAATCTAAAAACAATTTTTATGATTTCATTTCGAGACATCTGTAATTCTAAAAGTACCGAAGTACGGAGTAGTGTACAGAGTTTATTCTTTATGAGTTTGCATAGCAGATCATTCCACATTTACAAAACCCATAGAACAGTTGTAGAAGCTCAATACCTATTACTTACTTCTCACATCGGTTCTCTGCCCATTTTCGGAATTCTCTTGAACTATTTTTAATAGTATGAATTTAGAAGTTATTGGACCAGAACAATTATCACCCAGAATTCTCAGTGCTGTATTTTGATCAAAAAAATATCCTCTTTACACATTAACAAGTACTAAAGCACTGTGCGGTGGATTTCTGACTTACCCAAAACTTCTATCTTTCGAAAGAGTCACTTTAGTCCTGAGGCTAAAAATTTCTTCAAAGGTTTTCGAAGTTCTCCATGATGAAAAATATTAAGAAACTGCATGAGGCGTATTAACAACCAGTCCAATTAACGGTGTCTCTGCTTAGCACAAGTTTAGTTGGAGCAATTGAGATTTCTTTATTTTTCTTTCTTTAATTCCTTTATACGAACAATTCAATGAAGAAACCTCCTTTGATGACCGGCAGTATATTTCTATTAGGTTCAATAGCAGGGCTTTTGATGGTCTTGAACCTATTTTAAAAAGTTTTAAATGGCATAAAACACTTCATTGAATCCCCTCAGTGCCCCTCAGTCTCAATAGGTTGTCAGATAACTGCTGTCACATCTAGAGTTTCGCAAGGTGATTGTATTAAATTTTTTCGATTTCAACATCGATATGAAAATAATCAAGGTCAAATAAAGCTTAGAGATATGTTTATGTTTAAAAAAGAAATTTCTAAGCAAGTTTAAAATCAAAAGTTTCTGACTCTTTCTTCTCAGCATCAAGAGGGACAGCACAGCACTATCGGGCGTGAATTGCAAAACGTCCCACTTCTGACTAAATAAGTAAATTTGATACACTAACAAAACCCAAGCCCAAAATTAACCTGCACATAAGTAACAGTTGAATGGCTCAATGATAATTTATTGCTGAACACTGTTTTCGAAAACAAATTACTAGTTAAAAGCAGCTGCAATTGCCCACACCATTTTCCCCCCACCCACACATGTGCACTCGACTGTGAAAACGTTAAAGATGGCAACATCATTAGCAACGAGTTTCGCGCCAAATAAAACTTTCTTTTTGCTCAAATGCAATGCAACAAAAATTAAGTATAAACTTCTAAGGCAGAGTTGGTCTTCGGCTACGATGATTATCACAAAGTTTTTATTTACATACGTACACAAATGGCGCTTATGTTCCTATTTGTGGTGTTTGCTCCCTTGTGCTGTCCGCAAATAGAAGCAATTACATGTTTTAAGCATGACTAATATATTGTTTGAGAAAAAATAATGGTATTAATTTCCTCGAAGCTGATCGAGGTGAGAAACTGGGATTATATACTTACATACTATAGTTATATTTTCAAGATATATACATACATACAAACAAACTATATACTATATTGTTCCCTGTTGTTAAGGCTAACAACTGCGAGGCGGCAACACGTCACTCGTCAACTTGTAAAATGCCGTTATTTAGTTGCAGCAAACCAGTCAAACGTTTAAATAAATAAATAAGAGACTTAAGTAGGCGCACATACATACATACATATATATCTAGATACATATATAACTCGTATAAATTACTGATCCTTTACTACGGGCCGGTTTCGCTTTTCAAGCCAAGAATGAAAGTGGAAGCCAGCAATTGGTATAAACAAGCGTACACCGCATTAAAATAGTTTAAACTTTGTTAAAATAATGTTAGCATAATAATTCGATAAGTTTCATCACTTTCTTTCGTCTTTCAGTTGCATAAGTACGATCATACACATAAACTAACAGGTGTTGAGCTACGGATAGGTTCCAAAGGTGAAAGGCGCTGATTGAAATCCGTGTGGAACAGACAACAAAATCTTGGTTTCTACGTTTTAATTATATTCTAGAGATCGTATGGCGCTAGATTTTGATATACATTTTTTTTTTAGCCTCACGTAGAACAGATTGGGCAAGTTGTAATAGCATAAACAATAACGTGGGGAATTTTACTAACAAATTCAAGCGCGGCAGAAGTATAGATGGAGGCTGGTACAGTCACTCAGTCAGTAGCTGCAATATTTTCAAGCAAAAAATTTCACCAAATTTGACAACGGCTCTAAATAATCCTATGACGGAGAGGACGACAGTGCTTCGAAGCATTCTGTCGTTAATTAGAAGTACGAAATAAATCTTCGCAGGGCTTGGGTATGATCCTAGCTTTTGCAAATGAAACAATAGATTTTCTATTGATAGTAGCCTCTCAGCTGGCTTTCAGAAACCACTAGGTGTTGTTCTGACAAAAATACTGCTCATAAAATTCATCAGTAGTGGTAGCGGTGGCATAGAATTTGAAGATGAAGATGAGATATGTAGTCATTATAGGTAAGCCTTTTTAATATTCACCGACCCTATCTCCACAATTCTCTTCTCTTCTGTGCATACTTACGCATAGATATTAGTAGCCTGTAAGCTTTTATAAATAGTGATTCTATCCGAAAAAAATAAATAGAAATTAATACGTTTCATAAAAATTAATAACTGCGTGTCAAGACCAGACAAAATATACACTCATAGCATTTTTGGTTTAGAAATGTTCTTTGAAAATTCTTGAACATAAATAAAAATCGACAAAGAAAATACTATTTGAAATAACTGACTACCCTTCTAAACCACCAACAATTGATTGCATAACTTTTCTACTCATAAATCGTAATGTAATTCGTTATCCAAATAAATAAGAATTCACAGTTACATTAACAGTAACATTTTTATTTTTTTCTCTTTTTCATCTTCAGAAAGCATAATAATAATACTTTTTTCAACAATCACGATAAGTAGTTACAATAAGGCGAATATAGTCGGCGGGCGCTGAGGCGCTACTGTACGCGCTCTTCGCCTCTCCAACAAAAGACTGCAGACACAAACTTTTCACCATTTCTGCGGTGAATAAAAGCAGTGGACGAGTAATTCATTGAACAGGTTAATAACTAGTTGCTATTAACTTAATTAAATAGAAAATTGAGCCAATCGTCGAACGCAATTGAATGCGCAAAGCAATATGTTTATGTGCGTTATTTACAATAAATAACAGTAATAGCGCACAGCATAGGGCAGCATGTTGTCAGACTGACCATTGTAATAAGGAATATTCGCCACTGAAGTTGTAGTAGCGCAGCTACTTTGCTGTTGCTTTTTTGTGGCTTACAAACTACTACTTAAAATGTGCCACACGTTCCATCAGCGCGCATCAAAGTTTCACCTTTGTTATTGCCGTTTGATTTTTTATACTTTTACTTCTGCCTATTTTCGATATACATACATATCTATACACATACTATATATGTATATGCTATATGAGTAACATTTAAACAGCTGTGATGATGAGCAGGCGTGTGCAATGTGCAGTAATTGCCTAATGATCTGACGACAGGCGCTCAGGTTGCTGCTACAAGTCTCTACACACAAATATGTGAGTGAGTGTGAGTGTGAGAAAAGGAGTGGGAAGAAATGCTACGCTTGGCATTTTCCTTGCAGTAATTATATGTTTGCTTTGAGGAAATAAAAATTGTTTTAAAAACATACAGATTTAAGATTTAAAAATCGATAATCCATAAAATCGATCCTTTTTTTTAATTCCTTTGTGAAACCTGGTCGATCGATAGATGGCGCTGTTATCAAAACAGTTCTAAAAATTACATTTAGGGGCGCACGGCTTTGATCCTTACCAGCCATGTAGTAATTTTGTATAATATATTTTTCGAAACCATATCCTGTAATTAGATATATATACTTATATACTTCAGAGTTGTCATAACCAAAATTTCGTACAGGATTTCGTACCAAATGTTGAAAGTCATTTGAATTTCGGAAGCAAACGAAGTAGCCATCTCAAACTTTCTCCCATTGTAAGGGTTTTGGCTGTATATTCTGGCTGACCTCATTGACCTGAATTTATACTCCTTTGCATTTTAAATAAATATGTTACAGTTGTTGTGATTTTTCTAGCTTTCTCTAGGATGAGAACTGTACGAAAGGACTGAGTCAGATTTAGATAAGTTTTGGATATAATATAATAATAATATTATATTAAAAGATAAAGATATATATAATAAAGGATTTGATATACTGGCATATTTCACTTCTGAAGCTTAAAAAATGTGAATATTCTCAAAGGTCTTGATATAAAACATTTTACTTGTGGAGAAAGCGATATGCAAAACTTTTAACCTCTCGATCTAATTTTTGTATTCACTTTCATTTATCTTGTTGTCAACCAGTATTTTCTTTATTTCTCATAAATCTATTGTACTTTGATTTTAATTTTTAAACAAGAAATGTTTTCAGAAAAATCATAAAAATAATAAACTAGCCATTTAAAAATATAATAACACGAATTATAAATATGAATACAACAAAAAGAAAATACATTACTATATAATTTATAGTCAAAAACATAAAACATGTGTTTTACAAAAAGCAAAACGTGCATGCATTCTAACATACACAGCTATTAACATTTAATTACCCAAACACAAAGGCATTCGAACGATTTGCGCTGCACTCGCCTGTGCGCAGTCATATTTCACTTTCATTCTGCGCATGCGCAAAGGTCTCGATATTGGTCAATGGACAATAAATTGTAAAGTGCGATGACTATCGGAAATGCGCACGTAAAATACACACATTTCGCATATAATTATACTAAATACATATTTACGCGTATGAATAATAGAAATTTTTTAATGACTTCGCTTTAGTGTTTTTTAAAAGTAAAATTTAAATGGAAAAATCAACACAAGGGAAATGTATAATAATCTCACATACTAATGCCCAGACATTTAAAATTTTATATAATGAATATTATTATTAATATTAGGTATTACACTTCAATAAAAAGATGTCCAATTATTTCCTTAACTCAACTGCTTTGCAGCTTTTCGCATCAGTTTGCATACTCGTCACCGTTCTGGTACTGACCAACGGCGATCCACACATCGGCAAACGTCCGTTAGGCTACCCGCTGTGGGGCGGTAAGAGCGCCAAGCAAATTGCCCTGAACCGCAACAAAGCCGCACTCGCTGGCGCTAAACAACGCACATTGGTCGTACAAATACGCAGCGATCAGCCTGTACCGCTCGTACTGAAGGGAGGACGCAATTCCCAGCAGTTGCGACACGGACCGAATCATTTGCGTGGTGTGCGTCCCGTTAAGCTAAGCGGGCCCGTTTACTTGAAATCCACACCGCTCGGACACAAACATCTGCAGCGTAAACCGTTGAAGATCAAGTTGGCGAACAGTAAGCCGAAGCATAAGCCAGCGACTAGCTACGAAGTGCCATTCCGCTTTGAAGTGCCTGCAACAAATACGATCCAATATCCACCATTAGGCAATGAAGTGCAGCAACTGCCGGTAAGTTTGAAATGTGGAGGCGAGTTCAATTTGCAGTCAAATACTGTTTGCTTTGTTGGGAAAATTCTTTGAAAGGTCTACCTTGAAATTATCTCGTAAAGTTGTTTCAACTGACACATTCTGGTTACGTAGAGCCTGAACTCGCGCGATTGACATAGTTCGCCTTTCAGTGCGATTTCATTCCGAAAATCATTTATGAAATCAAAGCAAACGGTATTTATTAAAACTCTTTAAGCTCCTCTCATATTTCTCCTACTCAATTCGGGGGAATAATTCCTTTGGTGCCACATTACAAATACTCGCAGAAGAAAACAAAAACACTTGCATGAAAAAACAAAAAACCAAACTCAGCAACAAAACCACAATCACTTCATTTACAGACGGAGACACACAGCGATTTCATCACCGAGCATGAACATGAAAACGATCACTTTGCACCCATACATACCATACCCGCACCTAATCTCTCCTTGCCTGAAAATCATCCCCAGGAATCATATTTACCGCCAAAAATACAATCACAAACCTACCATCAGACCCTCACCAATCACAACAATATCGAGAATCAATATCAGGTGACTGAAGAGCACTCCAATGATCAAACTATACGTGACCCACTCTCTGGCTCGCAGAAACTCTTCGCACCCGATCCAGATCCATCACTACCAGTCGCCAAATTGCGTCCCGCCACAGAGTCCTTCAATCAGCCCAGCAATGGCAAGCCACTGCCGGTCGATGTGCAATCCAATTTCCTTGTGCCCGCCCAGCCATTGGTGCAGATAATTGGTGCCCAAGAGGTGGCCACACCCGAAATCTACCCCATTCAATTTACACAACAAGCCCAACTTCAACCGCTGGTGAGCGCCAATGTAGCTGCCGTGCATACCGCATACGATCCTACCTATCTCGTCACACAGTCCAACCAGTTGTACAACCAACACCAGCAACAGCTGTTCCAGCCCAGCGCCAATCTTCTACAAGGCGCTTATGTTAACGCCGATCTCACACAGGAAATCGCCAGTGATGGTCAAATCTTACAGGCGGCCAAAGATCCACATCACAACATCCACCCTGTGTTGAATAGTGCACCGCAATTTGCTGCACTCATCGCTGCACCGATCTTGGGTGAGCAGCACTCTGCTGGACATTACAATTTGCAGCCACAGGCGGCCGCTTTAACTGCCACATCGGCGTCGCCCGAGAGTGGTTTTGTTGTGTCCAATTATTATGACAATGCTGGATCGGATAATTCTCAGCTGCTGCAAGCGTACGCTGAGGAGGAAGCACAGCGTCTAGAATTCGAAGCGGAACAGGAGAAGCAGCAATATGTTCTACAGCAGCAGCAGCAACACCAGCAGCAGCAGCAGCAGCATTTGTTGGCTCTGCAGCAACAGCAACAACATCAACAACTACAACAGCAACAAGAACTGCAGCAGCAACAGCAATTGCATCAACAACTAAAAGAACAACACTTACAGCAACAGCTACAAGACCAACAACTACAGCAACAACTACATGAACACCAACTCCACCAACAGCAGTTGCAGCAGCAGCAGCAACGTCAACAACAACAACAACAACAACAACAACAACAGCAGAGTCATCATCAACAACAACAGCTAGATCCAGCAGCTGCCGCTTTCCACGAACACCAACGTTTAGTCCACCAGCAACTAGGCGACGACACTCCGCTGCGGATATTCGTGCCCGACGATGAAGTTGCCGGCGAAGCGGTAAGCTATGCACATATTGAAGACTATATACCTAATGAAAATGTTTATTTCAATTTATATTTAAAATAATATTTGGCTTCACAATGTCTATTCCACTTTATTAGCGCCTGCAAAAGCGTTCTGATGTAGTTAAGAAAGGAACTGTCGAGGATGCGAACACATCAAACGATAACACAACAGCCGACGATGATCTATTCGAGGTATCTTCGTCCGTTGAAGTGTCTAATGAGAACCAAAAAGATGAACACACGACTGACAATGAGTGAATGAAGCTGCTGTGATGCAGCGAAAACTTGTTGAAGAAATAAAAAAAAGCAAATTAACGAATATATGTAAAAAATCATATGTATATTATAGTTTAGCATAAAAAATTATTTATTTATTTTATATTTATAATTGGTATTTTTTATAACTGATAACTGAAGGAAAAGTGAAGTGAGGGAAGTAAAAGAGAATTGAACGAAAATTCCAAAGATAATTGTATTTGGGAGCCACTTGCAATAGCAAGCAAAGCACAACCATAGCTGCCTTTAGTGATCATTGCTAATTCTTCAATAGCCGGTTCTAGGCAGACGGAGCGAACCCAAATTTTTATGTCAACTCGGCTACCACCACATTAACATATGTTTACTATAACATTAGATCGCTTGACCGTACGCTCTTCTCAACTTCTCTCGTTTGAAAATCGATCCCACTTTATTTGCGTGGAGAACCGCACTTATGTTACGCCTCCAGCAATGCATATTATAAGAAACAAACCAACTATTTGATACCTAATTGTAAACACGCACAATTTAATAGGACTTAATCGAATAACAACTACAAAATATATACATAATCACATTCAATGGGTATCAGCATTCCATATATAACATACAGTCTGTTCCACGCGCTGCTCTTGTAGAACACCCAAATGTCTCAGCATCACTATTCGATTCTGTTGTTTTTTATCCAGCATCTTCTGAAGTTGTTGTGAAATATCGCCCGCCGTAATGAAATTGCGACCTGAAATAAGTTAACAGTCAAATATTAACGATTTAGACTGGCTATTACTGCCAAATACCTGGAACATAGGAGGACTGTTGATTATACACTTTCCATAATTCCAAATTATGCCTATTGCGCACTGTACCTCGCTGGCGATGTATTAGTTGATACTTTTTATTAAAACACGGCACTATAACTGTCTCTAGAAAGTTGCGAAGATCGTCTACAGACTCACGACCGCGCATATATCTGAAAATTCGTTGTGAAACATTGACACAAATTTTAAACTATAAAAACATAATAAATAAATCCTTAAACACGTTCATAACACCCTATCACCAGTATGATAATTAGTGATTAATATAAAATAATAATTGACAACCACAGCTTTACTTTATAGCTGTTAGAATGGAATAGAACATCATAAAATAATAGTATCATAAAATTGAGTTTCACTCACTTTGGTATTGACTCAAACAGTTCTGGTGTTATATGGTATTCGAAGTCCAAAAAAGTGAAGGGTATAGGATTAAGATTTTTTTGTTTCACTAATGGGGATTCCTTATAACTGCTTAATGTAAGCTTCGGTGTTACAGCATTCTGCAAAAGATAAATTATTGAATCAATCCGTTAAAGTTAATATCAAGTAACTTACACAACGCAAATTTAGATGATCTAACCCCTTTTCCAATGCCGCTATAGGCTTTCTTTCTGTAGTTCGCGGCGCATTTGAAGCATTGAAAGTGGCTAGCACTGCATGCTCTCTCTTTTGAGCTTCTTCAAACTTCCTGCGACGTTCCGCCAACACATACTCTAAAATAGCACCTTGCTGCCTTTGCATTCGAACTATTAAACGACCATGTTGTTCATCCAGTTTATTAATGTCGTCGTTAATCGCCTTTCTCACATGATCCATAAGTTTCTGTAGCTCTTTTGTTTCTTTTATTAATTGGGAGGAAACGTCATGAACTTTTTCGCGACGTAAACTTAGCGCAATGAAATTTTCAATCAATGTTATTTTTTCATTAATAGCAGCCTTAAATTCTTCCATGTTATTGTCAATTAAATGAAACTAGTAATAAGAAATTATTCGATAAAGTCGCCAGCCGGTCAGAAATTCAATTTATCTTTCAAAAATAATAACTTCAATACATAGGGTGAAAACGATGCTTAAAACGTGTATAATGCTGCCACGTAAGCGAAATATTCCCAATAAAAATAAACCCAGATATTGTAATAATATTCAAATATATACCGAACATTCAATAAAATCCATAAATTTCATCAATTATTACATCTTATTTTTATCCTCAACAATTAAATAACATAGCACCTTTCACCTATTTCGAATATAATAAATGCACGTTTATGATCCTCTGGTTCATACGTTCTTTGTTTTACGATCTTTTTCGACCCCATATGTTCACAATAGTGGTAACCGCGTTGTGAACTAATTATAAGTTAATTCCAATTTGAAAATGCCATCAGTTTTCATATTTGGAGTGCAGATAAAATAAAAACTCTCAATGTATTAAATGAAATATTGTTGCAGATTTGCCCAAACTATTGTTATATGCTGCAAATTTAATGTGTAGATCAACTGTTTAATAGCATGGATCGCACAATAATTGCTGTGCAGCGTGCAGAAGAACGAGAACTGAGTGAAAAGTTGTACAAGAAACTGCGCGGGTTGGGTCTATTGCATCCCCAAACAGATGAACTTCAAATATGTCTTAACGAAGAAATGTTCATGAAACCAAACCCTCAAGCCTTTTTTCATGTTATGCGTTATTTGTTTTGCTTATTGGATGCGACTGAGTTCAAAAAGCGCTTTTATTGGCCTATCACTGATAAACGTTCAGAGGCTAATTTCCGCACAAGCACTGTTGAATACTTAAAATATATAAATGAGAAACACAAACTACAATGGGGTGATATTAAATCATACTTGGTTGTAATGCCAGGAGGTAAGAAATTCATAATATTCCTTTTGGATTTGGTTGCATTCGTTGTGCAAGAACAGATACGATTTCGAGAAAAGCTATTAGGTGCCGATGTTGAAGTTGGACATTTAGCTGATCTAAATCTAAAGCGTATGCGAAAACAAAATTCGTTTTTCAAGGATTATGCCTCAGCTTATATAAGCAATGTAGATCAACAAATAGTGCAATTACGTGAGAAAACTCAGCAGCTGGAAAAAATATATAATTCATTGGCGGAAGAAACGGGTAGGAGTAAAACTGAACTATGCAGCAATCAATTTATTGCCTTATTTGAAAAAACAAATCAGGAAATGTTCCAAGAAAATTTTGCCAAAGCAACGGCCATGATTCGTAGGTTGGAAGAACCAATTGTCGAATTAAAAGAGCGAATAGATAAATTTCAATTGAAAGAGTCGGAAATGAAATACGATAAAGCTCGAGTGCGCCACGCTCTTCAAAAAATTACTGACACAATGCCGGCAGAAAATACGGAACACTCAGGTGTGTGTTTTATTGGGTGTTTTGGGTTTAAATTAAAATAATTTATTATTACTTTCAGAAGTATTTTTACATCCCGGTGTGAATGTCCTAGACGATGTCAAATTAAATGAACTCTTAACTGCTTTTAACCTTATCCAACCCCTATTAGAAAATGCTTTCGGTGAGGTGGAACAAACTAGAACCTCTGGCGAACTTGTCCAAGCAGAGTTAACCGCACTCAAAACCGAATTCCACCAAATAGAAAAGAAGGTTACAGGTTTCCAGTTATCGCTGAATTCGCAAATGAAAAAACATACAAACCACCGTAAACAAACATCAGAACATATTAGCGATGACTGCAACTCGCTAATGATGAAATATGTTTACACGCCACCAATCAAACTGGAAACGATTAGCACCGGCCGTTTGGATAATATGCGTTTACCACTTTTTAATGATATACAAGCTAAAATTGCCCCCGATTCATTATGTGGTAATGTTTCAGGTATATTCTGATTTTGAATCAAATCATTATATTTAATAAGTATTTTTCACAAATTCATAGTTTTGCCCCGTTCTGCACGAAAAAAAAATATTAAAGACACTTCGATCGATTTGAATAACACAATGAACAAGTCCCGCATTATTGATTCCACACAGCTGCTCCGTACTATTCATAAGGGCACTGGGCGTGTTCAACGGCTAAAATCCCAAAGTAATATATCCGCTTTATTAAGTACTGGTTGGCGGGAACGTCAAAATATCTTTCATAACGATTTGGAGTCCGAACCAGTTGTTTTAACTGAAAAAGGCGTTCAATCTAATGATTTAAATGCAATTGTCGACCGCTCAGCCGACATTGCCAGTAGTATTCATCATCTCAGTGGACAACACGCTGCTGTTTCACCCTACACACCTTTTAATTCTAATGACCGGACACGTATCGCACGTACACAACTACTCGAAGCGATGAGCAGTAGTAGTGGGAGTGGTGGAGGGGCAAAAGCTAAAGTTTTGTATTCTAGACGGCTTTCAGCTTTGCAGATGATGCAAGGGGATTCAATGAATATCACCAATATGAGCACAAGCCCTTCTGGGCGACTAGATGCGCTCGTACCGACACCAGTTGAATTCACTGACATGCCAAGACTCAAGTTGAACGACATCACAATGCCGGAAAATACAAATTTCTTTGACGTAAGTCGGATTCACATACATATTTAGCTCTAGAATTTATATTTTATTGAAAAGTGTTGATTATATCCTCTAATTGTATATACCTATAGAAAACTGATGAGCGTGTCACCGCTGTGCAAATATTGGATTTATCTTCCAAATGTGTACTAGAAACAGAGAATGAAGAAAAAATTAAATTAAAAGGTGAAAATTATCAAAATATGATTATTACCCCGAAATGTACACAACCCAAAACTCGGCAGACGCCGATACAATTTATGGCCGATGATGATAATTTATTTGATATAAGCGATACCGTATTAAATGATGTTACAATGTAGTCAAATACTCAGAAACTATTTTTTTTTATACGTACATTCATACATATACATATATAAAACATGCATAGACACATTTCATTTGCTATTTTGTGGTTTGTATTTTTTATATTTCGCTTTCCACATTACTGTTTGGTAATAAACTAAGTTTTGTCTTTAATTAATAGAAATTTGGCTTGATTGATTTAAGAAATGCCTCTCCAAAACTTCCCTAATCTACCTACATAACTTTTTTACTCTGTGATAAATGCTGCCTTTTGTTTGGGTTTAAATTTAATATTATCCAATTCTCGGACGATCGGTTTTATGTGTGGACTTAAATATGGTCTTCGATTGAGCTCCATAGTGGCTTTTGATTTTTTGTAATTTAGTATATTCATAGCATTTTGACGCTCTGCGTAATACATATCGTCGTAAGGATTGACTTTATTTTCCGAAATCGTTTCGCCTGTTTTACCATCTCTTATCGTTTCTAAAGTGCTGTTTTCTTTGGCATCACTCTCCGACGTTGTCTTTGCTTCGCTGATCGTTGCTGACTTTGTAGCATCATCGATGACCATTCTTTGCATAACATTGCGCAACTCCTCCCGTATTACATCTGTATTGATTTTGAATTTCTTCGCCTGCAGGTGACGTAATTTTGGCACAGTCTGCAATACCGTAGAAATGCGCTCTTCCAAATTGGTGATACGTTGTTCGAGTATTTGAAAATTCTCGACGATTAACTTATTCTTGTCTGTCTCATTTAACATTTCAACAGTTACTTCAATCTCTTGATTTTCTTCCGGCAAGGATTCTGCGCTGACCGTTTGACTTTTACTTTCGATTTGCACTTTCTCTCGTAGACAGCGCTCAATTAGCGCATCGATCTCTTCTTTGCGTATGAACTGATCGGTAACGCATAGTTCTTGCAAAATGTTTTGCACCTCTTCGCGCACTAAACATGTTATCGAGAATGTGTTGTAGAAGTTTTTTTCCGAGACGCTAGTGCTCGATTGGGAGCCGTTAAAATCCATCATTGCATTAACCACTTGTTGGGTCAGCGGTATCAAACGTTGTCGACTGTTCTGTGGCGTGCGATGATCGATAGCAATGCTGCTTAAGTACTCTTCTTCAACTGGCTCAGTATACTGATCCTCTAGCTTTTGCTGTGTGGAAAGGAAGCCGCTTTCCATAAACTAAAAAAATTACGCGATGTTCGCTTTGTTTACCGTTCGCTTCTCTAAGGGTTTGTTATTTGATTTTCAATATTTTTTCCAATGTTTTTAAACTTTTGGCACACTTAAAATTTTGCTTATGAAATATGAAGACAAATAATTTTTAATTTATAAACACGCTTTCAAGAGTTAAAATTTATTTCATTTTCTTATGTAAAAAGCAAAGCTACTTGTATACTCAGTTGAGCATAACGCCGGGCAAGTTGGGAACATGCATACTGTTCACATGTTTGATGTAATCGCAAGCGCCGCGATCGCATCACTCATTGACTTTCCTATGGGGGAAATGTCCACCCGTCCTCTTTAACCGCGCTATAGAGGATGAAAATATGAAATGAAAATTCCAGTTCAATTCCAATCTCCTAGGGATTTAACTTTAGTTTGCTAAGTGTATCAAGTCGATAAAAAAAAACCGATGTGCAAGAAGCCACTCGGATATAGCAATCATCTGAATTATCAAACAAACTTGTTTAAGCCGACCAAAAAAAAAACAAAAAGAAAAATAAGATAAACAAGTTTAAAACACATAAAATACTGTACCAACAACTCAATGATCTTTATTATGAATCAACTCGTCAAATTATTAATGAAGTTATTCTATTTAAACAGTTCAACCCTTATTTGTATAAAAAAAAAAAATAGTCAACAAACGAAATCGGAACAATCTCCACAAATGGAAGCTGCAGCTGTCCTTTCAGTGCTTAAACTAGTAATCAACTAGTTTCTTCAGCTTCGGAGGTGCCGATATGACAATACGGTTCCTATTACTACTATTTGTATTGTTGCCACCGCTGCTGACAGCTTCTTGTCTGCTACTAGGTACATCGCGTTGATGTCGCTCTTTGTCCCTATCCTTCTCTCTTTCCCGATCTCTGTCTCTATCACGCTCACGATAACGTTCCCGATCCCTATTCCTATCACGCTCCCTTTCCCTATCTCTAGCACGATCGTGATAGCTTTCACGTGAGCGTGGATCATTTCTTGAATGTGAACGTCTGCCCCGTTCCCGTTCCCGTTCCCTATCCTTATCCCTTTCCCATTCACGTTCGCGTTCATCGTAACCTTGTGTGCGTTGAT
Source organism: Bactrocera minax (assembly GCA_021498325.1). Taxonomy (NCBI): domain Eukaryota; kingdom Metazoa; phylum Arthropoda; class Insecta; order Diptera; family Tephritidae; genus Bactrocera; species Bactrocera minax. The sequence continues at coordinate 368,976 of JAKEEE010000127.1, read as the reverse complement.
GACGCGACGCACGTTCACGACTGGTATCACGTTGCCAGCGAGAACGCGAAGCACTGCGACGTCTCCGCCTCGAAGCGCTGCGACGATTACGCGAACGTGAACGAGAGCGCCGTTCAGTTGCAGCTAACCGCTGCAATTGATAATAGGACTGACTACGACTGCGCGACCGATGCGATCGCTCTTCACGACTTTTACTACGTGGCATAGTTCTAGCATGAACATGTGACATTAACGAATGGTATTGGTCGTGTGACTGTTCATCTTTCCCACGACCGGCAGCTTGCTGATGACTCTGTGTCGATTCCTTTTCCGCTATAGGAACAGAGGTGGGCCCGCTGCTCACCGATTTGCTGCGACGTTGTGATGGCTGATGTGAGGATTTTGCAGCACCCGAAGCATCACTATCGGAACCCTTACCGCTTGATGGCGTACCGTACCGATGGCGTAGCTCACGTTGCCTGCAATATATGTACATCAAACGCAATAAAAATAGTATGAATAAATAGATGAGGTAGGAATGTGGTAAAACACGTTTACAATATAGACTACATAGCCTGCATATTAATATCATTTACCTTCGTCTTAGTTTCAGGGCCATTTCTCGCATCTCATCCTCTCGTTCTTGTTGCAGTTGGCGTTCACGTTGCCATTTCTCGATTTCAGCACGTTTATCCGCTTTGTCTATATGCACATACATAAACACACGCACAGCAAATATGAGTCGTGAGAAAGAAAAGTTGTATGTTTGTATTTAGTGATATCTTCTGGAGATCAGTATGACGAAAAAAATTCAATTGTTTATACAAGTTTAATACTTACATTGCTTGTTAAGCAAATTTTGCATTTTGCGTTTCAGTCGTTCGCGCAAATTCAAACGACTGCTGCCCTGTGGCGCTGATGAAGATAATAATGAAGTCTGTAAGGAATCACTTTAAATGGTTAAGAAAAGCACAACCAGTTTTCGAATTTTTAAAACTATGTACTATATAAATTCTAGTTGAGGTCAACGTCCTTTCTTTAACAAAGACCTATCAAATTAAGAATGTCGAGGAATGTCTAGAAAAAAAAAGTTCATGTCAAAAGAAAAATGGTAAAGTGGTGGTGCATTAACCAAAAAATCATATAATAATGATCAGTAGAGAATGTTATTAAATATGTAAGGTAAAAATATAATACTGAATAATATTTAGTAGTTTTAAATTTACTTGATAACACCACTTTATACCTCACAGATTGCAATAGTCAACAAATAAAATGTCCAATCTCATCAAAGTCAATTAAATATCACTAATTTAAAACCCTATCTTCTAAAACGTTGTGGTCCATTTGTAAAACAAATTTGCTAAGTTAACACCCTATCCCTTGTCCATTGCGTTTTTATAATTTTATTATTATTCCGGCATTTCTCGATTTTGTGTTGCTGAAATTGATATGTTTTTTGGTGGTTCTTACTGACTTTGGTTTCGGTAGCATTAGAAAAACTTGGATTGGTTTTCGCCGGAGCAGTAGTGCAATATTTGCCTATTTGTTTACCAGTGGTTGACGCTGATGATGATGGCAAAGGGTTGGAACGTTCAGAGCTAAAAGAAAAAAAAAAACACAAAAAAAAACAAAAATATGTAAAAGTTAAAGTTCAATCAAAATCTTTAAATTATTATTATTAGGAAAACTCAACCCTAAGCACCAAATACGAGTTTGGTAATGTTTTTTATTTTGTTTTGCAATAACAGGAACCCACAAAACTCATACACATACGTGCAAATATGATCTGTAATTTTTCTTTCAACTTAGGCATAAACCGTCCGTATAGTATATATGTACATACATACATAATGTATGCATGAAAAAATCATGAATAAAATGTGGCTCAACTTTACCATATATGCATTCCTTGCGCGCATAACTTACGTAGTATCCACATCCATGCGTTCGTCACTGTCATTTCCATCGCCGCTGATTGGTGCATGATGTTTTACGTTGTCTTTATCATCTGCGTTTGTGTCTGATGCAGAGTCGCTGTCCGAGTCCGATGAGTCATCTCCACGTTTGCGTCCATAATAACGCTTAAGCGGTGGTGGTGGTTCCACCACTTGCGGTAATAAATTCGTGGCCACTGCACTATCAGGAGCTATTGTAGGTTGCGTGTTTGATCCCTTAGTGTCGGTTGGTGGTGGAGGTGGCGGCGGTTCTTTAGCCGCCGCGGCTACTGCGGTGGACATGGTAGTTATACGCGTTGATAACGGATAACTAATCATAGGAGTAGCAGCGGTGGCAACGATGGAGCTTGATGTTGCGACCTCCGACGTATTAATTACGGGTTGGACAAGGTATTTTCCTTTAGGTAAATTTTGTGAGATACCACCACTGCTGGCACTAGGTGGCATGGTAAGGGTTTTCGTGCGAGATCTTGAACGCGTACGTGTAAGCGGACGACGACGTTCCGATATCTCTATTTTTCTGTATTTAGAATTTTCTTTGCGTTTGCGTTCCGAGTGGCGGTTGCCACTTGAAGCGGAGCGACTACTGCGTCGTCTGGAGCGATGTGAAGAGCTGCTTGTAGATCTATAACGTCGTTTATGTGCTTCACCATGTCCAGTACGTGATCGTGAACGTGATCTTGAACATGAATCGGATCTTGTACTTGAACGTTTGGAGCGTCGTTTGTGTCTTGAACGTTCATAGGAAATGGAGCGTGACCTTCTATGCCAATGACGCCTGTTTCGACTTTGACTTCCCAAGCGTGAACGGGATCGCGAACGCGAATATGGTCGTCGTCGACGTTCCCTACTACGTCTTTTACTTCGACGACGGCTTCGACTTCGGCTACGTGAGCGCTTTCTTGAACGGCTACGTGACCGGCTTGTATGACTGGTTTTACCCATAGCTGTTGAACGTTTTGTACCTTCATTTAACTGCTTGAGCTTCTCCAAATTCTCCTTCACCTTTTGTGCATAGGTAATTTGTGGTGTTAACGCACTTGTTTTTGCTGACACACCAGCACAAGATTCCCCAAGAGTTTGTGGAGTACGCCCAAGACTGATTGAAATTTTCGAATGTGGCTGTAGTTCGTCTTCTCCTCCAAAGGAAGTAATGTATGTAATTTTTCCAGCATTGGGGTCTGGTGATGGTGAACGTGATTCACTCTCTTCGTCTTTATCTTTTTTCGCACCGGTATCTTCTTTCGCCGCGTAGCTAGGCGGACTAAATGGACGGCATGCAATGCGACGTTCTTTTTGCGCTCGGCGCTCCCTACGAGACTTTCGTCCACTTAATAGCATCTTTTCTTGCTCTTCTTCACGTGCAATACGTAAAGCCTCGGCCTCATCCGCATCTTTTGTTAGATAGGAGTAAAAGTCATTGCTTACCATGCCATAATTACGACCACAACCATTTAACTCATGTGCTTGTGAAGTGTCCAGCTTTGAAATGTCAATAGAAACATCCATATCCATATCTGAATCGGACTCTGAATCAGACCCTTTTTCAGATTTCCCTGTTGTTTTTTCTTGAGTCGAAGAATGAAAAGGATGACTACCTGATGCTGTCGGTACGACTCCTTCTTCATAAATATAACCGATGCTCACGCCACTCTTTGATTGTTTCTTTTTGCTGGAACTTCGTTCGATAGCTTCCAATTGAGCATTTGCACCAAATTGCTCTTCTAAGTACAGTTGATGTAGGAATTTTTCTTCCGTTACGTTTAGAAAATCATTCTGGGCCAAAATACGATATCTTTCATAATTGCATTGACGTTCATCCACGGAGAGTTCAGAACTGTCGGCTTCATTTACTTTTGGTATCGCCGGAATATAATCCAAATGTGCACGTACATCGAAGCGATCGATTAGATTATCCTGTTGTCCTTGCCAGGGCACACTACAAAATACAAATATCGAGTACGTAATTATAATAATATTTTTCTATTATAATAAACACTGAATATTTAATATAATAATTGAAGACAAATAAAAAACGGATATTTCCGAAATATGACTTGCATGATGGCGGCTCCATCTCCGGCGGCAGCTGTAGCTGGATCGAGATGAATTTTACACCGACGGCCATGTACTTGAATGAACTGTGTAGGGTCCGCTTGCTGCGTAAGTAATAATTTGAAATTATATTATCTTAATTGTAATATAAGACATCACACATTTTTTTCATACACTTTCGTCACTCACAATTTTTTCGTAAAAATCCTGTCGACGCTCCGCACGTTTACGGTAGTCTACAATCATACCCCGTATGCGGCGTTCTTGCTTGCGAGCCTCATGCCACATTTTCCACAAGTATATGCTTTTGAAAATGTGTACTAGATGGGTTCTTCGAACTTAAAATCGGTGTGACATACGATAGGCTTTGTCACAATAATTGCACCATCGAGCAGAATCTTATAAAGATTAAAATCCTTTTTCGATGGATATTTAATTTTACCTCAGATATACGAAATGAAGAACAAAGTAGTTTGACGTTTATTTGACATTCTCAAATTACCGCCAGCAGACTGCCTGCCGGCTTAGACGGTGCTGCCGAGCAAAGTTGAAGGTGAAAGTTGAGGTGAAAAACCAAAAGGAAAATAATTTATATATACCTTAAACGATCAGAAGTTCCATATTTATCAACCAAATACATATGTATATATTGCGATTTACAGATCAATATTAAAATTTAAATACTTTTTTGCTACGTTGCAATAGGTTACAGAAATTAAACAACAAAATACAAATATATACATAAATTCTAAATGATTCAGTGTGAAGTTACAGAGTAGTAATCTTACCAAACGTTAAAGCAAATTGGTTGAGTAGCGACAACTCTGAAAGGATATTAATGCTTATTCTTCCAGTTAAGTTGTTTACATTTGCGTCAACGTCCTTTTCATTTCATTTTTGGTCATAATTTTTTTAGTATTTGTTTGTCACATCGATTTTCATAAATTTACTTCCGCGGAATTATAATTACGTTCGTTATCCTTTGAAGTTTTTTAAGATTTATTTTTTGCAAATAATGTCAAAAAAACGTTTTTATAATTTTCCTGAAATGATATCCAACGATCCTCACGAAGAAAATATAGCATTATCAGTGTCAAACAATAATCATAATGAAGAAAATAACGAAGACAACGAAGACGATTCTGAGTTCCTACAAGATGTTCCTTATTCATCTAGCAGCCTTGACCGCAGTTCAATAGGATCAATACCATGGGCTGACGATGCCATAAAACAGAATCAACTAGATTGGGAGCAAGTTGAGCGTATGTTATGTGGCGAAGAGGCGTTACCAGTGGAACCAGATTTGCGTAACGAGATTTTAGAATGGCAGACGAAATTTCCACAACTAGTAGAAAGAAAAGAACTACGGGCAACTGGAGAAAAAAACTTTGATAACTCAAAAACTAATAACGGTCTAACTCAAAATATTGATGAAGACTTGATTTCACATTTGACTTTGAACAGTTCTGATGATGAAGAGAGGTATGATGATCTGGCTACGCCCACTACAATAGCACCACGACGGAACGAAACATTAGAAAGCCAATTTTTAGGAAGAAAGAGTGCCATAAGTAAATCATACGCAGACAGGCTTTCAGCCAAAATGGCTTTATTGCGTGTGACAGCAATACCACTACGTCCGAAACATCGAAATGATTCTATTAAAGCAATACCACAAAAGACTTCAACAAATCGAGAGCACAGCGGTACATCTTGTCCTTTACGATTAGGAAAAATATCAACAAGTAGGCCTCAATCGACTATACAATCGCCCGGACTGCTTCACAAAAATAAGCTTTTTGACACACAACACCGTTTTCGTATGCCTCCAATTCTGAATGTATTGGAAAGTAAGCGACGTTTTCGGGATTTGGCGTCAAACAAAAGTTTTGTGCAACTGACTCACGTGAAAGCACCTCACGCTAAATCTGCTGCAATAATAAGACAGCCAGATAATAATTTACCAATTGGTCATATACCGCGTGCTACGACAATTTTTACGGGTCATCAAGCTGTGTGGCAGAAACCGCTAATTGCTTCTCGCGTAAGTAGTAATTTTTTCAACAATCGAAATGCCATTATATTGCCTTCCCTGCATGCAAAAGGCATCAGCGCTCAACAACAGCGTCGAAACAGTACAACATCCAGCACAGGAGCTGGTACAAGGACACAAAGCTTATCGAACTCCAATGTAGGTTCTTCAGTTAACAGCAGTGGTGACTTTAATCTACGACCACAGAATGCTGTGGATCGTTTTGTGTCACGGTGGCAGCAAATCAATGCCAATACTTCAACTTCTACAGGAACTGTGTCAACCGGTCGCTCAATCTCAGCTGTTCATCATCATTCGCGAGCAGACGTCGGATTAAGAGAGTTGTATGTGCCATATAATGCCTACAAACATGATGGCTTCAAATAGCGATCACAGGCGTGGCGGTTGGTATAATTCGCCAGGATGTTCACAACACATGAAAAACAGTGTTTCGAATTCACGAAAATATAAATTGAACCTAAAAGCCCTTCTCATACCAATTGAAAATTATCTTTCCAACACATTTTCAATTTCTTTTAGATCGAGTTATAAAAGTAGTTGCAATAACTGCCAATATTTTTAATTTTCGAAACACTGTGCAACAAAAACTATACATACATTTGTACAAAAGAAATTATTCTTAACTCGTAATTTTGCAATGATAGAGCAAAAAAGGACCTGCTTTCTTTAATCACGTACTATAAATTGCAGTGCAATTAAATAAGAAATGCCTTTTAAGCGTTAAAGTTTTGTTAACGTTTAAAATAGAACTGTGGTGAAAATAAATTTTGAAAACAGTCTTGACGATCTGTTGATAAACTATAAAATATGTTTTATTTAGCTTAATTTTTAGACATTTTCAGGAATTTCAAATTGCTACAACATAATGATGAATTTTGATATTGAATTTCGATTTTAAAGATTGTTTTTTTTTTCATCACAGGACAGTGCATTAATCTTGTGAAATTGTAGAGGCGTCATATGTCTAATTAGTTGTATGTAGAATCTTGTGTACGCTTGCTTCAGTTAGGATAGACTTCTTAAGTTAACGTTCACTTATTTAGCGTCATTAATTGCACCACAATGAACATCATAAAGGAATTTTCACTTTAATTTACTGCTATTTGAAGATTGGTTACAATTACAATTTGAATTGTAAAATTCACATAAACAAATAACAGATTCTTACAAATTAAAATTATCCAGACGCAGTCTCCCATCATTTTCTGTTAAATACAAAATATCTGATAAACACTGCTCACTTATTAACTCCTCTACACGTTCGCACATCTACATATGACAATATGTAAAACAAAGAAATTACATAAATTATTGTATAAGCGTTTTTGATCACGACTTACTCCTTTAGCTTTTATTTCGCTCAAAACTTCCGGATGCTTGAAATTCGGTCCGAAATTCACAGTTACTGTGGCGTTTTTGTGAATGGATATGGTAGGGTAATAAGAACCACCGTATATATCTGTGAAAGCCACACCTTGTGATTTACCGTTTTTAAAATACTCTATTTTACTGCCTGGTAGAACTCGTAGACCCTTTAGTGTTTCTTGCACCTTATCCTTATCTTCATAATATAAATGTGACTTAAATTTTACAAGAGGCTAGAAACAAAAATTACATAAACATATTTTCCAACTCTCGTGTATGCATATATTAACAACATACTCTGTCCTTAAAGGTATTGGGTAAGTAGTTGGTGTCTGTTTCATCCGGTAAATCGATTAGAAAACCCAAAACATCACCTTCCGCATAAGCGTCACTATAGTGTTTTCCATGGCTTTCATGGAATCTGGTTCCTTTTCGTGAACGCCATGAATAACCGAATTTGTCATAACCGAGAGGCGCTTGTAGATTGCCATACTCTTGACCCCAGCCCAAACGTGTTGCAGCACCCTCTGGCATTTCTTCAACAGCAGCTTCAAAATACCAACGCCCACGATTCACAGCTAAATTATATACATATGTACGTTAGTAAGTGTACATATAATATGCAATCATTACGAATAAGCGAAAATGTCGCAAATAAGTGCATAAAAACAAAAACGAATAATTGAAAAAATTATTATGCTAACTTACAATGTGTAGCCCGTACCATGCAGTATCCCTTCTCACCAGTAACAGCTAAACGATCTTCGGAAATTTTCAGTTGCGGTGCTCGATCATGCAAAGCTAATAGGACACAATTTGGTACTAGAGTTCTATATAACCAGCCCGGTATTGGTTTGCCAGCCCAATCAGAGCTTTCGTCAAACTCTTGCCGGAATGGAGCATGCGGATCAGGTTCAGCTAAAATGTATCGGTAGCCATCCTTGTTGAAGGGATGCTCCAAAGGGTAACCATGTGCTGGTAGCTTCACATTCGCAGTTAAATCAGAACTTGGACGACCCTTTTTGCCTGTAGGTCCAGAGTCGTTACCGGGAAGCTTTCGTTTGTTTTGACGATTATTCTTCGTCAAAGAGGAAGCTAGGAGTAGGTGAGAAATGCATATAATAAACAATAATTAAAAATATTTTGACCTGAAATTTCTACACATAATTTGACGCTCGCCAATGGAATAAGGTCATGTAGAAGCGCAACAGTGGCAATGGAATGTGTGCAAATCAATATTCGAATATTCAATAGAACGTGGCCATTGAGCTTCAGTGTGGACGATGTTCTAGGTTCTTACTTATACAATTCATAACTCAAAAATTATACGAAAATTATGACTCATTGCTCTACGAATTGTAAATAGTAAACGAAGTGAAAATAAACAACCTAATTACACAAGTCCTTAAGGAAACATTTTCACAACTTGAACAATCTACTTCAGAATCGGTCAATCAATTTACCAATCAATCAATGCTTTTACGTACTTTCTTCCTCGCGATGCGATACCGTGTTGTTGTCCATATACTCGGAAAGTTGCAACTACGTGCGCAGCAACGGTAGCAGCTACGACAGCAGCGATAAAAACGAAGCGTCCAACCGAATCGATATACATATGTACAACACAACAGCTCTAACTACTATGAAAGAAATTTACATACATACACATGCATACATATACAAACATGCCTCATAGCAGAACAATTGTTATAGCGGATACCCGCAGATTTGCGAACAATGCAGCAGACTTCTGGCACGTAATAAACGTTCCGCTGCCACCTTTCCACCCACTTTGATTTTTCCCACGAAAGTCGATGGTGGACCTCGCCCCAAAGTGACAAAATGCATTTGGAAACAAACTACCATCTCAGTAATCAATCACAATCACAACAGTACGAACACATAAATAGAAAACTATTTTAAACGTTAATTGATTTAGACATTTAATCAGTAAATAAGCTAAAAAATGGAGGGGAAAATAAAAGAGTTGACACGGTTTTTAACCTTACTATGAATTAAACACGAATAAGTTAAACATATCGACGCTCATAGACACGACGTGGTATTGATAAACATTGCAATATTGACCAAAATTAATTCTGTTTTAATATGCAAAAATTAAATCCTCAATTAAATAGTAATAAAAACAATACAACAATCTAATCAGTGATGGCATGCAAAATGAGCTCATTTGGACACAAAAGAGAATTTTACTTAAGAGCGAGTGAGAGTAAAGCACGCGAAATATGGCACAAAGCAACTAGTAGAAAAGTGTCCGCAAATTACATTTCGTCATATTTTTCCTGTATACAAACGCTTAAATTATTTTACAAATTACTCGCACTGCACCAATCCATTCACGCACTTCTACTTACTTGTCCCGTGACCATCTTCGGATGTTCGTAGCAATCCGCCCTTACCCATGGAATCGTAGTTCGGTTTAATTTGTGCTAGATCCTGTGTGACCAAACCAAACATGGCTCCAGCTTCAGCATTTTCCTCGTAAGTGAACAAAGTATTTACATCTTTAACTAGTGAACGTTGCACCGTGGAGTACCTAACATAGAAAAAAATTCTTACTAATATTTTTTCTTACTTATTGTTACTTATATACTCACCAAGATTGCGTGACACGTCGAGGCATTGTAGTCATGGCCTCCCAATATTGTTCTATATATGGTATAATTTCTTTGTCTTTGCTAAATAGGAACTTTGCTTTACCTTCCTTCAGCGCATTTTGTTGCATATTAGCTATGGCAGTGATACACATTTGTGGTATTGCTGTAAACATTCAATATTAAATAGTGTACTATTTCTAAAAATTTCCACTCCACTTACTGGCTTGACTCTTGCGGAAAACTTCAAGTCCACTTTGTGAGCAATTCTTACATACGAACATATAGTTGGAAATGAAAGGCACTAACTTGCCCAGTTGGTAGCCGATACAAGACTCATGAAACCAACGACTGCAATTGGCGCATAATAGTTCCACTATGTTAAGATTACGTTCTTTGCCACTGTCATATTAAAAAAAGAAATAAAATTAACTAACGAGTATGTTTTTTGTTTGTAAACTTTGTCCTTGCGTTTACCAGTAGCAAATGCCGGCGCTATTGGCGCCTGCAGCAGGTTTCTCCTCCCGTGCAGTTTCAGCTGCACGTTCACTGGATGCATACTCCGAGGTTGTTTCGGACTGTGAATTGGTATCAGCTTGTATTTCATCCATATTTCTGTCGTAATATATTAACTGGCTTAAAAACAGAGCCTTACACCAATTAAAAAAGAAAAAAAGTTGAAAAAAAGCGTCTGCAAATGTTTTCGAAAGTAGGTATGCAATTAGAGACGGAGAGTAATTGGATAAGTATGTTCAGTCAGTACTATGTACCAATGATATTTGTGTTGGCCTGTGACAAATAATTTCATATTCGATTTTTTGCCTCAAATAGCTCCAGTCTGGTGTATTAGTTGTTAGTCTATATATAAATAATGAATTTAAAAACATACCATAACTCTGCTCTTTTGTAAATTATTTTATATCTGCAATAAATATTATAGTTCCATTATCAATTGTGCTAAATGTACCACAGTGCATATTTTACCTTAATGGCGAAAGTGACAACACTGTTTTTTTCTATTCACAATGAATATATTTTTCACTCCAGTGGCGATGTACTTTCTTTGTGTAGTGGATGCGAAATTCGTGGTAATTCAATTACAGTTTACATATTTTACAATTCCAGTAAAAAGTTGAGAAATATTGTTAAAATAAAAACGGCGTGCATCAAAGGTTATGAATTATGATTTTTATATCTAACGTGTTGTACAATATTGATTTAAAGTTAACACTTTGTCACAGTGAAAATCAATATGTTCCAGAGTAGCAAATGAGACTCCCGGTGGGGCGTCTGGGGCGTCTGGGGAGCATAAGTCCACGTTACTTTTTTCTTTGTGTACTCAACGGCATATACCATATGGGAGGCGTATGTGTCTACATCAGCATTGTATTTGCTCATGTTGGATGCTATGAATAAGCGCTATTGATTTTTTCGTTTTGCGTCAAAGACATTAGCAAATAATATCAGCTTTATATAAATACTTGTGTTTTAATTTTTTCCCTAATTTACATAAACATTTTGTATCTGCGGAGAAATTGGTTGATATTATAAATTTTTAAATATGCTTAAGACGTTAGAAGAATTACAAATAATTCATAAAATGGGACATTAGGAGCTGTAACATGACCGCACCAACGATGAAGAAGTATATGATTCATAATCATCAAAGGAAGTTAACAAATCGTTTATATGCAATATACACGGGAAATTTTTTGCTTATTACTGCATGTATATAATGGTTATCGGTCTTTTAGTTAATTAAAAAACCAAAACTAACAAATTCATTGAACCACGAACCAAAATTATCACTTATCGAAAGATTTGGTATGTTGAAATTTTTAATGGTAGCTCTGGAATATCATATATCTTATAAACAATTGCCGTATTAATTTACCCCCAACACATTTTTTCTTTTAAATTACCACATTACCACTTGTGTTTGCAAGCCCCAGACAGTGCCATATACTTTAGAGAAAATTTATTAAATTAAAAGAAAAAATATTATATACATATGTATATATATAAGTGTGAACCGCTGATGCTGTGTAAATGAAAGAGAATGTATTATAAAATTGTATAAATCTAATTATATAAAATGCCTTCCAAAGGCTTATCGCAGTGAGCGATAAGAACAATTACGAATAATGTATTCAAAACCTTTATTAAAAGTTTTTGTAGCGCATATCATTTCGTGTGTAAATACAAAAATTTCGATAATTAAAACAGTTTTTCTTTTAGAGTTTGAATCTCCGGACTAAATTATTAACGCTTCGAAAAGTGCGCCACTGAGGTAGAAAAACTACTTTTTGAATAGTGTTTGTTGTTGTTTTGACCGAAGCAACAACAAGATGGGGTCGTTATTCCGTAGTGAAGAGATGACTTTGTGTCAACTCTTTTTGCAGAGTGAAGCGGCCTATGCTTGCGTGTCCGAATTAGGCGAATTGGGTCTGGTACAATTCAGAGATGTAAGTGGTTGTAAACTTATCATATGCATTATGTGTAACTTATGTATATTATATCTCAGCTTAATCCCGATGTAAATGTTTTTCAACGCAAATTCGTCAACGAAGTGCGGCGCTGTGACGAGATGGAGCGTAAATTGCGTTACTTGGAAAAAGAAATCAAAAAGGATGGTATACCGATGTTGGATACGGGTGAAAGTCCAGAAGCACCTCAACCCCGAGAAATGATTGATTTGGAAGTAAATATGCTTTCAACTTTCTTAATTTTACAACCCTTAACCTGAACTACATATTATTTTTTCAGGCCACTTTTGAAAAATTGGAAAACGAATTGCGTGAAGTTAACCAAAATGCGGAGGCATTAAAACGCAACTTCCTGGAATTAACTGAATTGAAACATATTTTGCGCAAAACACAAGTTTTCTTCGATGAGGTGAGTAGAGCAAAAAAGCCGTATGCTAACATATATTTTTTTTATTATTTCAATGATATGGCATAAATATAAATTTAGGTACACGGTCTACTAATATAGTTATTTCCTAACTTTTTTTGGTTTATTGTAATGAAACATAAATTGAACATACATAAGCAATTTGTTGTATTTTTCCAAAAAAAATTAATACCTTTTTAAATAATACACTAATTAAAAACACTACAAATGGTAATTGATATACTAATATGCATATCTATTCAAAGTATTAAAATCATATAAAATGAAATGCTTTCTTTCCCACCCTCTTACACTACTATTATATACGATAGTGAAAAAAATATGTGAAAATCGCAATATGCTTTTTTGGAGCTTACTACCATTGTGTGGATCCATACAAGATGATAATTTATATTCACTGTTGTGTAATGAAAATCCACTCTTAACTTACATTTATCCGTTTTTGTATAGTTGCGGTGTTTCTGAAAACCACTTAATATCTGGTTTATTTGATGATCACATTGTGCACAAAGAAACCTGCATTATCTCTACACACACTTAAAATAATTAAATGAACGTTATAATTGCCACCAAACCATTTTATTAGTCAAGTTACACCTACACACATATGTATGTACCTACAATGAGAAGAAATCGATCAGTCCATATATTGTATTTATACCTAAATACATAAATAAATATGTATTGAACTAAATTTCTTATATAAAAATAGTTGAAACCCCCTTCATTTTCACACGCCCTTACCACAAGAAAACCACAAACCAGCAGAAACACATTTCCGCAGTATTAGTAACACTATTTTTATACAAATAATATGTGCATTTTATTTCTTTTATTGTGCGGTTTTAGAATCCTTTCCGACTCCTTATATACTTCCGAAAATTTCTTTTTTATTTTTAGTTTTTTTTTTACTCTTTTGTTGGTTTGGTAATTTTTAAGGCTTAATATAGTTTGTATATAATTAGTTATCATTCTTTCTCCTCTTTGGATTACTTTGGCCTCTCAGTTAGCTACTTTACTTTTATTTTCATTTCTCTTGATAAACTGTAAATATGCACTGTATAATTATATTTAAAAAAAAGTAAATTAACATATTGATATATATCTATGTACATATGTATAGCGGTTTCGTATATAATTATCAAAAATCTTTTTGGTTTAAAGCACTGAAGTTTTTAAATATATGTTCTCTGAAAGTTATTTTCTGTATATTTTTTATTGGCAATCCTAATTAATTTATGTTTGTAATAAAAATAATAATTTTTGTATTTGCTGTATATTTTAAATGTACAAAGTTTTAGTTTTCATTTTGTATTTTGATATTGTAATATGTTGATTGATTTCGGCCTTGATACGTATTTGCTTGATAAATGAGTTAAACATTTTGAATGGATTTAATTCGAAAATGTCTTGCCTATAAGTTCCTATCTAGTGTATCGTTTAAAAAAGAATATGGAACAGCAAGCTATATTAAAATTCAATAATCGGTTATTCTGGTAATTTTGATTTAAAATTTTATTTGTTGGCATTTGTACTATAAGTGATAGTATTTATAGAAATGCTCAATTGAACTGGTTTTACATTAATTCTGTTGTTTGTAAATATTTCTCTTCATACAATTAAGTTCATTCTTTTTTTTTTAAAGTATCTTTAAGCTCTTACATTCGTTTAGATATTTACGAAAACTTACAAAAAAAAAAATATGCATTCAAAATTTTCTAATAAATTTACACTTACGTGTATATTTGAAAACACAAACGCACTGAAAACTATGAATTCAAAATATGCAAACACATCACGTTGAAGAACTTCCCTTTGAAAACTGCACTGAACACTATTTCTTAGTAATATATGCAACTTGCACACTTACATTGATCTTTATAAATTTATCACGAACAGTGCCTGCTTAAATCTGTTTGATTTTCTCAATTATGCTCCGCATTCCAAGCATAGTTCTGTTGTTTGTCTCATGCAAATAGCTGTTTATAAATTATTAGTTTAGGTAATTTTAAAAAGTTTTGATTTCAATTTCTGTTAAAACAATTTTTTCCTTTTTTGTTTGTTATTTTCCGTTAATTATTTCGAAACACCTGCGTTATGTTCATACGTTATCTGCAAATTAAATCAACCAAATAAAACCACCCGCACACATGCATACGAAATTACTCCGCAAACGTGCTACAAACAACAACATAAACAAATTTACAACATACGATACGCTATCCGCTTTGCACCTATATCATCCCAACAACTACAACCCTTTTCCCTACAACAATCAACTGTCCCGTCAACAACAATTCCCTTTCAACGTTTCGTGCGCACACAATTTTCGGTTATTTTGCGTTTGTGTATTGTAAAGACGGTGCCTACAGTTTCTTACAATACCTCCTCCTCCACTACTACATTTAAATCACGCTGGCGCTATGGACGGAGACAGATGGCCGACAATCAGAACGAGGATGAGCAGGCGCAGCTGCTGGGGGAAGAGGCTGGCATGCGCGCTAGTCAGCCTGGACAAAATTTAAAGCTTGGGTAAATATATGTAAAAACAAAGAAATTTAAAAAGAAAAATTGAAGAAAAAATGCTCAATGCAACAACAACAACGTGTTGTGCAAAGTTGCTTTCAAAAGTTTTTGTTAAATATTATAATTTTTCTATTTGCAAAAACTAAACTCAGAAGCGTTGTGTTAAAAGAGATGCATATCAAGAGTGAAATTTTGGTTGCAAATTGTTTACTGCACATTATTCACTTCACGTTAGCACGTTTGAATTTTTGCACCGCAAAATAATCTCTAATTCATTTTATATCGATTTACATTTTTTTTTTGATAATTTTTTGATAATTTTTTGATAATTTTGTTTATTTGTGTTTATTTTGTACGCTTATTTATGGTGTTTGGTTCATTTGTCCATCTATGTTGTTTAATCCAAATTGTATTATATATGTTTGTATACGTCGCTGTAAATACGCCCCCAATGCTGATAAGTATCTGAAGATATTTTAAGCATAATTGGAAAATGCAGTGCACAAAGCTACTTCCAACTAAGCGCAAAATGCCTAGATATTCACTTATACATATACATATGTATGTATATGTATGTATTTAGTAATGTAAATATTCGTATATGTATATATGTATAAGCGTGTGCGTGACTGTGCGCGCTCGCTGCCATCCTTAATCCTTACACTTCCTCACGTTCCATGGTCGCTCACCTATGTATACCTTGTCCTCGTCGTTATAAATTCTTACTCGTCGCAAACTCTTTACAAGTTGATGTGAAGATTCAGCTTTCGCACTTTCTGCCAAATAAAAATATATAAAATTCATTGGTAAATTCCAAAGATACTGATAAAAATGCACATATGATTTGTTGGCATTCGCTAGAGTCGTCACAATTACATACTCCTCATGCGCACATATACATACATGCATGTATATTGCAGACACCAAAGTTTGCACCAGCAATGACAGCTCTAGCTGCAGCTGCTTACATTGGTTTCCGGGCCTCCGGGCCTCCCAGCTGGTAAAGGTTCATCGAACTATAGCTAACTTGTTTCACAATCCATAGTAAAGTATATAAAGTACAATTTAACTAACAATTAGTGTCTTATTGCTAACAATACTACGAAAATTGATTATAAAACATTTAATATTGAACTGCTATGTGGTGTTGGTGATTAGTCACAGTTAAGGGTCAATTTGCATATGAATAACAGTAACTGTTTTACACATACAATTGCATCTACTTTTCCTATCTTGGCAATCAAAAAATATAGCATACAATTTGTATATTTCTTGAAATTTGTAGCAAGAGGGTGGTATCAATACCACAACTGAGTCGATGACACGCGCTTTAATCACCGACGAAGTGCGAACTGGTCACTCGATGGGTCCAGTTCAGCTTGGGTACGTATTGCTATTATAAAAGAGAAGAGAAAAATTTTTGCCAATGGCTTATACAACAGAAAATACTAGACTGTACATACATTAATAACATTACTTAATACTTTACTTATATACAAACATGCATACATGCAGTGGCTCGAAATGCAAACATCTCATATATTTATGAAATTAGAAAAACCCTTACAAATAAATTCTAAAATATTTGCGTCTAAATACAATATAATTACTACTATTTTGTTGTAAAAAAAAGTTTAGAAACGGGGAATTGCATCTGGTTGTTATCTTCAAGCTAAATTGGCGTACAGAGCCAGCCTTAAGTGAAATGTCATTCAATCTAAATAGTTTAAAAAAAATGAACGCAACAAAATACCTAATGCTAAGCACATAGCGAAACGAAGAATAAATTGTCGACTGCCAAGTGAAAGAGTTAAATTGCGTACATCTTCGACTTCAGCTATTTGTTGCACTAATGCAATTCGAGCCACTGCATATAAACAACAACAACAATATTTACTATACAATATGAAGAATGAAAATAATTAAAAGTGCATAGTCAGAGAAAGTTTATTTTATTTTTTCTATTAGTCGCTTTATAACGAAACTTAACTTAAAACTAACAGCTTTCGCTGCTGGTGTGCTGCTTTGACCTGGTGTAAATGGCTTGAAAATAAAAAAAAAGAAAGGAAAAACTAAATTTATTGTATAAGCTTTTACAATCGTTTAGATATTCACGCAAACTTAAAAAAAAAAATATCTTCAATATTTTTAAATAAATTTTCACCTACGTGTAATTTTAAACACACAAACGCACTGAAAACTAAATTTAATGTTAATTAGTTTTTTATGAATTGTTTTTTTTTTTTTATAACCTATAAATTAAATTACAAACAATTTTCGGGGCAACGTGATTTTCGCCGGGTGAAGCTTTGATTGCATTTGCGATTTTTTTTTATTAATGCTGCATTGCTACTAAAAGCGATAGAAATACTCAAGGCCATAATAAAACAATAAATAGTTTGAATTATAATACTAAATGCTGAACTTTTTGCATGATATCGACAATTGTTATGGGCTGCTATAATGTTCATCTTTTCTGCAATTCAGCTTTGATTCTATGTACTGAAAGAGCGACATTGCGTTAGATCATATTTTCGGTTTAATCTTTAAAGAATGTGTGATAATCATTGCAAGCTTTCCTTTAATATTCAAGAGCGATTTATTCTGAAAGACCTTAAAAATTTATCTTTTTTTTTTTTAAAGAGTTGAGTTTATGCTATTTCAATTAACTGCTAAAAGTGCTGAAATTAAGTTTTATAATTTGAAGATGCTTCGAAAACCACATGTGATAGTAGAAAAATTGAAACTTCAAATCGCAAAATAGTATTTTAATTTTTTAGTTTTCTGCGAAAGAGAGCGAACAGACCGCTTGATTCTTGAATCTTGTTCATGTTGTGTATCTTTCATTTTAATTAATTCTATAAAATTATTTGAAATATTAAAAAATATTAAATATTTCCTTACACTCTAATGCACTACAAAAAGCAAAGAATTTTAAAAAGCCTCTCGCTAACAACCACTTAGGCTCTACTAAAAACTTAAATACAATACAAACAAATCAAAATTTAACAATATACTGATAAAATGTGTAACAGGTGAATAAAATCTCCGCAAAACTCTTCTTCCATTCCATATACACATACATACAATTGCGCTTAAAATGCGTTTGCTTGTCTTGTAGTTACTTGGATAAGACCTATGAGCGTGAAGAATATCTACCATGGTTTGTACAAACAATTTGCAATAAAAAAAAAATAAAAAATTTATCAATCAGTCAATTAGTTCAAAAAATATGTTTTATCAAATTTTATATACCCAAAACTCTTTGTTTGGTAGTGAATTGTAGACACACGCTATACCCGATTCGCATAAATTTACTCATACTTCTCGTCTTGTTCGCCTAGTTGTATGCATAAGTACATATATATTTACATACATACATATTACATATGTTACATATATATTTTAATATAGCACACAAGGCTTATTGCCAATCGACGAACCATTCAAAATTAACTTTGGATGTATAATTTACCTCTTTCGCATGCAGATTTTTATTATTTATTTTGTTTCCATCTATATTTTATTGTTTTTTATGTTTACTAAATTTTTTATTTCATACATGTGTATGTATTTCCACATCGCACCACTTACTTTTGTTAATCACATGATTGCCCGTCACGTTGTTGTTTGCGGAAATAAAACAAAAAATTAAAAGATAATAATAAAAAGAAACCAGTTTCTTCTTCGGTTCAAACACCCAATGCTTAAGCAAAGCATTTGTATTTGTCAATAACTAATGTTTTTGAGTTTGGTTTTTGCATTTGTAAATAATCACCATTTCCATATGTTTCTTTTTTTTTCTTTTTTGTTTTTTTTTTTTACTTATAAATACTTTCACATACCAAACAGTTTAATTGAATTTGTTGTTTTCTTCTGACGATCATAAAGTTTTGTTGCTGGTGTAATTTTGCGCGAGCGATTAGCGGCGTTTGAGCGCATGCTGTGGCGCGCCTGTCGCGGTAATGTTTTCCTGCGTCAAGCCATGATTGAGTCACCACTCGAAGATCCATCGAATGTGAGTAAACAAATATTTTTGATAAGCCAACAATTGGCATGCAATTAATTCAACCTTTTTTAATTGACAGGGCGATCAGGTGTACAAGTCGGTGTTTATTATCTTCTTCCAAGGTGATCAGTTGAAGACCCGTGTGAAGAAAATATGCGAAGGCTTTCGCGCCACACTATATCCATGCCCGGAGGCACCGGCCGATCGTCGTGAAATGGCCATGGGCGTTATGACACGCATTGAGGATTTGAATACGGTGCTGGGACAAACGCAAGATCATCGTCATCGTGTTTTGGTCGCTGCCGCCAAGAATCTGAAGAATTGGTTTGTGAAAGTGCGCAAAATCAAAGCCATTTATCACACATTGAATCTCTTCAATTTGGATGTGACACAAAAGTGCCTGATTGCTGAATGCTGGGTGCCGGTGCTGGACATCGAGACCATTCAATTGGCATTGCGTCGCGGTACCGAACGTTCTGGTTCTTCGGTGCCACCGATTTTGAATCGTATGCAAACTTTTGAAAATCCGCCGACCTACAATCGCACCAATAAGTTCACCAAAGCTTTTCAAGCGCTAATCGATGCGTACGGGGTGGCTTCGTATCGTGAAATGAACCCCGCTCCGTATACGATTATAACGTTTCCTTTCCTTTTTGCTGTGATGTTTGGTGATCTTGGACATGGTACTCTTATGGCACTATTTGGTTTATGGATGATACGCAAAGAGAAGGGTTTGGCTGCACAGAAAACTACAAATGAAATTTGGAATATATTTTTCGGTGGCCGTTACATAATATTCCTAATGGGCGTATTCTCTATGTATACGGGCTTAATTTATAATGATATATTCTCAAAATCACTAAATATATTCGGTTCACATTGGCATGTCAACTATAATAGAACAACAGTGCAGAATAATAAACATTTGCAATTGAATCCCAACTCTACTGACTATGAAGGAGAACCCTATCCATTTGGTATGGATCCCATTTGGCAGGTGGCCACAGCCAATAAGATTATATTTCAAAATTCATACAAAATGAAGATATCTATTATATTTGGTGTGATTCATATGATTTTCGGGGTGTCTTTGAGTCTGCATAATCACACTTACTTCAAGAACCGAATTGCTCTGCTCTATGAATTCATACCGCAGTTGGTCTTCTTAATTATGATGTTCTTCTACTTAGCACTTTTGATGTTTATCAAATGGAATAGATACGCTGCGACCAATGAACGTAAGTAATTAAATATTGTTCAATAATTGTTCACAATATCTTTCATAATTAAAACGGAAATTTGTTTCTGTTAATATTTAATAGCTCCCTACTCAGCCGGTTGCGCTCCCTCGATTTTGATTACATTCATTGATATGGTATTGGGTAATACGCCGAAAACACCGCTTGAAGGCTGCGAGTCGTATATGTATGCTGGTCAATCATACTTCCAGAAATTGTTCCGTTTCATCGCACTTTGTTGTATACCTGTAATGTTGCTCGGAAAGCCACTTAAGATCATTCAACAGCGTCGACAAGCAAACGTAAGTTGAAGTGTTATCAATCAGCAAAAAATAAATATAAACACTTGTATGTATGTATCTTATTTGTATTCGCAAGCGAATCATTCATTATCACCGGTCATCGCTATTCAGCATATAAATATTTTTTACTCTTTATTCCAGTGGTAATAGGTGCTATAATTTGACGATGTGAAAATTTATATGCAATTCGTTTAATTGCAATATTTATTGCATACTTTTAAGAGCACACAAATATTCAAATCAACGTTATAGCATCTTACGGCACTGTACCAGATGGTAACAGAATCATTTACAGTTACTAACATTTTACCGCATTTACAAGTACAAAAAAATACCAGCAAAAGAAAATTTCAAAATAATCATAACTCCCTAGATCAAACTCACTTTAACCAACATCATAGCATTCGCATACTCCTTTTGGCTTAACAACCTACATACTTTTTAATTTCACTAATATTTATTAAATAAATTATAAAAGTGTTGTAATGTTTTAATGTTTTAATGTCTTTATTATTTTGTACTTTTCCTCAAATTTCGGCATTTACCACAAAATATGTTCGTCTCAAAACCAAATTAATAACAAAAAACACTCAAAAAATACCCAACAAATTAAATTACATACACAGGAGGAGGTTAGTTGTACGCGTAGAAAATATGTCTTAAAACTGTAAAAACCTATATACATCTACATATGTACATTTAAAGATTTATTTGTGTTTATTTTTAACATTAACGTTTTCATTTCACTTGCCATCAGCGACAAAATCTAACTGGCGCCACTAGCGACGCTGAAGTGGGCATGACTAACGGCACTGCTGTCGGTGTAGCCGGACACGGTGGCGGCGTCGATCCTCACGAGGAGGAAGAACTTTCGGAAATCGCCATACATCAAGGTATACATACTATTGAATTCGTTCTGGGCTCCGTATCGCATACAGCATCGTATTTACGTTTATGGGCGCTATCATTGGCACATGCACGTAAGTTGAGAAGTTCACACAATACAATATTCATAATGTTTAATTGCACATATGTCGTTCACAAATTTCTAGAATTGGCTGAGGTTTTGTGGAATATGGTTCTATCCATTGGCTTGAAACAGGAGGGATGGACCGGTGGTATTATGCTGACCATTGTATTCGCCTTCTGGGCCATACTCACCGTGGGCATTCTAGTGTTGATGGAGGGTTTGTCAGCATTCTTACATACTCTACGTCTCCACTGGTGCGTTATTGCTTAATTTATATCGTTTGCGAATGTTATATTTTATTATTGCACGCATTTTTCTTCTAGGGTTGAATTTCAAAGTAAGTTTTACAAAGGTACCGGTTACGCTTTTCAACCATTCGCTTTTGATCAAATTATTGAGAATGGTGGTGCCGCTGCAGTTGAAGGTGTCGAGTAAATCAATGAATGTCGTCTGTTTGATTGAAATATTTTGAACTTTGGAACGGCATTGGTTGCTCCTCAAGCACAGCACAGCACAGCACAGTAACATGGAAGAATTTATGCACACATACATTTATAATAAAGTAATTAATTAAATATGTAATAAGCAGTTATTGAATTTAATATGTAACATTCACATACAACTAAACTAATTGAATTTAGTGGAATTACATATATACACACATACTATAATCACATATATATATATTACATATTTACTACAATAAATAAGGCTTCTGTAATGCTTCGTAAGGGGATTTGAGGAATCGTTTGGTAATGCTTGCGAAAGATTATGCTTGCCTTTCGACTTGCAAATGAGATTATCCAATATAAGTACTACATATGCATATATATACATTTAAAGTTTTATGCTTCATGTAATAATTCTAATGTTACGAGAATTCATTGGCTAAAATATCGTTTTTAGCAGTCATCGACAAACATAAAAAATGTATGTACGCAAAAATGTTGAATTCAATTATGTATGTAGTTATCGGCAATTAATAATAATACGCATTTCTATGTATTTTTTTATAATAAAATATCTTTATTTTCCTCAACACAATTTATTTATAAACTTTTTATAAAACTACTTGATACAATTTAAAAACTTTACGTTCCTAATTATTAATATATAAACCTCAACTAGTAGCTTTGGAAATTGAGTTGAACATATATTTCCTGGTATGAATCTCAGTTGTCTATTAACAATGCAATTTACATAAAATGTAAAACTTATGGATTTTTCTTTTAATTCGATTACTTGATTAACTTATGATTATGTGAATATAATGAAATAAAATGTAGAAAAAATTGTTGTTCAGAAAATATACAAATAAAAAACAGCCAGCAAGGCGAAAAGCAGACTGGAATTTATGGCATATTACATTTGCATGTATATGAATAATTTTTAACACCATTGATACCATATTCGTTGTTTTGGCGCTTTGGATATTTATTATTAAGTGACTACCTTTGTGGATTTCTTTTTTATTCCTTAATTGTTGAAGTTGCTTTTACGGAACTCGGCTGGTCGGAAGCGGAAATCCATTTTCCAATAACAATCGATATGAATGCGCTGACTGTAGAACGGTATGGAACGCGAGATATTTTCCTCATATCAGTGTTATATTTTCCAATAAGCTTTTCTATTCCTGAGTTTTCCTCATGATTCAATTATATAAGGTTGTGTCGTTAGCCCTAAAACAACAATTCGTCAAAATTGTTTTCACACGTAATGTCAAAATCAACTTTTTTACCTTCTTTTTATGATTCAAAAGCATATTTTTGAAATATTCCATCCAATAAGAATCGGTTTTTTGAATTATTAATGAATACGAACAGATTGCAAAAGACCAAAAATCATCAAAATGCAAACAAGAAATTTATGAGAAAAACATAAAAAGTTTATTTGACTTTAACGTTTAAAAAATCGCACGCTTGTCCTTGTTGCTGTTGTAGCTGTAAAAACATCCACTAAATATTTTTGAGGAATGCTGCCATGTTGGTAGTCCTTTGCCGGATAACAATCCGGGTCCGTTTTGGTTACGCAGACTCGACTGTCCTTGGGGGACGATCGAATCGCACGCATCTTTAATCATGCGTCTCAATCAATCAATCAATCTTTCTTTTAAAATTAATTTTTTTGAACTCCGAATTTCGAACGCATTTATATTTATCGGATTCATATTATTGTAACGGTTTTTCTAAATTAATCGTTCACGTTGAAACTCTATCCTGAGTTCGATCACTGGATTGTACAAATAAAGTCACAATTTAATGGCTTAATACTTCTCTTTATTTCCTACTTAACAACTTGACATTTTGTTACTCGCTATTCGAGCTTACTTATGATTTACTTGTACTCTACTTAGCAACACTCTTATTTTAACTGTCCATTGCTGCTATTCCGGCAGCTCTTATATAGTAGATCGTTACTAACAGATCGTCACTCGAACATTCTAGCAACTACTACTTCGCTTTCTGTCTGATTCCGGCAGCCTATCACCGATTTTGTTTTGCTTTGACATTCGAGTTCGCTACAGTATCGCCATTCGAACATTCTGGCAAGTTGTCGTCAATTCTGGAATTCATATTCGCCACATTATTATAAACACGTATTTCAATAAGTAAAGGGTGCTTAAGGGGATTTCATGAGATTTGTATAAGGCATATACTTGAAAGTTTGCATTTGCTTGTTATGTGTTCGAAACAGGAAACTTTTGTTACTAATGATAAGCAATTTCTATTTTGGGGTAGCTCATTCTTATTTCTTATGCTACTACAAGAACAAGAACAACAAGAGATTATATTATTTATATTTAATCGTTTAACCAAAACATATTTTTAGTACAAAAAAGTATTGTCGACATACTTATATATGCTTGATATTTATTGTGACTATATATGGATTTTCTCAATCATTACTGTGACTTGGTGTGTTAAGATGAAGAAGAGGTTAAAAACAAAACAAGGAAAAGGCGCGGAAAGTAATACAAATTGAGCATTTCCCCGAATATTTAAGCATATTTCTCGGTGCGACTCTGATTAAAATAAATTATATTTATTTTTATTTTTATTTAAGTAAGTTGTAAAATGTCAGTGGATAAATCACCTTCAACGAAAAGTACAGAAGAAAGCAGTCTTAATTCGTCTGACTCCTCATTTCGAGGTTGCTGGGCAGAAGAGATGCGTGAGCAGGACAATGCTGTGGTAAGGTTTAAATATATATTAAGTTCATATTTTGTACACATTTACTAATAAGATAATATATTTATGCAAAATCAGCAAGAACAGTCCTTAAACAACAGCGGAGAAATGTGCAAAAATGAGAACGAAGATACTGCGAATTCCAAACATTCGGTATCACAAGAACGCGAAATATCTTTGGAATTCATTGATGGTGTTAATGAAGAAAAATTTGAAAGATTAGTGAAGGAGGATAAAATAAAAACCCCTTTCAAAAGGCGTTATTCACAAACACCGAGCAATGGTAGTCGCTCAGGCAGTCCAAATGAACTAAATAGTGATAATGGTGTCGTTGATGATACAGGCAATTTTAAGCGTACAAGTAATCAAGTCACAAATCAACATGACATTCAGAAACGTTTACGTTATAATAGCTACGGTTCTAACACCTCTTCTAATAAGGAGAAACAGGTAGAGGATGATCCAGTTATATTAGCGCGGCGTCAGAAACAAATTGAATATGGCAAAAACACTGTGGCTTACGAACGTTATATTGAGATGGTGCCAATACGCAAGCGCACACGCGATCATCCCCGTACACCGAATAAATATGGAAAATACAGTCGCCGCACTTTCGATGGCCTGATAAAAGTGTGGCGCAAACAATTGCATTATTATGATCCAGAGCCTGCGGCTGGCACTACTGGTGGTGCTGACGATGACGATGATGATTCGGATTAGTTCCGTGCTCAAAATTATGATTATTTAAAAATGATCTTCTATATGTTTTAATGTTTATTTTTAACCAATTCTGCTTGTTGCAAATGATCAATATCTGTTTTGTATTAGTATATAACGAGTACTATATTGTTGAGTTCTAAGTAATATACTGAAAGTAATGAATGTGTACAAAAATGAAAGTTATGTGAAAAAGTTGAGATAAACGAGAATGTTTAGTTAAGTAAAATCAATTTAATATATGAACAATATACTTACTCTTACATACAGATCGTTAACTATTATAGCTGAAACCTTATTAAAATAAAAATTAAATGTATTTATTTCATATAATACATATGCAAAAATAAATTACCAAATAAAATATTACAAAAGCAAAGTAAGGTGTACTTACTATTTCCTGTGAAGAGTGTTATATTTGCTACCGTTAATAGGAAAAGTTTGTGGTTTAGTAGTTTGGTAGTTTAAGAGGCTTGAGAGAGTATGAATTATAAATAACGACGTGTTCTTCTTCAATATACACGTATCTGTTCATTCTTGTAAATTTTACATAATACATGTTTTATGCTCATTTATTATAAATATTTATGACAAAATGTGGAATGTTTCAAAAAATTGTGCTTAATACTATTTGTCGTTGTCGCTCTAAGTGTATAGCTTATTTAATAAAAGTAGTAATTAATATTAGTTGAATAGAATCTCTAATAATGTTTGTAATGCAAATTTCATATAAATGTATTTTGTGGACGTTTTCGTTTTATGTTTAAATGGCAAACCTTGTTTATATTTAGCAGAATATAATCTGCTTTTATTCCGTTGTTTAATTAAACTCGTGCCGATTGTGTGCGTCGTATCTGCACCACATTCACCACCGTTATGATAATCCAAAAGATTACCGCTAACCAACTACATATGAGTGTCATGTAGAGACAAGCTCCGGTGTTGATGCGTCCATATTTGCGACGCTCATATGAAATGCTCTCCACCAAATAATCCATGAAATCGAAAATTGCGTCACATGATAGGCGACCCTTTATGACCGGCACAATATTACCAGCTCCCTGAAGTTCTTTGAGTAATGATTCGCTGTACTGGTTGCAAGTGACTCGGAAACCATCGCTGTAGATCGCAGCATAAATTAAAGTGTAAACGGCCATAACGCAAGAGATGACGGCAGCGGGTGTCCAGTAATATGGCGAAACACCATTGTGTGTCAATTCTGACTCCGCTGTTACGACAATCATATCACCGGTTCTGTGTAGATGCAGAATAATAATTATTCTTATATACTATATAATTTATCATGTTTAAATGAGCATGCAATATTTAAAAGATATTATTAATATTTAATTGATAGTAGAAGAATTTAGAAAATATTTATTAAGGGTGCAGTTAACAGGGAGCTATGGTACTTCTTATAATCTTATTTATGTATATATATATAGATATATATATCAGAGTATAGGAACAAATTGATCAAGTCATGTCAATCTGGCGACCGTCTGTGCCACAGATGAAATGAAAGTCTCAATGAAATTTGTCATACTTGGTCCTTGATACTCTAGATATATCACTTTGCACTATGACTAGGATACAAAATGATGTTTGAAATGATGAATGGAAAAAAATCATTGGTTAATAAAATTCTGCAACCAGCCACAAAGGGGACATTAGAACTTGAATTTTTATCCAGTCAAGAACTATCACTTCAACATTGTTCTATTAAACTATTTTACTTCCCCTATTCTTCCGTCTTCAAGCTACCATTTCTTGAATATAATGCCACATATACTATATAAAGAAATATTTCTATGCATATGTATGTTATGGTTCCCAACACTTAACGCGTCAACGAAATTTTTAAATGGGTGTCAGTTTTAATTTAAATTTAAGACAGACCTCCACCTACACTTGCAATCCTCTATACATGCATACAAATATACACAAGTTATGGTTATTAACCTTTGACATAGTTTAAATTAATAACCAGCGTACCACAAATTATTAGATTAGCTGGTGAATTGACGGCCGAAGCTATCTAGTTTGGCGCACCAAATTAGATGGTTATTCATAAACTATGTACATATGTATTATGTACACATATCCCAATGAAGCTCAAATATAATTATGTTGGCTTATGAATTCCCAATAAACTTGAAATAAGGTAAAATCATAATAAATTATATTAAGAGCAGTGAGTTTGCCGTTTTGTGGTTTAAGTGAATTAGAACAAGATTGAATAAATCATAATTTACAGTTATTACGTTTGATCTCATATGAATATATAGCTATTATTCTAATTTAAAAATATATATCCATATATATCCATATTAATACCGTTATGGTGGATGGCTTATCGTATGTATTCAGACATATATGGCTATAGAAATAATCATGGTGATTCATTGAGCTAAATATGCTTTAAAGATAAAATGAGGAGCAGTTTTAATATGGTGGTCACTTGTCTTTGTTCTGAATTCTCGACATTTTATATATGGAACCGATAATTTTTCTCTTTCAGAAGCTTTCGACTGAAAATAAAAACTTTGATAAAATCTTTTATATTTTTGGAGACATATAACTTTCTATTTTTTGTTGGCTTATACATATGCACTCCACAGATCTCAGTCAGAGATTGTGGTAAAATAATAAAATTAGTTGCAGTAGCATATAAGCAATTTCCTATTGATTTTCCTACTCGTCGATTCTAACTCCAGAAGTCTTATAGTTATTACGCGATTTCTTGCCTTCAAGCTTAACATGTCGGAAAATGGAATGAAGCGATTTCTTCTCATATGAGTTGATTGGTACAGTCAACAGTGGTAACAAAACAGTTCTTTTGGGAAGAATAGGGGTAGAAATTCCGAATATGTTTTCATATAAAAAATTCCTATAGACTATTTGGATGTATAAAGGCATATCTTCTTTTGGATCGTATAAGTCTAACGCACCTTCGATCATTATACCTAAGAAAGTAAATATATATCTAATATATATATATATATATAATATATATAATGTGGTTTACATACAATAAATAAAATAAATAATTACTCATATTCTCTCATGTGTCATGATTTTTCCACACAGTAAGTCAGTTTTAAAAAAATTTTAAGTTGAAAAATCTAAGTATAGTACCCCTTACTTATAAAATTCTCGGTTATGGATTCTATAATACCTCAAGGGTTTTGGGTTTGAGACACTTTATATGCATGAGCAGTTTTAAAATTCTAGAATAAGGGTATTGAGTACAATAAATCAACTGCGAGTTCTGACCACCCATCAGTCGAGCATAAATTTGAAGTCTCTTAACGACAATAACCTCAGATACAGAACCGGTTTTAGTACACACAAACTGTGTATGAGAAATATCTAATAATTGTTATAGGCCATTTATAAGTATAGCAGTATGAAATTTCCGAAATGTGCGCCATAACTGTTATAGAAGCTCGGTAAAACATCTGTCAAGGTTTTAGAGACATATCAATATAAACTATATTTGGGCTTGAGTAAATTAAAAATTTTAATTAATGTTGAAATTACTGAATACAACTTGTATATCAAATCCAACTCACCTATGTCGAATGGTGGTGGTGCCGGTTTTCCGTTTGGTTGTGCCCATACAAATCCGATATGCATGATAGATGCCCAAAACGATGGCGAATGCCAGTGGAAAGATCAGACCATATGTGGCGAAATGGCAGTATGCTATGTGGCCGCCCTCGAAGCTGGTGTACGTGGAGCGTCCGTGCAGGAAGCACCCACAATTCGATTCCGGACAAGCATTCAAAACATAACGCCAATGTGCCCATGCAATGCCCGAGGTGATGCAGCAAATGACGGATGTGGCTATAATGAGTGGATACAAATAGGCAAGCGCCTTCTCAGCGCCATACGACATGTTTACTTTCACAGATGTTTGCTTCTTCGTGTATTCGGCAAAAATTTCCTTTTTATAAAATCACTTTTCTTTATTTAATTTGTTTAATAACAACTGCTGTCTTTTTTCGCTAAAATGCAATGAAAATAAAAAATGTATATTGTTTTTGGCAACTAAACTGGGAGAGAAGAAGCCAAGTAACGCTACTTATTCGCTCCAGCTCGTTTTTTGTGTTCTATAGGCTGATAAGGCCAATTGGTGCGCTTACCGCTTGCGCACCTGTGTAGGTGAGCGAGAGAGCGAGAGAGCGCAGTTGGCTAACTTGCAGCTGTATCTATGCATGTATGCGTTGCCTCAATGAGAATGAGCGGTTAGGCAGGTAAGATAGCTAAGATAGCGGTGCCATGTTTTTGGGGTTAAAGTTAAGTGCACGTCAAAATTTATCAGAGGGAAATGGAAATGCAACTGGATGCACAATGATCAATAAAAACTCGTGCAAGAGATTGTCAAAACTTAATTTCTCTACTTCAAACACATTTGAACACGTTTTCCACAAATTTTTATAGAACTAAGATATTTTAAAATATATTTTAAAAGTAAATAATATCAAAATTCTTCGTAATCTCTTCTCAGGTGGCAACAATTGAAGGTGCCATACTCATTGAGTCACTGCCTAGTGTGTGTTGAACTGTAGTGGTGTATCTGTGTGAATGCTCCCACAACACCTGAGTATTACTGCGCTTGAGGTGAATGCATTATTGCTAGCCACTGCGCTCTTAGATTATAGAACTTGAAAACTGCATTAAACAAGTAGGACATCAACCTCTGGGTTTTCCCTCCAAATAAAAATAGAATATTTTATATAATTTTACACTTTGCGCAAATAATTTGATCCGTAAGTTAGTATACCGCGTCAGCGTGATAAACCTTTAACAACGTGGACGCACTCAGACTGACTCGGCTAACTGTTGTGGCTTGTCGGTCAACACATTAGCTAAAGAGCGAGCGCTCTCAGCGAACTTGAGGCGGTGGTTTCGAAAGAGAGCGAGAGTTCTCTCGTAGCGCATTCGTTCATGTGTCTGTTACTCAATTATGACGTCACTACATTGGCTATATTGCAATTGTTATGTTAGTTGGCGGTTTATTAGTAAACAAATGGCAAACAGCAGCGTCTTTGATGACTT
Organism: Bactrocera minax; assembly: GCA_021498325.1. NCBI lineage: Eukaryota > Metazoa > Arthropoda > Insecta > Diptera > Tephritidae > Bactrocera > Bactrocera minax. Next base: position 338,024 of record JAKEEE010000127.1, on the reverse strand, counting down.
TAATTAATGTAACACACAGCTCAGAAGTGTCCCAGACATCCCATGCCATCAATGAGTGTGATTCATTCATTCATTGCAGCTATTTGCAGATTCCGGCACATAGTACTTGTACACATGGTTGTAACTAGAATGGGCGAGGGGTTAATTGAATTTATGATAATTTAATCATTCAGACACTTTGAAAGCCTCATGCGCTGAGAAATTGGTGTTTAGCGAATGCATAGTGATGCATTGGTGAGATGTTGAAAGAAAATTTGGACTTGTTTGGTCTCATACATCTAACTAAGGCTGACACTTTTTCAATAAAACCAACCGCTTATATAGATTGGAAAATCTCTCCAAGGATCCAGGATCATTAAGAAAGCACTCTGACATTAATTAAGATTATCTAGAGAAATCGATGTTGAATCTAACCCAAAAATAATAATTTATCACATTCAAAGGACTTGGCGACCTGTGTTTATTGTAACAAAGCTTTAAGTTAAGCTGAAAGAACAAATTTCTGCCATATGCGCTTTAGGGCACACCAAATGTGGAAAGACTCTTGCAAACTATAAGTTAAGTTAAGTTAAATAAGATTATCAACGCAGAAGCGCAGATTCTGGTGCAAAAAATTTCCTCTAGACAGTTATTTCGCTTTTACTTTATCTAACAAGGAAATAAATCGAACTTCCGGAAATAAGAAGCCAATACCACAAGATCGAAAGTTAATGGGGAATCATCTCAAATTTTGTTAATACTTTCCTCTTCTAATAACCATTGCATGCGGGATTTGCATAATTGTGACAGAATGAAATCTATTCTTCTTTTCTCCCGTTATTAACCGTGGAAATAAAGCTCGTAAAGTTGTTGCAGAAGACCTTATAGCAGCTGAGTTAAATATTAGGGTTTAAAGCACTAAAGATAAAAACCAAATCTAAATTTATATTCGGCTGAGACGTAGCATTCTCATTTTCCGCAACTAATTGGCGTATACTTTATGCTGCTACAACAACACGTTATTCTAGGAGTGGGGTATGAAGTAGATCCTAGTTTGGCCGTTTATCGTGGACGACATGAAATTGTCTGAGAGGGTTCTATTAATTTTAGGGCAGCTTTGAATGTCGAATAGATTGTTATGAGCAATTTTTTCAAAGACTATAGAAACGATACTAGCTGAGAGCGACTTCTGTTGAGATGCCGTTTTGGCTTTTGTTTCGTTCGTAACTGTAAATTGCTATATAGAAGGAAAGGCTTTTACCTCTATATATGTAATCTTAAGACTTTGTGGTGATATATTTAGAGGCTTTTGTCTTTTTAACGGTACTAGCTTATGATGTCGTATAAAGGAAATTATTATCAGCTATTGTTGGCTAATCAATCTCATCTAGTAAAATAACTAAACAATTATGTAAGTATACAAATATGTATTTATTTTTGTATGTATGTATTGTACTTGTAATTTCTTGAAGCCATTAAGCTTTCTATTTCTATTCTATGATTCTATTAATTTTATAGCAAACAGTTCTTCGATTTGTTTATTTGTTCTTCTACCAAAAGCGGCATTTTAATTCCATGAATTCTATAGCCATTTACATTAATGCACATGCATATGTACAAATATAAGTATGTATAAACTTAAAGCTGTAAACAAATAGAATTTTAATACAATGCTAATAAACAGATGCCAATGCAATAAATTTTTGTATATTTTACTCATATTTGTTCCTTTTATTTATTTACTGCAGCGCTCGGAAATATTTCAATGCAAATGTTCATGAAAGTATTCCTTGTTCTTTACATGCATACATATACTATATATATATATATATATATGTGTGTACAGACAGTGCGACATTTATTGATCAGTTCATCACAAAATGGGTCAGGCCTCACGAAGTCTTAACCGCTGAGAAGCGAAGGCAACGAAATATGTAAGTTAAGTTCGTGCAGATGGGAGTGTGTATATAATCATATTGATTACTCCGATCCCATGAAAAGGTACTCCATGCGAAGATAATCCATACACGAAACGTACATAGGTCCATCATAAAACACTTGTCCTCGCTCTGATACCACCAGTCGGTACTACATTGAATATTTAAAAGCTGGGGATTCTCGAATTCATCCAAAGCTTGAATACTACTCGTTCACCACCAGATCCATTTGCTTTGGTACAATGATATGGTGGCACTGTACAATGATATTTGGGTTTGGTAAAGGAAAAATCACCTTCTCTCCTTCATTTTAAGATAAAGTGCCTTTCAGGGTCTTTCAGTCAAATATGTTGGATATGGCGACTCTCCTGTTTTGACCTCATAGCGTGACGAGGTACATTATGTTAAAAGCTCAACATTTTCCATATATAGGATGATATCGGCTCACATAAGCTAATTATTATTTTCGTATCGACGATATTAATGATTTGAATGACTTTGATTCCAGCAGAATAATTTCAGGACGGCGAATATTAGCTACCAAAATTGTATGATTTTTATACTCTGGCAACATGTTGCAACAGAGTATATTAGTTTTGTTCACCTAACGGTTGTCCGTCCGTCCGTCCGTGCAAGCGATAACTTCAGTAAAAATAAAGATATCTTGATGAAAATTGGTACACGTATTCTTTGTCACCATAAGAAAGTTGGTATTGCAGATGGGCGTAATCGGACATCTGCCACGCCTACAAAATGCCGTTGAGCAAAAACCTATAAAGTGCTATAACTAAGCCACAAATAAAGATAGAAATATGTTATTTGGTATGGATGATCCTAGTTGGGCGCGTCATCTGTGGGTAAAAAATTTTGTAAAAGTGGACATGGCATATAATATTCATATATGTATATTCTAATGTACATATCTTAGATTACATATATTATAATATATATAATGTACATATCTCACAAACTAGTTGTTCTAGAATGTCCTTACATATTGGGAAAATAAGTGACATCAGATAATTAAAACGCCCACCTCCCATAAAAAGGTTATGTTGAAAAGAACTAGAAGTGCGTTAACTCGCTGAAAAAACACGCCACAAACATTAAATCATGGAATAGGAATCCGTGTAAAATTTGGACAATGGGTATGGCACCACCCACTTTTAGGCGATATCCCATATTTCAAGAACGCCTTTACCAATTTCAATCAAATTTGGTACATGACATTATATTTATATATTTATGTATCTTTGTAATGGGTGAAATGGGTAAATGGGTGATATTGGATAACAACCACGCCTACTCCTCATATAATACAATTTTAAATTTAAACTAATCCTTTCACTTTAAAGTAGATAAATCGAGCAACAATTAAGATCATATAATGAAACGTTGTACAAATAGTGCTTTCAAGATATACCATCACACGAGTAAAATTTGTCGAAATCGGCATATAACTTTTTAAGTCCTCATATAAGCAATGTAAGGGCTACAGTACCTATAGCTGATTTTATATCGAAAATATCGGTAAATCTGTAAGGTATTATTATAAAATTCAACATTCTCTGATAACAATGTGCTCTTATGTCAAAAACGGGGAAAATCGGGCATATACTTCCCCTAGCCCTCATATACCTAATACAAAGATTTTCAACTTTCCGGTAGACTTTGTACTATACATTTCGGTAAATCCGTAAAATATCATAACGAAACTCGAGGATTATCTTTCCATGATAATAATGTGCTCTTTTGCCAAAAATGGCAAAAATGGCAAAAATGGCCGAAAATCTTTCCATGATAATGCTTCCCCTAGCTCTCATATACCTAATAAAAGAATTTCAAACATCCGGTTGGCTTTATACGGCATATATCGGTCAATAAGTAAGATATTTTATCAAAATTAAGTGAACGTATAATATTGGATACACCATAGTTTAATGTTGAAAATGTATGAAATCGGTCAACGAATTATCCCAGCTCCCATATACTAAAACTAATAATTTTCGTTATTCTAGCAGACTTCAAGCCGAATATGTCGATCACCATGTGAGTTATCTTTGTAAAATTGCGTGGAAACATGCTCCCTAATATTCTTGAGTAATGAAAAGGGTTAATACGTTCAGTGCAGATCTTCCCTTAGCCCAATTATAACCGATATAGAAATTCTCGACTTTCCAGATGATTTTAAACCATTTATGCTGTTGTTAAACCATATATGTGTTGTATTTTAATGAAATTAAGTGGATATGTTTTCTTAAACATAATGCGGTTCAGTTATTCGGTAAATTTTAATATAAATATCTCGGGCACGAAGCAAAATATAGTAGTAGAACTCCGTTAGGCTATGACCTGTAATTTAAGTTAATAAGATACCAATATGATTAGAATCCATTTAGGGTTTCGTCGAATAATGGATGTCGATCTCTTGCGCAACATTTTTTAACATTAAGTTTTGCCGGCACCTGAAACTATATTCCCTCCTTTGAGCTTTGCACATTGCGAGGGTATAAAATGTTCGGTCACACCCGAACTTAGCCCTTCCTTACTTGTTTTCCAGTTGGATTTTCTTGGTTACTGTGGCAAAGGGCTTTGATAACAAGCCGCAATTGACTTCATTTAGTATAAGCATATTCGTAGGGCATACTATGTCATAACTAAGTGCTTAGCTGGATCTGCCAACTGAATGTAATGTCTTATCTATATGACTACTCGGATTTGTAACAGCTGTAGAAACAGTTATTGCCTTAATATAATTTCTGTATACATAAAAAACTATTACCGTTGCGATCTCCGAGGTTATAACTAATCTTACATAAATGTGATCAGATTGCGGACCCACTGTAAATTTGCACAGAAAAATAACTAAAAGAAGTGATTGTTAGACACAGCGGCGTCCTATTGGCGTTGATGTATGGTACATGGGTATCTATGTTTGACACGATCGGCATGATCGTTGCTATTTGGCCAAATGACGAAAATATTCATATCTACATACATGTATGTATGTACGACATGCCTAAGTGTTGACGAGTTGTTTGGCGGATATCAGTCGCCAATTCCTTTTTGTTAGGGCACAAAACGCTGTAAATCGGGCTAAAATGAATATGCGGAATATGGCTAAAAACAAAGACGCCTTAAACATACACGCTTGCTTGAACATATGTATGTACGTTTATCTGCATATTGTTATGTATGCATGTATGCACTTGTAAAAAAATATACTTTTGTGAATTTGGCGGTGCAAATTCAGTTCAGCATTCAGTTGTTCGGGATTTTTAGTGCAGCTAACATCATAATGCTTGGAGGATTGAAGTTCGAAATCGATTTGTATGAAATTTAATAATTAGTTAAATTAATTGAAGCTTCATTTAATTATAATTTCTTTATTACTCTCGCGTGTGACACTAAACGGTAATTGAATTTTGTGAAAGGAGTGTGTGTGTGTGGAAAAGTTAAAAAAATATTTAAATATAATATGTGCATGTGTGTGTGTGTGTGTGTGACAAATAACTTAAGTAATAATAAATAATGATAGGTGCGTCGACATATTTGAAGTGTCACCAAAATATTTGTGGCATGACACTCGTAAATTACTTTCTATGCTTTCCTTGTGGCGTCTTGCAAAGTGATTTAAGTAGAAACAAATTGGAAATTACATTCACGTATAAATATTTGAAAATAAATCAATGCGTACAATTCATATTTTTAACACACCCATTTACCTTTTTATTGCCCCGGAATATTCGTGCATGAAAATAGACCATTTTTAGTGGCTCGAATTCTATGTGATTGCCAGCAAATAGCTCGTGCACAATACAACATACATGTTTATAGTGATGTCACTACATAAGTACATACATGTATGTATATAAAAATATACGCATATAAGAGATAAACACATTAAAGGGCGAAAATAAATATAATAATAATGCATATAAAAAAAATTTTAATTTAAAATATGTAAGTAAAAAAGAAAATACAAAAATTCACAATGTGATTACGGCATAGAATAAAGTTAATTAAACAAAAAGTTTTTGTCAAAAACAACAATTGTAACAAGTGTTATAATTAAAAAATAATAATAGTAAAATAAATTGCGCCAAAGTTAAAATTTAAATAACATAATTTCCTTTGAAGAATCCTTTGAAGTAAATTTTTGTATTTTTTTTTTTATTTTCTTGCTTTTAGTGCTGCTTTTAAAGGCGATTTTCTTTGTATTAGTGCCAATAAGCGTGCTGTCTCATTTCCGGCATTTCCTCACACAATTTCTAGTCACAATATTCCACATGTTTTTCTGATTAAGAACAGACATTTTAAATAAAATAGGCTAATTTACATAAATTTATTTATTTAATTGCTTAAATAAGTATTGGTGAGTATGTGTGTGTAAGTGTGTAAGTAAAAATATAAATATTTCAGTTCTTTGGACGAATATCTGCCAAAATTGTTAAGAAAGCCACAGTGGAAAACTCAACAGTATAGAATTTATGTGAAAGTTTTTAGAAATAGATTCAAAGGTCTGTTAACGTCAGTTATACAAATTTCTTTCTATAATATTAGTCGTCGTCGGGTTTCGTAACCACAATCTACCGAATGATAGTTGTGAACTCAAGGCACTAAATTATAACATAGTAATAATTTGTAATTTAATTTTTTGGCGAAATTGAGCGTGTGCGGCGACTGCTTCAAAGCGCTTTTATCAGTGACATAAAATTTTTACTGTATCATTATCCATTCCTCTAAAGTGGTTGGCTCGAAGCATTTCAAATTGTTCTACGTACACCGTAAAAATTGTATAGAAATATTGGAAGATCGCTGTAATCGGTGTATCCCTCTCTCAATCGCAACTATATTGAACAATAAAATCAAATTTGACTAACTGAATTTATATAAGCCGTAAGGAAGTCGAAGCATGTGTCCGATTCCAGCGTTTTACGGAGTGGTATACAATTTGTTTTTCTAATCTTGTTTGATTGTAAATTTCATATTGAGTCTTCTTGCTACCCTTTTAATAATAGAAATTCCTTAAATCCTAAAAATAAGTCACAACCTAACTTTGTGCAACTGCCACCAATCCGATTTTTTTCTTCCCTATCTTTTCAACATAATTTAGTGCTCGCGCCGAAACGAGCGCGGATTTATATACGAAAAAGCGCTGTCACCATAGCAGAATTCTTCATAATTTTTAGGATAATGCTTCAGGCTGCTATATTCTTTCTCGCGCATAAGCGATTAGCCAAACAGCTTAAAAAAACCCCTCTATGGTGAAAACTGATTTATTTACGGAAATTAATTTACTAACAGTTATTGAAAAACTAGCGGATCTGAAGCAATTAAGGCTTCATTGTTTTAATTAAGACTTCATTGTAAGTCTTACAAAGCTAATCCTCATGTCAAGAACTAGGTTCCTTTGATTCGCCACTAGGTTGTGAAATAATTTACATGTGAAAGCAATAACAAAGTTATCCAATTGAATTCAATATAAGGGAATATCTTAATATCCGCTACTCTGATTGAACTCTTTTCTCTATTACATTCATGACAGTTGTATGTTCGATTCGCCACTCTTTACGTTCTGACATTATTAGTGCGGATACGCCACTACATTCATGACAGTTGTATGTTCGATTCGCCACTCTTTACATTCTGACATTATTAGTGCGGATACGCCATGTGTTTCTTTTTAATAAAAAACTACTTTGTGTTTCTAGCTAAAAAGCGTTTAATCAACTCGTGATGGACAACTGGAATGTTTTGGCAGCGCAAACCTCCTCATCGGCCATTGGACGTGATGACATTACTGTAGCATCAAAGGAGCGCTTGGTGAGTACAAACATACGAAGCAACTTGATGAGCCCAATTGTTCGCACACGTGAGATTCCACGTGAGTAAGAAATGAGAGTTCTGAATTTGTAGATGAATACAAATTTATAGAGTGCCGCTCTCATCCAATGGGGTTGTTTGAGCGAGTGGCTAGTGAAAACAATACAATGCTGTTGTTGTTGATCATTAGAGGATCACAAACACCACACTCAACTACTTAGCTATGTAAATAGCTAGGTGGAAGAGCGGTACATGTTTGCTGTTATGAAAATTCAAAACAATCTCTCAATTTGTCTAAAAATAAAACCGACTCGACACTCTTCACTATTACTGTGAGCATCATGGAGCGAACATTAGTGCCAGCAGTTCGTAGGAAACATTGCGTTAGATGTGATTTGTGTTGTGATTGGGTACTAACGGAGCCAATCTTTTTACATAAGCCAATTGAAGGCAATCAAAAATCGTTTTGTGCTGATTTTTTCAGAAAAGAAAAAACGAAATTATAATTTAAAAAAATACCTAATTGCTTAAAATAAATTAAAATTTTAAACATAAAGTGTGTGAAAATTCAAAATGGATTTGTCAACTGATATTTGGGGTCAATTGGCTGTGGAGGCGTCACAGGTGTACCTTTCCGATGGCACTGTACGCTCACCCTTCGCCGATACGGTACGATAAATCCAAAGGATGCTTCAAAATATACGCCAAAATTCTATTAATCCAAAAATATTAAATATTACCCAGCAAAAGCATATATTAGTCCAACATATCTATGTATGTGTGTAAATACGTTGGCATTTATGCTATTTTTGTGCTTTGACGGGGGTGCATTCGCCATAAAATTAATTTGGGTTGTATGCAGTATATAAATACACGTTAGTTCTATCATAAAGTACCCTCTAAATTAATGCGGCAACTTTGAAACTACACAATATCTATATATTGATTATATTTACCAACTCTTGCATTTGTAGACAATCGAAAAATTGCCCAACAAAGTGATCTTACACATCTTCTCGTATCTATCGCATCGTGAGATTTGTCGACTGGCGCGCATCTGCCGACGTTGGCGTCAAATTGCGTACGATACACGTCTGTGGAAGAATGTCTCGTTGCGTCCGGAAGTCTCTGGCTTACATGTGGGTTCACTGGAGTCACTGCTTGCACTGATTTCAGTGCGTTTTGGTCCAACTTTACGTTACATTGAGCTGCCCATCGAGCTGATCACGCACACGGTGCTGCATGAGCTCTCAGCCAAGTGTCCCAATCTCACACACATGTTGTTGGATTTCTCTACAGGTGAGTGTTGAAATGTTTACATGTTCATAGAAAATGTCTTATTACGATCTCTTTAACAGCCATGCAGTTGCACGACTTCAGCGAAATGCAAGCTTTCCCCACAAAGTTGCGTTACATGTGCATTTGCCTGTCGGAGGTGATCTTTATGGAGGGTTTCATGCGTAAGATCTACAATTTCATTAACGGTCTGGAGGTATTACACCTTATTGGCACTTATGAGAAGTGCGAGGAGGAAGAAGAGGAGATCTACGAAGTTATTAATGTGCATAAAATGAAGTCGGCCACACCGAATTTACGTGTGATCAATTTGTATGGCATCAATTTTATTGACGACTCACATATTGACGCCTTCAGCTCGAACTGCATTCAGTTAGAGTGTTTGGCTGTGAATTTTTGCAATAAGGTGACTGGCAGCACTTTGAAGACATTAATACAGCGTTCGAAGCGCCTGAATTGCTTGCTCATGAACGGCACCAGCCTGAAGTCGGAGTATGTGATGCAGGTTGACTGGGAGAAATGTGCTTTGCAGGAGTTGGATATTACCGCTACCGATTTATCCACCGAATGCTTGATTGACCTTTTGACTAGAATACCGAATTTGAAGTTTTTGTCGGCGGGCCAAATTAATGGTTTCAACGATAGCGTACTAAAGCAGTGGATGGAATCGGGCTTGATAAGGTGAGTAGCTAAGTGGTAGTCATATCAAAATATTTGCTTCATTTTCATTGGTGTTGTAACAGACCCACTCTTCGTTCGTCGCTCCAAATTCAAAGTGAAACTCAGTGCCTATCCACTTTATTGTGCCAATGCAGAGGAAGTCTTCTTTTCCTTTCTCAATTTTTATTCAGTTCAAAACAAGACATGTTAGTAAGTGAAACCCGCTTTTATTATCAGCTCTTTAAAATTCTGACTATTCTCTTATTTTATCAAATACCAAATTCAGACATCTATATGTCGTTATAAAGTCGGTTTATTATTGTGTTGTGAGAGCGGTTTCGATGTCGAGGCGAATAGGCGGCAAGTGACACGCCGTTGGTTTTCCAGGCCGATTAAACTGGACTATTGTTATTCAAACTTTCTCAGGGGTTTCGACCTTCCTTCCCCTTTCCTGAAAAAGTATTTGGTTTTAAAATCTTCTGTGAGTCGCTATAATTTTCCAGCCAGCCAGCATTTCAAGCTTTTTAAGCTCACTTTTTTCGTCTTATAGCATGAATTGAAATAAATTTTCGCAGGCGGTGCGGAAGTGACAGGAAATACCATCACTTTGCTTATGAACGCATGGCTAGAGGAGAACATGTGCGGATATTTTTGGGTTTATATGAAAACAATTTCAACAATCAAGCATCTATTATTCCAACCTTATTAAAGACTGATTGAACAATCTTCCGACATTGTCTAGGCCTAACGAGCGGAAGCTACGCTGTTACTCTAGTATAGAAAATGATTTATTACAGTTCGACATTATTCATTAAATGCAGATCAGATGTTTTTGATTCCCATTTTCGCCCATCTTATCATTGTTTTATATATTTTTCATGCTTCGAAAACAAGTATAACCTAATACCACTTCCATATGTATATACTCACGGCGTAAATAAGCTATACAACGTACTGAGCATATCTTTATCTTTCCTTTGTAGAACTCTTATTTCTTTGGACTTGGATTCTTCGGATAATATTTCCGATGAGGGGTTGCAAAAATTCCTAACGCGCCACGGCGCACAATTGGCCGCCTGCTGCCTCTCTGGCATGCCACATATTACCGATCAACTCTGGATGACCATACTACCAGTGCTAAGCAATGCAAAGTAAGTGTCAATTTAAACTAAATAACAACAATATTATTTAATAATTAACTGTATCTCCCTGTTTCGTTGGTAAGGATTATTGTGATGGGCACAGCAGAAAAGCTTGGCGTCAACATACACGTCGATCAGCTGATGGACACCATTGCATCGAGCTGCGGTAACTTGGAGCGTTTGGAACTGAGGTAAACTGCATTAGTAATAGCAAAAATAATTTTTTTTTTTTTTATTTATAACTTTGTACAATTTGCGCAGATGGGATCCCGATAATTTGCGTTTCTCCGACAAGAGTCAAAAGGCCATCGATTTATTGCGTGTGAAGTGTCTCAAGTTGCGCTGCATGGTGTTGAGGTGAGCTGTTCAGTGCCGCTCATGCAAGCACAAATTAATTTATGTTAAAATCTGTTTTGCTAATTACCGCTTCTATTGTTTGTATTTAGTGATGGACGCTACTTTGAGACGGTGAAGGCGAATTTCGAACGCGCCGATCGTGTGACCGTTGTACGCACGACAACTTGCTGTCGCGTCTCGCCCTACCATTTGCTACGCAATTACAATGAATTGATTTTCAATTGAGGAAATAATAATAAGGTTGTTTTTCTCTCTAGTCATGTCTTGTGTACTTTAATCGTTTAAGTTGTCCGTATCAAATGAGATATTTGGTTTTGTGACTTGATATTTGAATATTTGTATGTAAGAAGCTCAAGTAAAATGCAAAATTAAATTTTTTATGAATAAATATTTTCATCCCACTTTACAATATGGTGATTTATAATCTATTTTACATTGTTTAACTTTATATTAGACAAAATGCATTATAAAAAACTCGCAAGTCACACATCCCCTACCTTAGTCGTCTGTCCCTCTCTCTCACTTTCACTCACTCACTCTCACACTCTCCTCTCTCTCTCTATTCTTATAAGCCAATCGTGTGAAATAAGAAAAATTTTTATTCAAATAATTTAAACTTTTAATTGAATGCCTAAAAATCACTGGACATAAAAACAGATTTATCAATTCTCTTAAATTGTTCCACTCACAAAGTGATAAGCATTACATGTATGAATGTTTAACAAGCGCATAATTAATTGCAAAAGCATTAACCACAGCCATCTTCAGCCTGAAATGCATGACATTTTCATTTTAATTAAATGAATATAATTGCTTTTTAAACAATATACAAAATTATAGTGTTTATTAAATTTAATTTCGACTAAATTCTTAAATGTTTATTTAACATTTTTTTTTTCTATTTTCTATTTTATTTAATGCTTCTTGTTAACGTTTTGTGTATTCTATGCACAATTTGAGTTGGCGTGTGAAGCAGTATATTTCTGTGAGCGCATCCACAAATTTTCTTTACGGCTGGGTGTTGTGTGTGATATTTTCTCATTTCAACGCCGTTTTTTTTATCTTACGAGTATACATATAATAATATAAGTAGTTATATTTACAAATATTACAATTTACCAAATAGCATGGCGCCAATGCATTTTATTCGTTGCTTCCGTGTTTTTGAAGGATGTAAGCATTGCTGAAGTGTGTACGGCAACTACAACAATGCATTGTGTTATCAACGACGGGAAGCATTCGCTTTCGTCTAGTCTAATCGCCAATCGTGCGCGTTATTTCATGGTCATTGTTGCAACACTAACGCATTTCGACGTGGGTGAGTGTGTATACGTGTGTGCCATGTGATTTACTGCTTGCTTTCTAAGGGTTTGTCTTTTTTCATATTATACAATTTGTTATATTTTCTAAATAGCTTGCCCTTTCAGGCCTTCTTCAACCGCAAGGAATAAAATTAGCTTTTACACAACTAATATATATAATGTGGCAATTATAATAAAATTAATAGCTTTACATACGTACTAAATGTATTGCATATGCGCTTTAAATAAGTACACATTAGTTATATATATTTTCAACGCTTTCATGTCTTTTGTATTAGTTTTTAAAGTGCTTTGTGCCTGATACACCCACCCCTTTTTACATGCAACCCCATACAACAGTTCGTTTGGATTTTTTCTAAATTTCGTTTAATTTAATGTTTGTTTTTTTTTTAACTCTACCCCAAATGTTTATTCCTGTATACCAATGTCAGGTGACCATCGAAACGTTTGTGTACTATTGCTGGCAGCGGCTGCGGCTACAGCGGCAGCTGAGGATGTCGTTGCCGCAGTGTTGGCGTTGGATGCATTATTGCTTGTCAATCTGGGTGTTGAGTTCGACGAACCGGATATGTGACCCTCGTCGGTTTCATCCTGCAAGTGGATTTGGATATATGAGTTATCATTTTGTTCTCTAAATCAATATATACACAAATCATACATTGTACTGATGAATAGGTGCAGGCGTGGGACTATCAGTGGGCGTTTGTTCGTCGCTCTCGTCATTTTTATCTGTATACATCATGATTTCGTGACATAGTGGGCAGCGATCTTGCACGTACAACCATTTTCGTAGACATACACCATGGAAATAGTGGCGGCAACGTGTAATTTTGGCGGAATACATTTCCTGTGCAAAGCAAAATATCGAATATTAGTTTTAATTGACTGCAAGTCTAAAAATTCAGTATTACCTGATAACATATAGCACAAACATCATCAAAGGCATGCAATTGCGCTGGTGTCGCCTCCGGCAGCGCTGAGATCTTGTGTACAGCGGAACGACGCTTCATGAAAACAGACCAACCGGCCCGAGCCTCACACCAAATGTTGAAGTAGGCATGTATGCACATCATGATTGCACGTATGGCACCGCCTATAACATTTTCGGCTATCAAGTTACATGTTTTATTATAATAAATAAATTAGAAACCAAAAAAAAAAAAAAAAAGAAAGCAGACAAAACATAAAACAAATGCATTCAATTTACTTTAGACACGCGCACGTTTACACAAAAAACTAACTCAACGAATGCACCATAAAAACCAAAATTATGAATGATAAGTTGTAGCAGCTGCAATGTAGTTTTTGTTATAATGAGATTAGAAAAGTTATGAGATATATATAAATTAAAATTATGTTACGAAATGAATCTGGCGACAGCTTTAAAAACATACATACATCATAAACTCATAAAACCTTTTCCTATTTGGCCAACTATGTCGATTGGCTGCTGAGCACGAATAAGCCGCAGTTTTGAACTTCAAACCATAATATTTGATTTTAAATTACAAATAATAATAACAACATAAATTGATAGAACACTTCGTAAGAAACTCACCAGACTCGAAAACCAATATCCAGGCACCGTTAAAGAAAAGCAATATACCAAAGCAAAACTCAACAGAATTACCAAAGGCGCGCACATAATATAAATAATCATCAAGCTTCTCCCAGAATGTTTGTCGTCGTGCATCGAGCAGGAATAGCGTGTATGTGGCCAACGAAACAAGCACCTATAAAGTAGCAATTTCACATAAATCTAATAATTTCTAATGAAACAATACACACCTTTACTACAACTTCGACAGAGAACGCCGTTACCGCTAGCAACCAGGTGGAAGGCGAGTGACGTGACCAGAGCAATGCAAGCAAACAAATCGGCGTGGTAATCAAAAAAGCGCAAACTGTAAGTGCGCGTACATGTCGTTTGCGTGAGGGATTACGTGCTGCACTCAATGACATCAGTATGGGCGATACAATGTTGTGCAGGAAATGTAATAAAGCTGTAATCAATAAGCACAAATTTCGACACAAACGGACAAAACGCTTATCGGGCGACAAAGAGGTTAGTCCTGTTTGTAGGGCGAGTATATAGAAGAGTACCGCTGAAACAGTGCCCAATGATTTTTCCTCATCGTTGTCGAATGTTAAAAGGTACCACTGGAACCCGCGACCAATATAATGACAAATCACCGATATTATCGAAGTCATGCCCAGTACAGCAGTGAGCGTTTCACAGCCATCGACCAATAGTTTCTGTATGGTGGGAAAGAAGCCTAATGGTGTACCGCTATCTGATAGTAGCACTATTGAAATTAATTCCTGGCCAATTCTATGGAAAGATAAATTAAACTTTTAAATTATATATACTAAAATATGGTATTTGCAGACTTTACCTTATACTCCAAAAGACGCGTAGCACACTCGGCACATTCAACCGTTGCCACTCATTTTCGATCAATGCTGATAAACCAAAATTCGACACAAAATTCATTGCATATTGATAACCATTATAAACAGTCTTGGCCGCATCTACAGCACTGTTAAGCATTGTAATTTTCGTTAGTATTAACGGCAACGCACCGGCTAACACTGGTAAATCTTTGATAATGCGTGGTGGTAATGGTAACATTGCTAAAAATATTGGGCCGGCAAATACAATTGGCATAATTTTTTGTATCGTTGGATATCGTGGTCCTAAATGCACATAAGCGAATAGCATACCCATAAACCATTGGGCCACTAGGTGTGGCAACACCGATAAAGCTATACCGCCTGTATCTAGCAGTCGTACTGTATTTAATGAAAGAAGATCTTCTAACAAGCACGGCGATTTTTCCATTAATGCAAGCGCAGAAACATTTGACCAATATGATATAAATGTCAAACCCAATGATATCACAAACATGTAGACCATCACCAAATGCCGGGTCCATAGCATAAATATACAAGCAGCACTTAAAAAAACTGTAAAATATTGCAAAAATTAATAATACTTCAATGAGATATATTTCAATGGAAAAGATAACGTATAATTAGACTAAATGCAAAACGAATATAAGAAAACGGCTTCCAAAATGTACACTAGCCATCATTCAATCTCATCGTGGAATTTAATATAGAAAAGCGTAGATTTCAGGAAACACCAAGTTTATATTTTCAAAAAAAAAAAATCATAGTGAAACTGTTTTCATTTCAAAAATTGAAGTTTTGCTGCATTTCAATGCAGATATACATACATACACACATATTTATTAACTCAATTTCTTAAGAATATTTAAGGCAAGTCTGCGTTGAAGTGAAAAAAGAAACAGCATCTGTATGTAATCGCTAATAACACATATGTTATTGTGCATTCAAATTGAAATATTAAAAGTTCGTGCCTAACTGTGCTATTTAGAGGTCGTTCATTAAACTTAGTGTTTAACTACTAAGAATTATTTGTATGTAGCTACCGTATTACCGGATTTTTTGCTAGCAATTCATTGCTCTACTTTTACCCCTTCAAGGTTTTTAACGAATTTTGATTATAAATTTTTGCGTGTTTCTTGATTGCCTAAAGCCTAACTAGCATATATATATATATATATATAAAGCAAAAACAAACAACCATAAATTCGTTGACTCATTATGATTGAGTGGATTTCGAGCGTGGTGAGCGCAAACACGAAGCTAAGTACATCTTTTATGACATTTTGTTATGGTTTTGGGATAACATACTTTATAGGTTACAGAGCCAGTTCTATTTTTGCTAAATATAGTTTTAATTGATTTCTTACGCTCCCACAATAGTAATTTTTAACAATTATACATCTAAAAGTAAATGTAATAAAATGAAAAAAAAAAGACAAACGGTTCACATACCAATTAAACAGATAATGAATTTCACCGACGTTATCGACAACACATCCGATAGAAATGTGTCTTGCGACAATTCATTCATCATGGTGCCAAAAGAACTGCTAAGAACACCACTTGTGGCGGCTGTAGCCGATGCATTAATTATGGCACGCTCTAGCGGGCTATCACCACCTGTGTTATCTCTATTAGTGCTATTTATAAGGCTGGCATTGCTGAGCTCCGTAAAAACCATTGGCGCTTCAACCGTAATTTTGGTGTTACTCGGTGTTTGATTTGCTGTAAATTCGGCGGTCAGTAAACTCGGATCTATTGGTGCGGGATAAAAACGCGTTGGTAGTCCCATACTAATTTTGAGTACCTCATCTATGACCAATATGGGTGGCACACGCATCATTACGTCCACTAATCCGAGTACTTTGGTGCGCACAGACATTTTTAGTGTATTATGTTTTTCTTAGCAGGTAAAAACCTTGTCTTGTAAAGTGTAACAAACGAACAAGACAAATAGTAGAGAAGGTATTGGGTCAGTGACCAATGACGTGCAGTTTCTTCACCTGAAATTGTGGTATATTACTTGATAACCAACCTTGAGTAGAGTACACAGAGTTGGTCTTATGCACCACTGATATTTGATATATATTGCACATTCAATCCGACTTATACGAACTCTGCGATAATCTATATATTTTGTTGTAAATTATAATTTCACAAACGCTAGTCGTGGCCTTATCGCCGCCGTGGATGTGTTTGTGTCCCCGCCTTAGTCCGTGTTATTAATTTATTCAAGCACCGATTGCGAACAAATAAATTGTGACACTTTTTCAGTACTGCCTGTTTCTTTACCACCTTAAAATCCTGCGCCACCGCAGGTGTTCGCAGATGCGTCTTTTGTTTACAATTTTCTTTTACACTTTGTTGGAAAAAGCATAAAAATCTAGCAAATGTTTTTATTCCGAACTTTGCTTTCCTTTTTCGATGTCGTGAATTGTTAACGCTTCTTCTTTCTGTTCGTGTCGTGAATTGACTTTGGAAGTAATAATGTTTTCGTTTTTTTTGCTGCTGCTACACAAATCAATGCAGCTATCTCACTTCGGCATATTTGTGTGAATTGAATTGACAGTTATGTGTTTGTTTTGCCTGCAAAATTAAATGTCAACTTTAGAGGATGCCTTATCTGGCAATATTATAAAAAAAAAACGTCAAAACATCCAAAAACTAACGGATTTGTCATTATTATGTACTTAGAACATAATTCGTAAGGAAAATTTGAATTTTTATCGCTTTACTTTTTATTGCCGTAATTATATGTATTTGTTATCTAAATACTGGAAAATGCCTTTTGCCCAAAAACTTCACCGAGAGGTGGCGCAAAACCAAACTGTAATGTCATACAACTCCCGCGGAAAGCCTGTATTATAAATTAAGAGAGCGCGCGCGTCTAAATTTTGTCTTAAATATTCGGTACTACTTAATAAAGTGAAATTCGAATGTAAAAATTTGTGCAAGTGTATTCAATGTTCCGTAAATTAAGTGCGGGTATAATAAGATATTGAAAGTATGTGTTTAATTCGTGTTCGCCCGTAAATAACGCGAAGTCTATCCAGTAGCTCGCTACTGATCCGAACGTGTAAAATTTGTGTTAAGTACTTCCATTTTAATTTATATTCTTTGTTAAACACATATTTGTCACAAATTCATTTGAATTTCCACGCTTCAATTACGCCTACATATGCATTGTAGTCAACGTCTTCCTGCATTTTGCTTTTTAGGCGGGATTTGAAACTGAAAGTTTTCGGTCTTAGCTTACCGGAAGACACTTCGGCTGATGGAGTTAGTACAGGTACTGATAGTGAGTTGGGTTTCATGCATATAGTTGATTTAAACGCATTCACATATTCACCACGAAACATTTATTTCCCAGTTCCCATGCTTTCATTGAAAACTGTGGCAAGTTGATTTTTCAATTCAATGCAGGTAAAGAACAAAGAAAATCTATTTTCCAAACATTAATTCCATTGAATAATGATTATCAATTTTGTAGAATTTCCCCACGTTAGGAACTTTCGCATCTGCTTTATCGCTCGACACGTTTTTTTCTGATATAAATTTTAAGAAGCTGTTTGAAAAATGTTCTGTTATCTCAATGTTCCGGAAAGCAACGTTTCGCACAATTACTCTGTTGCGTCGACAAACTCTTAAAGATCACGTTTTTTAGCTCGAACAGTTATTTATTGCCAAAGCTGCTTTTAATATTAATTTTATAGTACTTTCAGTTTCTTACTTTTATTGAAATCATTTTAATAATATTATGCTTATCCAGCTACGTCTGCCCTTGACCTATTTTCAAATGAATTATATTTAATTAAAGCGTATTATTGTTATTATGTCGTTTTCATATTAAATTATTTATTTATTTCAAAACTTTTTATGGCATTTTGGTAGAGCGCTCATAACGGTTACCGAAGTACATCAAAATATTAATAACTTATTAAATAACTAGACAATATTTGAATAGAATATTCACCTATGTGTCTATAATTGGGATTCGTATGAAATTTTTTTCCGAATACCAAGTATGGTAAATCATATCTTCCCTTCAATAAATACCAACACCCCAATGCTAAGCACGTACATACATATATAAGTATGTGTATAGATGTATATTAAGCTAAAGCTGTGACTAATTAAAGACATGTTGTCTATATCTAGTACAGTAATTACTACATAAGTACCAGCTTAAGGGCTAATTGAAAATATTCTTACATCATTTGCAGCGCATGCCACATTCGCAAAATGTGCCTTACGCATGCGCAGCAAACAATTTGAATATCGATTTTGTATTCTAAGCATAGATTAAAAATTAACTTAAATAAAAATGCATTATTATTTAATTTTAATTAAGTAAACAATTTCCTTTAGTTTCCATATTCAGTTTGCCATATTCAGTGCCAAGCTCAAATTTTCAAATTTCTGCTCCGATTGCCTATGTTCGCCCATTCTACGGGCAAATCGCCACCGATCTCATATTTAGTTGGTGTACAATTGAGCAGTTTCTGTGCACGTTCGCAGCGCCGACTAACGGCCCAATAAGCGAACCCTTGTGGGCAACGGAAGAGTTGGCCTTCCAGTCGATTCGTCGCCGTCGAGTAACCACATTTAATGAAGAGTTGACTGCATTCGTCCTTGTTTAATGCGAAATGGCCTTCATTGGGGCACAGTGGCTCGCCAACAGAGCGAATTTGTATCTGTCCCAAGTGAAAACAAAAATAATTAAATAAAAATAATTAAAGAATATTAATTAAAGGTCAACAATTACCATATTCATGAGTTTTATCTGCTCGTCGTAGAGACCCGAACGCGTCATTGATTTCTTCAGACAATTATCATTTTTATCGGGCTTATCGCAAATGTTTCTCTGTTCGCTATACACTGTTCCTTTAGGACACTCGAAAACTGTTATGGCCATGTCGTAGCTCTCGGCTTTCTCTGTACATTGATAAAATAAGTCACAACTCTTGGGGTGTCGGCGGAAGCCTGTTGGACAGACAAAGGTATTTTGGCCTTCGCCTGTTTGGGGGCATGTAGAGCTGTCATTTGATGGAGTGCTTGGTTTTATTGTTGTTACTGGATCAGTCGTTGTTGGTGGATTTGTGGACGATTCTGTGGAGGTAGTTATTTCAGTTGTTATAGTTGGTTCAGCAGTAGTTGTAATCTCCGTCGTAGAGCTAGGTTCTTGTGTTGTGGTGGATTGTTCAGTGGTTGTAGTTGTAGGCATAGTTGTTGGTTCAGTTGTGGTTGCTTCGGTCGTTGTTTGCTCAGTGGTCGGTTTCTTGGTCGGTTTCTTGGTTGGTCTCTTCGTTGGTTTTGTTGGCTTCTTAGGGGGTTTTTTGGTAGTACTGGTGGTCGTCCACTCCATAGTAGTACCTTCTGTTGTGGTTACTGTGGCTGGAGCGTCTGAGCAATTACCCGAAACACTACCGGGGAAATTGCAAGTCTCTAGCGATGTGTCCCAAACAGTACCGTTCGGACAGCGGAAACTATAAATTCGATATTTACCATTCTTATTCGCGTCTACACAACGATAATAACGGTTGCAATCTTGTGGATCGGGGTAGAAACCTTCTTTGGTGCAGACATGATTCACTGGTTCGACTGTTGTTCCAGGATACTCTTCTGTAGTCGGTTGAGTTGTGGTATAATCGGTACCAGGCTTATCTGTGGTTGAAGGTGCCGATGTGGTGGGTTTATAGCCAGGTTTTGAAGTGACTGGGTACTGTGTTGTATAAGTTGGAATGGCCGTAGTCGTTTGTGGTTGCACTGTTGTTGTCGTTTCCTGAGAACTGCTGGTCGAGCTCTCAGTGGCGCTAGAACTCTCCGGAAGTGTTGATGTTTCTATTGTTGTTTGCTGGGTAGTAGAATCGGCTATTGTTGTTGTTTGTGACAATTGTGTTGTTGTTGACCATTCACCGGGTTTAGGCATTGTCGAAGTCTCCAATGTGGTTTCTGTAGTAAGAGTTGAAGTCTCAGGTTCTTCAGTTTGTCCTCCACAACGTTCAATATTTGTCGCGTAATCACAAGTTTGCTTATCCTCGCTCCAACCGGTACCCTTGGAACAGGTGAATTCGTATCTTATATATGAATGTCCATCCCTGACACAACGATAGAACTTCCTGCAGTTCATTGGATCTGCCATATAGCCTTCGCCTTGGCATGTTTGTCCTGGGGGTAAATTCGGTATAGGCGTGGTCGATGTCGGTTGTGATGTTGTCGTAGAGTCATATCCAGGTTCTGTGCTCCATGTCGGTGTGGCGGTCGTTGTTGAAGGTACTCCAGTTGTTGTCCCTGTGGTTGTTTCAGTTGGAGGTGAGGTGGGTTTTTCTGTTACGACCGTAGTTGTAGAGCTTTGTTCTGAGGTAGGTTTTTCAGATATTACCGTAGATGTTGAGGTTTCTAGAGAGGCGGTCGTGGTCTCCGGCTCTTCGGTTTGTCCCTCACACCTTTCAATATTTGCAGCGTAATCACAAGTTTGTTCATTCTCGCTCCATCCGGTACCTTTCGCACAGGTAAATTCATATTTTGTGTATGATTCTCCATCTCGGACACATCGATAGAACTTCCTGCAGTTCATTGGATCAGCCATATAGCCTTCGCCTTGGCATGTTTGCCCTGGTGGTAAATTCGGTATAGGCGTGGTCGACGTCGGTTGTGATGTTGTCGTAGAGTCATATCCAGGATCTGTGCTCCATGTCGGTGTGGCGGTCGTTGTTGAAGGTACTCCAGTTGTTGTCCCTGTGGTTGTTTCAGTTGGAGGTGAGGTGGGTTTTTCTGTTACGACCGTAGTTGTAGAGCTTTGTTCTGAGGTAGGTTTTTCAGATATTACCGTAGTTGTTGAACTCTCGCTTGACGTTTCTGTAGTGGTAGACGAGGTTTCTGGCTCTTCGGTTTGTCCCTCACACCTTTCAATATTTGCAGCGTAATCACAAGTTTGCTTATCCTCGCTCCAGCCTGTACCCTTAGCACAGGTGAATTCGTACCGTTCATAAGAATTTCCATTTCGGACGCAACGATAGAATTTTCGACAGTTAAATGGGTCAGCCATATAACCTTCACCTAGACATGTTTGACCCGGAGGTAAATTCGGTATGGGAGTGGTTGATGTCGGTTGTAATGTTGTAGAGTAACCTTCTGTCGTTGAAGGTTGTGCTGAGGCAGCGGTGGTAGGGTTTGAAGCTGACGATGTGGTCGAAAGAGTCTCTGTTGTAGTCCAAGTTGGTGGTGTTATAGTTGATGTTGTGGTTGGGTATTCAGCTGTCGTAGTAGTTTGTTGCCAACTGGTTGTGGTTGTGGTGGTGGTGGGCCCCGATGTGACCGAAGTGGTCGAAGGTGATGAAGTTGTCGTTACTGGGCTTTGAGTTGTGGTGGGTTTGCCCGTACTAGTATTTGGATTGCACATATTCAAATCGTGATTACATGTCTGTAATTCGTTGTCCCAAACGGTACCATCTCCACACTTGAATGGATACTGCGTAAAGCCACCCTGACTGTTGCTAACACAACGATAGAAAATGGTGCAGTCTTTGGGATCACCAATAAAGCCTTCCGTTTGACATATACCAGGAGTCAATATCGGTCTTTGAGTGCTTACAGTAGGTGGTGCACTTATAGGTGACTGTGTAACATCGCCGGGAAGATTAGTAGATTGCGTAGGCCGTACGGTTGTAGGCTTTTGCACTTGTGTGGGTGGTTTTGTAGATTGCTGAGGAGACGTAGTGCTTGGACTTTGCGGTGCCTGTGTTGTTGATGTTTGTTGACTGGGTTTTCCTGTGCCACAGTTTTTATCTTTCACCGCCCAGGCATGATTACAAGCGACGATTGTGCTATCCCAAACAGTTCCAGGTCCACAGGTAAATCCTACTTTATCATAACCCCCCTTACCATTATCGACACAACGATAAAATTTGGCGCAGTCCTTTTCATCACCTACAAATTTCGTTTTATTATCGCAATTACCCGATGGCTTTGATTGAATAGGAGCTGTGGAAGTTGCGTTTTGTGTTGTTGTCGAACCATGGCTTGTGTTAGTCGACTGCGAGCTATTCGATCCTTGTGCTGTGTTACCCTGCTGATTGGTTGAGGAACCTTGCGATGTCGTGCCTTGTGTTGTCGAAGAACTCTGAGTTGTAGAGGAGCCTTGACTGGTGGTGGAGTTTTCTGAGGTGGTTGTACTTTGGCTTGTTGAATTCTCTTGATTGCTGCTTGAACTGCTTGATTGAGTGCTGCTTGACGATGATTGTTGACTTGAACTTGTACTACTTGATGTAGTTGAAGTGCCATTGCCTGAAGTTCCCTGTGTAGAACTTGAGGAAATGGACTCATTACTACCAGAGGATTGTTGACTCGAACCTGTACTACTTGAAGTGCCATTCCCTGAAGTTCCCTGTGTCGAGCTTGAGGAGCCGGTTTGACTACTTCCAGATGACTGTTGACTTGAACTTGTACTACTTGATGTGCTTGATTGCTCGTGGCCTGAAGATCCCTGTGTCGAGCTTGAGGTTGAGGAGCTGGACTGATTACTACCAGATGACTGTTGGCTTGAACCGGATTGATTACTTTCTGATGACTGCTGGTTTGAACTCGAAGATTGGTTGTTATTCGAAGATTGTTGACTTGATGTCGTATTTGAACTACTACCACCGCTAGCCATAACACGGCATTCCTCTTTTTGCACATCCGTCGGATGATTGCAACCTTGGACATCTGGATCCCAAACAGTACCGGGCGCACAGTCGAAAGCGATTTTATCAAACCCTCCCTTGCCGTTGTCGACACAGCGATAGAAGCGCCGACAGTCTGATTTATCAGCTAAGTAAGTTTCGGTATCTTTGCAATCACCTTCCGGATTGGAGGGTTTTTGAGTGATGATCGTTTGGTTTGTTTGTTGCTGTTGTTGATTATTTGACTGCTGCTGATTCGACTGATTGTTATTGGATTGGTTGGAGGAACTTGATTGATTACTACTTGAGGTGGATTGGTTTGAATTGCTCGTTTGACTACTAGAAGAGGATTGATTGCCGGACGCGTTTTGATTGTTAGAGCTCTGTTGGCTGTTAGAACTGCCGGATTGTTGATTCTCTGATTGCTGATTACTGCTGGTGGTAGTGTTTGTGGGTCCTCCTATGTTTAGCATCATCTTACATTTCTCTTTTTGCTCGCTTGTGGGAATATCACAAACCTTCTCATCTGGATTCCAAACAGTGCCGGGTCCACATGTAAATGGAATTTGTTCCAAACCACCATTTCCATTATCTCGACAGCGGTAGAATTTTGTACAGTCCTCTTTATCGGGAATGTAAGTTTCGTCATTCTTACATACGGTGCCCGTATTGGGTTTATTACCACTGGATTGATTGTTTGAACTAGATTGATTACCCGAGCTGGATTGATTGCTCGAACTAGATTGGTTATTTGAGCTTGATTGATTGCTACTACCAGATTGATTATTTGAACCTGATTGATTATTCGAGCTTGATTGATTGTTTGAGGTTGATTGATTGCTGCTACCAGCTTGGTTATTAGACCCAGTTTGGCTAGTTGAACCTGATTGGTTACTTGAGCTTGATTGATTGCTGCCACCAGATTGATTATTCGAGCTTGATTGATTGTTTGAGGTTGATTGATTACTGCTACCAGCTTGGTTATTAGACCCAGTTTGGCTAGTTGAACCTGATTGGTTACTTGAGCTTGATTGATTGCTGCTACCAGATTGACTATTTGAACCTGATTGATTATTCGAGCTTGATTGATTGTTTGAGGTTGATTGATTGCTGCCACCAGCTTGGTTATTAGACCCAGTTTGGCTAGTGGAACCTGATTGGTTACTTGAGCTTGATTGATTGCTGCTACCAGATTGATTATTTGAACCTGACTGATTGTTTGAAGTTGATTGATTGTTGCTACTAGCTTGGTTATTAGACCCAGTTTGGCTAGTTGAACCTGATTGGTTACTTGAGCTTGATTGATTGCTGCTACCAGATTGACTATTTGAACCTGATTGATTATTCGAGCTTGATTGATTGTTTGAATTTGATTGATTGTTGCTTCCAGATTGGTTATTAGACCCAGATTGGCTAGTTGAACTTGCTTGATTACCTGAACTGGATTGATTACTAGAACTACTACCAGTTGATTGATTATTACTAGCTGTTTGATTACTGGCATTGGATGGATTATTTGCGCCAGACTGGCTGCCAGAACTAGATTGATTATTTGTATTAGACTGGTTGCTTGAACTTGACTGTCCAGTGTTACCAGATTGATTATTTGATCCTGATTGACTACTGGAACCCGATTGATTGTTTGAACTAGACTCATTGTTTGAGTTGGATTGATTATTAGAGCTATTACTACCAGACTGATTGCTTGAATTCGATTGATTGTTGGTATTCGATTGATTGCTACCGCTTGATTGATTACTGCTGGCCCCCTGATTTGTACTTGAAGTAGATGTTGAACTTGTGCTCGAAGTCGATGATTGTTGACTACTTGAACTTGAGCTCTGTGTGCTTGATTGCGATTGCTGGTTGGACGAATTACTCTCAGTGATGCTTGATTGAGTGCTTGTTTGCTGCTGATTGCCACCTGTACTGCTAGTATTCGACGCATTTGAGCTCGCAGTGTTCGACGATGACGAGGATGATGATGATGATGATGAGGACGTATTTGAAGATGAGCTAGTTGAACTCTGCTGGTTGCTGTTGCTCGATGTTGTTGTATTCTGATGGTTGGTTTGCGTTGACTGAGTCGTATCCGCATCATAGTCAGCCAATACTAAATTATCAGCCTTTCCTTTACATCCACCACTAGCACGTACACTGTGTATGTGGTTGCACGATTCCAATGCACCATCCCACGCAGTGCCGTCCGAGCAACGAAACCCGATTTTATTGAAAGTCCGACCATTCGAAATACACCGATAGAAGATTGTGCAATCGTTGGGATCGCTCATAAATCCATCATCTTCGCAAGGTGGTCCCTGTTCGTCAATTGCACTGCCACCCGCCGAACGCGCCGCTGATGTTGAAAAGGAAATTACGGAAACACCACCCAAACCTGACAGCCCGTAATTTTGCAATTGACCACGCGTTGCTGTTTCAGCGGCAGCAGCAGCAGCAGCAGCTGCAAATGAAGCAGCATCGGCGTCAGCACTCGCACCCGTATCGCTTGCGGTCGAGTATATGCCATTACCGTTATTGGCACTGCCATATGTCAGTAGCGGCAGTTGTTGGCCATCAACACCACCAACACCATCAGCACCATTATCGCCATTGTCCGTATCAATTTCGTTCATGTAATCGTTGCATTCCTCGCGGCCGGCCAGCTGGGGTGGCATGCAGAGGCGCAGATTGCGCGAGAATACGGTGCCGGATTTGCAAGCGAATGCATAAGCTTTGATATAGTCATTCGTATTCGCTTCGCAGCGGTAGTAGATACGACAGTCGTAATCATCGGCGTACAAACCTTCGTCCGGGCAATGGAATGCACTCGGCAGGGCGTCAGCGTAGGAAGGTTGCGCGTGATGGCCAGGTGCGGTCACGGCGTTAAAAGCGCTAAGCGCTTCATCTGCAATTGAAAGAGGGGTGAGCAATGAGTTAGCATGAAGCTGTTGAGGGTTAGGTGATGTTATATATGTATGTAAGACGAATTAGGAGGTTGAGGCATTGGGGGTAATGGAATTTTGTGGAAATTTCTATCCCAGCTGAATGAAGAGATTTTAGCGGTACTAAAAATGCATGTTTTGCACGTTGCGGTATTCGAGTGCTATGACTCTTGAAATGGCCTCTTCAATAAAATTGAAATTTTAAAGGAGTACTTTTCTTTTTCTTATCATTTAAATGTAAACAAAAGGTGCACAAGCTTTGATAAGACCGCCAAGTATTTATTCATTATCGGCATAATCGTAATATAATCCTCATATGCTCTCTATATTAATATTGCTGACTGTACTTATTACAATCATTTTGCACTGAAAATCTGAAATTACAGATAAAATGCCAACCATAAATATCATTTTGTGCCTAATCGTAAGTTTTACACATAGAGCAAGTGAAAAAATTTTATAGTAAAACATTTCAATCTCATTCATTTACATTTGCCCATGGCTATCAATCGTTTGGCTCTGAAAAACAGCAATAAACTTATATCAGATTTTACCTTCCGTGACGGAAAATTTAATAAATCTCTGGGCAAATAAAATACGCGCAATTGACCTATATGCATAGATAGAAACGGTTACGTGCATGCCATGCGGTATATGAGACTAACTCGAGAGTGGTTCGCAACTACTTGAATTTGAGTAGAGAATGGCCTGCAGTAAAATTAAAAAAACATTATTGATTTCAGAGGGAAAGATGTTGGCTACTAAATACTCTAGTTTGCATTATACTGATTGAATTTTGAGTTGAAAAGGATGTAAGATATGTATATATAGTTATGCTCATAAGATATACATACTTAGGTATATCTAAGAATATGAGATCTCAACAGCTCAGAAAACTTAAATATAAATTTTGAAAAGAAGATCTTCATATTTGTTTTTCCATAAATGTATTTTATTAAATTTCCTTCAGTTCTTCTTCACTCACCCTAAAGACAGGCAATGCTTTTTCAAATTGATTAAGATTGGCCACATAACCAACTCACAAGCCTAAAAATTTCGTTACATTTTCCCATTTTTTAGATAGTTTAAGTAAAGTGTTGAAAAATAACGAGTTACTAAAAAAGTTAATTTTCAATTGCCCTACCTTAATCTTAATAAATACTTAAACACGTAACGAAAAATAATGGGTCTAATGTTTTTTCGATGTATGGCGGCTACATTTCAAAAAATGTTTAAACTAAAAATTATTAACGTGGTTAAATTGAATAGAATATTTTCTGGAGTGCTTTATTAAATTACTCACTTTTGACACACATTTTGTAATATTACCAAAAAATTTTTTTAAAGTTGGCAACTCTATTTCAAAATCTCTCTTAATTAAGTTCTTAATTAAATACACATCTAGTTTAATTTTCGAAAGGGTTTCCTAAATAACTCAGGTTTGGTCAGTTTTAAGCCTTTAGATAGGTGGCAGCCCTATTCCAAAATATGACTAAGTTGAAAGCCGAATACTGTCCGTATTTTATATTATATATATTGTATATAATAATATATACATATGTATATAGAACAGATTTGAGCTCTTTATTAAGCCTTGTAATAATTTATTGGGTGTAATTTTATCACCTGTTTAGAACTAGTTACTGAGCAGTTATATTTGAGAACAGCAAACCCCACTGCCAGGCATATTCATTCATTTGAACTTATATATTTTACATTGCAATCATCCATGCAGTTATCACAGATTCCCAATACCGAGTATCGTTTTTGCTCACCAAAATGTTTTTGCTAATTTATTTGAAACCTCCAGCTAGATACTGTTGCAGGGCTTTTTTGGGTGGAAGGAAGCTGTAAAAATGTCAGCTATTGCAAATCAACTACTCAATTATGATTTCCGTATTTCTTTTTTCTGGCGAGAAGCGCCGATCTCTTTTTGGTGGCAAGGCTAGACGGCAGCAGAAATATTTGGTGGATTTATTTATTTTTTTTGTTTTGTTTTTGATGTTTCCATCAAATTCAACAACGTTCATTCTGTTTTTCATTGGTGGCAACTTTCATATATTGAACATCAATGGTTAAGTACACTTTTGATGGTTTTTGTTAATAAATATATAGACATTTGTGCATTTTTTGTTGTTGCAAACACTTGCGCATTTATTGCGCTTAGGAAATTATTTAATTTAGGCGACGTATTTTAATCACATTGCATTAAGAGCCACTCAATTGCCCGACGAGTGCTTAAGTGTGTGTGTGCTATATTATTTCGTTTGTATGTATTGCCTGGGTGCTTTTCCACAAAGCACCAAGTTATTTCCATTTTCAATTTCATTTTGCTATTTGCTGCTCGTGAATTGCCAAATTTATTTTGACTTGGCTGATATAAATGCTGAATAATGGCATGTGGCTTGTATGTGTGACCGTTACTGCCTTAGCATGTGTGTGTGCAATAAATTCGTGCATAGAAACGTGGGTATTCGCGCTCAGAGCGCACGCTTCAATAGGCTCATGAGTCCACGGCTAACCTCATGGTGCCCAATGCCGTTATGACTAATTCTAGCTATATTTTGTTGTTGTGATTTTACATAATACTTTCTGGGTTTTTATTATTTTTTTAGATTTTTGCTTTTCGCCTTTTCTTCTCGCCCCCACCGACCGACCGGCCGACACGCACGCAATTTATCAGCAAAATTAGAAACTTTATGGCAATAAAATGTGATTATATTCATTGAAGTGCATAGTGTACGGAAATTGTAAATAATTTACTTGTCGCCGCTGTGGTTGTGGCTGCTTTTACTGTTATTGTTGTAATATTGTTGTGTACGCCGATTTAATTCATATTTGCTTAACTGCTGTTTTCACTGACTTCATTTGTATGTACATATGTATATGTAAGTATGTCTGTGTGTGTGTAGGAACTAGATTTTCATGCCATAAATTTGAATGTTTTTTCAACTCATTTCCGAAAAATATTTGAGCCTAATAGCCTAATACGAATACCCAATGGGCTATGCCAAATTGCTCAAATGTCAGTTTTATGCGAACTTCTAATATGGAGCTAATAAATATGGGCAAAAGTAATATATGGAAGTATACATGAGGTATAATAATATCACGGAAATCATTCAGACGAATCTGGAATCTGGGAATAACGGTTTTAGGTAGTAAAATACTCCGCGAAATGCCATAAAGGACAAACAAATTTTTTTCGAATCTTTTTTTAATTCATGCCTGAGTTGGACTATGTGTATATGTGGGAAACGGGTATCTAAGAAACAATTAGATTAAAGAAATTCAATTTCACCGTTATTCGGAAACATTGCTCTGATTGTCTTCAAGTGAAGGGAAAAGCTACAAAATTTCAATTACATTATATATATATATATATATATTTCCACCGGGATACAAGACGGGAAGCTGTATTTTTGTGATTTTCGAAAAAATATGTTCGAAACCGAGAATAATTTTTGAATAATATTAACTTCATTTCTTCACTCATTTAACTAATGAAACTGTATACTCTGCTCTCTCAGGTGATCTTGCTTTGAGAGATTCAATCAGCCAAATATTATAAAAGCTCGAAATCTCTTTTGTTAAATAATTTATAATTAAGATCATCTCAAAATAATTCCAAAAAAAGTCGAATATTAGTATTTCTGTAGTAATTCTACACCAGAATTGCTAAAGAAGTGTATTTGAAAAATATTTAGGTGACTTGTTTGTACTTTCAGTTAGAGTAATTGTTCTTAAACAAACCTAACTTATTTTGGCTATTTATATTACATTCAGTTTTTGCTGTTATTTGCAAAAAAAATTCAATAATGAAAGTTTGTGCAAATATGTTGGTCCTAATTTCATATGCATTAAGCATATTTGAGGTTATGAAGTGACACGCCATTTACGAAGAATATTTGCTAAATTAATCTAACTGAAATCAATCGAAACTCATCGATTTATTTTTGTTTTATTTTTATTTTTATTTAATTTGATACAAAAGTTTTAAATTAAATTAATTTCATTCAATCCAAATGAATTTGACATTGCTTATTATGAGGTTACCTAACCTAACTTAGCCTTTAATAAGAAAAACTTAATCTAACTTAACTCAGCTTGACCACACATGTGGAGGAAACTTGCTTAATTGAGTAGATAAGTAAGTTAATCCCATCACCAACATTAAACACGGTATTAATTTGATTTGTGTATGATATAACATATCGAATTCAAATTTAATCCGCCCTAACCCATCTGAAACTAATTTGAACTAATTCGTTATAAGAAATAAAATTAAATTAAATTAGGTCATTTAATAAATTTGCCTACCTACCTAATTTAATGAAAATTAATTAATCTTGTTTTATAAAAATTTAACCTAACCTAACCTAAATTAACCTATATTAACATAATATAAGCCACTTTTTATTTAACCAGCAATAACCTGACCTAACCTATAAATATTCAACCCAACTTTAATTAACTTGACCAAAGTTATTATAAATTTTTGTTGATTTTTGACCCAAATTATTTTGTATTAGTAATTCTAAAATTTTAAATTATTTTTGTATTGCCACCAGGGTACTTTGATTCCCAGATGTATTTGCATGGACCTTATATTTACAATAATTTCCCAACCATTAAAATACCTTTCTGATTGCTTTTGCCACTGTTGTTGGGACAAATTTACGCTCACAATTGTTGTTGAAATTTTAAAAACTTCATTTAGAAAATGTAACTCATCAACTTTCGAACAGGAACTTCATATTCCAGAGTGTTTCTATGCAAATGAATTTATGCGCATCAAGATGTATACATACATACATGTGCAAATGTGTGTGTGTGTGTGCGCATTTTAATTAAACTTAAAAACATTGAGTGCGTACTTAAAATATTTATGCGCATATCAAAAATGGCACTGAGGTCAGTTCATGAGCGTTGTGCAGTAATAAAAAGTTATAAAATAAGTAATTTCCACTCGCTCATAAAATTGTAGTTGTGCTGCAATAGTTTACAATGTTTTGATATGCCACTTGATTTTCGGCAGTAAGAAATCTACATTGGTGTTGTTGTGGGCTACTTTGCATAGCCAAAAATCAGAGTTCATCTACGAGTAATTCGTGTGAATGAATTTTCTTGTGGTTTCTTGTGGTTTCTTGCCTTCAGTTATGCATATATTTACGAGCCCTCGAATGGCTAATTGTGACACTCAAAGGGTGATGCAAAATGTGTTTGTGCGTATATGCGTGTGATGTGTGGCGATAAAGTGGAACAACTGAGTGTGTGTAATAAAAAATTGTTGGTAAGTGTTGCTTTCACGGGTCGTGGATTTAAGGGGTCATTTGTAACTAATTTCGATTTTTTTTTTACATGGCTCCGTTACAAATTGCTATCGCAGGACAATAAAGAACTTAGTGTACCATTTTAGGATCAAATAAGTAGCAAAGCAAATTTGATGTAATTCTAAGGTGGTAAGTCGGTGATTTTGGTAGACCTATTTAAAACATGGAAATATTGATATGAGTTTGACACCTCGCAAAGCATTTAATCTAATTTATTATCCCTGCAATTAACACTTTTATATATATTTGACAACTTTCAAGAGTATATTTATGAAAATATATATAATCTAAAGCAAATTTCATTTAACAGAATTTTAAATTAATATTTATTTCAAAAAGTTAAATAACTCGTAAAGTTTCCAAACACTTTTAAGTTAAAAGATATGGCAACTCTGTGCTCAATTACTGAAAAGCTAAAGTGTTTTTGAAGACCAATAAATTCTCTCCAGTTACATAATGCTTATGTTTGAAATAAAAATTTTGATATTAGTGTCTCGTTTGTATAAAATACTATATGATGTAACTCTGGCAAAAAATAAAACTCTTTCAAAGCATTAAACTAATAAATGTAACCAAATTTGCTAAAATAATTCATTACTGTAGTGGTCTAAAGAATATTTTCATGTTTTTTTCGTTTTACTAAACTTTTTACTAAATACTCTATATTCGAGACCCTTGAAGCTATTTTCTTAAACTTGCGTTTAATAATATCACAACCGGCATCGTCGATTTGAAATGTGAATATAATTATAATATCTTTATCTCTATCCCTATCTTAATCTTTGTTTTTACCTTTAACTGTACTTAAACCTTTATCTTAAAATTTATCTTTATTTTCATCTTCATCTTCAACCTTATCTCTCAATTTTTACCTTTATCTTCATCTTTAACTTTGTCTTCGTCCTTATCATCATTTATCTTTACCTTTATCTTCATCTTTATTTCCGTTGAAACTTTCTAAAATGAAGATAAATGAAGATAAAGATCTTTATATTCATCTTTAACTTTGTCCTCATTTTCACATATATTTATTTTACCGTTATTCTCGCCCTCACCCTCATCATTATCTTAATCTTTCTCTTCGGCATTGTTCTCATCCTTATCTTTATCTTAAATATTTAAATCCAACTCTTTGCTAATCGAAAAAGAAGAGGATAGAACCGTGAGAAGTTGCACACAAATTTTCATAAAAATACAGTTAGCGAAAGTCTTTAAACGCAGCTCCCTAATAAGATGCATGAAAGCATTTGCACCATGTTGCCACTGCGAGCAAACTCGTTGCAACTCTCGTACTTCAGTAGTGCTATATATGTACGTATATATATGTGTGTACATACATATATCGGTTCACACTATTACTCCCGATTCCGATCGATGCTCGCGAGCGCACGAAAGCCACGCTGAATGAATGTCGGCGCGAAATGTCTGCTGTGCGCTGAAGTGTGGTGTTTGTTGTCATACGTTGCGGTGGCTTAGCTCGATACTCCGCTATCCCATGCAACCAAGCGTTCAGCCAACTATACGCCCGTTCGATTGCTGGTTGGCGGCAGGCGGTGGGTGGGATCTGGCAATGGACAATTGTGCGCTCAAGTGCAATAAAGTGTAAAATTTAAAATCGTATAAAATTGTATAAAATTGTGAATCGTGTTGAAATTTCGAGATGAGTTTTCCTCTCGGCACACACATACACACATTTGCGCTTACGTTTGTGTAAACGCGTGAGCGCCATTCAGTGGTTTGTTGCAGGTTCACGCATGAATATGATGTGTACGTGTATGTGTGTGTATGTGGTGGAGTCCTTCAATCTGAGTTTGGCAACTGCATTGCCACAATGGCGATTGCAACTTTATTATTGAACTCGTATATTTCGCATTTTCATGCAATTTTTCTCGCATTTTCGTTCTTTGGCATTAATATACGAGGCTTGCTTGATAAGTGGATGATTTTAATTTTATTTTTAAGAATAAACAACTCTGGCAATATAAGGGAGCAATATAATGAAGGAAATGCAATAATATAACTGAGAAAGGTTGTATTTTCTTCCAGGGTTGGATTACATATATCACTATGTCGTTGCTTACTCAGTTTGTTTTTTGTCTGAGCCGAATGAATAAAAGGTCTAGAGAAATTCGAGTCTGTGTAGAGGTCATACTAATAGATAATATATGGAAGAAATGGGGAATATATAAACCGGTTGGCATCTAACTTGAGTAGGTACTACTATGTCTCAGGACGCCCTGATTCTCTCGTTTTATCTGTCTCTGTCTCTCTCTCTCTCTCCTCTTCTCCTCTGTCCCTGTCGTTCTTTTCCTCTTTCCCGCTCAATTCGATTCTCACTTCCATTCTGTATTTCTCTCTCTCCCTCTATGCATCTCTTCCTCTCTGTCTTTCTCTTCCTATTTCTCTGTTTCTCTCTTTCCCTCTTTCGACTTTAAAATCTAATCATTTACTCAGTCACTAACTTATCGAACTGCCCTTGCAACTTATTTTCGTCAATTGCTCCCTTATATAATACACAAAAAATGTGCACTCAAAACAGTTTCCTACGCTGTAATGCGTCGCGTCATTGCTGAATTTTTTAGTGCGTGAAGTAAATTAAGTTGCTGTGTTGCATGGTGCGGTGGGCGGAGGACAATGCCATAGTATCAAGGAGTTTCAAAATATTTATGTGCGCGCACAAAAGTTTCCAATAATTTGTTTGCATTACGATAGTATATTGATTGAAGTTTTATCCGCTGAGTGGGAAATGCCAAATAAGTACCAAATGGACATAGAAGAGCAAGATTAAAAATTTGCTCCCAATTACTTACAATTTTTACTTTGCGAAGGGGAAGAAAATGCGAAAAAGATTTTGATTGCAAAAATTAATTTCAGTAATAATTGAAGGGGTGCTAACTCAAGAGATTATATTGGTATAAGTGTAGCCAGTCAGATTAAAGGTTTTGGAATAATGAAATATTATTAACTATATAAGAAATTAATGTATACAAGGTCTAGAAATTCACCATGAGAAGCTTTTCAATATGTTTATGGTGTGCGGAAGAGACTAAAATTAGAGGTATAACATTTTCATTGGACGTACATTGCGGATATAACATTTTTGAACTTCCAGTAGTTCCAGCATGGATAAAAACGGAGTTTTTTTTATTAGAGGAAGGCTCATTCATCTTATCGGAAACCAATTTTAATCTTCAAAATGTCATTTACATATTTTTAAATTATTTAATATGCGACACTTGAGTATGTTTAAAGCTTAAGTGTTAAAGAAGCTCAGATATACGTTGCTACCACTTTAGAACTTAATACAACACGGCAATTAAAAAAATTTAAAAAATATAGTCTACATTTCGGCGTGAAGGTATTTTCCAGTATCTCTCTATACTATATATCTCTATAAGGATAAAGATCCCTATAAGGATGATATAAAGAAGGTTCTAATAAAATTTAATAGTGAAAAATGTGGACAAAACAAAGAAAACTCGTAACTACAAAAAAATTATAACAAAAATGACAAAAATGAAAAATGAATATTCCACCAAAAAAGCAATAAAAACCGAAAAATACATACTTGAAAAAAAATGATTCAAACCAAAATTGGATAGTCAAGCAAAAAGTAGTGACTAAAAACAAAAACAAAAACAAAGGAAAAACAAAACCAAATTATAGATGATCTACATAGTCTGGAGGAGCTGAGTATTTGCGGACAAATGTAAGTCAAAATAGCCTCAAAAATCATTGTGTGCCACAAAAATACGCTTGAAGTGACAAATAAACAAAAGGAAGCGACAAAAAAACAAATCATCTCACGAACAAGAATCTGTAATGTCAAGTAGATAACCAAAATTTCAATGACAATTGTCAACAAGAAGGACCGCAAAAAAGTAGCCAGTTAGTGAGCAAGTAAGAAATGCGAAGCATTCAAGTGCAGAAAGCCTGAAAAGCAACAACAACAATATGCATGTGAAGCAACAAAAAACAGCGCCGCACTTCTTGAATTCCCTCGGTAGAGTTACATTTATATTTGGTTCAAACAGCTAGTATGCGTGCTACAACTCCAGCTCTGGAGCAATTGCAAAGCCAAAGTAACAATAGAAATAAAATGTAAAATCTCATTTTCATACGAATTTTTGCACATTCATGCAGATATTTGATATTTCTTCTGTGTAGCCGTGCGACCGTAACTGGTGCTGTGTTAGTTCTGTATTTTTACACCCATTGCCTAGTGCGTCAAGGGAGTTCTATATTTTTGTTAACAAATTATTTATTATTTTTTTTTAGAGATTCGACTCTTGAATTGAATTTTATATTTTATTAGAGGCTCGTTAATTATATTAGTTATTTTAGAACTGATTTTGTTTTATGAGTTACCCTTCTTCTTTTTACTTCTCATCACTATCTTCACATACTTTCTGTCAGTGCACCTAAAGGTAGGCAACACATTCCACCCAGATATGTTAGCTTTTTTGTATATCTGTTTAAACGTTGATACCACTTTGATACTAAACTTTGGTAAAAGTCAAGTTGGATTGCGGAACAATTCTAATTCATCTTGACAAGATGGCTCAACATAGTTTTGGAGAGCTACTCTTTATATGAAGCCAGATTTGTTGCTAATGAGTTTTCAACTTTAAAGATACTGTAATGATTTAGTGTGAGGTAAAGTGTGTGATACCACTTTCAGATCAATATCAGAAAAAGTTAAAGTTTTCTCTTTAACTTAAAAAGCGGACGCCCTAACTTGACTGACGATATCAAACTTCCGAGCAAATTTTTGCCTTGAGAAGACTTCGTATAAAATCTTTTAGCCATTCAGAGGCATTCGTAATTTCTTGTAAACTTTTTTGTTGGATCAAGGCAATGCAATTTGTTGTAGTTTATAGTAGTGTGAAAATAACAAGGGACCACATATGTAAGATTTAATGTAAAAGTGGGGGGTTTTCTCCTTTTCACAACTATAATAAGGAATAACTATATAAGGAATATTCTTTTTTTCAGTCCGTTTTCCAACACTATTATTGTTGATTTTTTGTTCCTTTATTTTAGTGTTGCATACTTTTTGGTCTGTTATTATTTTTTTGGGAAAATTCCAAATAATTTAGCACTAAAATGATTTATATTTAACAGTTTTACTTCAAATTGTTGTCTATAAATTATTTTGAAAACATAGTTAGCCACGGGACAAATATTTTTAATTTTGTACGAAACGAAGTTTTCACTTTAAAAATTCGCCTAAAAATGGTTTTTGGTCACAATGGTTCTGATACCTTACTGCCGAAACTCGAATGTGGAATTTTCTTTACCCACTTTTGCTGCCTTAACTTCTGATATTATGCAATAAAATCAAGTTTTTTATTACAAAACATCACCAGTCTCCTAAATTACCCTCCGCTGTTTGAACGCCGTGCACAAAGTGTGTCAATGCACTCGAACTAAGACTTTTCTACTTGCATTTCTGTCATATTTGCGGCAAAGCGCATAGCATGCCCCGCATAAACTCCCTCCGCAGCCACTTTTTCTCCAGGCATTTCATTGCTCACCATATAAAAATTGAAGGCAGCCACTTAGACTTTATGCGAACTGTCATGACAAGCCAATTTCGCATATTCCATTCCACAATTTCGACAGCTAGAGCAGCCATTGTCAGTTCTCCATATAAACAACATAAAAATGCGCACAATGTCCGTTCGACAAAAGGCGCCAATGCAAAAGCATTTAACCAATGAGTGCAAATTCAAATATAACAACAAACACTTTCGAACTTTGGCACTTTCGCTAATGAAACTTATAAGTTTACTTAAGTTGATGTGCGGCTATGAAGAAGTTCGCTCCGCCATTAATTTGGAATTTCAAAGTAGAACCATCACGATGTCTCAATTAAAATTCATTAAATTTACCTTAACTCTACAAACATATGTACAAACTAACGCTGTTTATAAACAATGGCTTGCATGGCTTTGTCAAACTCACGTGCGTGTGTGTGTGTGTGTGCTTGTGTGTTTGTGTTGGGTTTGGTGAATGCGCCAAAAATCATGCTACACTTTATTGTTTAAGTGCAAAAGTTTGCACACTGCTACAAGTAAATGTTCGAAAGTGTAGTGTGCAGGTGTTTGAGCGTGAATGCACAGGTGGCTGTGTATGTGTGTGTTTATGTGTGTGGCTTAGAGTGAATGAGTGAAAGCATAGTTAGATTTTATGACAATCACGCCATGAATATTTGCGCACTTAAAGTTGCAAGGGATGAATATGAGAATATGCGAGCTTGTGTGAGCTTATTTGAATAATTTTCACTCACATACACACACACACACACACATCGACACACTTTTATGCAAGCATGCGAAGTATTCGAGCGCTGATTGAATGAAATCTTTGCTTACAATGTAATTATGTTGAATAATTAATTTAATTGTGCCTCACTATTATACGCCCACACACTTACACATACATATCAAATATTTACACATGCATACACAAGCGTACAAAGTCTTATAAATATAGTTGTACGCGAAAGCGCCTTGAAGTGGGCAAATTCTTCATAATGAACAGCATTTTCTTGCTGTACATATGTACATTATACAACTATATTAGCATGTATACATATAGCACATGGCACATATAACGGTGGTGTGTGTTTCTTATAGTTCCTCGGCTCTTGACTGCCAGTGTCAAAGCAATAATTTAAAGGTAATACAATGCACTACTCTCATCCATACCTACTCATTATTTTGCACACACATAACTGTATATGTATATATTATTTGCTTGCATAAAAGCGCATGTGTTTGCATACATTTCAAAGGCACTGTACAGAAGTTTAAATTGAGCAATTGCCAACGTTCGTGTCGTACAGCGAAATTTCATTTCATTTCCTGCCATACCAACAACAATGAGGCAGCCACTTACTGACATTTACTCAAATATTTGAGCCAACTCATTTATATACACACACACACACAGAGCCACTCATATATATGCGTGTATGCATGTATTGTAGGTCAAACACGAAATGTCGCAGTTAAACGAAAATCATGTTAAGGTGTTGTTTGAAAGACTGGGTTTAATGGAGTGCACTCGAAAGTTGTCGTTATCGATAATTAAATTGGAAAGCGTGTTGAAAGAGCACAATAGTAAAATTAACTACTAAATGAAGGTATACATAAACTGCTGTGAGTTTTGTAATAAAAACCGGTAGTGGATCGAGTTTTATTTTATTTTTAATTCAAAAACTTCATTATAGACTTAGGATAATAAACGAGTAAACATCAGAAATCAAGACATTCTGACTTTATTAATCCACCATTCCCAGTTTATCAAATACGAATAAACAAATATAGTAATGAACACGAGTAATTTCGATTAAGTCTCCAGTATTCTTCAGTTCACCCAAGGAATAAGCGACAGTAGTTCGATAATAACTCCAATTTTTCTTGCAAAATATTCCCCATGTTGAACCCTTCTCTATCCTAGGTGTGTAAGAACTATCATTATTCATCCGCCTTATTTCTAACAGAGCTCTTAACTATTCTAGACCCTATGAGAATCGTCATACTCACATAAGAACGTTGAAATGAACTCCAGGGCCCACCTTATAATTATTGTAAAATCTGGAACACCAACGGGCTCTTTTACACTTAGTGGGACCTCAGGTGATCTCTGTATAAGAGCTACTATTTGACTGCACAGTAAGTTGCGAGATATATATTGGTTTAAAGGGCGTTGCAGTGCTTCTTATTTCATTCAGCCTTTGTTTTGTACAATTTTTTGATGTGGGTCTTTATATCTGCTAACAGGTGAGGGCGTTAACAACTTTTAAGCTGCTTCTGAAAGGCTAGAAGTTTTTAAAGGAAACATTTTCCTACATGTGCTAAGTAGCTTGACCCTTTCCGGTAAAGGAAAGCTAAAGATGAGATGACTTTGAAGAAACTTTAAATTATATTACGGAAGTGATCCCAGATATATACTCATCAATAGACTATCAACATAGCAGTATTACTTAAAACTTTTTTGAGAAAATTATATGCTGTTTTAAAAACCACAACAGCACCAAATACTGCGCTGACTGTGTTGACAAAACCAAATTTGTTGAATGTTTTCAGACGCCAAAAATTAGGCTCACTTTGATCTGAAGTCTTTAGCTTTTGGGGAATGTCTAGAAGTTCTATAAGACATGGTGAAATATAGAATGATATTGACATTGAACGAGTGTAAACAATTATACTATCTCCGATCGTGGGACGATTATATGAACAAGAGATAACTTCTCTAAACTCAAGGTCCAATGGTATTACTGCAATGATCTAATTTTACGAATGGAAATAAATAAATCAAATTGATTGGGCTTCAACCTATATCCAGCGAGTTGGGCCATCGAAATTTTGCAACTGCAGCCTAAATGTAGGCAACGTTTTCTCTTGGTATAAAATAACGCCACTGAAATCATAGAGACCAGAATCACTTTTGAACAGTTGAGTGTTGCACTTTAACTTTAAAGCGCTTGTTTCACATATTCACTCGGGGTCCACGCGATTAGTCAACATAATATGGATTACGCTAAATCTTTATTTGCTATACTGGTCTACTGGCAAATATACTTCAAATGGTATGAGATGTTGCTGAATCAAACCGCGATGGTATAGTGAGAGCATACCGTTGCTTCTATGTGCTGACGCGTTGTTGTCCAATTAGCTCCCCAGTCATGTGCAGACGAATAAAAAAAAAAGACTCTTCAAATAGTTAGAAATAAGCTAATGCACTCACACATATAAGGAGCGATAAAACACGCAAGCGGCCATATATCAGCGCTAGCGCTAGCAACAACAACAACATCGTAATGCATTCAACTCTACGCTAAGCCATCAAATAGATGAAAATTGAAATAAAATGCGATTAAATGGTGCCCCTGTGGCTTGCAGCGTGCTGTGTGGCATGACATGATGTTGTGTGGCAAGCAGCAGCAAAGCGAGGCAAATCAAAGGCGCCCATTTAACAGCTCCCATGCATAATGCAACAACTCAGCACAGCGCGGCACAGCGTCTGTCGAGTCATCCAAAGCCAAAGTCAGTTAGCAAGCTAACCGACAAGCAGAGCAGACAGCCGAGAGCGACAGCAACAGCAGTGGCACAACAGCATCAGCACGAATGTGCAACAGTTGCAAGATTTCCAAGCAGAGGCAGAGGCATTGGCACACCGTAAAGCAGAACGCGTGTTGTGCCACTCATGAAATTAATCAATATGCACACAAACACACACAGATTCTACATATCTACATATGTAAATAATATGCTCTTGTTTAGTAACATGCGGCAGGGTCAAAGGGGTTGCTGTTGCTGCTGTACGGTAGCGATAACGTTAGCAGTCGGGGACTGATTTATCGAACAACTTTCACTTGAACAGAGCGAGGCAGTGAATTTTTTATTGACTTTTTATTTTTTTCTCTCTTTAACCCCTGTAAAGGGCTTTAATGTAGAAGACACTGTTTGAATCTGTGCATTAGAAGGCTAAGTTGAGAAGAGAACGGGAAAAGGCAAAGAGATATCTTCAAATCTAAGAATAACTAAAATCATTACATAATGTCATTCAAAGAAATTGTTTTCTCGTAATAAGCCACCTCGTAAGCTAAGTAAACAGTTCAGAGTGAACATATTGGATTCTCTTGAGAAATCTCAACTTCATTATCAACTGGAATCCTTTATATGACAATAAGTGGACAATATAAGTGGTAATCTGGGCTCAAACCATAAAAGCTGTTTGGCGGAGGTCTTGTTTCATCGCCTATATTTAATAGGAATTGAGTTTCTTTGTCTAAAATCTAATTAAATGCTAGTCTTGATTACAATTATATAACCTAACCGTCTTAAATAACTTTAAATGACGAAAAACAAACACCTTTATTTTTATTATTGTCTAGCATATGGCTGCTTATAAAAAATATAAACAATGGCAATTATATGGGCATATTAATATATCTCGAATTCTTGGTCAATACTTTCTGCAATTTTCTTTTAAAGAAAATTTAAGTTTAAAATTATTTTACACAAATCTCAAAATTGTCACTCGTTTTTCTTTAGATTGTCCGATTTATGTGTTTCATCGAAAATAATCGATATATTTTCCATTTTTGGGAACTTCTCTAGTTCTTCCTGACCCAATAAAAAATTGTCCATTGAATACAAATAACCATAATCATAAACGTCTGCATTTATATATGTTTTAAACGATATTTCAAAAGTCTATGTTAATCACTTTTTAACGTTCGGGTCACCTTTTCTCTCGTTTGAGCGTATTTGATTGAAAATAATCAATATATTTCTTATGTATATTTGAAAAACGAAAATTCTCTTTTAACCGAATACATAATAATATATTATATATCACATCGATTCCACGGCGGTTAAATTTTGTCAAAAGTAAATCGATTTCAAGAAACGAATACTATTTTAAAATCAACAATTATTAGTGAAATATATAGAATCTTGTTTTATATAAAACTCTTATGATCGATTAAATGTTTATAAAATGATTATATGATTATATTAAATATATAAATTCATTTTATAATTATTGACTACAAAGCTATAACTATCGAATCGAATATAATTTTCGATTACTACCATTAATGAAACAAATATTGAAAATAAATGGTTATTATCGATAATTAAATCACTGTAATCAATTAAAAATTTCAATCAAAATTTTAAAATACTTTTTTAAATAGTTTTTCATACTTTTTATTTGAAGTAGAATTTGATTTTAAGAAGAAGATGGAACTATATAATCTAAATAATATAATATAATATAATAATAATAACATCTCATTTGTTCGTGCAGCTCTTTTCTTCAGTGATAACTACAAAAAAACCCTTCCTAAAGTTTCCATCTTAAGTCTTGAGTTATTTCCAAACACCAATAGCAACAAAAGCAACCATAAGCCTCCGCCTGTTTGCTATACAATTAGAGAAAACCGAAAGTGCAATCAGTGCGTTGCTACAAATCAAATTTACTGATTGCAAATAACACTACTGTGCAATTGTTTTTGTTGTTGTTGGTGCTGTTGCTGTCGGTACAAATTGGAGATGTAAGCAACTAGTGGCATACTAAGCCACCACTGAATGCTGAAATGACCAGCAGCTTACCTTATTGCATGCAATTACATGCAACATGCAACATGTGGCAAGCAACACGAGTTGATTTAATGAAACACCGAACCGCAGACAGTAAGTCTTTGCTGGCTGAGCCGATCATTAACTTAAGTAGCAGTTGAATGCTGCTGGCATTGTTGTTGTCGCTGTTGTTATTGCAATTACTAGGTATTTACACGCTTGTCTGGCAGCCGAGTAGCATTTAAGCAGCTCCTTTGACGGCAGTGCCACTTTGTGAAGCTCAGATAGCGGGTTCGCGTTGTGCATGCATGTATTTGCAAGTGGCTTAAGCATTGCCTCATTATTAATATTGCTTGCTACTGCTTAAGGCGCAGACAAGCGGCGATTAAATTAAGACTTTGCGTTGGTTTCACTTACAACGACTGGTGACTTTCAGCCTGCCGGCACTCCGATCGTCCAGCTAAGCTGTGGGGAATAAGCCGGAGTTGTCGGCTTGCATGTGAGCAGCTGCCAAATCGAGACTTGCCACTTGGCGGGTGTTGGCGATGCGAATGCGCATGTGTTGTTGATATGCCTTTGTGTCTATAAATAGCAGAGCGGTGGAGCAGCGGGGGGGGGGGTAATAGTGTATAGCAAATGTGTTGCAAAGGAATTTGCCAACAAAATAGTGTGTAAATTGATATGTACACATGCATAAATACAGTTTATTGTAGTTGTAAATAATGCGGAAAATGTTTACAAATGGCTTTGACCATGATCCTCACCATGATCTTGACCAATTGATTGCAGTTTGGTAGCAGCGCCGGATTCTCTTAATTCTTATTTTATTTTCATGACTCTTCGCAAAAGGAATTTCTCAAACCCATAAATCTTTCTGGAAATAACAATGTGAGAATATGTGTTGGATACTAGAGGATTAGAATATATATTTTTTGCATATAATTTTCAACTACCTTACAAACTTTCGAATAATGCTAAGTTCTATGTAATGTAGTACTCATATATTGTAATTTCTAGTGCTCTATATTATCATCGCTTCGAAGGGGTAAGCACCCATTATTATCACTTGGTAGTATGAGGGCAATCAGTGATCAAGTTCCATTGACCCTCTTTTCTCCAAACAACGTTGCAAAGGAAAATAGTTTAACAAAACTTTGGGAAGACATATGGACGGGTATAACTGCACTTCAAATAAATATCTTAGAGAGATCCAGCTCTCAATCGTCATGGCGAAGTTTCTGAGTATTTTTCAAGTCGAGTGCTGTTAGTAGCAAGTTACAAAGGTCAGTAACGACTGAGGTGACATATATTCAAAGTGCCTTCTCTTTACCTTGCAGTAGAGGCACTTGAGAACCTGCTCTCTGGGCACACTTGGGTCTGAGGGTTGCACGTGGTACTGTGAAGAGAGTGCTATTGACTCGCTTCCAATATATAATAAATTTCGCAAAATCTATAAACCCTTACTTCAAAACATATTTCTTCGAGGGCGAAGTTTATGGATGCATGAGCATGTGTTAATCAACTTAAAATATTAAAAATTATCGATTAAAAATT
Organism: Bactrocera minax; assembly: GCA_021498325.1. Classification (NCBI taxonomy): domain Eukaryota; kingdom Metazoa; phylum Arthropoda; class Insecta; order Diptera; family Tephritidae; genus Bactrocera; species Bactrocera minax. The sequence goes on along the minus strand of JAKEEE010000127.1, from coordinate 293,502 downwards.
TCTATTTTGAACTTGTGAAACACGTTTCTTCTACTGGGACTTAAAGTTAACTGAATCTGTTCATGGTGGAACCGATAGAAATGTTCCTTGCATAAAAAGTCTGGTTTTTCAGTACTACCAGAGTCACTTTATAGTGTAATTTCCGAATTGTGTATAATTGAGTACTCTCTAAAGGTTACCCCCTCGAAGTAAGAGAGCATTTGAAGGGAGCAAGCTTATAACTATTCGATATAAAGCAACTAAGTAAGCAATCAAGTATTAGAAACATTTCATTCCCTTTTATTGACTTAATTTTTGATGAACTTTGAAAGTTTACCATTGCTACAGTTTGTAATTCCTAGTTTGACACCGATTGACTGACTTATCAAGCTCCCATTGATGGCACAGACGGCGAGGGGCGTGTTTAGGGTAGAGAATTGCTGAAGCAAGCATTAGAGTGCATGTAACTAATTGATACCAACGACCAGTCATTAGACAGAAAAGCGCCGGCAGCCAAAAGCTGTGGCATGTGCCGCGCCACAAGGCGCTTTAACGTTGCCACAATACACTTATCATATTCTCATGGCTTGCCATCAACACACTCAATCACTTCGCGGGCTCTCTCCGCTGGCGGCGCTGCTGTGTATCCTTTGATTCCTAAGACATGCGACTGCTTGATGATAATGGAAAAGCAACGAGTAAGTAGTTACATCGAACGGAAAATGCCATGCATGTGCGAGTGTGTGTGTGTGTGTCAGTTAAGTGGTGGTGCGCCGCCTGTTAGAGACAGTTATTTTTTCAGCGCAACGCTGCCTTGATGCCTGCGGCGTCGGTGTTGACGGCTGGTTGGTTGATGGCGGCGCTCGTTGGTGTAAGTTCGGTTGACGGCATCTAAAGGATTACAGCCGAAATTGCTAATTCAATTTTAATTTGTTTAAAAGTACATGACAATGACCAGCAGTGCCGTCAGCAACGGGAGTTGAGTGCCTTCGACACACAGCTTGTTCCGCCAGTTGTCTATAGTAGGCGGTGGAACAGCTGCGGCGAGTGCTAATGAAATTACCGGAAGACAAAATATCAATTGTTCGGTGGAAAAGTTATACATTCTCCTGCCGCAATTTTTAGTGATTTCTTCTATGTTATAAAATCTGTATTAATTGTCACTCAAGGCAATGCAAACTATGTTTTAACGTACTCAATACCAAAATATCCATGAAGTAGGAGAAATTAGCTGATGTTACACATTTTTGGAATTATTAAATTAATTTTTAATTGTTTGTGATTGCCAAAGTGAAAGTTGTTTCCAATTAGAGCGAAGGGGTGTGAAATTTAATTCTTTTAAATTTAATGTTGTTGGTAAGCTTTATTGAAATGGGTTAGTAAAGGAGTCAATGGCGCTGTTAAAGGCATTGAGAGGTGTATATTTGAGAGGAAAATCAGCTATACTATTATTTATTGTTCATAAAACAGTTTTTTTTTAAAGTAAAGTTAGGTTAGGGCAGGGTTTCAAAATAGAACACTGAGATCTAATTGACCTATTGGGAAAATTATTTGAGGATTAGGCAAATGTATACTAGCATAGGTGGATTATGTCAAGAAAGATGACGGGTATTACGTCGGTTTTCCTGGACGAACTTTTCCACAAAATTCGGGCGAATTTTACCTTAACATTTAAATATACACGAATCACGTAAGAGATAAAAAATCTTGAAATAACTCTTATCCTATCCCTCCCCAAACTTTTAATAAGGATTGGAAGCAACAAGTAGTGTTCAGCGATAACCCAGACTAAAGTTGATATTGGTCTCACTCAATCGTGATCCGAGAGCTTTGCGAACCCTTAATTCCTTGTATTTAGAAAACTTTCACTGAGCATTCAAAAAAAAAAGACTAAGTGTTCAAGAGAAGACCGCAATTGTTTAAAGGCTCTAAAAATATACTTTAGGGAAAACCTATTTCGACTGAGTTATAGTTATAAGAGGTTGTATTATATCCAGGAACTATATGCTATAATGACTAAAGAAGCACTTGGAAGCTGTAAGTCTTATAAGTCCCAACTTATTTATTTCAAACAGCCAACTCTCTTAAATGCTTGTTAGTTCCCTAATTCTTCGTCTCCTAATATTTATATCCCATACTATAACGCTATAACTGATAGGAAATTGTATATACATATTATTATATATATCCGGGCTAATTTGAGAACAATACGGAGTACTCAGTCCAAGATTACGCTCGCGAAAAGTTTTTTTGTAGGATGAATAGGATAGGATAGGATAGGGAGGATAGTTGAACGATTACTTCATGTATTTTCTTCGAGAACTTTCTATGAAAGAGAGCGCCAGCGATACGGTGATATGTTATAAGAGAGCAATTACAAAGAGAGGATAGTCTGTCTTGGGGTAACCTATAACAAATATTTAAAAGTATGAGTTTTGTCTTTGTTAAAATTTTGTTTAGGAAGTAAAAATTTTGAAAGGTATTCGCGGAGGTCGACCTAGCTTTGACTTCGGCTAGGCTGGGCCTACAAAGTTCGTTTCTAAAATAAATGTTTAGATGCTTTCAGGGAATACGCGAGAGTGTGTATGTGTTTTTTCTATTTATTATATTAATGAAATTTGTCCAACGAGAACGAGGAAATGAATAGGATATGTCCATTTATTTGTCAATCCATTCGTTTACTCACGATAATCTTAGGAAAATGACGACGAACTCGTTTAACTGAAGTCTCAGCATGTGCTCATACATGTATGTCTGTATAAATTCGCAGACATTTTTATGTTTTTATTATTTAAATCTGCTTCAAACATATTCCTAAACAATTTTAATTTTATAAAGCATTTTAGTAAAATAAATCATTCTACTTCTGCACATATTTTTCAATTGAATTCCAGTAAATGCTTTCATATTTTTCAATTTCCAAATAAATATGTTGCAATGAAAGCTCTAACAAAGCAGCTAGTAGAGACACATACATACACATATATATATATATATATATAGACATGTGCAAAGCGTGCGCTTCCATGAAATATGATTATTAAAATAGATGTATTGTTTTTAGTAATAATTCTGAATGCAATCGCCTAAATAAAATCGCTATGTTTATTAAAATGAAATATTGTAAACATTTAAAATCACTTGACAAAGGAAAAAATGCGAAAATAAAATTAAAATTAAAATCGAAACGCTTTGCATGGCGCCGAATCCGAAAAGAACAACAATTGGCGCCGTCAGTGCTCGGCCCGATGGCGCCACTCAAAATGCATTAGTAAATAAAATAAATTTCCGAATGAAATCCCTAAATGAAAATAAGGAAATATGTGACAAATATGGCATATATATAAATATGTGTGCATATATCTATGTATGTATATCCGATGGCATGAAATAAGCGCTGCTCTTAAACGCTTATGACATAAGCACAGATTATTGCACAGATATTAAATGGGGAGGTATGCGTATGCATGGACGATATAACATCTATTTAAAGCGAACTAGTTACGCTGGTAACTATTTTATAACTAGTATGAAATACAGGCCGTACTAGTCTGCCGAGTTTCTTTATTTTCGTACAATAATTCAATAAACAGTTATTTTTTAGGTGTTGAGTGTCCACGAGTTGCCATTATTTGTCGGATTTCGGCAAATAATATACCAGCCTCAAACTAGTTCAAAATGGCTACGCAATTTATATTCTCAGAAACAATTTTAGTTCGGATTTTGTTCAGCTTCTCCGTGTTTTTATTCTCGACATACAAATTCGCTGTTCTTCTTTTCGAAACGATTTTCAAAAATCACTACTTTTTTTTACCAGTTCGATTTTAGTTAGAACTTTTTGGTTATTAACTGGTTTTTTCCAAATTGGTTTGATGTTTTATTGCTGGGTTACTCTGCCTATATATACGTATGTATGTACTAGTACTATATTGTTGTATTGTACTTGTATTTAGCGAACGATTACGAAAAATGTCATTTGGGTTTTCAAATATTTAATGCAACTTTTTTTAAAGGTATTTTTTCTGTATTTCACCTTTTCAAATATCAATTCATTTGTTAAGTAAATAAAGCACAATTGTAAGATAATTCGAACAATGTTGGAACTTATTTTTAATCCAGAACAAGTGTTCAGTTAAAATTCGTTTTAAAAAATTTCTAAAAATTGATGGGAAATAGTTGCTTGCAGAATGTTTAATATAAGTCACCTATTAGTTTTCAAAATTCATTTGTGTTTTTGGTGTCAGAATGGATAGTAGCCCGTAGAAGGTACATTTAGCTACAGAACCAGGTATATTAACCTAAATTAATCTAACCACAAAAACTATATATCGTAAATTGCTTAATTCGTGCCGTATATTCATTCTTTTTGACAATTAAATGAGATATCTCAATCAAGAATCTCTCAAATATTAAGCAAAAATTACGTTCACCTTCATTAAAGAAAATTAAAAGTCATTTAGAAATAGTGTTACCATAATTGTTAAGGGAAATTCTATGAAATTTTTACATACCTGTCTTATCGAATACACCAAATAAGATATAGCTTATGTAATATAAAATATTTAGGCATTCGGTGGTATGGAAAAGTAGCCTAAGTCGAGTTAAACGAAAAATTAGGTGCAGTATTGGTTATATTCCATATGTGAATGTGTTGATATTTGTTATATTCGTTTCGAAAAAGTTAAGTCATATAAATGCCTTTAAAGCCTTTTTAGCCTTTAAATATAATATTTTTGTAAATGATAATTTTACGCTTCTTTTTTCTTGAAGTAGATTTCTGTGATCACTTTTATATTTTAGTACATTTGATATTGGCTTTATAAACAGAAAAGTTTAAATTATTCGCAAGCTATTAGTAAGTGTTAAGTTAGGTTAGGTTAGACTTATATTTCTCTTTACAATGCTCTCTTCTTACTTTACTATGTGCTTTAAATGCGCTCTTTGGTACAAAACCTACTACTAAGCTACTGACCTAGGAGAACATAATCTCACTTAACCTATACTTATATATAAATAAACTTAAATTTTATTTAAAAAATCGACTTTTTAAACTTACTAAGTTTACTGTTATTTATTGAATTTAATTTCGACATTTTAATTTAGCTATTCGATTTAAAATTCTTTCTACTACTCTGCCTACTTTTATTTCAGTTTATTTTTCGATTTCCAATTTGAGTTCTGCTTTTTTATTTCTTCCTTTTTATTTTTTGTTTCAACTGTCACTTCTTTGGACATTTTCGCTGGCGCGTAAAATTATGCCAAGTTGCAAAAGAATTTCAAATTAAAAGTAAAATAAAGCGCAAAGCGTGTCAATGAGAAATAAAGTGAATCGAATTGCATAAAAAAGAAACAAGATATTATTTGATATATATGAATTGCAACAAAAACACTGTGGCACTTTGTAGCGCGTTTGTTAGTGTTGGTGGCTGTTGGCCTAAACGGCAGCGTTGCGTGAAATTTGAATATGCTGCCGCGTGAGATTTTTTCTTAACAAGAGAAAATAACGTTAATTTGGTTTTTACACATCCCGCTACATATATTACTTTGATTGACTGACAAATAAGGCAGATACTGTTTTTTTGGAGGTAAAATTTAAACGTACTTACTTTTAATACTGAATTACATTTTAACCTCGGCACAGGAATATTTTAAATAAATATGGCAATATAGAAAAAAAAAATAAATTTAAAATACAATTTTTATTTAGCCAAAATTATTATTGCTTTTACTCAAAAAGCATATAAATTACTAAAAGGGCACAATTCGAGTTATTGAATTTTTTATCCTAACGTCAAATCTGTCAAAATGAACCGCTATATTTTTTTTAATGCCAAATTTCATATTTATCGATGCATTATGATCAATCTAGTAACACTTTACATTAAAAAGCACACCTTTTTATTGTTGTTGCATTGCGTAAAAAGCAGCATGATTTTATGTTGTGTTTATTTACACTTTGCGCATAATAGTTTAATCCTGCATATTACAGCATATATGAATTTTAAATCGATCCTCATACACACCCACACACTCACACATGTATATTTATTAAAGTACATGGCAATACAGCATAATCGAATGCCATTTGTTTTTGTTTAATAAATATTATAGGCAAATATTTTGTGAGATAATGTCTCTGTGCATATATTTGCATATTCCAAAAGATAATACCGTTAAATGTGCAAGCTTATTGCATTAAATATTTACGCGGATAAAATTTTAGATATTCATATTGTATTTATTTAAGCGTATTAACGAAATATAAACGAAAAGTGCACCGATACGGCAACACAGTTACGTGTTTTCTGTTTTAAGTTACTAAACCGTTACTTGGTAATTAAAAGCTATTCAAATGTGTTTGAATTAAATGCAAATGAAAATAATATTGGGTTTTTAGCTATATTCGTGCGATTTGCTAAGAGATGGCGTAACTGGATTATTATTAAATTTTTCCAATAATCCGAACATGCGAGTGGAAAGTAACGAGTGGAAAGTTTTGCCTCACCCGTCTTATAGCGCAGACCTTTTCCTTGTGACTAGTATTTGTTGTGGTCGATGCAGGACGCCCTCACTGGAATACGATACACATCAGAACAGGGTATCAAAAATTGGCTTGATTCATTCTTGGCCGCCAAGCGGGCGCAGTTCTTTTGATCAAGAAGGCTTTGCTATGTGTTGGAAGGGGTTGGCAGGGAATCTTCTATTATTCTTGCTGTCATGTTGTATTGTCAACAATTGGACGGTCTGAAGGAAGCAATCGCTTAAAGGAATCTAGCTTTGGCCAATACGAGAGGAATTATTGTGTTCCTTCAGGACAACGCCAGCCCCCGCACACCGATAGTGACACGCCAGAAGCTTCGGGAGCTTGCTTTGGGAGGTTCTTATGCATCCATCTTATAGTTTGGACCCGACACCAAGTGATTACTACCTATTCCTGTCTATGGCGAATGAATTTGTTGCCATAGGGATGAGGGTTTCTATGAGATTGGCTTTATGAAATTACCTTAGTAACAAATTATCGAACAAATCGGTGCATATTTGACCCAAATCGTATAAATCTAACTATGCTAAATACCTTCCTTCAATTTAATACATAAATAATCGATTTCTTTTTACTAGACACAATATTATATCTGCTTCCGCCCGAATTTAGTTCCACCTTACTTAATTTCATATTTATTCACATATCATGTGACAGCACGATCCCTATATGTGCAACCATTGTAGCCCTTAATGACCTAAAATAATTTAAAACACACACTTCATTTTGAAATTTTTGGCAACATCCTTGTGCTTCTTCTTATCGGATGCTAAAAGGAATTTCGCTGCATTGCAGCTCATTTACACACTACTAGGCGAACTGCTATGCTTTTTATGCTTCCATTTCCTTTGCTACACTGCATTAATATAACAAACAGTATAATTAAAATGTGAGACAAAAAGCTCCTTCGCACGGCATACACAAACACACACACAGATACACACACACACACACACATATATATATGTATTGTACTGTATAAGAGCGTGCGCATGTGTATATATATGTGTGTGTGTGTATTAGTGTTTTGCCAGTGGCAGTGTAAGGATTTCCTGCGCTCGTTGTCATTGCAGCTTCTCTTTGCAGTGATTTCATAGCGGACCCCTGTCATACCGTTATCGTTTGTGCACGAACTTACCTTGTGCTTGTGCCATTCGCACGCTTCCGCTTGCCGTTAGAAGAATGCAGTATACCGTGAGAAACTGACAAAACAATGACAATGTGGCTCTAATGGTTTTGTTGTTGTTGCTGTTGTTATTGTTGTTATTGTTGTTGTTACTGCAGTGTTGTCGACGCCTCAGGTGCGCTTGTGGTGGGATTTTTGTGTGTTGCTGCTGCTTGTTGTTGTTGTTGTTGTTGTTGCTGCTGCAGCCTTTGCCTTTCTTATTGCTGTTGTTGTTGTTGTTGTTGTTGCTGTTGTTGCCGCGGTGCAGCGGACGCGGAAATGGCGCCATTTGTGTTGTTGACGCCATAATGGTGCGCAAAATGCAATACAAATGTTGCTGGCGCGCGCGTGTGGGTATGCTGTTACCTACAGAGAGTGAAAAAAATATTTAAAAAATTTAAAAAAGTACAGTTAGTGCTTGTTGTTGTTGTAAGTAAATGAATTTTGCCAAAAATTTCAATAAGCACATATTTTTACGAAGTTTCGCATGAGTAGCGCACAGAGAACGCGTTAGCAGCGTGCGTTGCAACAACAGCAAATAGCTATGCAAACACTAGATTGCATAACAATTTTGCGCACAATAAATTTTCCATCAATTTTACTAATTAAAAAGTTGCCACTTTACACAATGGCAGGCAATGCGACAGCAGAAAGAAAGGCAAACACACAAAGTGTGCGCGGTGAGGCGAAAAAACTGGCACGAAACAAAATTGAACTGCGCAGAACTGTCCTACACACACACACACATATATATATATATATATATATACGCACACATGAATCTAGCGGCACTTCATTGCCGGCGTTTGTTTTCGCAGCATTTCCAATCAGCCTCGTGACAGCGTCGCACTCTATTCCGCCGCACCAACTAACACATGACTTCCCCCCCCTTCTGGCAATCTCTCTTTCTCCTTTCGCCTTTTCTCCATTTCTCCATTTTGACACGCATAAATGAATTATGAAATAATTGGTTTAGCAAGCGCTTTACAAAGCCACTCGGCAGCACTAAATTCCAGCTATCCAACTATGCAGCTTCCTCATTTACATCCGCACGAACGTAACACGGCTATGTTGTTGTAGTGATGGAGTGATGGAGGCTTATCCACCCTCTCCAACGTGTTAGCAGCGTTATTTTGTGCGAAATTTTAACAACGCTCTAAATAACTTAGATGCTAATGCCAGACTTAAACTGCTTAACACGCTGTGCGCTGGCGTTCAGCGGTCGGTTTTCCGCAAGCAGCTTTGGCTCTGTCCACTGTCGTTGATCCGGCATTGAATTGTGCTAAGCACCATTTAACCGCTGCTCCGCCAACCGGCGTTAGTTTTTTTTGAATTGTTGTAACAATGTCGCTAGTTAGGACACTGTCGTTCCTCCTTCGCTCACTCTCACACACCACCTCGCTCTATCTATTTATCTCGCTTTCTCTCTCGCTCTGCGCCTCGGGTCCAACTTTTATCGTTGCGCTTTGTCCTTGTCCTTTGGATTTCTTGAGTTGCAAATGGGAAAAGTTGTCGCATTTCAATTGCAATCGCAAGCGGAGCTGTGACAGCATTTTACGCCAGTTGTCCGCTGTGCTTTATGGACTGTCTCCATTCGCTCAACTTGCCGGCATTGTGTCACGACTGGCAGTGCCAATGTCTCTGATTTCACTTTACTTTCCATGCGTCAACATTTTAATTACAGAGTTCTTGCGAATGTTTCGCTATGCGTTGCAATTTCAGACGCCGTTTGCACTGTAGTGTTCTTCAGGAGAATGAGTGGTTAGCTTAAGAGCTCTTCATCGAGAATAACGTTGGAAGTTCTGAGAAACTGTGGTGGTCTTTTGAGAGTTACGACTTTCCATTTAAGTGAAAGTTAAGTAAAAGGTCTTGCATAATATGTAACAGTCTCGGAGACGACATCTTTTGTGCTAACGACGATCAGCTCAAGCTACCCGCTTCCCGCTCTTTTAGTGGGAAAGATGCTTCGGGGTAATATGACTGATGTCTAACTAAAAACAAGACCGACATTATAACTAGCAGCATGCGGGAATATATCAGGAAAAGTAAGAAACTTCTTTCTTTTTTGCCTGCACAAAGTCCATTTATAAGAGCTTGGAATGTGAGAGACTCCCATCATAAAGCAGTATCACTAATTACAGCGTATGAAGTTGAAAAAACGTGTTAAAATGATCTCTCCCGAATTCTTTGATTCGAAGACTCTCATAGCAAAGTCAAATTATCTCTCTGAAAGCCGCACCTATAGTTCCAGCTAACAAACTAAGACTGTTCCAGGATATCTATAAAGATTTATTATAAATGCTTTCTGTTATGGAGCCTAATTTATTAATTCTATGGGAGTTTGTTGTACGAGGCTTTGGTTTAAGCTGATATATGCAAGGATATGCAGCAAAAGGGGAAAAAACAGCGAAAAAGGGGGTCACGTTCGTAGGTTACAGAATCTTACTTATGATGCAAGATTTACTAAAGCTACTTTTTACCTTCACATTTGGACGATCTAATGATTTCCCGTAGAAGAATTTCCATCCACAATTACACACCCAATCATCATTATAACTCTAATCAGTTCATTTGATTATTTACGCTTCCCAACCCACTGTGCAAGGCGTTTAAACACATCGAAAGCACTAAAATGTGATTCGTACAAAGCGTAACGCAGTAGCAGGAACTGAGAAGTTCTATTAACTTATGAAATTACCAGAGAAATGAAAACTTATAACAAGAAGTCATTAAGTCACAAGGAATTAAAAACTAAAAAGTCAAATTACTCTAAGTATAAGAGAAAACAAATAAAGAGAAACAAAGGAAGATTAAATAGCAAACAGAAAAGTGACTGAAAAGTGCGTAGCGATGGAAGGAAGGCAGAGAATAATAAACGAAGCAAATGTGTGTGTAATTGTATGGCAAGGATATGGGACGGAATGGTAAGACTATAGAAGTGGAGGAGATAAACTTTAGTAGTGTTACTGCAGAACAGAACAGAACTATGCATTTGAGTATTTACTAGTATACGAAATCCGTTATACAAACCCTGTAGGAAATGAAATGACGAGCTAAGCAGGTGAGTTGCACAGATCTCATGAGCTGAATGGAAGCACTGCTACCCAACCAGTTTAAAATAATGAATTTTCTCAGAGAGGCACTTTACTGACTGACTGAGTCACTGAGAGATCAAGCGACAAGTATGCATTTGGCACAGTTTAGAGTAGTCCGTGTGCTCACATGATTTAATTTACATTACTGGTTCCAAGCTCATTGTCTCTTGGTGGTAGCCATTATCTCTTGGTGGACAGATTCTGTCGATGTTAGACTTCAGTGGACCTTTAAACCGTAAGGTACTTCACGGGCTTTGCCTCGCTCTCTGATTCACTCTTTGAGTGAATGTACAGTAGCAGTACTACGATGGGTGTTTTTGGCCAAAACTCGAAGAGTTTCGAACGAAATTAAAGTTTTTGGATTTCCTCAGTTAATAAGATAATACTTCAAGAGTCATATTTTACAAATAAGTAGAAAATAGTAAACTTTTGAGAACCTAAGGGTAGGTACTTAGTGCATGCCAAAGCACCTGAAATCAGCGAAACTACATACGGACATTTTGAACACGAATTGTCTACCATGGGCAAATGCTGCCGATGTTTGCCGATGTTTGCCGATGTTTTACCGATTTGTGTATATTTGTCTCACTTAGTGTAGATAAGTAGAGAATGTACTGTTATAGGGTTTTTAACACAACAACCACTAAAGGCTTTAAAAAGAAGAGCTGCAGGAGATCTTGGGTTTAAGTGCCGTTAATAGTAAAATAGTAAAGTAAGAAATTAACTCTAAAAACTTGAACAGAATTAGTAAACACTTACTAAGTGCTACGCAAATCATATTTTATACTGTTGCTCTTCAATCATCATTCGGGCACTTGCACACACGCATACACACACATGCATACATATTACACCTGACACGCTTTCACGCTTTCGGACTTGCTTGGACATCGGCTAATAAGTGGCACGTGACTTGAAAAGTAATAAAGCAAAGGAAACCAGAAATAAACCACCAGACACCAGCTTACAAAAGAAAAAAAAAAAAAAAGAACTAAACCCCGCACCCGTGCATATACACACAGCCAGACCTGAGTGTTGGCGCTTCGTTGCGCCACTCACACGCTCATTCACTATTCACGCGCTCCATGCCATTCCAGCTGTTTAAATGCTAAGCGGCACACGTCTCGGTTATTATTTTTTTTTTTTTTGGCATTTGGTTGGCAGCATTAAACCGGTATTATAGTTTTTGCTTATTTATGAGCTCTTTATGATGGCGCTTAAGCATATAATTCACACCTTATTAACAAGCTTATATATTTTTATATATTTGTAAGTTTGTTTGGCGGCGCCAGCTCATGCATAATATTTGGTGATAATTAATTTTGTGTGAAAAAATGTTAACGTGTTTTTTAAATGTTATTTTTATAATTTATTAATGTATTTTTGTTTTATTTTTTTTTTTGCTTAATCAGTTTGCGTTATTAAATACTTTATATTTTCATTCAACACAACAGCAAAGCTCTTTTATAGTTTGCCTATTTGCCTATAAAATAAGTAAATAAGTAATAAGTATGTACAAATATATATGTATATATGTATATATATGCTAAAATAAAATAAACTTCATTTTTTCCATACTTAGAACTCATTGAAGATTAGTGGAGGGCCTCAACAACCTTATATAAGATTCAATTAGAAAAGGTTTAGAGATCGCTCCATTGGCAGTCGGGTGAACGCAACAGGAGTAGATTCGCATTTATGTCTGACAAAGAGCTCTTACCTCAGCAACATGCGCCAACACTATTTGAAGAATGTTTTATGCCGCTAAAATGACAGCTATAACAACAACAACGAGCTTTAGAGAAGTTTGCTTGTACCAAGCCACTTGCCCTCATTGGGCAGAGCAGCTCTTGGGGACAGAGCGAAGGCATAACTTTTAATTCTTTATAACAGTTGGATTACACTTTATAAGCAAAATTTAAATTTATTTACTGTGAAACTAATTAATATTTTCGCGCATTAACTTGAAATTGCATTTCCATTGCGCTATGCAATCTTCTCGCATGTTTAATCCGTTTTCATGCACAAAAACGATTACTGCTATGATGTTGAATCTACAGGTTAATGCGCTTTTGCCAAAAACCATTCTCAATTTTACGCAACAAACTCTCCTCATTTATGCAAACATATATACATACACATACGAATGTATGTGGAAGTATAATATCCACTCCGGCTGGCTGTCAGAGCATTTTGTGACCTTAAGCTTTACACACACACACACACACACACACACACACACACACAAACATCCATAAATGCATTATAGTTAATAAAGTGAATGTCGGCCAACGACGGACACACATTCACATTCCTTTCATGTAAGCGCACATGTGAATATCCGCATTGTTTGTATGTATGTGTGTAAGCTGTAGTATATATATATATATATATATATATGTGTGTGTGCGTGTGAGTCCATGTAAACCACTAAAAATTGAATTTCATTACATGACGTCAATTAAATACGTGTAACATTCAATCAGCGTTGACATTTTTAAAAGTGCAGCAGCCCAGCACCGCCATGCAGCAGGTTGTGATACCTTTCGCACACATATACACCTGAGTACAGAGGACACAGCACATGCGCGTGCTTATAAGCGCAAGCAATTTGCGTAATTTTCGCAATTTACCAGTTAGGCTTGTTGGCTATAAAAAGGTTGAAAGACGCACGTTGGCGGCTACAACAAATGTCCATTAGCCGCAACAACAACAACAACAACAAATTACGGTGTAAAGCATGAAGAAAATTTTAAATATTATCTGAATTATTAATAATGCTAACAGATGGCAACGCTAATTTGCATGCAAGAATATGATTATAGTTTGAGAAATTAAAATATCATTTGGCAGTTGGAATGCAATGTTGGGCAAATACATTGACTCTACTTTGACAAAACATTTCGGAGGACTGTGGTTAAACAATTGCAGGATATAATATAGCAATCAGATTGGAAGTTAAGTTTACGGTAGGGATCTTGTCTCAAGGATTCAAGTATTTTAGGAACTCTACAAGCCCAGTGTATACCCCGACTGTTGCTGGATTTTAGTCTACTAAGTGGTGAAGTGGAAATGCTGCCGACTAATATGGGGCTGTCATTACGTCGAATTCAATGACGCTAATTTCACAGTTGCATAATTGGAACGCCATTTTTACCACCACATCGAAGAAAATATTATTTAAATGGCGACAAGCAGTCAATTGTATTGACATTTCACAAAAACGTTATGTCCTAACAATTGGTTTGACCACAGCTGTCATTAAGTTTGACATAATGAGAACCGCATATGTCAAAGAAAGTGCACTTGGGTTTGAAAAGATTTTAGTCTGCTATATAATGTAGGTATTTAACGATTCATTCCTTGAACTTAAAATATCACTTTGAATAAGTCAAATAAACTTTTTCGTTCCGTCAGAACTGGTTCTATAGAAACTGACATTAAGAAACTTAGCAAAGCCTTTGAATTAATATTTTCCGAATGTCTTAGTTACCCTAAATTACTATTAGTTAGATCCAAGGACTTTAGCTTAGATTTAAATGTTTGATAAACTAGTAGAAAGCTAAGGGAAATATCTTCAGGCCATCATAACAACTAAGATAATGTTAGTTTTGAGGTATGTCGGTTTAGTCGCGAGAGGCAGAGGGACACCAGAGAAGGTACTGAAGGAAATTTCATAATAATTCGAAAGACTGATAATTTTTCATATGGAAGCTATATAACTTAATGTGGACTCGAAACTGGGAATATTTTCTCCGAGATATACAGTTGATTTTCTCATGCCACGGCTACATTCTAGTTACATAATAATGCAGAAATAATCTCCTTTGTCAACAGTAACCACCTTTTACGGTCAATAAGTATGTATGTCGAAGGAATAAATAAATAATAAATAATTAAGTTTGCTATCTCTTTCTGTAATGTGAGAGTATAAATGCATTGAGAAAGTAAGAGATGGGCTGGTCGTAGTTGTAGACAGTTCTTTTCTTCAGTTCAGAGTCGCTCTATGTGTAGCAACGTTAATCCTAAGAAATAAGGTAAATTTGGCACCATGGACGATGTCCTCAGCAATGCTTGAATAAAGCTTTAAGCTCTTAAGACTATTTTCCATACATATTTTATGGATTCTTGGAAGCTATGAAGTATAACGGTGGAGAAAGGTCTTAGAGCTTTTAAAAGAAGTCTTAATTTCACTTACTATGCTCTCGGTTTAGCGGCATAACTTTAGAATTAGTTCTAGTTATTCTTACTCTTTCTACACTCTAAATTTCTTTATCAAATGCAAATATATCAATGGCGATTTGCATGGTAATCAGTATATATATTTTGCCCACGTTTTAATTCTCAACCAGTTAGCAAGTATATTGCTTACGTGAAACAACTACAACAACGCCGCGTAAAATGCACATCACCACGAGCGAAATTTTACGCAAAATGCATAGCGAAATTAAGTTAGCAGGTGCAGGATGCAATACAGAGCTAGCCACACATGCACATTTACTTACATTTTATATATAGTGTGTATTGTTGTATATATCAATACATTTATGTATATATATATATATATATATTTATATGTGGATGTGTGTAGTCCCTTGCTACTACGCGCCGAAGCTTTGTGTGGCCTCCACTGGCCGGGCGTTGCACAACAGCAAAAACATTACTTGCTGATACCGTTAAGTGCACACAATACCCTGCCACCACTACCAGCAGCAACACTTTTAAAAGCTGCGCATACAACGGCAACGGATTTTTTATGTAGCCATTTAACACATTTACTTAACTGTTTTATACGGCGCGAGATAACTGCACTTTAATGTGAATTTTAACGCCATGAATATTTCGTGTGGAACGCCTTAAAAAGTGTAAAAAATGCGAGAATTTGGTAATCGCAAGGGTTACTAATATAAATATTTAATGCTTAAGTTGGTGGCACCTTCAGAATTTGGCGAATGTTTTATAAAATATCTTTTTTATTAGCTCATGACTTACTTACCCGTTATGATGAAGTTTATAAGAATAGTCATTTCAGTTAAACCAGAGTGGTGGATTGGGCGTTAAATTGGTAGTTGGAAAAACATAGTGCTTTATTGGCTTTAAAATCCAATTAAGGGACTGACTTTGTGGAGGTCTGACAGGACTTCAGGAAGGAATAAGCATGGCTGATTGGCAAACTATCTGCGTTTAGTGCCGGTTTCTTGAATACGATCTTAATTGGAGGGGTATATCCTAGAGATCTATATAGCATTCTTACAGAAGAATATTTTCAGATTGGATATACTCTTTCAATCTATAACGGAAAGTCATATCGATCTTGAGGTCTTGTGGCTTGTGTGCAATTTCGTAACAATGAACTCCTGAATTTATACAATCTTCTTCGCTGTCTTCACGACAAAACTTTCTATTAAGTTAGAGTGGACACCTATGCGAAACACCAAGTGATGATAATACTTCTTTTCTTGGTATTCCAAACATATGCGTTCGTACGCTCTCCGCCTGTTAGTAATTTAATTAAAGATCATAGCATATAGTGGGGGTATGTTGTGTCGGCGTAGCTGTTTTTATTTTTTGTCCACATTTGAACCATATTTTTGTTATGATAATTTTCATATTAGAAATTGGTTGACCACGGTAGGGTCTTGAGGGTTTCTGGAACATAAAATACCTATATGGTACACGTGAAGTTACTATTTTACCTTTTTCGATTTTTTTAGGGTTATCGATTTTGATGTTATCGATATTTAAGTTTCGAGAACACTAAACTTTTTTAAACCTATTACGGTGGTGATAGGGTCCATACTCGAAACATCAACAAGTATGTGTTTCGAGTCACAGATATCTTACTAATGTCAACGCGAGGATTATTGAGAGAAAATTTCAGCTCTGTTTTATTTTTAACCTCGATCACAAGATGCAAGAACAATCCACAAGATGCAAGTTTTCTGAGATCTCAAGACCATAGTTGAATTATTTAGGTCATACTCCGATATAAATAGATAACTAGACTTCCACAAAAATTTCAAAGACATCATCAGATAACGGAAAAATCACTCAATCATAACGGAATCATTATAACGGAAAAAGTTCATGGATGTATAATAGGCAGTTGTATCAAATTAACTAACATTCTTCACTGCTTCAGTCGATTCTAATCAGATTTCCAGGGATGTCTATTTCAGGCGTAAAGATAAAAGCGTCCATCCATCCATCCATCCAAGCGTCCATCTTTTCAATAAATAGACAGTGGGTGTGGGTGGTTCTTTGGAGTATTATTGAATAAAAACATTGTAAAATCGGTCCATTACTTTCCTTTTGTTGGTTCTGTTGCTTTACTAAAATACTTCTAACTGTACTGCATTTAACTACAATCGGTTTTTATATATCTCTCACTGTTTTTTGCTCGTGAAACATAATTTTTAGAACAATTCGCTTTCTTATCTACTTTTGCTCATTCTTATGTGAATAAAAAAAGGGCTTCCCAGGCCAACTCGTGTTCTTGATTTATTGAGGAGTAAAATTTTTTGTTTCGTACCTTTCCTGTTTCTTTTTCTTACTAAGCACATAATCTTTCAGTAAAGGAAGTAAAGGAAAACAAAAATTTTGTAGATGTGTTAGGCGTTTAAAAAGCATTTAAAATCTTTCGAATCATTTTCTCTGTACACATGGGAGGAAAGAGTAGAAAAAAAAAATAATACGTAAATAAAAATAGAAAAGCTAAGAAAACAAAAAAAAGGCAAAGAATTAAAGGTACAATCGAAAACATGGTGGGTTTAGGGTTTGTTTTCACCGGCTATACCGTTTTAGGTATTCAGACTCATGTAATATTTGTTGCAAAGTTGTTTTGCACAGTTTTTCATGCCTTCAGCGCAAAACATGAATTTGGTAGAGGAAGGGTAAATGATAAATTCCGCTTTAAAATCCTTTTTCACACACAAAAGGCCAGTTAGAAAGTGCAACACATGTAAAAGTGTTGGTACAGCTGGAAAGTGAAGGAAAGAAACGAGGCGTAAGAAAGTAAAAGACCAAAAAAAAAAAAATGCAAGTCATTTGCGCAAACACACAACACCCTCTCCAACCATAAAAACACACACACTCAATCACTCCACAAGTCAATGACTTGCCGTAAAATTAACAACAACAAGCGCTACAATTAAAAACAACAAATAAAAATACGGGAAAGCAAACAGTTGTATGAAAAGGTAACGACGATCTGGGCAGCGCGTTAAAAAAGCCCTCAAAAAAGCAGTAGGAAATAGACTTGCGCTCGTAAAAGAAAAGTGGAAGAGAAAAGAAATTCCTTGAAACACCCTCAGCCTGCACGTGTCGACATTTTAAAGTTCTTACATTATGCCGGCGAGATATTGCCTTTGTAAAATTCACCGTTACAGCGCGCGCACTCATTAAATGGGTCCAATGTTTTTTGTGAAATGCTTTGCAAGCGATTAAAGTGTAATTTTCAGCACACAAATTCGCCGACACTCCTTCAAATGCCCATTATTTTACTCATCTCCCTTTGTTTCCCTCTCACAGTCGCAGTTTTGCTTTCGCCCGCTACATGCCCAAGTTTTGTGTTAACCGCATCAAAATTGTGTTACATTGTTATTGTTGCGCAAAGCGCGCAAATTAACGGTCACTTTGGGTGAGTCCTTCAAAGCAAAGGGATACAAAGTCGCTTAGTTGTGCAAAGGTCGCGGTGAGGGGGAACACGGTTCACATTGGGGCAATAGTATAAAATTAAAATGTACCTAAGGGTCAAGCAGTGTCATCAGGCGGCCAACTTTGTATTGGCTTAGGCTCTTTAATACCCTCCACATCCTGCAATAGTATCATCATCCTTGCTCCACTCTCCACACTCATCCGTCTGTTTATCTTCATTTATAAGCTGCTCGCGTTTTTCGGCTCTTAAATCTCAACAACAAAATAATGAAGTTAATTTTTAAGCGCAGACGGCATGAGTCTTTCGACCTTTGCCTTACCACCATTGCCTTAGTGTCGGTATTTTCAAGTGTTCTGGTTGGGTTAATTATACACCAGTGGCTGTGAAGAGATTATTACAGCGGGGGTAAATGTTTTAGTTGTCGCGGTATTTGCCTTTTTCACGTTCATTTACTACATATATCAGAAAAATTGGCAGAAAGAGTGGTTATATGCCGGCTGTAATAGCTAAACTATTCGATAGGCTCTCACCATGGTAAAGCTGGATGCAGGGCAGTTACGGTATATCTGATTTATTTGAAAGTTAAACTCCCATGTATTTTAACATTGCTACCCATTTCTGTACTTCGAGACCCTTAGTTTATATGTTTTTTGGCTTCAAAGTCAATTCGTTTGACCTTCAAGCTAGGTACACTTCCCATTATTTTGAACCGATCACAATTTCAACGCCTTGTTGGTTGATTATATTACTAAGGTTTCATTAAATAGTAATTCATTACCTACGTGATTACAAGAGACGTACTTAGAACGAAATATACGACATTCAATCTTGACCACTTCCAAAATGTTCAATAATAACCTCTTGTTATTCTTTACTGGTTACACAATAATTTTAACCAAACTAGGAAGTATCCCCACCCGCCTTTGACTCTGCCTTATTGACTTTCAGTCTTTCAGCACATAGCGCGTGTGAGAGGCTTGATGTGAGTGGATCCCAAAATCGCGAACCAAATGTCCAAAGGACTAAAACGAGGTTTCAAAGGAAAAATGAAGAGAAGAACAACCGAACGACCAACTGCGAAGCTGAATGAGTAAATACATGAATAAATGACTTTTGGATGGAGAAGTTTCACTTTGAAAGCCTCTGAGTTGGTCCGTCAAGTGGCGGCTGGAGACGGCGTGACGTGGCTTGGCGTGCTGTGTTGGCTGGTGGTGGCTTAGTGACTGCGGCTTATTCATGAGCTTTGGCAAGGCAATGCACGAAAGCTGATAACCAGCCAACTGGGCAGAGTTGCGAGAGACAGCGGGGCGTGCAAGCTCGCGCCAAATAGTCGGCGGGTGTGTAGCGTGTCGAAGCGTGGTGCGGGGCTTGGCTAAATGAATCGTAAATTCACATCAATTACGCGGGTAAACAACAGCGGGTATCAACAGAATTTGCATGCCGATTATGATGACTGACATTTTAGCATTTCAACTGGTCCGATGGTGTGGTTAGAATCACTGCTTAAATCAACCGTGCATATATATTTGTTTACACGAACACACAGACACACATACATACATACAACTGGCTATGTATGGCACTCGCTACGGTGCCTGTATTTACTGTAATGACAGTGAAAATGACTGCAATTCACCAAATATTGCCGCCAAAATGGTTAGTGTCAAGTCATTCATTTGATATTTAAGCAACAACAACAACAGCAGTTCATAAAATGTTCAAATGTTTCGGCTTTTGCCAGCTGCTGTGTATGTGTTTGTGTTTGTTGTGTTTGTTGTGTGTTTTTTTGTGTTGTTGTGTAGGACTTACATTAACGCTAAGCGAAATGAAATTAACTTTTGCATTTTAAGTAGCCGCAGCGATGGCGTTTTAATGTTTGAAGTGCCTTTTGAGTGTACGCTTGAATGCCTTAAAGTATGCAATAGCACACAAAGCAAGTGTTTCATTAATTTAAATTTTTGAGACACTACTTTTGTGTAAATTTTTGTTTGTGTTAAATGCGATTGGCGGTTTCGAAGTGAAATGAAATTACAGACTGACTTGCCAGAAATTGAAAAGAGTTACGTATTTATAAAAAATTTCAGTTTATATTTATATCAAATTCAATGTGTGCTTACATATGTATACATTTTAACCCTTTTGTGACTGTAACACTTCAAAAAATAGTAAAAACTACAAAAAACGGTAAAAATTTACCGTTTTAATCACAAAGTATTTCCACTTAAGGTTGCCATCTTTAGGGAATTGCTGGTTAAAATCAATGTTTATGGTCGACTCACCTTTACGATTTTGCAATATGCTTTATGGTTGGGTGGAAAGTGATGCCGTAATCTGAAATAAGATGTAAAATAGTTCTTTAATCCGTGTTGTTGTTGTTTGCTATAATTTGTTTGCTATAATACAAAATATATTAATTCGTACAGCAATAATAAAAAATGGGAAAATATTAAATTCCCATCTACAGCACGTTTTACGCCACTATTGTTGTTGTTGTAAAATATATAAATGAGCCAAATTGAACTCGCCGTGAACTTGAGCGGTTAACAAACCGAATATCTTTGTATGTATGTATTTATATGCTTACATCTGCCATATTTAATATGTATGTACGTAGGTGTGACACTGCGCCTAAGCCCCCTATAACGGTATTTCTATAACTCTGCTTTTCATGAAGAATTCACAGCAAATAAATGAATTTGTGCAATGATAAACGATGCTGGGCGATATGAATGAAATAAATTTTGTTGCTACGCAAGTTTTGCATAATGGTTTATGTCACTTGAAGCCTCAGGCATGCGCACGCGTGTGTGTGCGCGTAGTAAGGAAAGAAATACAGCCAAAATATGCATAGGCGCTGTGACAAATAAATACTAACAACTTGCTGTTTACAAATGAGCTGTGCGCCGAGCGAAAAAAAATCACTCAAAAACAGGTGTATTCACACAAGCAAATAAATATTTACATACACACGCATACACACGCATACACACGCATACATTTATATGCAAATTCGTGCTGGAAAGTGTGCAAATTGTATATGAATGCAAATTACTATTGGTTTTTTCAGAGGCATAGGCATGCAAATGCGGGAGTTTTTTTTATGTCAGCACACAAAAAAAAAAAAAAAAAAAACAAAAAGCAACAACAGCAACTCATAAATAATGTGACAACTTCCAGTTGGGCGATACGGCTTGATAAGGTGCAGAGCACAAATGATAAGAAAATGTAAATGCGCAAACATATGCAGCCGCATACAGAATATTTCGTTTGTATGTTTGTGTGTGGGTGTGTGCGCGCGCGTGTAACTGCCGTGTACCTGTCACAATGTGCATGTGTGTTTGTGTGTGTCGTGCGCACAATTGTTAGCTGCTTGTTTCGAGCCATATTATCACTGTTACCATTATTACCGTTATTATTATTAATATTGTACACGAGTTTTTGTTGTTGTTGCCATTGTTATTGTTAATAGTATAACGATATTATTGTTTCTCGGTGTTTATTGTTTGTTTCAGCCTTTCTGTATTGTTCCAGCCACTGCTGCATGCCCCTGCTGCCCCATGTTGTTGTCGTTGTAGTTGTTTTTGTCGTTGTTGTCTTTGTTCTGATGCCCACCAGCTGCTGAGGCGTTGATGGCAATGAGTCCGATGATGCTACTGATCATTTCAACGGTTTTGCCAATTCCATCGTTGTTTATGCGCAAAAAAGAAAAAAAGAAAAAAAAAGGAAAAAAAAAGAAAAAAAAAAGCAAACCGCCACCGGCATTGTTGCTGTCATCATTATGCCGACTTCACTGTGCTGCTGTTGTTTTTGCTTTTTTTTGTTTTTTTTTTTTGGTTTTGTGTTTGTACTGCTGATGACGATAATGATATAAATATTATTATTAGACACAGCGCATTGTTATTGTCCTTCAGTGGGGACGCAGAAGGCCTCTTATCGAATGGGCGTCGGCGCTATGAATACACATGCATACTTTTGGAAATGAAACAAGTCGGTGTGTATGTGTATGTGTGCGGCTTGTGTATGTTCGTGTGCGCCGTGGCGAAACTTTAATGTGTTTGGGTAGTAAATTGCTGTTTGCCATTCTTCATAAGCGTGTTGGCTGCTGCGCCCTCAGGCTTGTGTTAAGTAGCTTACGACAATAACAACAACAACAACAACAACAACAACAAGAAGGTAGCATATTCCTTCATATTCATTTGATGAATGTGTTGCATGATGGCGCACTCATTTCGGTTATCGCATAAATTTATGTGCTTTAGTTATGTGCACAGGAAATGACATATAAATATATATTTGTGCCCATAAACTTGGCTGTGTGTATAAATATGTATATATATATATATGTATATATGTGTGTGTGTTAAGCTAACTTATTAAGATGATAATGATATTGGCGCTTCTTTTATCTTTCAGTTTTGTTATGTATTTCACCCTTCAATGCATTATTGCCACAGAAATCTGATATATCTGCAGATCCTTTCTAAATCGCCGAAGGAAACTTGAAATGTGTTGTTTGGTATGCGCTTGTGCTTTATCGGGTTTGAGGTTTTTATACGCGTAGTTGCGGGGAAACTCGCTTCTTCATTAAAAGAGGCTTCAATTTCAGTCTCCAAACAATCTCTAGCATTTTCTTCTAAAAGGAGCCATACCTCGGTAGGCCACAGCAAAGTGAGGGGCATTTTAATTCGAGAAAAGTTTCATGCAAAGTCGATAGGTTTTTTGCAGTCGACTTAAAGCATATTGGTGTAGACGAATGACCATTGGTTTGTAATCAACGCGCTCAATTCTTTTAGTAATTATCTAAAATAAAATATATGCCTATGCCTTTGTAGTCGCATCTAATTAGTGACATATGTGCGTACTCGAAATATTTTCTTAGCTCATTATTCTTAAGATTCCTGAAGCCTGACTGCTGACTGTCGTGCTCATAATTTCATTGATGACTTTTTAGACTTGTCAAAGCCCTTTCCCACATACATATTTACTTATTTATTTTACATGTATTTCAAATGTCATATACATTTTATTGCTTCCCACCGAATAATATTCACCAAATGACTTTTTTTTGTGCTCTCAAAATATTTGAATTAACCGTCTCAATAAAATTCCACGAATTAGTCGAACTAATCAATTCATTTGCATAATTAACCGCAACACATGATATTTTAATTATATGATGGAAAGTGTATTTGTGATTAAGTGAAAATGAAACTATCGCCTGCGAAACTCATAGAAACGCTTTAAAGCCGCATATACATCAATACACACACACACACATTCACTTAATGTAATTATTCGACGAATGCAAGCGAATAGCAGCGCCTGTGGGCTTTTGCGCTACCCAGAGGCCACAATCGGATCTCTATAAGCAACAGGCGTAATTAATATTAGTTTGTTTAGTCTATAGCAGCGATGAAAGAGAAAGCAACAAAAACAGTCAAATGAAGTAATTGATTTTGTTTGTAGCGAGTGTGCAAGCAGAGAGAAATTAATATTCAGTTTGAATTTAAAAAGGCTGTTTGTTGTTGTTGTTGTGAGTAAACATACACTTTATTTTTAACTTTCTGTAACTCCATTAAGCTTAGTTTGGCTGGCATTTTTGTAATTTTAGTGCTTTTTTACAGCATTTCATAAGTTTTATTAAACCATTGACCTCTAAATTCTTCCAGTTAAACGCACAATGTGAAATGAAAGCTTGATTTCACAGCCTTACACTCTTTGTAATTGTTTACCGTCTATTGCACACACACACATGTATACATAGATTTCGTATAATTACGTCGCATTGCGTCATTAATGCCGTCATATTCACCAACGCACACACACACAAACACACACACACACACATCTATATATATATATATTATATAAGTCCTCTGCGCACTGTGTTTTTGTAAGTATGTGCGTGTGCGTCGGCAGTTGCTTCTTCACAACGCTCATTAAAGCTTTCCTTTTGGCCAATTGTTCGTCTGGCATTTTTTGGTTGCCATTGACAATCAGCAAATTAATTTCGCACTGCAACAAAATTCTCATATATATTTGTTGCTGTTGTTGTTTGCAAAAATTTTAAATGAAATTAATATAGCCGACATTTTTATGAGTTTATAATTAAGTTAATGAGCAAGCGATGTGCAAGCGCAAGCCATTTAATTAGCCGAATTGCATACAATTACACACAATTACAATCGTATATATGCATTTGTTGATATGTATATAGCTAGATAGGTGTGTCACATACTTACTTAATTTATGAAAAATGTCATATTAAAGATAACTGTAATGAGAAAGTGCTTGTGTAGGTATAAAATATCAGAAAAAGCATGAGTGTCCGCGTTGGCGGATGAGTAACATTTTCGATTTCTTTATAAATTATTAATTCACACTGGAAAAATAGTGCTTTTACTTTGAAAGGCTAGCCATAGAATAAATATGAATACACAATTCTGTTTTTAATGTTTCTTAATGTTGAAATTTGTAGTTCCACTGAGTATTGAGAAATTCTCGAAGAGTTAAGCTTTCTTTGCTTAGTATTTCCCGAGAAGCTTTGATATCTAAACAGCTAAATTGAACTAGCATAACTGTGGCAGCTCGTACGAGGACTCTAATTGAGTTGAATATTGTCTGAAGAGCACTAGATTTAGTTTTGTTATCTATTCTAGGTCTATTCTTGGTCTGGGTATCTATTCCGCTATAGAATTGAGTTCTAGTATTCATTATATTACTACTTGTTAATTTAATAAACTAGTATTAAGCAGGCGTGGATAACTTTTTGTAATTGCATATATGGATGGAGAGTTTAATGTTAACGAAATTTAGTTTTAAATTTTTCTTCTTGAAGGAGCTCCCTTATATAGACATTTGTACCTGTATATAAGGCTTTAAAATGTCAAAAGATACATTTTTAAGATTATTATTTCATATGTTTCTTTAATAAATCCCGACATTAGAGATTTTGCTACCATTTCTAAGGAAATTTCTTTCGATTTTTTTGTTTTGACAAAAGCTTTCAAATTTAGTACTGAGCAAAAAATATAGCGCTAACATCCAAAATGCCCCAAAAATCTTTCATTCGGTTTTTATATATACTAAAACGACAACGCTGTTAAAACCAACAACAACAATATATTCAGTTAGAAGACTGCTTAAAAGGAGGTATTGAATAAAGGTTTAAAAAATGTGAACATATTTAAAATTAAAATATTTTGTAAATTTTTTTCGTATAGTGGTATCTGCATTAAGGGGTTAGGCCAGTATAGGATTTTCAAAGAACTGTACACTTTTTTTAGCTTACTGCACACTTAAGTGTTCTAAAAATATGCTCCAATTGGTAGAAAAGTAAAAAAGAAGTATTTCCCTCCCCAATTCACTGCAGTGTCAATGTGTTTCGGCAAGTCAGCTTCAGCGCGTATTACTTTAAACAAGCTTTTCCCGAGACTGCATTTTTCAAAAAAAATTCTATGCACTCGAAAACATGTCACATAATCCCTGAAGGAAAGAAACTCGTTTCTTTTTATCTTACTCCCAAAATAAATTGCCATAGCTAGGCCTTTTTTAAGGCTCTAGATAGGCCTTAAGAGAGACAGTTAAGTGGCCTGTTAAAGAGATTAAAAGTTAAAGAGATTCAAACAGTTTGCTGTCATACGAAATAAATCCAAAACTATATACTAATCTGACTGTTTTTTAATTAAAGATGTCTTTTTTGCTTTATTTTTAATTCTTCATCTTCATTTATTCGCTATCTTTTCAAGTTAACTAAAGCAAGCAAGTGTAATTCTACTTGTTACGCTAGATTCGGGGAAATGAAGTTTTATTGTTTGACAAATGCCCGAAAGTGCGCAACAATTTCGGAATTTATTTCCTTAGACATGACATTTGTAACACATCGAGATATATAGCTCGTGTTTTGCACACAAATAACAACAAAACAATTGTAATATTGTAATATGTGTATGTGTGAGTGTGTGTAGGTGTGTGTGTGTGCGTCGTCACTTGAAGCGCGCTCGGCAGGAGATAAGCTAAACAAAGATTAACTACTTTTAGTTAAGACTAAACTGCCTTGGCAGCAGCCGCTGGCCGTCCCAATAACGTGAAGACCAAAAATAAAAGCGAAAAAAGCAGCAACAAACACTAAACATAAACCGGCCTAAGCTGTGCAGCGGCAGCAGTTTTGCAATAAAACAAAAGTAGAAAAATAAAACAAACGTTAGATCCTCCACACGAAGTTAATGCAAAGACAAGTGGCAGCTAAATCCCAAACTTACGCAACGCTGCCGCTGCTGCTGTTGCTGTTGCTGTTTCAACGAGCGCTCCGACCGCTGTGGGCATTCGTTATTTCGCTACTTAAGCGCTCTACCAGCGAGCTTAAATTCACTTTGCCCCTTTCCTTGCCCCAGCAGCAGTCGTCTTCCGTTGGCTCACAGCTCTTCCGGTCTGTCAGCGCTGCGCGTCTGTGTTTGTGTGTGTGTGTGTGCGTATGTGTGTGCTCGGCACAATAAATTTGCAGCGCAAACATAAGTAACTTTAGCGTAAATTCATTTACTTTGTGTCACGACAGATCCGCGTAGAGTCTAGAAACTGGAGACAGCCGCCTGTTCTTAGCTGGCGCTTGAAGTGCACTGCGCTTCTGTTGCCACGCTTATTCAGTTTTGTTGTTTTTGTTGATTTTTCTCTTCCAGCTTTGCTGTAATTCTCGCGCTGGGACATTCTTGAATTCGCATTGTCTTACTGTTTGACAACGAAAACCTGCAAAGTTTTGCGTAGGCTTTATTTCTTCTTGAAATGCTTCCTCTTCTTCTTCTTCCTCTATTTTTATTTATATTTCTTATCCGCTGCGCTGCGCGTTGACACACGACGCTTGTCAGTTGAGTGACGGCAGTGGCAGCGCAGCAGCAAAGAAGTTTTTAGATACACAGATTGATATGTCCCTGTTATATATATATATACATATAGTTATATGATATTGTTATTGAACCTTGAATTATGCTATATATTATTTATTATTATTTTTTTTTTTTGGTTTAAATTTTTTTCCAAATTCTTCGTTTAATTGATTTTTTCTTTTTCAACAATTTTGACAGACAATTTGACAACAATTTTTCAGAATTTTTTCGAAGTTATAGGGACCAGTACACGTATCATAAAATAAATTGTATTGAAACAATTAAAATTTTTTACTTGTTTTTTTCAATTTGACAATAGTTTCTATAAAGAGAATAGTTTCAAATTGCTAGTTATTAAATTTTGCGTAAAATAGAGTGAAAATGTTTGTAAACTTATCTAGATTATAACTACCCCAAAAATATTGTGGCCATCCTAAGCAGAGTTGTATTTGTGGTGACCGGGAAAATAGTTTTTTATTTATTTTTAATATTTACTTAATAGAAAATACTTATTTTATGTTTTAAATGCAATAAATAATTTGCATTAAAGTACGAACATTTTTTTATAAAAAATCTTTCTCTCCCTTCTTTCTCTCTTTTATTGACCAAGTCTGTGCTCAGAGTGCAGTGTGTTGGAAATATATAAATATGATCCAATAAAATCACCTTCTTAAGATACATGAGACAAAATATAACGTATTATAAAAAATTAGAATATCGATATATTCGATATCTTTTTGAAATATCGATACTTATTTCTTAATATCAGTACGATTTTTTCTTTTCTTTGAAGAGACGTTCGTTTTGTCTGTATGTTGAGTAACCGATTTTTAGACTAATAATAAAAATTTTCGATATGTAACATTCAATCGAAAAAAATCGATATGTAACTTCGACTTAAAATGTTAGTAAATAAAATTTTAATGGAAATTTCGAAAAATTATAAATTAAATATAAAAATAGGCATATTTATTCGTTATATTACAATAACTTCTTTACTTGCCATTCCGAGACTATTGCACATATGATTCTATATTCATAAGTATTAACTAAAGGAGAGGCTATCTTGCTCCTGTAAAATATGACAACACTCCTGCAGAATTCTTCAGTTTATGTCATGTCAATTCTTACTTTGCTCTTTTACATCTTCTTAACCGGCGCCGATATAGTTTAGTCCACATTACCTTAAATAATTTGTGGCCAGTATGTGTGAGCAGAGTGGGGAAGACGCTCAAAATACCATGCGTTAAATCTAAGACAAACTCTTGAGTTGAAAACTTTTGTGCATTTCGGCTAAGTCTTTAATTTTTCCATGCATCAGCGTTAGTTTTTACCAACAAGTGCCTTACATGGCGAAATTTCCGCGCTGTTGCCAATTATTAGGCCTCTGCGAGTGCTGAAACAAAGACGTGGTAGAGTAGAAAAGCGAAAGACAAAAAGCAAATCTGCAAAAAGTTGAAAAAAAAAATAGCAGAAGATGTCGCTTGCTACTTTAATGGTTGCTGCCGCTTTCGTGCGTATGGTTTTTGTTTTTGTTTTTGCTTTTCTCGTGCTGCCAGTTGCTTAGACAGACCATTTGCTGGCAAAAGTTGCCGTGGAAACCTTTTAAGAGGCAATTTGCCGTCTCCGTTTTCGGCCATAATAGAATGTTGTTTAGATGTTGTTTCGCTTTGCTTTTATGAGTTTTGTTGCGCCTTGTGTTGTCGCTGTGTTGTTCGCTGTGGCAAGCACCCGTTGTATGCCGTGTGCGTATGTTGCATGCCACCGATTTGGTGGGTTTGTTGGTTGGGTCTGGTCGCTCGTGTAGCGAAACTGTTGTCCAGCGCGCCTTTGGTGCCTTTTAAGTAAAAACTTTATTAATTGACTGAAATTAGTTTTGTAAATGGCAGTGGCGTTGCCAACGTTGGGGCGAACGGTGGCGGCAGAAGACCGCCCAAAGAGTGCTTAAAGATTGTAGTATGAGTTAGAAATGGAAAAAAAAGAACTCGGCGAATAATAGATAGCAGCTAATGCCAAAGTTTTCACTATTGAAACACAACTCAAGTTGTGTATCCAAAATTTCGAAATTAGCTGGTATGCATTCTTGCTAAGAAAAAATGAAAATCACCTCTAATTTTTCATAAAAATACGTAGAATCTCTTAAAAGATATAATATTATATATTTTTTCTATAAGTACCATGCATTTTAAGCTTAATTGACTGCCAATTAACCACTAATTGCATCATTTGGACTTGTAAAGAGTATTACGTTCGAAAACACTTATCTCAAAATTTTCGCAGTTAATTGCTCTAAAAAAGTTATCAAAAATATCAATATATTATACATAAAGTTATTCTAAATTTTTTCATTTTCTTAATTGAGCAAAATCTTAAGTTCAATAAATATAAAATTAAGTGCTTTAAGTAGGTCTAATTTAAGTAGCTGTTTATTTAAGCGAAATCCTTGTAACTGCATTGGCCTTTTAATGAATCGCTTTTCGGTGAATTGATTTGGCGGCTAATTGTTCGAAAATTTTGTAGTATGTGAAGTTCAATTAAGGAAGAAATACTGAATGTCGAATGTTCATTTAGAAACGCGAGTTCCAAGCAATTCCTATAATTGTGCGAATTCACTTAAACGAGGACCGGTTTAATAAATTTCCGAGCATCTAAAATATTTTCAAAATTTTATGTTTTTGTTTAGTGCAATTAAGCTCAATAAGTAAGTTTAAATTTAAGTTTAAGTTCAATTTAAATTTTTTAATTATTAAATTAAATTTAATTTAACCTTAGTGCTAATGCTAATTTTACTTTTAATTTTGATTTAATTTTTAAATTTCATTTCAATTTAAATACAATTTTGCTTTTATTTTGTTTTTAATTTAATTTAAATTTAATAAATTAATTTTTTATTAATTGAAATTTAATTTGAATAGAATTGTAATATTTTTTCAAATTTTAATTGCAATATTATCTTTTATTTTAAATTTAATTCGAATTCGAAATGGAATTTTAATTTCTTCATTTCACCAATTAAAAGGAAATTATATTGTAAACGATTATGCCTAGTTTCATTCCTTATTTAGATGAACTACAAATTGTGCCATTTCTGAAGCGCAATACTTGATTGAGGGGCGCAATACTTTAAATTGTATCTTGTTACACTACTTGGGAAAATTGATAGAGTTAAGTGTCGCTTAATTGATTGTTCCGTGAGACAATTGAAACCAGAGTTGCGCAATGAAGTGGTGCTTGCTATAATATATTACTTTAAAAAAATATTTAATTTTTATTTTCGTCCCAAAACACTAATCAAATGACCCGCCATGATATGTGTTATAAAGCAGCAAACAATTTGCTTGATTTTAAAAGCCACCAACTGGTTGCTCCACTGCGCACTTCGCCAATCATTTGACCACTCAATCAATGTCCGTTAAATTTCATACAAAATCGATTTAATTACCGTCAATTAACGTAAATGTTTTGCATTTATTTCTGTTTAATTTTGCGAAATCATTAAACGCTTTATATATATATATATCCATATTATGTATGTATATGTGCGTATGTGTTCCGCGCTTTGAAAAGGCTTTAAACAAAAGGCTGTCGTTGTCACTTGAAATCTGTCAGTGTATTTATATGAAATGGTTTGAAGTGATTTCAATATGTTTTTCTGCGGTATCATTTGGCTCGTCAATAAATTTCATTGTATTGTTTAAATAAATTTTATACACAATTGGTTAAAGTGAAAATGTCACTCATACGCCATGTTGTGCATTGCAGCGTGCTAGGGTGTAGGGGATTCAATTAGCAGCGGGTAAATAATGAAATAGAATAAAGCATTGTGAATGCATAAATTTAATGCATTTAAAATACGCGTTATGACCTAGAATGTGCCACCATATCTAAAATTTCCAATTTTTTAAAACTCTGTCTCATATTTCTATCTGGATTACGGGAGTGAGCATAACAAATTTTTTTTTTGTGTCTCTACGTTTGAGTACTTTTAAAAGGTTTGCATTAAAATTTTTTTTTTTTTTTCAACCACTATTTTATCGATAATTGTAAAAGTAGACATAATTATCGACTATATATCGATTTTTAAATTAAGATGCATTTTACCTGAAAAAAAAACAGGAAATTTTATATGAAATCGTGCCATGAGATATCATTAATAAAGATATAATTATCATTTGCAAATATACGTATGTGTTTATATAATTTTAATAAGGCCATACTCTAAAAAGAAAAGTTAGGCATTTGATATTTTGTAACTCCTGTCACATTTCAAGGTAGATATGAACAAGTATGAACACATAGATATTTATATTGCATTTTTTTACAACACAAGGTATAACTATATATATATCGCAAAAAATATTCACAGGTTGTTTATTATAATACACTGGAATATAATATTATTTTATGTTTTATGAAGACTCTTTTAATTCTAATTGTAGAGTGTCAAGAGGTTTCTTTCAGTGTGTAACACTCTTAGATTTTCTACTACTTTTGTAAAGCTATCTGTTTTCGAAATTTTTTTAGTAAAAGCAATTTCTATTATTATCGATAATCAATAACATATCGATAATTTGAAGATAACTTATCAATGATAACTAATTTTTATGCTATTGATCATTGATGGCGATGTTATTAAAACTCGTTAACTAGATCGGGGTGTTTCATTGTCATTTGGGTTCTTGTGCATACAACAGATGCCACATAGTATTTGAATCGACTCAACCTTATTTTATATTAAACCTGAAGTCAATATTAATTCACTTGCTACGTAAATGCACTTTCATTTAATGCCCGCTAAATGCTGATGTTGTAACTTAGCAACTATCAATAACGGTATCAGCAATCAAAACTGACAGCTACAACAATCAAACCACTTATATTGCCACAATGGCTGCCCGCCAAGTCATCTGACATCCACTTTTTCGGCTTCACTACCTACTCAAATAATGCTGGTTAAGTCACTTAAGTTGTAATTTATTTGGTAGCAAAAGCAAAAGCCAACACATACAAAGCATAGACATATATATATATGTATATATATATATGGCCACTTTTGAATGGCACATATATTCTTTAAGCGCTGAAAATTGTATGTTGTAATTGCCATAACGGCACCAGAAAACCGACAAGTATCGTGCATGCAATAAACGAACAAACACGAACCACAATTCAACATAGAGCGAACAGGTGGGGCTGGCAGCAGCATTAGTACAAAGCCCATAGTTAAATATTAAGTGGAGCCATCAATAACGTGCACACTTCGTTCTTGCAAATATTATTAATTTCCCTACAATCTCATCTCGTCCAATCACAACATATTTGTATGGCTTGCCACTTGTCTGCCGCTCGTGTGTGTGTGTGCAAATCGCTTTGTTATCCGTCACAGCCAGTGAAGAAAGAAACTTGTCTTGCATTTTAGGAAGTGTATGTTATACAACTGTGCTAATAGCCACACAATTGCTACGGTTTCTTAGTTTCGATTGATTGTGCGACAATCCAAAATAAATAAATTATTCTATTCTCGCTTAATTCCTCCGCTTGGCAGCTTATGCTCGCTTCGTTGATTCTTTGCTTGAACTTAGCATGTACCATATGATTTCCTGTGCTGTTGTTATTGTTGTTATTGCTGTTATTCTTGTGTTATTACTATTATTAGATTTGTTAACCTGTTGCATTTGACACCTATTTGCTTCCCACTCTGCTGTAATACAAGTAATTGTGATTATACAATGTCCATACATAATTCATAGGTATTTACATGAGTTAAAGTCTTTAACAAAAGAGGAAACTGTAACGAAACTTTTTGCATACACTCCAATCGTTTTTTGAACTTCAGCGAGTCTGGAGAGTCGTCTCAGAATTTTTTGCATTTAAGATACTATTTTAATTTTCTTTTAACATATACGTAAACGAGAAATCTGCCTCATCGCTGACGATGATGAAGTTCTCTCTATAAGTTTACCATACAGATAGAGATATTTGGAAATCAATTTGTTCGATTATTAAACTTTGTTTCTCTTAGGAATAATAATAAGTCTTCGAAATATACTTTTCCAATGTATTCTGAACGTAAATGTCAAACATAAGTGTTTGCTCCTACAGGTGGTTTGACAGCTATCCCTGCAGGAATTTTTACACTTCTACAAATATCTTTTATATATATTCTCGAATTTTCCATGTATTTTCCCTATATTATATTATATTAAATTATCATATTTGGCATTAACTAGAGAATGAAATTCGTACCCCTTTGACCTTATACAAATAAAATACCCGCTTTGTTAAACAGAAAGCGTCAATGAAATTTTTAGTACCACTCTCTACCCATTCGCTTAGTTTTTAAGAGATCTCCTGGCCGGTGAGACAAATGGTCTTGTGTTTGCTTAAAATTATAATAAAAAAAAAGAAAATTTTATTTTTTCTTTTTAATCATAAACAATATTTGGGCTACTTTGCCACCCATTTATCGAGAGAACTCGATTAATGAGATTGCCATTTGAATTTCTAATTATCCCTTGTATATATGGATGGGTCTATATTGCATTTTTAGCTACTGAATAGTGCTAACTCCATGTTTTGAAGCTGATATTGTATTTATAGTCGCTTAAGTTGAATTTGGTACCTCAATGCCAACTTATGTTTGAATATTCATTCAAAATTTATTATACGTGCCCGCCTTCACTAGCACAAATTCCCCCTCTTCTTACCTCTCTAATATCATTTTGAATGATACACCTATAGATATTAAGATCACTGTCAGACCATTTAGATATATGACATTATTTATAAGTTGGTGAAATGTTTGATTTATAGATTTCGCAATATTTTTGAGTCAACTTTAACTCTTTCATACCAGTCAAAACTTGCTTAAAAATCACAGCAATTATCCTGTATTCATCAGAGTTGCAATCACAAATACTTGACACTCTTTATATAGTGGCCCAAAAATTGCTCAAGGAGGTATATATATCGATGTAGAAGTCAGTTTCAAACTTAACCTCAGAAATATTACAAAAAAGTATTTTGTTTATTACCATTATTATCATTTCTTTTATAGGATATTATTAATTAATTAATTAATTTTAGCCCCCACATTCATTTCTAATTCATGTTATCTAGTCATTAGAAACTTAACCTCAAATTTTTTGAATGTAGACTTTTTTAGATGACCAAATTTTATTTATTTTTTATATAAAAGAGTAAAAAATGTGCAGCTGCTAGAAATTTGTGAAAATAAATTTAAGATCAAAATATTGTATAAAGCTGCCACTTGGTTTTCATTTTCCACATCTCAGGATTTTAAGTCTGCATTTAACGGTATGGGTCTCATTCTATCTTAATTTGTCCACCATCGAAGTAAAGTATTTTTTTCACCCAAGCTTCCCCTAATCACACCCAATCACACCCTAAGTTAGTTACAACTAAGTTATGAACAAAGTTGAAACGAGGAGATGAAATAGTTAAGCGAAGGGGCTTTTTGAAAAAATAGAGACATATTCCACTTAATATAAAGCGCCATTCACTCAACTTTCATGCCAACGATTGCGTACTCGAGCTGCTGCTGCTGCTACAAAAAAAAAGTAATAATGATAAAAATAAAGACTGTTACAAGATTTATGCTTATATTAAACGTATTCTTTCAGTATTTAATTTCTACAGGAATTTCATAACTCTATATGCATATGTGTCTGCATAAGTTAATGAATATATATTGCAGTATAAATAATTGCATATATGAGAGAGCAAAAATGAAAATAGACAAATTGCCTGCTAAGAAAAGGAAAACGAAGGAATACTTGAAGAAATTTAATATAATATATGCGTGGATGCTTTATTATTACGCGCTCACCCCGCCTATATTTTCCAGTGCGACACACCTCAGCTAGAATTTCCAGGGCACTTTGCATTGTCAACTTTATTAAATGTGGAGTCTTCCCATGTCAAACGAACAAGCAGCGCAACAAGCAACCAACTAAGCGACTGACAATTCAATTTCTTAAATTGGATGCTCTTCTTAATGTCAGCCCGCTTGCTGCTGCTGCTTAAGCACATGTTCCCGTTATTGTTGTTACATGTAACATTTTTCTGCCGATAGCGGTGCAATGATCACATTATATGCATTACTATATGTATATATATATGTGTGTGTGTGTGTGTGTGTTTGTGTGAGGAAGCCATAAACATGGCGTTTTTCCTCACACGCACCACTACATAAGCACACTTACAATGTCTACTATCCGTTCGCTTTGCTACTTGTGTTTACTTACTTCCCTCGTCCTTTTCGTCTTCATTAGTTTGTACGTTTCACTCGAGCTGCATCGTTATGCGTACACAGTTATATTGCTTGTAGCTACTCGTAACCACAATTGCTGCCTCGGCGACATCTTAATAAGTTGCATGCACCGCACTCGAGCTCATTTAACAAAGTTGCCACAAATGTTGCACATCAGCAGGAGAACAGTGGTGACGTATGCTGCTGGGGCAGAAAACCTTGTAGCAGCAGGTCTAGAAGCAACAACAAAAATAACCACAAAAGTAGCTGAAGCAATGACAATAAGCTATGAGTAACTCGGCTTTGAGTTGGTTGCACAACCATATGCAACGTTTTCTCATATATTTTAAGTTGCCCGCTTGGAAATTCTCACTTTGGCATTTGTGGACATTTTTAATAGTGGTTTGTTGGTAGAATTTTTCTACATTCCGAATTTTTTTATTGTAGTTAGTTATGCATTTTTGTCTTTGCGCAGAAATGTAGGCAACAGAAGCCTTAATGCTTATATACGAAACGGTTTATCCGAAAGATCAGTATGATACTTTTCTTAGCATAAAGAGAACGTAAACATTGGGGTGAAGTCAATGAATTTTTGTAGTCGAAATTTCAGTCCCAAATTTAAATCCAATGTAGTCGACTTTTACCAGAAAGCAATAGCAAATATGCTAAGGTTTCGCGGCCTGGAAAAGCATACCTAAAAATACGTCAGCCACGCGAGGAGACTTTTAGAAATGCGGCGCATGAAATAATAATTTCCCTCTCTCATTTTCTTTACTTTTAATTTTTTTCTACAAGGCATTTCCTTCTTTAAAGCTTTTTCTATGATTTCCTGTTCATATTTTCTTGCTTTTGTTGGGCTTCTTATTGGCAATTTGCATGACATGTTGCTATTTCTATTTATTAGATTGGTTAAGCTCCGCTACAGTTTTCTTACTTCTAATTCATATAAATGTCATTTGTTTGTATTTGCTTCTGTATAAAGTTACCACCAATAGGCATAGGACTGTATTACGCTTTGCTTGTTCTTATATAAGTTAACGGTCTTCTCAATAAATGTTTGCTTAATTAAATTAAACAATCTTTCGCTCTTATTTTTCTGAAAAAGCGTTTCTCTTAAACTTATGTTGTGGTCTCAAGTAAGATATAATAAAGATTTCCAGGAGTTTGAGGCAATTAGAATAGCAACTAATTATTACATGTCCAAAATATTAGTTTAAAATACTCAACATTCAAAATTTAATGCGGTTAAGATAATTCAAAAAGCTTTGTCCACTCATTACTGTTCTGAAATAGTGTAATAATGAAAAAGAAAGTCAATGTAAAGTTTCTTCCTTGAAGTAAAATGTCGAAAAGTGTCCTTCCATTGAGGCCCTTTAGCTTCTACTGATACCTATACGATTTACTTATAATAGTTTTCAATTCATCCTCAATGTAGGCATCGATTTTTTTGTCATGTTGTATCATTTTCTATTTTCAATAACCTTTATAATAATGGTTGATATAAAGAGAGCCAAAGTGAAAATATGGAAACTTCTATAGAAAAATAATTTTTGTGACAATGATTTTTTTAATCTAAATAAAGTCTGAATTTTTCTCTATAATTATTTTAAAATTCGATCTCCAATAAATGAAAACGTTTCTTTGAATTTCCTAAATCTCTAGATTTAGTTCTTTTCATTTCAGCTATCTGACACTCCTCAACCACAAATATCAATGATACACAATTTTGTGAACAGTATAATATCAGCATTGCTAAATTGAAATGTGTTTGGTCACAGAACACCCCCACAGTCACACTTGGTGCATAAAATTTTCTAACAACTCAGAAACAATACTCTTTCATGTCTCCACCACCACCAATAAGTGCAGTACAGGAATTGTGGTCGAAGTGTATTTAACCAGCCAGTTAACAAATGTTTTGGGCTCCTTATCCCCTGCACTAGCACCGAGGTGTGGGTTCGATCATTCACGATTGTGGTTGCTACAGACACAATTTATGCCAATTTCATGCAAGAGCGTTAGAGGTTTGAGTAGAAATTGCAATTCGTATTTCATTACTCTCGACATGTTCGCTTTTTACTATTTCGATGTTGCAACATTAAAATGCACTGCCACTTTCGGCAATGTTTCGGTTTTTCGGTTAGCAAAATTTCACCGCAAGCTCCAAACTTTTTTTTGGGTAGACAAAGAGAGGAATGAGAAAGTAAGGAAGCACGCGATTTGGGCAGAACTGAAGCTTAGATAAATACTATTTATAATAAGATGTTTCGAAAATTTTTTTGGATTTCAATAGATCCCTAAATCAGTTCAATTATTTATTTGTTTTTGGAAAGCTTTACTACTAAACGGTCATCACTTTATCCTTTTTCGACATCTTCCATAAAATAAATTAAATGTTTTTATTTCAAAATTTACTTTTATGAAAAAAAAAGAAAAAACGCAACTTTCCTTTATTTTCCGAAATATATTTAAAATTTTCGCTCCTAAATGTAGGCAATGGTTTTTATTTCTTAGTACTTAGTACGGGGAACGTTGGAAATAGAGGAAAATGATTGGTACAGTTATAGAAAGAAAAGTAGATAGGAGGTTGTTAAAGAAAATTACTTTTGTGAAGTGCATGTAAGAGATATAGATATAGATATGGAGTGCATGTTGCCAATATAGATTTTTATGGATTTTTGTCATTAAACACATGACAAGTGACGGCCAATTTTTGTATTTCAAATTGTCATTACAAATGTGTTTAATGCGAAAAAATACTCCTAATTATACTATGAGTATTATATAGCGAAAATACTCCTACTACGCTAGTTACGAGGAATCCTAAAATTACTTATTGCTGGAACACTTTGGAGATCCATTTCTAGAGAATATTTTATTTAATTTGAATTTAGATGTAATTCTTACTTTGAAAGTTGTCTTTTTCGCTCTTTATTTCTCCCTCTTTCTCGTTTTTCGTGCCGCTCACAACTTGACATTCTCTCTCTCTCTCTCTCATTTCTGTAGCCAAATTATGCATTTTAGTACTTATTCTCGGTAAGTTGTAAGAAATGTTTGTGCCAGTTATCTAATGCAGAATGCTGCATGGACTATGATATGAGAATCCTAAAACCATACACTGAGTATTATTCTTAAGCATGAATTGTACCTTTTCCAAAAAATTATTAGCCGTTTACAGGCGTCTTTGAAGTGCTAGGACTCTTAGAAATAGCAAGAAGCCTTTTATCAAACATATCGTGCAAATATTTCATAAGCATACAAGTACTTGCCTTCACAGAGTTTGGTTATACCTTTGCAGACTACTGCACCGGGGTACAAAAATTTAATGAGAACATAAACTTTGTGTACCCCCTACTGGCATCTATATATGCTTTACATATCTATACGCAATTGTAGATTTATTAGCATATCTTCCACATCTACCGATGATCCATTCAAATTGTGTGGCACTTGTGTAAATGTTGCAAAATTCTACACACATTCAAAATACTTTGAGAAAGTTGCCACAGTCAGCGGCGGAAGTTCAGCTACCTGTTTAAATTTATGTAACCACCCCACTATTGTGGTTCTGAACGAATTATTTTTGTCTTGTTTGATTTGGTCTCAGTGTTTATTGCTATTTTTTGGTGCTTATCATTTGCAACTCCTTTGCCGCCAGCTAACTGCTGTCTTCAACGTTTTGTCTACTCATTTGTCTCACCTTGCGAACGCTGTCACCTTTTGTTTATAACGTTTTTGTCTAGTGCAACGACACACCTCACACACCCATCCTCAAACAGTCTCGCTAACTGTCTATCTCGTTCAACTGTTCATTCATCTGCTTGTGTGACAGCCCGGCAGATCTTTGCGCCGCATTTGCTTCCCCGTCTTTCTCCAGCTTAGACGCCTCAAGCAGCCGTTTTGAATTTCTTAACATTGCAACAATGAGTTCTTCTAATTTGTTGTTAGATTTGTATATTCAAAGCGGAGAGAGACACACACACACACAGAGAGAGAGAGAGCGAGAAAGAGAGAGAGAGAGAGAGAGAGAGAGAGAGAGAGAGAGAGAGAGAGTGAAGTGTGACGCGTGCCCGCCAGGCAACTGAACAGGCCAATAAAATATGCATTCAACTGTTTTGCTGCAGCTTTTGTCATTTTCGCTTCGCTCCCTCACCAACAATTGCTAACGGTTGGTATCACAAATGTTCTGTTGCCAGTTGTTAAGCTTTGGTGGAAGTGAATTTTCTATTGTAGTACTTGAGAGTTGCAACAATTGTTGTTATTGTCACTACCGCGACAGTTTGTATTTGAGTTGTTTCACTGCGGTGATTATTATTTGAAATGTTGTTGCTGTTGTTTGTTATCTCATCAGCGCTAGTCTTTACCGATTTTCTTCATGTTCTTCCCTTCGCTTTGTTCGGGAAACAATATTTTGTTTCTGCTAACAGTGCAACTTGAAAAATGAAACAATAAAATAATTTGAGTTGCAAGTAGTTGGGCCATTGTATCGCCGGAACCACGGGTGTAGCTTTATCTTATAATCTCTTTACGGAAATTGTAAGGACGTCCTATTAACAAACACTCGGCGTTCAGGTTCAAGTTGTGTTTTGTGTTTTGTGTAATAGTTGTAGTATTGTAGGCACAAGAAGCATTCGATCACGCTAAGACTATTGTTAGTTTATTATGACAATGGTTGTTCGCACCGATCTTGTAATTGTACAATTCCTAAAGATGTTGAGCTCGGGTAGTTCATAGTTTCTTCATACACAATAGGTTCAGTCAGGTTGAGCTCCAAATATCGTTTGTTTAAGGTAATCGCGTCATTGTTTATACTCAGACATATTCAACATATATCTATACTATCGGTGTGCCTGAACCTGCTCAAGAAACCGCGGGAGCATTATATCGATTATATAAAGAGTTTGCAAAAGAAAGAAACACTCGCTGTAAAAGCAGCGATCTCGTAATATATCTAGGATTTTTTTGAAATGCCTAGCTAGTCTTCGAGTGTAATATCTCCGACCGTCTAATATTTCGAAATAAAATAATTAAACAGTTTTAAGTTCATGATAAACGTGATCGTTGGGGTGATTTTAGTTTATGATTACTTCGGTTTGTATTTTCGAAGTCTATCTCAAAGACCTGAAGGCGACCGTTGTAGAATCCTTAAAAGTCGGAACGCTGTTTATAGTGGAAGAAACATATATTTCGATTCTTTTCATAACCTTTCTTGAATATTTGTTGTTCCAGCGATGTCAATTCCATAAAGAATTATTAGGGATGCTAATCGTATAATCCCATATAAGATAGATTATTCGCCAAAAATCGTGGATTCCGTTATTTGTCATCTATTACGGATTATGAACGATTTGAATATGCTAATTTATTTGATTTGTGTTAGTTGTTTGTACGATTCGTCACTCACCAATATTTGTGGACTTTAATTTTAAATAAAATATTCCAGCAAAAAATTCTCAAAATCCATTTCCATTTCTGTTCCTCTTAAAATGAAATTCCGATTATAGTGGCATTACAGATATCAAACTCTCTTACATCTTTAAGTACCATACAGCGAACGTGAGTAGATTATTTGACTGTTAGACTATGTCCGGTCATAGTCAGATGTTAGCCTAGGTGAACAGGTTACGATTTTCGGCTGTGTTAATGTCAAACATAACACTGTGGCAACATTTTTTTCTGATAAGTTTCGAGGGACCATGGAAGAACTTTGCTTTTATCTGCTAATACGGAGTTTTCTTACAAGCTTAAGAGAGACCGAAAGGCGTCTTCAAATTGATATATTCCACAAATAAGATGTTAAGCTCAAAGCAAACTTAAATTCTTCTTCAAATTTTGCTCCAATGTAAAAAATATTTAGAAATTAATGAGATATAGGTAGCAACTACTATTTTTGGGGTTGTTAGCAACTTATTTAGTTGAAAGTAAGGAGTTTATGGAGAATATGGATATGTCCTTGAACTCATTTAAAAATATTAAGGTACTCCTATATTACGAACTAAAGCAAACTAAATGACGGTGTATCGAAAACCTATTCAATTTTACTCTTTGTGATTAGATGTGATTAGGTCTCATTTTAGTCTTATTATAAATACATATGTGTGTATGTGTGCCAAAGTAATTTCCAAATTGTAATCGCCATTAATTGCATTCACTTAAATTTCCATAAACCGAAGTAAATGCATAAAATTTATTAGCCATTGCCAGTGTTGCCACATTGTCGGTATTATGTTGCAGCAATGAAAATTACTTTCGACAATTTGCAATTTCCAATTTGCCAACATAAGCACAAATGCAGCATGCACTATGCATGTAATGCTACTATAAACCAGGAAAATATGTGTTTGTAATATGTTGTTGTAGTTGTAGTCGTTGTCGGTCCGCTGGCGATTGGTATTGCTGCAAGTATTTGGATGATTGCCAGTTGACTGTCAAACAACAATCAAATTTAATTTGTCAACGCACGCACAGGCACACACATACACTTACGCAGGTGAGTAGACTAATGAGCACGAAATACTATCGCATGCACAGGCACACACACACACACACACACACACACACACTTTAAAATGTGCTGTTTATAAACCCAATAAGCTTCAGGTGCTACCTGCGTGCTTGAGTGTGTGTGTGTGCATGTATGTATGTGGCACAAGTGCTTTTCTCTATCCGTTTTTGTTGTTGTTGTGCACGTCAGCC
Source organism: Bactrocera minax (assembly GCA_021498325.1). Lineage (NCBI taxonomy): Eukaryota > Metazoa > Arthropoda > Insecta > Diptera > Tephritidae > Bactrocera > Bactrocera minax. The sequence continues at coordinate 251,218 of JAKEEE010000127.1, read as the reverse complement.
AAATTGCCAATAATTCTCGACTGGGTTAGACCTACAGCTATGTGTTCGATGTCCAACGGTTGTTTATGCGTACAGCAGACGACTGCAAGCATTCAACGCACACACACACACACAAATGCGCATGTACAATAAGTGACCACGTCAGCTTTGTTGCTGACTTGCTTTTGGGCTTTGTTGGATTAGCGTTGATGTTCGACTGTTGCACCTTGCGTTTGTCAATAGTAATTGACAATTTCGAAATTAACGCGCAGGCGTGACGGCGGAGTGCGGCGGGGTTGTAGTGCCTTTGCAGTGCCGTTGGGAGGCATATGCATTAACATCAGTATGTTTTCGAATGCACACACACATATGTAATAAATGGCCGTTCCTTTCGGCATTTCTCCGAATCTAATTTGCTGTATTTTCTGTGCATTAGTTTCTTAGCTTACGGCATTTATTTCACATAGGGTATGCAAATTATAATGAAAAATATTAGCTTTTGTATAAAATGGAAGATTAGAATATACAGTCCGAAGAATTGAAGGGACACTCGAGAAATAATGTGATTTTGAGCTCATTTTCCTTATTAAGAATAGTCAAAAATGTAAGCTCTACAGTATATTATATTTCTACTTGAAAAGAGCTATTGCCTATAATTAGGCGCATTTTGCTTATTTTTCCGATCGAGCTTAAGTTCCAGTAAGATATTTCTTGCCGGAACATTGTATATAAAAAAATGCTTTTTTTAAAAGTTTTTGGCATTTTTAAAACTATTTTAATTTTCTAATTTAATTAAAAATAATTATTTTAAATTACAAAATTAAAACAAGTTTTAAGCGCATATTCAAAATTTTTGCATAAAAAAATATGTATTGCCTACATTTGGGCGCATTATTTTTTTTAGTAAAGACACAAACTTTTTGTGCCTCTAGAATATCCATCACAATTTCAATTAAAATGTTCATAATTATAAATAAAATTTGATATTTGTAAAATTCTAGAAATACTCTAAGCTTTTAGAGTTTTCGAATAATTAAAGTGGTAATTATTTAAGTGCTTACCCGGACCTTTGACTTCGGTTCGAATTAAATATGCGGACTTCAATTATCTGAAAGCGAAGAAAATATTGCGTTATTCATTTTTGTAACTCTTTTACAATTCAGTAAATATTCCAAATAGCTTTTAGAAATTTGTTTAAAATAAAAATAAATCTGAAATACTTCATATTGCTAAGATATTACAGAAGTATATGAAAAGACAACACAGACGCGATTCATTACTTTGCATTTAGCAGGCCACGCTTGCATTCCATTGTAAGGAAGAATGTGGACAAATTAACAGGCTTTCATGTTTGCGCTTTTTGAACACTCGAACTCAAATTATTCTCCAGTCCAGGTATTTACTCCTAAGCCTTCTCCGACTAAAGGCCCTACGCAGACTTTCAAGTTACCTCATTTGACTTTTATTTGCAAACTTTGCCGTCTGTGTTCTATCATAATCTTCATGAATGTTGGTTCCATCTACGGATCTTGTATTACGTCTCTGCAGAATTCTCGAAACCATTCATTCAAAATTCACGAAACCCTGGTTATTTTATCTCATTGGCTTATTCCTTTATCACTGCCTATTTTTAGCCATGACTTCATTTAATAAGATCTTAGATTTTAATGCAAAATTCGTCGATTGCAACCTGTGTGGGATTAATTTTAGTATATGTCGAGTGAGCGACTACTTCAAGTCATGTTCTGCCCATTTATCAACACGCCTTAGTGAGTTGAAAACATGCACTGAATCGGAAATATTAAGCTAAGTCGGTGTCACCTATCTAAAATGGCTGTCAAAAGCTGTCAAAATAAGACCAAATCATTTGTAACACCCTGTGTTTCGCACAATCTTCCGACAACTCTTTGACACATGAGTCTAACTTTTTAAAAATGGCTAGATTTGATTGGATTTTAAGCTTAATACTCAGTTGAAGTTTGTTTTGTTGTTGTCTTTTGCTAATAATAGTTCGTTTTTTCCCTTCAAATAAATAAACTATTAGACTTCTACATATTCATAGCAGTTTGAACATAAAAACACAGGACAACTTGAGCCTTTCATGAAATAAACAAACAAGCAACAAACGCAAGCAACGTGTAAATAACAACAACCGTGGCATGCACAAATGTGTGTGTTCGAGCAATATTTTCGCTTACGAACAGCAATAATTGAGATAACAATATGCGATAGCAATTCCGCTTGTCGCTAGTACTACAGTGGTATGCATTGGCAACAAAAACAACAATGACACTAACAAATTGTGCAATCGAACAAGCATGCAACATGACATTCTGCTTGCAACACAGCGTGGCATTCGCATTTGTTTGTGCCTTTTTGGTGGCAACTCGCCGCTGTTGCAGCTTTGTTATTTAAAATTTAAATGTAGTTGTTGTTGTTGGTTTGGTGCATATGTAATTGAGAGGCATGCGCGGAAAAAATTGTCAAATAATATTGCTAAAAAACTTGTTTAACTTTTCCATATTAAATTTGCCTTTAAAATGCCACTCAAAGTAAATTGCAGTCTATGGGGCATGCAACGTTTGCAATAAAATGCATGTATAAAATTTTTTGTAAATTTTTTTAAATCATTTTTTTATACGCGCATTTGATAAACTTGTTTTACCGGACTTTTTCCGCAGCCCCAGATGGACATATATTCTATGTCGTTGGCTGCCATTTATCGCTGACTTTGATGTGCGCTGATTTGCACAAAATAATCGCAAATGTTCACTCTTTATCGCATTGAAGCTATATGTATTTTAAATTAATATATTTTTTGTTACTAACTTTGAAGCACTGTTTTTATTTTGCAGTGAATAAAATTAATGCAGTGAAGGCAACTCTATTTTTCTTCCTTAAATGTGTAAGTATACGAGTATATTGCATGTGTTCGGGAGAGCGGTTGTGTGTGATAACGGTGAATATGAAATTTCACTTTGATGCCTGGTAAAAGCTTTTATTCTCAGCAGACTGGTCGAATTTAAGGCGACAATTTGAAGAAAAAATTTGTAGAGTCAAAAACATAATAATACACTTTGGTAGGTTGGGCTATGAAAGACAGTAAGCGACCAAATTCCCAATTTCTATATATATAAAAATCTTGGTCTTCATCAGAAGTCCTGGATCCTGGTCTTCAAAAATACACCCTTTCTGTAGCCTGGAATACAGTAAATAGCAGTAGAAAGTCTCATAACAAAACCTTGCAAATTTTAAGAGGTGTCTTCAGAATTACCTGATGCCACCTGAAAGAGTTGCCAGTTGTCTAATATTTGTATAATATTTTAAAGACAGTTAAACTAAATAGCAGTTAAACAGTTAAACAGTTAAAATGGTACGCATTGGTACGAACGGTTTTGTTGCGTAGAGTTGCCATGTGATATATTGATGAGTGCAGTTTTTACAAAATATGAAACTTAAATGAAATTTATTGAAATTGCGAAAGAAATTTCCTTAGTTAAATAATTTGAATTTACACATTAGTTAACCAGTTAAACTAAAAGTAGTTAGAGAGTGTGCAGGTTAATTGCTAAGGTCAAGGTATTAAAAATATTTTTTGATGAGCAGTGTTGCCATCAAATTTGTATATTTTATTTATTTGTATAATGTATGATATCTGTAATATATGTAAATAATTGCGTATATTGTGCGCTAATATTACAATATTATATTTTAGTAAATATTTTTTAACAAAAAATAATTAATTTTGAATTTTGCGACTCATGTAGTGGACAACCCCCTCTCCCTTTCCCTTTAAGCTTTGTCGATCTATTGCGTACTAATTACATTATTTTTAAATTTCAACTGATTTTCGGGGAATTTTCAAATCCATTACGATAATTCTCGAAATTCAAGAAACAATGCTAGCAATTTATGCGCCGAGCTTAATTAATGTTAATACACTAAACTATGCGGATTTGTTTACAACCATTTGCAGGCGTACGAACTTAAGTATATGCTCATTTATAAGTTCATAACTCATTTCGGTGCATTTTGTGCATTAAACATATATTTTTTCCATTTAAATTACATTTTATCGCGCGCATTTGTTATATTAAGCGAATATTTCACCATTTTTTATACACGTGCTTCCACTTAATAATAATGCTTGTAATTTGTGTCATAAGTACAGCGAGCTGGTGTTGCAACTGTTGTTGTTGTTGTTGTTGTTTGTTGTAGCTGCGTTCAATATATTCACCAAACTATTTATTTATAAGTTATTCGATCTCATAATTAATATGTTAAAAGCTCTGTGCTTTTATTAATATTTGCTTTTAGTACAGTCATCAATTTCGAGCATCGCAGCTCGCGGCCCACCTTAGTCCCCTCCCGCATGTCACGCCACTGCTGCTGCAATTAGAGTGTGCAGTGTGCCAGTGCTGTTGTTGTTATTATTATTATCGTTGTTGTTGTTGTGTGCATAATGCATTACTTATATATAAATGTTAATTAAAAACTCCAACTAGGTATGTAACTACATAATGCTGTGTGGCAACATTTTAGTTACATAATGAAATTTAGTAGCCAAAAATTGGGTGAACGCACAACGCGAACCGGAGCATCACATTTGGGTCGCACCGTGGCTTTTAGGGCCATTAATTGCTCAGTGGCCCACAAATGAAATATGTAGGTTAGCACCGCACATACATGCACCAACACACATATTTAGCTGTGTGCATATGTATGTGAGGATATGCAATTAAATACGCAAAAACAAACATACACACACACATGCATATATTATAGTATAATTTAATGCTCGAATGCCACATTGAAATATTTATGGATGTTGAGTGCAAATTTTGGCTGTGCGGCAAATGAATGCAATGCGGGGGGGCGGTTGATACAAGCGCCGGCAGAGCGGTGAGTTTGTGTTAAGCAAGATCAACCACATTGAACCGTTATGCGACAGATGAGTGTGCAACGTTCACAGCGCTTGAGTGGCGTTTGCGAATGACGCATTTCCGTTGCGCGGCATAAATATGAAAATATTTGACTACAAACCACATGCAGAGGTAGAGATACAGTGTTGTGACATATGTTTGGCATGTTCTCTACAATTCTAAGCAAGTGGATATTGGTAGCCACTAACTCATATAGACCGTTCCGCCTTGGTTTTTAAGTGTAGGAGCTCATAGAAACTAACTGCTGGTCACAGAAGTTTTCGCCTCAGTCGTGTAGACCTGTTTGCCCTCGGTTGTTGTACATATATATCATTGAGATCGTGCCAATATTTTGTCCATCAACCTTTTTTTTTGTATTCGTTTATCACTTATGTGCCTTCTCATTCATTCCGCTGCAACAACAATAAGCGAAAAATAGAGCAGTTGCTCCTTGTAGCAGTAGCAGTAGCACATACATATTTATATATAGGAGGTCTGAAAAGAGGGTGACTCTGAAAAGAGCATGGCTCATTTGCATTAGATTGACGCGGAGGCAAAGATAGATTTTGATGGCACAATGTTTTAAGCTTTTTAAACTAGTTCCAGAGGGCTTTCTTCCATTTGACATCTGGGTATTCAATAATTAAAGGTTCTGAGTCTAAGAACTGATCGTAAGGGTAAACTTTCGTAAAGCTTCCATATCTTTCAAACACAAATCTTGTGTCATAAGGAATATAGCTCTTGAGTTTAAACTGTCTAAAACAAAATTTATACCCTAAACAAGTTAAAGAACAATATAAAATATCAGATATCCCCAGACGTGACTGTCAACCCCGAACGACCTCGTCGTGTAAGCTAAGAGTTTCGGGTGACAAAAGTGCTAAGAGCTAACGCCTTGCGTAGACTTTGCCTTTGATAGATATATAATCGAATAAAAATCGCATAAAAATTATTTATTCTTTCAAATATAGATCATCGAAAAATAGTTGATCCAAATGAACTAATTATCACATAAATCCAATTTCCTTATTGTAATTGTTGTGTTTTATCTCCTTAAATTGAGAGTATTACAACAAAAACAAAGCGAATGAAAGACAGCGTGACAGAGAGACACGAGAAAGAAGAAGAAACACCAAGAGAGAGAGAGAGATAGATGCTTAAACTCTTCACACTACTGTAGACATATTTACACTTTCACATATACAGTTAAGTATGTATGCAATTAGTTCGCGTTGCGTCGCTAAATTCTATTTCAAATTGAAATTACAATTCGAGTGCAAAATCAAATTCACATTAACAGTTATATTCGCAGTTAAGTGTCATTATTATTGTTCTTGCTATGTAAATGTGCAGATATTATATATAATCAGATATATAATGTTGTTTTTGTTTTTTGCTTGTTTATTACAACATTATGCTTGTTTTCGTAGTATGGAATTTGATTGAAATTGTAACATGGAGTTATTTCGTTAGGAGCTTTTTTTTTGGTATATGCAATTAGACAATAATTCATTTTAAAATATTACAAATTACCACAAAAATTAAGAGTGAATGTTGTTGCTACTAAATTAATGAAATAATTGTCATTATGTGTTTGCTATTTTTAATAAAGTGAAATTGGTTTTATAGACTTTGTACTTAGAAGACTGCCTCAACCAGAATACTATAACGTAAGCTGGAGCAAATAAACACTTCAGTAGATCAATGCCGTTCATAGAATGGAGTAACAGTTTTGCTGCTTTTAAATCACACTACTTTAGAGACTATTAATTCGCAACGTAATCTCATCTGTGCTTTTTGAATAATTGAAATAATTAGTCGAGCTGAAGAATCAATGTTTTTTTGGTCTTAAAATTTTTTTTGTTAACTCAAAGCTCTGCCGCCCACATCAAAAACTAATTTCATTGCTAATTTTAGTTCATTTCACATTATTAGTGCCAAACAATGAAATTTGTTGCCTACATTTAGGCATATTAAAGCGAAGACACTTACCTAATGCGGTAACGAAGTTAAGACTAACACTTTTCATGCTATGAATGTACATATTAAAATATTTTAAAGCCTTTAAAAGCACCAGCAAAGAAATTTTTACTTTTTTATTAGCTTTCGCTGCCATAAAAGAGTCTACATATTCCTGAACACAAAATAAGGTATACCTCTGTTTTTAGTTTTTACTTCTAAATCTCTCAATGTTGCAAGTGCTGTACTACTACTCAGCCAGTATTCGACACAAAGACACACTCCGGAATACTCTACACTCTTTGTTAGAAACTCAAATCTTCTGCAACTGGAAATAACCGCAGTGTCCGGGGTCGGTGGCGGTGTCGGTTCTGCGTAACCGCAAATATGCGCAGCGTTCACAACGGTGTTAACCGATTTTTTCGAGCAAAAAACAAAACCAAGAATGTGCCGTAAACAATGCACTGACCTACACTAACGCCACTATTACTTCGCACTACTCGCTGGCCAGCTGTTGTATGTGTAACTCCTAAATCGTATGCGCCACAATCACAGCGCTAAAGCAACAACAATAGCGAAACATTCGCCAAAGCTTGTGTGTAGATGGCAAAAAGGAATCCGCAAATGCACAGAATGAATGGAATGTATTGTTGCACGACTGACCGTTGCAAGCGAGGTTGTTTAGCCGTTACCTCTTTCCCTTCTTTGTTTTGTTTTTTTGTTTTTGTTCCACGCACATTGTGCTGTGAGTTGCACATGTGCATTGCGCCAAGTTGCCAGTGTTGCACACATGACTTTCAGTAGCGATAAATGGCGGAAATTCCTTTGCCTTTGCCGGCAATAACATTTCTATTCAACGGTTTGCATAGCTCCAAGGCAGCTATGTGCATACATGCGTGCTTTACGACTTATTTCAGCATAATCATGTGCATATGTGCTTTAAGCAGAGAGTGGTGCGAATTTAAAACGTGGTGTGGAAGTAACGCGAAGGTTGATTTGAACAGCAGAAGCGAAATATTCTTCTTGTTCATTGTTATCATCGATTTTCCAGACTTTTTTTCTGAGTCTTTAAATTTTTAGTCTTATTTGACATCAAGAATTGTGCCGCAGGTACCTAGTCGCCTTTTTGGTTACTTTAGTTAATAGTACCCCAAGTTATTTTGCCTTAAACTCGCCTTACTCAATACACTCTGCTATCGTATATCCTGCTAGTTTTTATTAGTTCCCAGATGCTTTCTGAATGATAAGATCTTTATATAATATATATTATATGTCAATAAATAAACCTTTTCGGCTAAGTAAACTTGCTGCGATTCTTAAGTTTTGTTATAGTAGTTGTCAAATAACTAGTCGAGAAATTTTGGAAAAGTCGACGAAAACATCAATTAGTAGTAAATACTCTGTAGATACCTGTTCGAAACTATCTTGCTGATTTCTTTGACTACAGACAACTTTTTAAGTTTAGTGGGCAAAATAGCGCAAAGCATTATATAGCCTACAATTAGGCATAATTTAGCGAAGGCATATACCTGAACTGATAGTAGGAATGACTTTGCCTACATGTGAGCGTAATTTAGCGAAAACACACACCTTAAAGAAAATTGAAAACATAGTGGAAAAAAGCCGGTATTTAAATTTACAACTATCTTAGAGTTCTTGCCTTAGAAATATTGATCTCTGTTACTAGTTTAATATAATAATTTAACTTCTTGAAGGAAACTGGTCTAGAAAGTCTGCGAGCACTAAAATAGCATGTAGAATACTTAATAATAGTTGTTTATATATATAATATATGTTTATATATGTTTATATATATACATCTCCATGGTTTTTATACTTACTTCCATATGCAAGTAAACAGCTCTGTTATGTTATTAGCAAGCAATAAATAACTGCAAAATAATAAAAGTAAAATAATATTGCAAATATCGACGAAATATGTTGCATGTACAGAGTACTGCTTGTATCTCAGCTCGCCTGGGGTGTCAATAACAATCTCGATGCTTGTTGTATGCAATCAAAAAACACCACTCACACGCCCACACACACTTTCGCATGTATGTAACTTATATGTGTGAGCAAACGAAAGTGAGCGGCAACATATGTTTACCACACTATTAAAATTGCTGTGTGTGATGTAAAATTTTTCAATAAAGAACGATTCTCAACAAACAACTACACTTGCATGAATATACTCGTATGTGTGTACTTCACAATTTCGCAGTGTTGATATTCTCTTGTTATTGCAAAAATGGTAGAGGGGGAAAACTTGTTTATGACCAAAAGCAAAGTGTGTAAATATTGCATGGAAAGTGGCGTGTTGTTAGCGCGAATGTGCGAAAAATATGTGGCAACTTTTGTACACACACATAGAAGCAATAAACACTTCACCTGCGCGTGTGTGCGGATGCCTTGCAGTTAAAGTGGCTACTGCGCCCGAAAGTGTGCTACAACGTGTGGTAATCGCAGCGAAATCCAGGAAACTGAAAATGATATTTGATGAATGAATGAAGGCAAACCTCATAATAATAATATCCGAATAAATTTATATACATATTTTTTAAAGGAAATCCATAAAAATTTGCATTAACGGGATTTGTTTTATTGCTCACTGAATGCTCACACACGCTTCTGCCACAAGCCTCAAGACATTTCCTCGAAATATTATAGGCAGATGACAAACATATTTATATTTATTACATATGTACGTGAGCATGGGTTCAATAGGCCATAAAGTGTTGCCAACAAACCGGAATTGACATTTAAATTTATGCGTACATATGTATTTAAAAGTATAAAGCTTTATCGGTCGGCATTTGACAAATATTTTATGATTTTTCACGAATTTACAATTCAACCCTGCTTCACTGAGTCACATTGACTGCTCTTTTTGGCGATAGACTTGTTCGGTTGTTAAGATTTTTGGTTTGAAACAAGTTTTTGTCTAAAAAAATTTTCTTTGATACTAAAAAATGGTTTAAAATAAAGCAAATAAAACAAAAAAATTTTTTTTACAAATTATATGGACTGGCAAAGTAGAGACCTTAACTTCATGAATTGAGAGATTTACCAAAATATTTGCATGAGTCTCAAAGGGAGCAGATTTTTGTTATTTCTTTTATGGCGTTCTGCATATTTTTTGTTTGAAATAATTGTAGACTTCTTCTTTTATTGCAGCAATTAGGAGTCGCAACTTGAATTTGTGATATTTACCCTCAAAAAATATTATTATTCAAAAATACTAACTGTATATATTCAAAAATTCGTTGTGGTCTAAAATTCTAAATTTTGAACTTATAAACTTATTTGTGGTAATTGACCGAGCTAAAGGACATAACAAGACGGATATATATTGAACAACGCTTTCACATAAGAAAAATTTTCCAAAATTATATTAGAAAATATCCGCCATCCTTTCATAACATAACCAATATGTTCATACTTGCTCAAGGACTATTCACTTTTTTTCTTTCACCCGTTTGATTTTGGTCGAAAATATCGGCCAATAAATGTTATACTTCACTGTAAGGCTGAAGTTTTGGTTGTCCATTTGACTCCCTTAGAACAAAAGTTGGTATAAATAGTACTTTGTTTTAGAAAGAGGATAGCGATTTATGTATTCTCACATGATGTTATATACAAATTTAAAATTTTAGGTCCCATTTTGCCCAGATTTTATATTATTATTATGTAAGGTCCCACATTTTCGGGATATTAGAATATTTAGTAATTCGAAATACGCGCTCGGAATACCTTTTGGATTATTTCATTCTTATTTCAAGAGAAAACCACTAAAACTGAAATTTTATTTATATCATCGCGCCGAAATGTAGGCAATCTTGAACATTGTCTCAATATATATAATATAATTTGTCGGTGCCTACTTTTTGGGGCACTTTCTCATAGTTAAAATATGAATGTTTATGTTGTCTCCAAATGTGATTGGACTCGTATGTATTTTCTTATGGGTTAACCAAAAATTTAATGGGATTTTTAAAATGCAGAGAATTTATTTCTTCCGTTGATCAAGAAAAAGGAATTATATTTCTTGAATTGAAAGTTGCTATAAGCGAATTGAATAATTAATACCACTTTATTTCCTACCTTTTGGACCCTTTCAATGCAAGGCGTTTTACATTATCATCACTTTGCTTTTGCCTGTCTTTAATTGTCATAATTTTTCTTCCATTTTGCCAAACCACCAACAATTCTGTACCTTCGTCAAGTGCCCTCAATGCCCGCATTGTCTTTTGTTAGCGCACTTCCGCTATATATTGGCAGGCTGTTGCCATTTTGTTGTGGCTTTCCAGTTGCCATTGCATCGGTTTTTATTGCTTTTATGCTTATTGGCCACATTTACATGCAGCTGTTGACCTATTTACGAACACATTCACGGACGCACACACACACACACACTCAAACACATATAAAAATATGCCAAAAAATAAACACTTATCTCTTATGGGTACGCACACTCATCTAAGCATATGTATATGTATGTGTGTGTGTTTGCGCACGCGTTGACTCATATAATTTTACGCATCCATATGCAATCTTGAATTCAGTTTTTGAAACTTTTATCGTAAAAATGAAAAGTTTGCTGCGCATTTATCGCAACGCAACGAAACTGACTGCTTACGGCACACACATACACTGCCACATATAAGCCATATTATATGGCAGCGCAATAAATAAATGCAAATGTGTGTGTAAGCGTGCGTGTGTGTGTGTGTGTGTGTGTGTGTGCCGAAATAAACGCATTGGTTTATTACCCACAATCTGATATCTGATGCGAATGTACGTATGAGTGTGTGTGTGTGTGTGTGTGTGTGCGTTGCCATTTTTATGCCCATCAGAAGATGGCACAAGTGTCGGTTATTTCCACCTCAGCAAGTCTTTCTTTCATTTTGCCATTTTGCCATTTTGCCATGTTGCTGTCGATTCTTTTTTCATTATCTACCACTTGACTTCATGGCCGAATGAAAAAACTTCCTTTTTGCATTATGTTGTTATTGCTTTTTGGTTCCATTGTGTTGCATGCGCCTGTGTGCTTGCGCTTTTCGTTAATATGTCGGCGCATATGATGAGCACCTATATGGTGCTCTGAAGAAAACTCGGCATATAAAAACTTTAAAACAACGGAAATTACAGTTAATGTTATACGCATGTGAATATATATATGTATATGTATGTATGTATGTATGTATGTATGACATTCGTTTTTTCGTTAATCCAATTCGTTGCCTTTATGTATGAGGTATTCCTGAGTTAGGAATATCAAAACACTCAAAATCGTATTGGTGTATTTAGGTGAATTGTTGGAGATTCTTTCTCCAAAAATAAGTATCCATGACCTTTTAGGCAGACTGACAAATCTAGAAACCATTTTATGGTAATTTTTTTAAAAAGTTTCCTCGAATATTCCACAATACAGGCTATATTGTGGTGTACTCATTTTACAGTTACGTATTTTCATATCAAACTAGGGGTCTTCAAAGTCAAAATTGTCTTTATAGGGTTATATAATTTTAGAATTTTCAAAAGGTTATTTTTTTCTTCGTTTGAAAGCTAACTAAGGTTCTTAAAAATAAGAAGAAATATTATTCATTGTTGAAAAACTTTTAAGAGAGTCTGTATTTTAATCCCGACCGCGGTCAACCACATTTTGTAAGTAATTTTCTAGGAAAACGTCTTGAAAATAAGTGACACACTTTCAATACAATCTATACACAGGCAATCGTTGGATTTCATCTCTTATCTCTTTCCCTACAGTACAAGACGTTGAAGACGCTTCCCTCGTGGAACATGAGAAAAAAATATCTTGCTACTATCCCAAATAATTTATGACCAAATATTTGTGAAGACAGTTATCGTTATTTCTATTCTTAGGTGTTTACAAGAAAATGTAAGACTCCTGAGGTCTGGATAGTCATCAATTATTTTAATATTAAATTAATTACTTAGTCGATTATTTTTCGATTAATGTAATTTCGAATGTGTTATCGATTACTAAACACTATCGTTTTTTAAACGATTTTTTTATTGTTGTTTACTTCTGTGTAATTTTTATGTAATAATTCTATCGATTATGAAATGATTAATCGAGTCTTAATAAATTAATCGAATGTTTTTATCGAGCCTTAAAATTTTCCCCCACACTTTCTAATTCTCATCTAATTGTTCATGCACAGTTAATCTCTCAGGCGTCAAATTGTGCTGGAACACAAAGTGCAGCCTGAAACAATACAATGTTGTTTGTTGGAATTGATTTCTAACCTAAAAATTATCCTTTTTTGCCACCACAACAAAGATGTCACTGTTCCGAGTAACTTGCCGAAAATCGCCGGAATTGTGCGGAAATTGTTGCAATGGCAAAATCAACACCCTTTTTCGCCCATTTTGTTGTCATTTATTCTCTTTATTAAAATCGACACGGCGTGAGTTTCCCGAATTGTATGGAAAAAAATTTTTAAAAACAAATAAATTCACTCTGAAGACCAAATTGCATTGACGAGCCGCAATAACGGTTGCGACACAAACATTGCAGGCTCGTGAACCGAACAATGATTGTCACACAACAGTTATAATGCAGTGATAGTGTGTGGTGAAAAAAAGTGTACAAAAGCAACAGTAAAGGCAGAAAAAGCAGAGAAATCGCTAAAAAACAGATTTGTCGCATTGGAAAAAAAAGAGTGAAGGGAAAAAATTGAAGCAGTGTTGTTTTTGTATTTTTTTTTGATATTTTTTTGAGCAGCAAATGGCGTTTGTTTTGTTGTTGCATTGGTATTTTTATCACCTCCCCCCATGTGCAGTACAATATATTTCATTATGGATGCATATAGTTGCCCCATGTATATATGATGCATGTCCAGTGACGCGTGTGGGTGTTGCAAAACAGCGAAAACAACAAAAAACAAAAAGCTTTGGTCGTCTGCGCGGTCATGTTTGCAATTGAATCGCGTAGTGCCGCCGCAATACGGTGACCGGAGTGAATGCGGTTATGTAGTTTATTGTTGTTTATTTTTGACTTGGCGCATTCATTGACGCAGTTGTACAATTATTGTTGTTGTTTTTCATATATAGTTTTTTTTTTTTTTACAGAAAAATGTACGCATGATTTGTTGCGCTTTTTGTGGTTTGCAACTTTTGTTGTCATATTTGCATGTTAAGTCGTATGTTGCATTATTCAGTTGTTGTTGTTGTTGTTGTTGTTGTTGTTGTTGTTGTTGTTTTTCTACTCACATTATGCGCTTGTTATGCTCACTTTTGTTACATTGTGTTTTTGCCACTAATTGTACAATTGTGTTGCCGTATATATATGTTTGTGTGTGTGTGTGTGTTTGTGTGTGTATGTGCGTTGATGGTTGCACACACCCGTACATATGTATTTGTTTAACCATTTCAATGATGGCAAATTAACTCATTGTCAGCAGTGACTAAAGCATAGCACTTTTTCAGTGTTCACTCATCAGCGGAAAATAGACACACACACACATACTTAGAAAGCCGCATGCTGCGCTTGCAACATTGTAACGCCACAGTTTAGACCGTTGTACAATTCAAAGCATAACTTATGCACATCAAATACATATGACTGTGAGAATATTGTTGCCAATTTTAAGTGAATTTTGACCGCATTCGAAAGTACTCATTGAAAATCATTTTGCATTATAGTTTCATGTCACTCATACGCCATGGTGGTCCTATAGTATTGACATTTGTATTAAAACTTACGTACACAATTCTTTTGCATGGCGTTTAATACAATATTTAATACATTTGCATACGTTTTTAAACTATTTCCGGTCTTTATTAAACAACTCATACTTAGTATATAAGGGTAAAACTATGCCTGGTATATTAATTAATAAAATATAAGAGAGTTTTAAAGCAAACTGAGGCATTCTAGAACTGTTTCATATTGCCTCGTTCACTTTTTGACAGCTTAATCACTGACTGAACTACCAATGGATGGCCCGATAGTGAAAAAGCAGGCAGTTCAGAGCAAAATTTGATATACAGTGAACCATATAGTCAGTAAGAAATAATCTCGACTCACTTATTTTCTGTTGTGATTTTAATATTAGTACAGCATAGTTTACTTTCATTTTCACTATCTCATTACGATATTAACACTTTGTACGAAAAGTAATATATTCCGATTGATTTATGAAACGAAGATATTTGTTTTTGTAAATCTTGTCTCTCTTGTAAATCTTTTCGGTGGAAGATATCAAAAGAATTCATATGTAGTTAGAAGAAGGTCGATATTGAATAGTATATCCATAGAAAATAAGTAATTGTGAATTCATTTGAATAAGGTCTGTAACGCATAGTCCTTAATTAGCCGGTATTCCTGGCCTACTCAAACAACTTGTTTGTTATTATTAAATAACAATTTAACATTAAAGCTCTAATGTAGCTTTTTAGTGCAAGTGAAAGCTATATAAATTTCAGAGGAAGGATGCGAGAGTTGAGTGATTACAATAATCTTATGGGAAGCTCCTTCTTTGTAAATTATAAATATTTGTTGTCATAAGATTTATCCTGTAAATTCGCAAAATTACCAGTTAAATTCTAATTGATTAAGGTAGTGTGTTTGAAGAAGTCAGTTACTGTTCATCTGTTGAACTAAGCGGGTAAGTCTAAGCGGGTTTGAATGAAAAGCACTTGAGTTGCTTCCGCTTCTGCGATTTGAATTTAAATTTCATCAAGTGCAGCCTATTTATTACTCACCAGGAAATCACCTCAAATTCAAATATTATACCAATTTTTGGACAAAGGGGGGTCTTATGAGCTTCAAGTCGCTTCCGAAAAGATTTGAAGAGGCCTGTCGAGTCATTTTTGGATTTGTGAACATTTTTTGTAATTTTATATACCACTGTCATCAGATTTTGTGATTTTTTTCGTTAGATAAGCATTAACATATAATAAATAAATAATTTTAATGCGCAAGTGTGCATATGTTTTAGCTTAAAATACTACTTGATTTAAGTTGCGTCACAAAGTAGCCTCAAATTGTGAAATTGTTTGTTCAATGCCATAAAAATATAAATTATTTCAGTGGGTACACATTTGTATTTGTCTATGTCTAAATTAACATACATATGTACGTATAAGCGTTTTGAAGCTATGCATAGCTTTTTAGATGGCTAAAGGCAGGCATAAATACATACAGTGTACATATATATACATATATATATATATATATATGTGTGTGTGTGTGTATGTGCGCTAAGTCCCAGCAACAGTAAAAATAACGTGATTGAAATGCAGCAGGAAATTGAATTTGCATAGAAACTGAAATCAAAGGGTTTCATTCATTTCAGCTACTGGTGAGCACACATCCATACAAACACACATACATACATATATACCTGCCTGCATGTGAGTATATTTAAAAAAAAAAAAAATAGCTCATTGAGTGAGAGTGTTTTTTTTTATTGAAATTCGATTTCTAATTTTCTTTATGTTTCTGCACTTTATAGATGTGCATGTGCATGTGTGCATGTGCATGTGTGTGTACATGCTTAACTTCATTCTTTTGACATGATTCATCTCATTTCAACATTTCCACTGGCCATGTTATTTAACTGCCAATATTCATACAAATTTTATTTCCAAGCACGAGTATCCTTCAATAGGTGCCGATACGGTTGTATGTGTATGTGTGTGTGTGTATGTTAAGTGTTTCTAAAGAATTACTCATTTGTGCCTTTACATATTTACAGAGCAACTAGCAAACACAATTGAGGCATATAGACAGGTGTGTGTAAGAGGATTTTCCCACACACATACACATACACACACACACACACACACACACACACACACATACATATAGCACATAAGAGCTACATAAGAGATTTTCGCTATGGCGTAATGTAATTTCTAGCTGATTTCATCACAACTCACCCCACACTGCCACTGAACTGTACTCATTTCGTTCAATTTCACTTTCCAACGAAATCATTTCATCCACAAATGCTTACATTTGAAGTGGAAGCATAGAATTCGCAGCATTTACATATGTTTGTCGGTATGAATTTGCATGAGGTATGCGGATTATTTGTTATTGATTCAAATGGTATTATTGTTACACACACACGCACACACACACATACACCTTCAGAAATCTAGACGAAATAATAATAGATAAGACTTGCCGTGCTAAATTACGTTTTCTTCACTTATGTGTGTGTGTGCGTGTGTGTATGCGTGATGTTTAATATGTGCGTTGGTGTTTGTGTGCTGCTGGGAATTTCACTTTGGGTGCGTGTATGCTTATTTGTTGTAGGCGTAGCTGCGGTTTCTGCTATAATTAATATTTACCCAAATACATCGAATTCACACGCACACACAAACACGTACAACAAGCAAAAATAACATGAAACATATTTTATTTAGACGTACCAAATAATGCTTGCAAATAAATTTCAATCACATGAAGTAAAGTGACTTGTAAGAAATCGAAGAGGAGACGCGTTGAAATTTTTTGAAGTGAAATTTGTGACCTTTTTTTTTACTCAGAATTTCAAATATAATTCTTCAATTATATGTTTGTTGCTTTAAGCTGATAAATAATCTTATCAAGCACAAGTCCATTATAATGCGACATTAATTGTTCTATCTCTTTTTCCCACCTGGTTCATGTTGAAAAACTGTTATATTCTTTTGTAAGTTTATTATTTATTTTTGTAATATTTGTTAATTTTAATAAAAATTTTCAAACAAAAATTTTCTAAATCTACAAACAATAAGTGTCTATAACCTCCCAAGTGATTTTATCCAAGTCCACCATAGTACGACTCTAATTTCCACATTTCGAAAAATATGCAAAAATCAACGGAATGTTGATATTTCCAATGAAATTGAGGCATACTGGAGAAGCAACTGAGTTTCAAAATTTTCTCATCTACCAAGCACTACACATATGTCTCCACAAATATTACTTCATCTTTTTCCTACTGGGGTTCATGTTCAAATACTGTTACACTCTTTTGCAACAGACACCCGATAAAGTAGCGCGTTGCAAATTCCATTGGAAAAGTAGTTAAATTGTGCATTATTATTTCGGTCATACACACACATACATTTATATATATGAACATATAATATATAGTTATATAAGTCTATGCTCGCAATGCCGATCTGAGTTATTTGTATGCAAGTTAAGTTACTGTTTGTTGTTGACTAAGAAGTGGCCATGGAAATTTTGTTGGAAAGGGAATTTGTTTACGCTGAAGTATATTTGCTTCTACACACACATACACACATTTACACACATGCGCGTAGACTGACACTTATTCACGAATATTTGCATAATTTTTAACAAAAATGAGGAGTTCTTCAATACGGATTGCGGATAGCTAAGCATATTTTAATATTTCCTTATTTATAAATGCATTTTTTTTTTTTTATTTATATAAATTTTAGATATAATAAGATAAGATAAGATAAATTATATAAATTTTAGAAATAATTTTTAAACACTGTTTATTGGTTTTTAGCTCCGAAAAAATAGACTACTTATAAGCGAACAAGTAATGGGAAAACAATTATTTAAAAAACTATTTAAAATTTTATAATTTTAATTTATTGTATTTTTTTTTTTGCGAAATAATATAGAAAATGCTTTCAGCAATAAATGAATTCAGTAAAGAATATTTAAAGTTTATATACGGTTCAGTTACAAATATAATATGTTGCATATATAATAAATAAACAATTATAGTTAAAATATCAAAAATTTTTTTCTTCAAATTTTACTTGTTATAATCTACATACTTACGGATTTTTTTTTAATGAAATCCCTAAAAAAAGAGAAAGTGTTCTTTCAAAATCCGTTTAGATAAATAATGTTATTAATGTTAATCTTATATTATAGAAAGCTGGACAATTTCAAAATCATTGCAAAATCTGACCTAATTCTCATTCTACCCGAAGTGAATTTTTCAAGTTTTTGTGATAATATAAAGACACTTCAAACATTTAAAGAATTTTAAAAATTTTAAATAATTTCTACAAAAAATTAAATTGTTATAAAATTAATAAAAGTTACTAATGAAATAAAGTTTTTTAAAATAGTAAATACCTAAAAATATTAAATACTCCAATTCTTTCTCTTTCCTCAATTTTATTTTTTATAGAAATTTATTCTCAAGTTATACTGCACTGAGACTAGTTTTGTTCACCCAATGTTGTTCTTGTGTGTTGATGTGTTCTTTATAACATCTAAAATCGATACACTTTGTAATAACCGTTTGTCTGATCCTGCAAGCTTGCCTAAAAATTTAGATATTTTCATGAAACTTGAAGCTCTGAGGCGGTTGTGCGTGCATAATGGCGGAATTGGGACATTATCTCGTTCAAAAAACCGCCATTGAGTAACATATTGAGCTGCACGACTCACTCTATCGAATCAGCAATCAGCAAAGTAATTTCAAAAATTTTCAAAATTGTTTGTGCATACTTATTATGGGAGATTTTTTATTTTTGCTATATTTATGAAAATTATCAAAATATTTATTTTTATAATATATATTTATAAATATGAATAAATATATAATAAAATAAAAAAATAAATAAATATTTATGTAATAAATATTTTTATAATTTTTATATAATAATAATTAATATTTTTATAATTTTTATATAAATATTTATATATTATATAATATTTATTTATTATATTATAATTATATATTATATTTTTATGTAATATAAATATTTGTAAAAATTAAAATTATAATATTCAACTGGCAACCCTATCAAATATTATCTTACTTGATTTGATAACTACTCTTCTTAATCTTAATTGAAGATTCCGCAAATTAAAAAACGTATTTAATTTTTATCAGGCTTGTATTAAAAGTTGGTGGCGTAATACAGGGCCATTTTTATTAAAAATTTTAAACCAAATTTCACAAATACAAATCGCACAAATATTCATTTTCGCTGAGAACTTCTTCTAGTTTAATTTGCAATTTCTAACAACTCAAACTTATTTAGACATTCAAATTGTGGAAAATCTCATAAGCGAATCTCATACACATACGTGCATGTGTGTGCGTAGAAAATCTTATTCCAACAGATTGCGCCGTAGTCGACATGCAAAGCTTTGCCGCTAGCTGCTGCCTGAGCACACTTGAGGCGGAAATTCGCAAAATGTTCTCTTGCCGCAATTTCGATTCTTGTTGAAACTTGTTTTCGAAACTTGTTTTTATAGGCAAATCAACACGCGCATAACCACATTAGCGCACATACACGCACACACACACACACACACACACACACGCACATATAGTGAGTGCTTAGTTGCAGCAGCATCTCCATCGCCAGCGGCACAAATGACACTTAAGTGTAAAGCGGCAAGCAGTCAAGCGCGTCAAACATACACACACACACACACACACACACACACACACACATACACACACACCGAGAAACTAGCACAGTGGCATTGCCGAGCGCGTGGTGAGCTAGTTAGCAGATTAGTATTAGCAAAGCGGGCGTTGTGTTAGGGTATGTGGGCTGCCATCGTGCGACCTTACTTTACTCTCTTTACTCGCCACCGAAAATGTCAAATGCCACTTGCCGCATGGCAATAGACCTGGCGTCTACGAGTCGCCGTAGTTGCAAATACCGCTAAGATGTTTTCTCGCAACACTTGAACGCTTCATCCTTAAGTGTGAGACACTCTATCTCCCTCTCTCTGCATGTGTTTGTGTGTGTGTGTGCGTGTGTGGATGTGTGTATGTGTAAGTGGGCGCGTTTAGCGCTTCTCGCGTCTTGCCACTCAACGCCACTAAATACACACATACAAATAGGAACTACAGTATGTGTGCGCGTATATGTATTGGTGGCGCCAGCAGCCCCGCTAGTCAACACCCCTCCGCCTACTTCATCCTCACAATGCCGTGTACTTGTTTACGCGCTCTTTATTGTTTGCCTTGCCACTTGCATGCATCCATTACTGAATGTGTGTGTGTGTGTGTGGGTGTGTTGCGCCATCAAGTATGCTGCGTTTCATATGCTGGCTCTTGAATCGTGATTCTCCGCACTCTTGGCCATCCGCCTTTTATGTCTTTGCTGTCGGTGTTGGCTTTGCTCAAGTGGAAATAAATTTTTTAGCGAAAATGATGCTAGCGATAAGGCTTTGGCATTTTATTGCGCAGAAAATAGCAAGCAATAGTTTAAAAATAAATAAATTGAGATGAGTAGAAAGGTAAATAAAAACGCGACCAACTAGTTGTAATGAAAACATGCTGAAATTAATTTATTTGTTGTTGTCAATTGCCATTGGGCATGTTTCGTATCGGATGTTGCCTGAGAAAAATGTTGAAAAGATCTTTATTTTGCAGATGATATACAAGTTGAATCGATGCAGAACCTGGTTTTGCAAAGACCTACTTGTCATGATCATACCTGTTATCTATCAGGTCTAAGCTGTCAGATTGACATTTGGGTGATGATCTCTGCTCAAGAGAGTCTAGCAGGATTGGACCCGTTTTTAACAATGGATTTGAGACTGCGACTGCCGCTGTAGCTCGGTGTGTTGTGTAAGGGATCATCACCCGGTGAAGCGGTGTTAAAATTTCGACTGAAGGAAAGTCCTACATTTTAGAAAAAATGAGTTTCAACAATTCGAAGGCCGAAGGCGGAAGGAACTACCGAGATGTGTCAACCACAGTCTAGTGACTGCCTGCTTCACATCTTTCATTTATGAAATTCCAGTTTTGGGAACTCAAGATCAATACGCAGGAACTATCGATTAATAGGGTGTATTCCGTGCTGAACGTTTGAGCTATAACGTTGTATTTTAGATTATTTTCTCGTAAGATTTAAATATTTTGACTTAAATCACCTTAACAATCGCCAAACAGGGCTTTCTACAATGTTAGCAGTGAATTCTGTGTCTAATAAGTCATGGCTTTCAACGGTGGTCAGTCTTGTTTTTCAAAATATTCTGATCTAACTTGGTAATCCTTTTTACACGCACGAATCTTGAACCAAGTTCCCACTGATCCTACCTAAATGGATTACTTTTGGCACTCTTTTTGCCAAACTTAGATGAGCTCTATCGATTCCACGCCCGACTTGTTTTGAAACTCAATACTTCTGTGTAAATGATATTGTACTTAGTCAACTTAACGGTTATGCAGATCAATAAACTTAGTGATGTATTGCTTGAATCGCCTAAAAATATGCTAATTACTCTTAATGCATATTATTTCATTCGTTCGATAATCTGTTCTACTAATTCTCAAATGGTTAGTGAAATAATGTTAATATATATAAATGCGGAAAGTCGGAACTTTCTTTTAATTAATCAAACCAAACTCACCTGCCTACTACTCCCAAATGTACGAACACTTTATACCACAACTTTTCACCTTGAAATCGCTTCGAAGCTCTATAATCACTGCAAAGAAGTGATCAAAATATAATAAAATTATTAGCCTTCGGTGGAATCTCGCTGAAATTTATGCGTTTCAATTGCCACGAAAAGCGAGTCACCTATTAAGTGTGCGCTTGGGAACCTCTCGAAAATTCGTACCGTCAAGTGCATAGTTTCAGGCGCGGCAGGCGCTGGCGCAACCAACGGAAGTGGCGCTACTCGAGGAAATTGAATTGAATTTATGACCAAGTGTTCCGCGCTTGAAACACTCAAAAATGTGCGCTTGCAGCAAATAACAACAACAATATGACCGTAAAATTAAAGCAGCATGACAAAAAAACAAACAATAAAAGTAACTGCACTTTTGAGCGGCGGCAAAATTTTGCGCTAAGCACTAAAACATGAACTTTATATGAGCGCGCATTGTGTGTGTGTGTGTGTGTGCATGTGTGTATGTGTGTGTACTTGTGAAAGTTTCTAATTTACTCGTGGAGCGTAACGCAGCTGAGCGCAATTACATGTGTGTGGCTGTGTGAAAGCAGGCGGAAAACCGCTGTGCTTGTTGGCCACAGGCGGCCGCCGCTTGCACTCCGCTCTGCCGCCAGTGAGCGCTGTGCGCTGCCAGCTCTGTTGGCGACACTGTAGTTGCATAATTCAAAATCGAGTGCTTTAGCGACAAATATAACGGTGGCTTGCTACAGAGTGACTGCGGCAGCTGCACAACGCCTATTTGTTGTCAAGCGCGTCCACGGTGCGCCTTACCTGTAGTTTATGGCACTGTATTTGAGTGCAGCCGGTGCGCGCTGGAAGTTTTTGGGCGGTTTTAGAACACAATTTTCCAAGAGTTATTGGCATTCAACGAAATGGATTTATTACGTGTTCTGCACGCGCTTGAACATTATTGTGGCCAGTAACTGGAGGTATTTTTCTTTTGGCGTTGAGCAGCGTTGCAGTTTCAAATAATAAAACTAATATTGGTGAAGAAATCCTGACATCTTTGTTACATGGTCAAGCCTCTTCTCCTGTTTGTGCTATGCTTTTTGTTGTTATTCGACAAGTCCGGCATTCTACAAGCTTTACAGAAACCTCCAAACCGTTGCTGGATTTTTATCACCCACCCATTTCATGGTATTTTTGAAAGCTAAGGAAGGAAGCGTTTTGGAGAACTTTCCTTAAAATTGAATTAGAAAGCAATACTTAGTTAATGGTTATATTAGATATAGAACCAAAAGTGTGACTCCTGGAGATGGCGCGATGGACATAAGGCCAAACATTTTGCAAAAAATGTGAAGCTAGATGAAATAAGAGATTTGTCTTTGTAAAAGCGTTTTCAACAATCTACAATAACATCATCTTCTTTATTAGGGTTCATTAGGTTAGGTTGTTAGTAAGGTAAGTCAATATATATTTATTATTTACAATAACATTGGAAGGAAGAAAAAGGTATTGAAGTATCGATAAAAAAATGGAAGCTTTTAGAAAAGCTCTCATAGCTTTTTTGGGGCCTTGAGTGTGCTTTTAAAAAGTTTTCAGAGCTTTTCGGAGAATCTTGCCGATTCTTAAAGCAAAACCTCGCAATAGTTAGCAGCTAAGAGTTAATACTGTGACTGTTGCAACTCGTTGAAATTAGTTTGTCTGTATATGAAATAAGTGATGTTTCCTTCATTCAACATATTACTTCTCTGAACACCATTTAGTTAACCCACGTCCATTTTAACTCAAAAGGAAGCAAGTTTATTGAACAGCGCTAAAAACGTAAGAGTCAAATTAAAGCGCTGAATCCAAATTTTTACCCCTCTATATTTATTTTCCTTTACAACAACAACGATCTTTGATATGGTTTTAAAACATCAACACCTCCGGCTCTTTAAACAACATTAATTTGCTCAGTTCGTTTATGCTTCAATCCCTGCTCGTCTTTGGCCTTTTATTCTGCGTCAAATTGTTTCCCAATTCCGTTGTGTCCGCCCAGAGGAAGTTGGAATATCGCTCGAAACATTTTCAATTGTCTTCCCCCGCTTTCCTTTACACCCGTTTTCCATTTTCACCTTAAGAATTCACATTCCTCATTTGTTACTATTTACTTCTTACTTCCATTCTCCCTTGATTCTGTTCCTCTTTTTCAGCGCCGTTTGCCGCTAGTCATTCCATTTCAATTAAGTTATTGCGTTTTGCCAAAGGATTTGCGCCAATTGATTTTGCGAGCAAAGTACTTGATGAAACGTGAAAACTAAAACATTGAAAAAAAAAAGAAGAGAAAACCCTAAGCAATTTAGTAGTGCAGCGGCGTTTTCTACTCCCATCTTCTTTATATCCGTCGGGCATCTTCTAACTGGCACTTGAGCTTTAAGCGTTGAAAATTAATTGAGTTTTCCTGCGCTAAAGGCATTGGCAAGTAATTCCACTATTGTCTAGTGGAAACCTAACGGCGTTGATTGCGGCATACCGTTTTCTTACACACGCACTCACAGTTGTTGTTTTTATTATTAATTTTTGGTGTAGTTGGAAAGAATTGTTGGGCCGCAGGCACTTTATGTCAACGAGTTTTCATACCTCCTTCTTTAATTCAGTGGTTTCCGCCTTCTTTTTATCATAACGTATTTCGAAGTAGCCGACAGCGAAAGCTAACGGAATACGAGATCTTCCAATTCTTTCCTGTTCAATATTTATGGAAGTCCTAAGTAAATGTCAGTGATTGGAAAATGAAGCTTCATCAAGTGAAGAGGGTCCCATTTTAATATGTTACTCTTTGTGCCTGAAAAGCCTAAATATTTCATTTCAGATTTCACCATCAAATTCATTTTAAATACTATGTATAAATGTGAATATATGCACTACGACCTTTAATTTCATCCACCCATATCACTCCATCTGATAACTTTGCTCATTCTTTTTGCAATCGCTATGTATTTAACTAGCCTTTATCGATCTGCAAATTAACTTTGCAAATATTTGAATGAGAACCCCCCTATATAAAATGTAATTGATTTTTATCGCATGCACTTTTGACTTTAGCGCCATCTAGCCGCACACTTTTTTGCAAATACGTGCACTAACTCAAGTCAATACAAATATCTAAATATGAGCCAATTCGGACTAGATACAATGTTATTTGTAATAAATTGAATCTAGCGCCATCTATCGGTCTCGAATGTAGATATTTGAAGGATTTCTCGCTAACTAGTTTAGACTACAGCTTAAAATTGTGAACTGCAATGTCTTCACCGATACGGCTGATATAGTTCCAACAGTTTAGAAAAGCGTGGAACCACCCACTTTAGATGAATAAAACCGTTGCGCTCTCTCCAGCTGGATGCCGGAGTAAAATAAAGGTGTCGCATGTGTGACTTTCAGGCGAAGCAGAACTCCATGACTCAACTGATGCTCACCAACAACTACTTGTATGAAAATGGCAAAAGGAGCAACAACAACCATGGCGACACACTTTCATTAGTAAGATGACAATAAAACCACTCGGACCGTTTAACAAATTGGAAATGTGCCACATGGCGTATGTGTGATACCGTTACGTACAGGCAATACCACAAACACTGACGGCAGCATAAGTTAAGGTAAGCAAAATGCTGCTGCTGCCGCTCATAGCACAGACAAACACACACACACACACAGTTTTATGTTTGTTTGTTTTTGTTTTTGTTGTGTTCCTGCAATCTCCAGCTGCCATGCAGTTCCATAATCTTTTGTGAGTTGGCACAAATGCGGTAACAGTTACAAGTGCTCGGACTTAATGCGTACCGAAAGGACAAGCCAAATAAATGAATGGCCGAAGCAAAGGCGGCGCACAGCTAGTTTAGGCACAAACTCACACACACACATACATTGCTTTGCATTTGCTTTGCACGCATTGAATTACGGATATGTGTGCGTGCGCTCTTTACGCAAGCATAAAGAGGAAAATATTTTCGCCAGCATCTTAATATGCCCACAGGAACAATTTCGAATATTGTGTGCCTGTGAGTATGCGTGTGTGAGTGTGTGTGAGGCTGTGTCTTTTTCGTTAGTCCGGTAGAAGACAGACAAGCAGGCTGTATGCATGCAAGGACACGCACACTATAAATATTTGCATACATCTACATGTACATATGTACATATGTACGTATGTATGAATATATGGGCAACCCGTTGACATTGAGATAAAAAATGGTGCAGATACCACAGTTGCATGCAACTGCTGCGTACATATGCCAATGATATTTGCACGTGTAGTTGCATGAAATTAATACGGAATGCTTGAATGCCTCGGTGAAAGTAGAGATGGAAGGCCAGCATGCCAAATACATATGCATAAGTGATATTATGCAATACCGGGCAAGTTTTGTGTATTTTGCAGATTTCGGGATTATGGAAAATTTGTTGCAAGCTAATAGTGTTTATTAATGATAAAACTCTCTCCTATTGATATGTATATGATGACACAAACAATATCTACTCTAATTTTTAGAAACAACTTATGGGAATTTTAAAAAAGATGGAATTTTGAATTTATTACAATATTTTTATACAATTTTTATACAATATATTCATTAATTACTTTTGAAAACAAAATCTTGAAAAGACGTACCCATAATAAAACAAAACTTTATAATTTTAGTACCGACATTTCGGGATTCAACTTTCGGGATACCGTTTCAAAATTTATGCTGAATTTTTTTTCTACTTTTTAATGGGGTCTCCAAAGTTTAATCTCAAAATTTCGACACTGGATTCATAGGGTTTTGTTTTATGCGGGGTATGCTTTTTGAAGATATATATGCAATGCAAGCAATGATATATAAATTTGTGGCAGTAAGGAAAGAAAAATTCTAGAATAAAATTGTTCAGCTCCAAAAGTTGAATCCCGAAATTTCGGGACTAATCTTTTGTACCTTCAGTATTGTGAAAAATATCGAAGTTGCCTTACATATTGTCACAGAAATATTATATGCGTACACATATGCATTTCCAGTAATTTTATATGCGGTGTGTTTAATCTTTAAAGCTCTTTGTTTGTCTTCTCTGAAGTACACATTCATTGCGTAATGCAGCACACGTACATCCATATCTCGACTGTGGCAACTCTTCATCTATCACCCCTCTCACTCGACCGCTCGTTAGCTCGTCGTTTATTTACCGTCTGCCGGTGGCCTGTGCAATGATGCCTTTACTACATTTCTGTGTGGCATATTCGTTTGCGTATTGGCATGTCATCGAAATAAATTGCTACATTCCGCCCACGCACACACACAGACATACACACGCACGTTTACGTAAGTACTCCTTACCGCGCCTTACCGTTGTGCGCTCCGCTGCCCAGGTAACTCCGATTATGCTTTTATCTGTGTTTCTTTTGGTTCATTGAAGCATTTATATTACAATGATATGTGCATGTGTATGGGTGTGTATGTTTATATTGGTTTTCTGTGGTGCCACAGATCGACCTGACAAAATATTATTTTGTAATTACCATAATTCGTGCAACTCCCCAGGTCATCAATTTATACGAACGCATATTGTAAAAAGCACTTGTGGTCATACGCACACACAAATATACACATATACACACGTATGTATAATACAACGTGTAAAACTTTCACTATACAGCTGTAGTTGCTTAAATGAATCGCTCAAATCACACACACTAATATGTCTCTTGTTCCTTTAATATTGATATGTTTTATTACAGTTAGAGCTTTGCGGGCGGCTTGGGAGTTTAATAACATTGTAGAGTTTATAATTATATAAAATTAAAAAAAAATGTTATTGTGAAGCTTTTAAACCGTTATTTCGAGATTGTAAGAAAATTTTGAAACTTTATAAAATATGTTGAGTCTAATTGAATTTTAACAGTGGAAGAGACCGTATAAAGGTTTGTCCATATGCTGTCATATATGGCATGCCAAACCATTTTGTTTCAAAATATATTAACGTTTCGGGGTCCCAAAAGTAACTTTAATAACGGGATCCCGAACGTGGAATCCCGAAATTTCGGGACCAAATTGTCAAGTTTCGATTTATTCTAGGGTTATATAAATATTTTTAAGATTTTCATTTTCAAAAGTAAGTAATGAACATTCAAAAATCAGTTTATAACGGTATTTCGTAAGTTGAATGTCGAATGTAAAATTTTCTTTTGAGGTTTTTAATTAAGTAAATGGTTTTTCAGCTTTTAACATAATTTTTTAACAGCAGAATATATAAAGACCAGGGTTGCATTATTCTTTCTCCATACCCAAATCTCGCTTACTTAAAAAAGTCGATATCCAAATATGTTTCTGTTCGCTATATGCCTATATTTAACCGAAATCTCGTGATAATTAATTTATGAACCTAAACAATATCAATTTTCCATTCGTCACTTCTCCGATCGCTATATTTGAATTCTGCTCTCTTGTCAAAAAATTGTCTGTTGAATTATTCAATTGAAATTTAAATAACAGTGTAAGTGAATATATAATTAAAATGGTATCACCGCTTGACAGACGTCTCTATTTAATTATGCCAGTCTATGTTATTTATGTGAGTTGTTATTCGATTCGTCATTTAAAAATTTGTTTTCGAATCGAATATAGCTAATATTCGATTAAGCATTTACTTAGCCATTACTTAAGTGCCAAATAAAAACGATGCTTTCTTTCAACTTTATTTCATTTGAATTTTACTTTTTTTAAATTGCAACTCTGCCCAAGGGTTTATCACTATGAGCGTCATTTAGCTCCATCTGTTAGAAATTGCAGTTGCTGATGCGTTTTAGTTAACTTGAATACTTCATGAGTAATTGCTTGTTGCTTGAGAACCCTATTTATTTCAATATAACTGAAATATGCACTATTAGTGCAGCATGAGCATACACAAGCAATTAAAAGTTTGTGGCATAATGTGATATTACTTGTAATTGTTTCCCTGGCGCACAGCATGCACAATGTTAATTATCTAATATCAAGCGTTCTCAAATTTATTGCCACAGTTGCTTGCTGACTATTCCTTCACTCTCCATGAATTGCTGAGGAAAAAGTCAATATTCATTTCAATAAACTGCACATCTGCTCTCGATCAAATTGCACCGTTCCTGCTTGTTGTTGTTGCTATTATATGCTCTGCTATTTTTAACAAAACCCCATGGGAGTTAAGCATTTGCATACACACATATATATATAACAACAAAAACAGTATAAAAGTGGCTATAGAATTGCCCACACACATACACACACACACACACATACACACATATACGCACACATATATATACAGACTGAACACTTCAGCTCATATTCACCTTTGGAATGCTTGCTGGTACATATTAACTAGTATTATACGAAATTCCATCCGCCCGACCATCTTCGGTCCAGCCATTGATTCTTCTTCACTCGTTTGCTTGGTGGTCAGTTGTTGCATGGAAAATTTAAAATTTCCAAATACACCATTATACCAAAGCGGAGTCGAGCAGAAGTAGTGCGGTAAAATAATGTTTTTTCATTCTTGCTGTTGTTATTGTTGTTGTTTGGTACACTTTCGATATTTACGAGTTCTACTAATTGGACTATTGGGTAGTGTATTTTTCGATCTTATTGTTTTCTAAATACAGGCGAATACAGCAAAATCATCTTGAAGCACAGACGCATGCCAATACACACACACACACACACGCGCACACACACTCGCACTTATGAATACCCAACAAAGACAAAACCATGGCAAATATTTTACAAAAAGACCATTTATTTTGAATTGGTATTTCTATGCTTTCATATCATCAATGTGTGTGTGTGTGTGTGTATCTGTGTGCTCTTGTACTCCCGCTGCTATTGATTGTTGTGTGGAAATGGACAAGTAACGTATTTGTTTAATTTCCATTTTGTTTTAATAGTTTCATGTCACTTAAAGTAATATTTTAATAAAACTAACGGAAATATTGTTGTTCTGCCGTTTGCAAATATGTATAGTCGTGTCCATAAGAGCATTTAGTTGCAGGCAAGTTCTCTCCTTAGTCTAGTTCGTGCCGAGTGAGTGGCAAGTGTCTATGTATGTGCGGTTGTGTGGTTGAGAAATACGGTTGCTTTTATTTGTATTGAATTAAGAGTTTGCGGAAATTGTATAAACATAAATTTTGACACTCATACATACTTATATATATGTGTGTACGGTGTCAAATACATATCTATCTACTGTTATTGGTATTTCGCCAACGAGAATATATATAAATATATTATATATATTTATAACTGTACGTGTTACAGGTGAGTTTAAATACAATAGTAATTTTTATATACTTGCAACATGTTGCACAAAGTTTAAAATAGTTTTGTTCACGTAACCGTTATTTGTAGTACCTAAAATAAATCGAGATGGATATAGAGACATATATGTATCAAAATGGTCAGAATGACAAGACGAATTGAATTCCGGGTGACTGCATGTCCGCCCGTCTATCTATTTGTCCATGAAGGAGGCAACTGAGGTAAAATTTTAGATTTAGTGAGAAAACCTCGTATATGTGTTTCTCGATATTACAAAGATGTTATTGTTACAGCTGTGTAAAATAGGTCGATTGGTTTGCTCAAAGCTCGAATTTAGTGCAGATAGTCTAAGATGCTAGAAATAATGCCAGAGGCATTAAATTGAATGCTCATGATTATGCAGTATTTCTACACCTTAATCGAAAAAAATGGGCCCACTTTTAGAAGAAATTTCATATCTCGCTTCTAGCTTCATAATTTCGCCATCATTCCCTCCCGATATAATTCGAAAATGGTCGAGATCCGAGGGAATTATCGTTCACCTCCAATTTAGCGCCATTTTTATTGAAATTGGCTTTTTTTTGCCTTTACAATAGATAAGTTCAGACAAGAAGAAAGATATAGAAAGTGTTTCTGAGTTATGACAACTCCGATCCAAGATTAGTCGAAATCGGTGCCTACCGGCTCTAGTCCTCGTATACCGAATATACCGATCCCTGTCCTATCGGCTGACTTTATACAATATATATCGGTCAATTTGTGAAATTAATTAATACTATTTAATTTGAGTGGACATGTTTTCTTTTTCATTGTGAAAACCAGATAAAATCGGTCCTTTTATTCCACTAGTTCCTATTTAGACAATATAATAACTATCTAATATTCGGCTGAAATCGATCTTAACCCTTCTTTACTTATATGAATACTCGATTAGTGGAGGATAACAACTATTTCAGTTTTCTGAAGAAGCAATTTTTGGTAAATTTTTTTTCTAAAAATACCTCAGGTTTCAGAAATGAGCCTGCAAAAGTTGAGGACAAGGGAGTATCAATAATAATACCTTTAGAAATCTTTTTTTAGATTTTTTGAAAAGTTAAAAATTTCGAGGAATACAATTTCAAGCGTTTTAATTCTATACCGTATACAAAATGTTCATTGATACCTTTGCTAAGTATTATTAGTATGAAATAAAATTTCCACTAGGTGGCGCCGTTGTCGAGTTACTAATAAGTATAACATTTTTTTTGGCCAATTTGGTTAAAATTTCCTGCATTTCTTAGCCATTCAAGCAGTTATACTTGACACCTAAGTTTTCCAGTTGAATAACGCTGAAGTATACAATACTTTAAGAATATTTCGGGTTATGAATTGATGGGAGAGAAGGCGCTGTCGATCATAATGATTAGAGAAAATGCAACATGCTTTAATTGTCATAAGATTTTCGGATGAAATTTTGTTTTTGAATTAAAAAGTGGCTGTATGTATAAGAAATATGCTATTTATGGCTCGCTTTTCATAGTTTTCGTAAGCGTAAAAAATATTCATAAAAAATTATAAATTTGAGGCAGGACCGGGTTAGTTAATATAAATATGCATTAAATAACAGTAGATATCTTTTTTTTTTGATATATGTAGTATAATGCATATATTTATTACTGAATTGTCCCACTGTAAGGAAATTTCCATTATTATTGTTCATAGTTTGCAAACACTAACTTATTCGCTTCTCAACCGGCTTAGTGTGTTAGAATGCTGTAAGAACTCTATTTTTATTTACATTTGCATTTGTTGCAAGAAAAAGGCTTTAAATAAAATTTGCTTCATGCTGAGATTTCCTGCTGAAAATGCGGCAGGTAAAATTTAATAATCCATTAATCCATTTCCACAATATGTACATTTGAAGTTCTACTGTAATAACTGCAACGTAAAGGCAAATATTTCTCAAAATTTATGCAAAAAGTTATTGCAAAAACAGTTACGAATCTTCCTGGCATTACAACAACATTTATTTTTAATGAAAATAGCACTGGGAAATTTATAATTCAATTTCCTCGGCTTACAAGTGCCAACAAGTAGAACTGAGCGCATCAATACAGCTATGCAAAGAACGGTAAATATTTATAAAGTAAGCAAATATTGCTTTTTATTAAATAAGAAATCATTTCTACGCATCGTGCGTACATTTGAATGCGCCTTCCTTCGATGGAAAGAAACAATAGTGCTAAATCGGATTTTAGAAGTCTTATTAGAATTTTCAACAATTTACTTATTTAGTTATTTCACTGCGCTTACGGCACTTACGCTTCCTTCACACACGTTTCGAGTCTTCCACTGCGGAGTTTAATGCATTTATTTACGCTATCTTTTTGTTTAGCCGATTCTTCTGACTGTCGAAAGCTTGGAAGACAAATAGACGAATAAGTTGACAGCATTGTTGTAAGCAAGAGTTAGAGCTTAAGCTTACAAAATGCTAGTAAAATGTATGCTGATAGAGTGCAGCGCAACGTCAGCTACAAAGTCGGCGCACACATAAGCGCACGCACACATATACACATACAGATGTCAAGAGGCAAGCATAACTACTGAATGCATATGCATAAGCACTTAAGGGCGCATAGTGGCACTCGAGCGTTAACTAACACCAAACAGCAGTCGAAACGTCACTAACACGCCGCACACACACACACACACACACACATGGAAACACATACACTCATGCATAGAGACATGGACAAAGGTTGCATGCAGCAAGCATAGTTCTAGGCGCAAAGCCGAAAAGAGTTAACACTTCACAAAAATGAAGTAGCTGAAGATGAGGAAGACATTTAACAACAACAAAAAGCAAGATAAAAATATTCCAACAACAATAACGAGCGTTGGAGCTTAAGCGAACTTGAGCTGCTATGCAGCTGCAGGCAACCTCACTGCTACTCGCATATGAATTGTGTGAGAATAGGTGCAAGACACATGCAAAACACACACACACACACATATACACTTACACATTGACATACCCACACGCAACGCGCTGCATATATGCATAAAATAATGGCAACAACAAATAACCGCCACTACTTGGCTGTCAAGGAATTTTACATTTGAACTCTGAGTGAGCGTCAGTGACTCAGTGTTCAGTGTGTGTGTTTGTGTGTGTGTGTGTGTGTGTGTGTGTGTCACTGTTACTTAATATTTATGCGCTTGTGTGTGACAGCGTCAGCCAGCCCATGTGCTGCTTGGTACTTAGGCGAGTTAATGGTGCGCATAAGTAATTTTTATGCAATTTCTACAACAAAGGCGACACCTTGCATATAAATACCACTCACACGGACACACACACACACACACACACACACGTACATACTTATGCATTGCAGTTTCGGTTCGCATTTCACATATTTTGTCTGCTGTTAAGCTGCTTGGCGTCTCACTTGTCTGTGCAGCTTAAACTCTTTGCCGTTCTCAAGCATTTTATTTCACTTCACAAATATTAACATATTTCTAGGCGCTCTATGCCATTCCGCATAGTCGTCATTTACATGTGTGTGCGTATGTGTGCAACTCTGTAAGCCTTTGTTTTAGTGGCAGCTTAATTAGAAGTGAACTTGCATTGCAATTGCTTCACTACAATTTAATGAAATGTTTTGTTATTATTGTTGTTCTTTATTTGCTTGGAGCACAATAACGGTTGCAGCATGGAGCTGCTGTTCTGTTATTCATATTTATGAAAATGAGTCATGAAGATGAGAGCTGAATTATTAATTTAAGGTACTATTAAAGCACTAAAAGAATAACTCTGAGTGCAAGGAGAAAAATAGTATAAACTCAATTAGTGTGTCCCAATGTGAACTCAGATCATTTAAGAATTTAAAAGTCGAACAGACTTAACATTTAAGCGGCTACATCTAAAGATATCTCTTAATGCAACATCGAGGCCGCAAATTTTTTTATCGATATGAACTCTCCAAACAAATTACACTGTTATCCCTAAAGTAGTTTAATCTCATATAGCGGGTTACTAATAGCGGATCGATAACTCATAAATCAATGATTTCTAATAATTAAGAGTTCATTAAATTTTAGTATTACCCCAACAAAATATTCTATAACTTAAAAATAAAATGAATCCACAAAACTTAAATAAAATAAAATATAAAGATTTATAGAGTGTGCAAGGCGTCCTTTTATTTTTTTGAAGAATGACTCTAATAAAAATTTTTATATCTTTAAACATACTCATTGCGTATTCATATTCATACTTTTAGTTGTATTCATATTCATATTCATACTCATACTCGTATTCATATTCATACTCATACTCGTATTCATATTCATACTCATACTTGTATTCGTATTCACATTCATGCTCATACGTGTGTTTATACGAGTATTCATACTCCTATTTGCATTCGCATTCATACTCATACGCATATCCAAACTCATATTCGGATTAAAATTTTGATTTGTCGTAAAAAATTCGGCATAATATTTTATTATTTCGTACTTCTTTTGGTTTCGCCACTTTAAAAGAAGAAGGAAAATTCCAAGTCATACTGCTACACGTTTTTGTGTAGCTAATTACCCACGTAGTCGAGTCGGTACTAATTTCAGTTATTGGAGTAAAGTGGTATTCTAAGAAAGAAAGTCGTTTTCAAGGAAGAAGGACGTATTCTATGGAATATGGGTGTCTTCTACAGAACAAGGGCTTATCTCATATGAAGCGAGGTTGTTTGATATGGATTGAAGTGGACTTTTTATGCAGAGCCATGGTAGAAGTGCAATTTTTGGATATTAAACTTATTGTATGATCTCTGTGCTTCGTGAGTATTACCGGTTCCCATTTTGTGCTAACCTAATAAGAAGAATTCATAAATAGTTGCAATGGAGACTTCAATCTCTCTTGCAAGCTATTTTGATTTAGTTGCTCATTTTTCAATACCAATTTATAAATTTTCGATAAAGCAAATTTTCGAATATTGAAATAAGTGCTCTCGTTCTGGTTAAGATCCGCGTCCCTGAAACCCCTTTAAAACTGCATGTATGTGCGCGGGAATTTTTTGTTAATGCTAAGTGCTTGCTTGAGACTAATTTCTTGCATGTATGACTTCTGCATTGTAAAAGCAGCATAAATGCAGCCTATGTTGCATGCAACAGACAGACAGACAGACAGACAGTTAGAAATGCAAGTAATTTAATTGGTCATGTGCTTTGCAAGAAATATAAATTACAACAAATATAAAGTTATGTGCAACTTTTGTTGTTGTTGCCACATTTTGTTGCATGTAATTACGACATTTGCGAGAGGAAACTTAATATACAGAGGAAATATTTCCAGTGAAACTATTTCAAAGAAAGATAGAAAAAAGCCAGAAAACAACAACAAAAATGCAATGTTGCAAATGATTAATAAATGAGAAAATTTAATAAAATGTTGCAAGAAATTAAAGAGCGTGTGCGCGTTTTGAAATAGAAATTTATGCGAAATTTAGTGGAATATTGTTCTTTAAACACCGACAGGTCATACATTCATGTGTATGTGTGCATGTATGCGTGGCGAATGTGATTGCGGCGCGGTGGCATAAAATTGGTGACATCGGCTTCTAAAGATTTCGCCTGCTGGGCGCACTTTGTGCGCTTGCCTTTCTAAAGCTGACAGCTTTTTGGTTTTCCTTGATTTGCTTTTGTTGTTTTTTCCTCTTGTTTTTGTTTTTGTTTTTGTTTTTGTGGTGTGAGCGTGCAATAATATTTGCAATAGCAACAGAAGCAATATATGCAGAGTTATTGCAATGAAAGATAAAAAAGTTTCGAACACAAATCCGGGCGCTATTTCATAAATGCACGTGTGTATGTGTGGATAGTTATGCATTTGTTGCACTTACATAATATTTGTGCCGTTATGTGATTGCACGTATGTATGCATGTGTGGCATGTGCGGCAAGTGACGTGCTGCGGTTATGCTTTCGACTGCCTAGCTTAGGCGAGCATTTGCGGCTGAGGCATACAACATTCAAACCTACTGTTGATGTTGTTGTTGTTGCTGACGTTAGTTTATTTGTTATTGTTGCTGTTGCAATGTTGCTCGTTTGGGCGCACGTGATTTGTGTTGGCAAAATAAGTAAGCGTTGCATGCATTGCGGATTATAATGCACACACACACACACACACACACACATACACATGCAAGAGAGCTGGTGAAGGTGATGTTGATGCGGTGCGGTGGTGTGCTGTGGTATGGTGGAGTTTAGATGGCATAAACACTGCCCAAAGCATTAAACTATACAATTATATATATATGTGAGTGTTGTTGTTCCTTATATTGGTGTTAAACTTATTGTTGTTGTTGTTCTTGTCAAGGCAGTTGCAGCCAAATACCGTACATATGTGCATGCCTTTACGCCTTAGTCGCATTACTCATTTACACTCTGTAACAGTAGTTTTTTGCAGCTTTCGGCAGCGCTAAGGCAACGTTGTTGGGATTGTTGTTGCGAATGTTGTTGTTGTTGCTGCTGCCGCCACAGCCGCACTTAAGCATTTTTGTCACAGATATGAAAATTGTTTTCGCTTTTCAAACAACACAGCTCAACAACTTCAACGACCAATTTGCTGTTGCAACAATTTGTGGCAACGTCCACTTTCGGGCTGTACGTTGGCTCGTTGGTCGACACAGTCGTGCGTGCAAGAATGTCTCGAACACATTTGTATACCGTTATGCCCAATTTGTGCAGCATAAGCATGTGTGTGTGTGTGTGTGTGTATATTTGTTTGTTTATGGTTGTGGTGCCACAGATCTGCAGCCAAGTGTCCATCTCGGTTATGTTGCATGATGAAGTGGCGATTATGTTTGAATGTATGTACTTGTAGCGTGTATACTTATGAATATTTGCATGTGTATGTGTGTGTTTGTTAGCTTATTTATTGCCACTAGCGTTGCCTCAGTACACTCTCCACAACTACCCAATAAGAGAGAAACACACACACACGCACACACACATATGTGCACTCACAGTTGTGCATTGTAGCCAAAGTGGCATGGCCTCCATCTGCAGCGTGTTGGAAGTCTCCCTTCGTAAGCCGGAAATGTCTCAACTTTTGGTCTTTTGGCATACTGTGGCATGTTTTGCAAGTTCCAACAATTAGTATGCCTCATACTATCGCACACATACATATATGCTCGCCTCTGCATGTAACGGCATATGTAAAAGAATGGGTTTTTTCGTGCTTACGTGCGAAGGATGCGCTCGAAAAACTGCTCATCACATTCAAGGCAACATATTTTTGAGGATTTTGTGGTCAGATGTGTCCTGCCTTAAAAGATTCTGCATATGGTACGCATTTGTGGGTAGTCTTGGATTGGTGTATAGCGTTTGAAGTTAGATTGTTAGTTTGTGGGGAAGATTTGAACTTGTGAAACACTATTCTAGATTTACACCGGTTCTTTTTTACAAGCAGATTGGTTTGTGTCTCGACTACGGCTAAGATGTGGATATTTTTTTCACCCCTTATTAGATCTTATGGCTTGCTGTGGTAATAAACTAGCTTTAATTGAAGCTGTATGGTGGATTAGGCTCACTAGAACTCAACTAATAGCCTCATGTCTCCACTTAAAAAGTCAGAGCTTCTATTTGATAACTTGCAACATGTATGGTTCTTGATAAGAGTTCGAAAATTTTATTTTGAAGAATCGAAATCGAATTTCGTTCGGGTTTCATGACAGTCCCTTATATGTATCCAAACAGAATCCGGAGTTTTATCCATCCCAGGTCTGTCAATTCGGTGTGATACTCCAAAATAATTTGGGGAATTAATAATAATTTTATGTCGCTAAAAAAGTTTTCAGACTAAGTGGCTCGACGCAGGCCGAAAGATTTGAAATCGATGTGTTAACTACACATCACCTTAAACTTAGAAAAGTTAATTAGAACCGGGTGTCTGTGGCCTTATCTATATGATATTGTGTGTGATGAAAGGCGTCACTATTGGCAGACCATTTGGTTTTGAAGATAGAACCTCAGGAGCAAGTCTAATTCTGATCGGTTTCCTAAGTTTCCATGCTTCCTAAGTATTATACTTCTGGAACTACAATTCGGACGGTCATTGGCTAGTGACGCGAGTCATACAAGGTACAAATACATTAATGGTTCCATGCTAAAATTTGAAATAATTTATGTGTGCGGAAGACTTCGGTACAAACATGGTATAGATCGTGAGATTTTGGATGATAGAAATTTATGGCTTTAACAATTCTACATATGCAGTCTGAGAATCGATATTATGAGATAACTGAATTCTTGAAGAAACTTTAAGCGCTGACTTTCGGTGGGAAAGATATCAGTTCAAAAAAAAAAAACCCACGTAAACCGGATAAGTTTTCGATAGACAAAATTCGAGGAGCCAATTTTTGAACGCTACTTTCGGTGTTATCAAATTGTGTAGTTTTGGAGATAGGAATATTAGGGTTCTTAGCGTCAAAAGATTGGCTTTTTGGCAGTCTTACGAGTTCGGCGTCGATACTTCATACGCAAGTAAGATGGACCAGCTGCTTTCACAAGACAGAGAAAATAAATCTCTGCTCAAAAATGGCATTCCTGCACTACAATAATGCCTAGTATATTGAGAGCCTACAAGCCAACACAATGTTCTATAATTTGAAACGGAATAATCTTAAAATCAATAAAAAATCCTCCAACCTCTTACGAGTTGCATTAAAATGAACACCACGATATAAGAACACATAAATTATGGATTACCATAAAGAAATAAAATAATAAAATGGTGAGAATACAATCGTAGAAATAATCACAGAGCGTGGACGGGTCGTGGCGCGCAATACATTAACTAATTTATTGGTTTGCGGCAAACGACGCAGGTCGCCACACAGCGGTCGCCAACACCAATCGCCACTGCCTGCAGCTTAAGACCGGCGCAGCCAGAGCCGGAGCTGGAGCAACAAGTGACAACAGCAAGGCGAGCTCCGACGTTGCCAATCAAGCGACTGTTGATGCAGAAAAACGCACAACTGACCACGAAAGAGCGAAGGAAAAGAGGGTGAGACAAACAAAAGTGAAAAGAAGTATGATGCCGCACACTAGTCAAGTAGACGGACGAACGGCCGGACCCGCTGAAGACAAACAAACAGATTGGCTGAAAGCGTTGAAGAAGTTGCTTGACCAGAGCTCAGCGAGTGGTGCGGCGTCGCGGCGGGCAACAAATGAAGCGGATATACTGGCACATTGTTGGCTCAAGGTCGTCGCTGCAATTTGTGTACATTGATTAAGGCGCAGCCGGAGCAAAATGAGTGGGGTAAGTGGAGACAGACGCTGCGGCAAGGCAAACGCCTTTGAGGCAGGTTAGGACAAGATTGGCTGCATTCAGCGTGGCGGTGAACCACAGCACAGCAATAAATTTATACATTATACAACAACAAAAACGACAAAAATACCAAAGGCATTGTTGTTGCTTCGATCTATTTTCAGTTATTTTTGTGGTAACCAGTTAATGATTGCGGGAATTTTTATGGCTGCGTAACTCAGACACACAGAGAGAGAGAGGGGTGGAGCAGCAAGCCAGTGCGGGGAGGTAAGGCTTGTGAGGCACCTTTACTACATATATATACTACTGCCTTTGCGGCGCCCGGAGTCGCATAGAGGATTTCGTTTGGTTTCAAAGGCATTGAAGGGGCAAAAGAAGTCATAAGAGTTGTTGCTCTCTTTCCAGTTTGCATTGGCGATTTGTCAAGCGCTTCGCGACAACACTGAAAACATGCACTTGAAAGCACCGCAGTGGGCGTTGAGACATGTTGCGCACTGCTTGTTTGCCGCAGGTTAATTGTGGATAATTGCATATTGGCGTGGTTTCTTGGTAACGCCACGACATTCTAGCGAACATAAGTGTTGCGCAAGAGCACAAGGAGGGTATGTTATTTGAGGGTGGCGCTATTGAAGTGGAGGTATTTTTGCTTTGAAATTTTTGAGGCAAATAATTTTACCTATTGCTGACGTGAAAGCCTTTACTTTGAGGCTATTTGTGGACACCATATCACTTCATCTATAAAGAAACTTAATAGAGGTGCAAAAAAAGGTGTGTGTTTGACTTGTCACTCAGAATTAAACTCATCAGTTGGTATGATTTTACTCAAGTCTATTTCTATGTACTTAGTATTGATGAGCTTTTCCTATCTGACAACATGTTTTGCGAAAAAATCGTCATTAAAGATAAATGCCACTTGAGAAGAAAAAGTATGCCCAAAGTCTGAAACGTTAGTAGGAAACTTTGAGCTAACGGTTCGCAATACAGAGTATGCTAAATGAATTTTTGAGACTGAGACCAATCTCTATGAATAGTAAGCAATATCTGTTGGCTAACTCAGATCTACAATTTCCCACTATAAGACCTCTTGTGTGGAATACTGGAAAAGTTATGCCAGTAATATAATCTGAAAGCTGAGTTTATTAACTCACACTTTGGATGAGGTTCCCATAAAAATTCGTCTTCGAACGGTAAACTAGAAACTTCTAGTTTATTTCATTTGTAGTAGAAACTCAGCTATTAGCAAGTACTCTGACTTTTACTACCATTGTAGGAGAATCTGTTACTGGGTAGGGCTCTTCAATTGCTGCATCTTCTAAATTCGGGGGTACATAATTCATGAGGAGGTACGGATATGGTGGTCAATTCTTGTCGACCAGTAGTTATGTGTTGGATTCGATATAACTTTGAGCACATGTTTCGCCAAGGAAGTACTCTGCTTGTACCTGGGAAAATTTAAACCGTGTCTAGCCTTAGATTTTACGAATTCTTTTCCCAAAGAGGAAATATTAAAATTTTACTTTAATCTTCCAATACTATACATTCCGCAATTTTTTAGACTCATTTAGACTAGATTTACACTCATCCACTCTCACATCTCGCCTTCTTTCAATACTTTTTCTATTCATACAGTGTTGCATTCGCATCATTCGTTATCTCGCCGACGTCTGTTCCTTCGCTAGCATGCGAAATCTCTGCAAGAATTTACACATCGTTAGTTCAAAATTACAATAATAAAATTATACGAAAACGCATAATTTAATGGCTGCAGCATTACAAAAAAAGAAAAAAAGTATTCTTTTTATTTGCTTTGCTTTTATGCGAAATTGCCCAGAAAAAGCATACAAGATTCAATGGCAGCAGAATATTAAAGGCAAGGGGAATAAAATTACAACAATAAAAAGTGCTGAAATAAAATCGATAAGAACAGCAGCAGCAGCAGCATTCCTAAAGGCTTGTGGCAATAAAAAAAGTGAGCAACAACAAAGTTGGCGATGAAGCGTTGCGCTGGAGGTTTGAACGGTTTTGTAAGGCTGCTGCAAATCTGCTTCTAAAATGGCCACTTTTATGTAAACAACAGCTCCTCTCACTAACTCACTAAAATTCTCGAGATTTTTATTTCGTATTTTGTATTTTGCCCAATATTTTTGTTGCATCTGCGCAACAGGCCACCTTTTGTGGCATTACGACATTAACTTTTACGGTCTCTAAAGGCGAATAATTTTACTAGTTTACATTGCTGTTATAAAATTGTTGTTTAAAGCCTTTTTTGGTTTAGTTTATGCGCTCTCTTATGCCTACTTTGTTTCTTTGACTTTTTCTGGTTTTTCAGATTTTTAACTGCAAAGGATGCCACATGTTTTCAATTAAGAACTGGAAAAAATGTTAAAACTGTATAAGCCCTTAAAAATTTTTTAACAAAGCAAATTATTAGATCAAGTCACATCATGTGGAGTTGCCACCTGATTTAAAAAATTCAATTCCAGAGCAAAGCAATAATAATTTAATTATTCACAATACTGTCTGCGTATAAAATTGCCATCGATTTTTAATGCAAGAAGATCTGTATTAGTAGAAGCGTGGATGCCACACTTTTTAAATATCGAATTTATATAAAAATAATAGAAGTGTAACGTGTGCAGAAAATATGGCTGTATTGCCTCTACTAAAAATGTATGCATGCCTTTTTGGCGTTGCCACCTGATTTTAAAAATAAACAATTACTGTTTGATTTCAATCTTGTGGAAATATGTAGAAGTTTATTTATATAAAATATCAAAAAATTTATTAGCGATTAAAGGAATTAATAACTTACCAACAAATATGGGCTTTTCAAAACAATTAGCTTGCGAAACAGAAAAAGCTGGAATGAGAGATAAAAAACATTTTAGAAATAAGTGTTATAAATCTTTAAGTAAAATGCGTTGC
The DNA here is from genome assembly GCA_021498325.1 of Bactrocera minax. Lineage (NCBI taxonomy): Eukaryota > Metazoa > Arthropoda > Insecta > Diptera > Tephritidae > Bactrocera > Bactrocera minax. The sequence continues at coordinate 208,493 of JAKEEE010000127.1, read as the reverse complement.
AAAAATATAAATTTTTTTACTAAAACTTCTTCAGTCAGCTATACGATTTCTAGTTTCAAGCTATTCTAAATTTGTGATTGATTTATAGTTATCCCATAACGGTGGACGAAAAATGGGAACATATATACAATACTTAGACAATACGCCACTAGATAATTGAACCTCAACCCTTGAGCAGATAACACAGCATTAGCATCTATATAACTAGCGCGGTTAATATTCGTGCTTGTCTGAAGACTTATTGCATGAAACCAAACAGTACAGTGCTAATTACTCTCATTGGCGTCTATAGTGCCGATTTAATCGATTTCAGAAGTCTCCAATACAATCTAATACCGTCGAAAGAGATATCAGGTGTTATTTGAACAATTTCGAAACGCAATACATAGGTTTTGTTGGAATTAGAATAGGTTGAACTGAAGAACTTATAACAGTAAACTCCTCAACCGACTATATTGGACCCGTCCATTTCGGAACCAAACGTTAATGAATAAGATGGTCTTGTTTTCAAGAAAATCTCTCCTACCGAAGAATTTACAGACCTTATTACCTTACACATTAGCTGGAGAACAGTCCGTTTTATTCAGCAGAAGCAGGAGATTCAACAAGGTGCTGCTATAAAGTAGAATTCAACCAAAATCCAAAAAAAGGAAATTAGCATTTCCGACGGTTAACGGTTGAGCTTAAAGCCCTTTGCGAACATAACATGAAATGATTTGTAATCTCTGAAGACGATAATTAATTTCACGGTTAATGAGAGGTGTCTGGCAGCCTTTGCTCAATACATATTTCAATTCAACTTAAACTATGGAAAATTCCTTCCGATTTTCTACTAATTCAAGTGCTTAATTTGATATGCATTAATCAATTAATCAATTAGGAATTTATGTAAAGTAGTTACTGGCTTTATCACTCTCTTCCTCTCTCTCATGCCCTAATGGCTTGTGAGATCTCCATTCAATAAATTAAATTACTTAGAATTAACTGTGAATGCAACGGTGGCATAACAAATTTTCATTAAAGGAACTCTCTTGCATGCATCTGTCATTTATGCACTTAACTGCATTTGTTACTTTAGTTACTTAACGACGCTCAGAATTTGTACAGTTATGCAGTAATTTTGACACATATTCGAAAGTAGATTTGCGTATTCGAAGCTAATCAAATCAAATATATGCTAATTTCTCATGCAAATGTCAACAGGTGCCGAAGACAATGTGGCACACATGTTGTTGGCCGATAACAGTGCTCTTAGCTATGTGAGAGTAGTGTGTGTGAGAGAGATATTTCTATGAGTACTATACAGGTACATATGCTTGATTTGCATAAAAGTTAGAAATTCGCCTCAACAACGACTGAGAAACAATTTGCCACACAATCACTTGCAACAACAAGCTGATGACATAACATAACATAACATAACAGCGCATAACAACACATAATTGTTATAAATGTGTTGAATTGCCAACTGAGCTGCGCTTATTAGATATTCTTACAGTTGTTGTTGTTGTTGTTGTTGTTGTTGTTGTGTTTGTTGTTAGTTGGCCATGTTATGTGTATCCTCTGCCACTTTCGACCCATTCACCGGTGCTCGCAATACATTCAATTGATTAATTTAATCGATTCGATTAACATTTTCCACCCATTTGGCCATATATTGCCATTGTGCCCGAGCTGAAGCTGAAGCTAAAGCTGGAGCCGAAGCCAGAGCCGGAGCCGGAGTCGGAGCAATGAATTGTCATAAAATTTACATAAAAGGTAGGCTGGCTAAGCGCTGGCGCTTTTGTAGCATTCACGAGATTGGCTTGTAGTACCGTTGAAGTCTGAGCGTGTGTGTCTCAGTGTTGCGTTGTTGTTGTATTTAGGGGCGTGTGACTTGTTGTTGTGGTGGCAGCGATTGTTCTTTAGCAGTGTGTGAGCCGTTTTGTACAGGCATGTTTAGTAGGGCTATTGGGTCTATTAAGTTTGCCGTTGTGGATACAGCAAAGACGGTGCGGAAGGCAACCAATTTGGTAGTCACATAAATATGTATTTACATATATATCTCTGCGTGTATGTATGTTATATGAGTGAGTAGAAAAGGGGCAGGGCTTAGGGTAAATAACATGAAATTGAAGTGTGTCGAATTTAAATAAAACAGTGAAAATGGCCTGCGAGAATTGTTCTTAAATGCATTGTATCCAGTGCGCCAACACAATTTTTGCATCGTTATTTTCAGAAATTTATTATTTTTCCTCTAATTTCAGATAAAAGTGAGTCTAATGTGCAAATTCATCGATCATAGTGATTCGTAAAGGCGATTATTACGAATTTTTGAAGCGTCGGTAAGCACTGACATACTATATCAAAATACGATTCCAGTTATGATTCACTTGAAAAGCCGATTTTTTTATTCTGAGACACAACAATTTTTGCTCCGAAACTTTTATATAGCATAAACCTTCTTTGAAGCACCTTCAAGGTGTTTTTTTTTCAAGGTTATAAAAGTAACTTTTCTGAAATTTAAATCGGTTTTATTATTATTTTATTGGTACTCTAACTACAAAACTGTAGAATCACTCTTTCCTAGTCAATAGAAGTTTATAAATTACAACTCCTCTCATAAAGGTAAAGAACACTCCGATTGGACGCATTTGGAATCAGAATTCTGTTGAAAATGATATCGTTAGAAACTAGGTTTGTGTTGAGATTATGCGCCGACTTTAATGACAAACGAAGAAACAGCTGTTCAAAAAAAAGTCAATAACTTGCATCATCACACGAATTTCTCACTTAAATGGAACCTTTGGGGAATACTCTTAAAAACTGCGCTTTATGACTACACTTTGGGAGATTTTTCCAATATGCTTTTCTTGTGACCCCTTCGCCTTCAACTAGTATATCTTATCCATGTTATCAGTGTTTTCATGCATTAAAACCTATTTCTAGCTTTTCTTTAAAGCAAATTATCTTGCTGTATTCTATATACCATTTTCCAATAGCAGAACTTTTTGCTTCGACGAATGTGGTAACTTCGTCTCTAAATAATTTAAATATTTTTTGTTTCGATTAGTCAAGAATAAGAACAAGAGCTTTATAAAGTATACGTCATTAATTTTTTGTATATTTTCACCAATTTATGGAGTGTTCTCTTTACATTTTCCAGGTTCTAATGAGAACACATTTTTCAAAATTTTCTCATAAAATCTTATGCACTTTTAAAATACTAATACTATATTTTATCAAACGTATAAAAAGCCGATAATATCCCATCTTTTTTTTACTGATTATTCGATGATAAAATGTGACATATCCTCCACCACTAGTCGTATTTGCAAGCATCATTAGGGGGCTTTTTATGAAACTTTGTTCAAGTTAGAAATAAGAAGTGCGAAATATGGCATATTTTTTAGTACAGGTTTTCGCTTTGACTTCTGGACACTATTTATTATAGACAGAATGTTTTCTAGTTCGTCGTCTTGGAATAAAACAGGTCTCTCTTTTTCACATATCATCTCCTCGATCGTAATGTATTCTTAGCATGCTCAACTTAAGTTATTATATGTAAACAATTCGGTTAGTTCGGATCGATTAAATCCATTTAAAAACTACTTCTATAATTTCTGTAGCTGTATGATAGTCATATGGTAATTTGATCGAAGCGTGTCTGGTAAAGACGACAGATTTCACAACGGCTTCAAAGAAAATTTATATAAATTCTCTTTCAGCTTGCTTGAGTTGAAAAAAAAAAAAATCCTAGAATGTAATACTTTCATAAAGCTAGAGATTTTAGGGGGTCTTCACTCTGAAGCCGTACTATGCTTCTTGACATATTCTCACGAACAACTGAGATGTTCTAAGGACAACTTTTTCATTTGAAACATTGCCTCTTCAGTGAGTCCAAGTCTCACATAGCGGTAGTTAGGTATTCATCATATGTGATCCAGTGTGTTCTACTAAATATAAGGGTCGTATTTAGGGTTCATGTGCAACTTTGTTGATACTATACCCACATGAAATTTTACAAGCAAGCCAGGTGGAGTTTGACAAGAAGATAAAGTGGGTTGGTTGCTGGGGCATGTAAATGGTAGTAGTGGTTCAATAGCTGCAAATTGGTTCAACGCTTCAACCTGTTATTTATGTGTATAAAGACCGGTTGTTGTATCAGTTTATAAAGTTACTTTACTGCCACTTGGGGCACTGCCGCAGCAATAACAGGAAGCACTATCACAAAACACAAACACACGCACACTTACACACACACATAAAAGCATTATTATGTAAATTCGGCAGTGCCACACGGACGACGTCGACGCATACAACAACAACAACCGTTCAATTGTGTCGTGTCGCATACGCCTATTGACTCTGCCACACACATGCTCAGATGCAAAGAATTCTTATTGCGTGCTTTGCGTACTAACGGCTTGTTTGTAGGTTGTCGGGTGAAGCATGGTGGGGGGGGTCGCGGAGATAAGGTCGTGTGGCAAAAATGTCAATAACAATAAATTTTGCAACCAAATAAATTCAACAAAACAAAATTGTGTTAAAGCTGTGGCAAATACATGAGATACAGCAAAAAAACAACAAAACCGGAGTATGCAATTACAACAATAAACGGCAATGTAATGCAAAAACATGGCAGCAATCATGCATGACAAGACATGGTACGAAAGGCTGTAATGGGTTAAATGCGGTAGACAGACGCCTAATCGCCTATAAGTAGACAACAGTGCTGCGGAAGCTGCAGGCACAAGACACAAGCCAGCGGACGGGCGGATTGATATGGATAACTAGTCATTCACACTCGCACAACGTTGGCATACCGGGAGTGACGTCAAACAAATACAAACACACACACACACACACACATACAATCAAGCGAAGCGTCATTGCTTGCACTACGTCGCTGTTTGGCCTAGGCGCTGTGGCGCCAAGCGCTACTTACTTGTGCACTCACCAACTGCAGTTGTGGCAAGGGGGGTGAGCGCCGCCTGCTAGTGTGCAAGTGAGATTTGCATTTTAAGTTGCTGCCGCTGCCGCGGTTGCTGCTGCAGAAAGAACACGGAAGTCACAGCAATAAGCGACAACTCACATAACAAAATAACAACAACAACAACAACAAGTAATGGTGAAACAAAAACATCATACGATTACATAAGTGGCGGTAAGAAAGCAACAAAAACAACCACTGCTAACATTACCAGCACGCAGACAACAATAATAACAACAACAACAGCTGCCACTGCCAACAAAACCCATAATCGACGATGAGCCGTCTATGACAAGCAGCATCATTTGTGCCGCCAACGGATTGACTGCTCGACGTTCTGTCGCTCCAGCTGTCGAACTGCCACAATGCCACAATGCCACGCTGCCGCAGATGTCGCCAGCTAACTGCTCGCTCGCTTTGTTGCTGCTAACTTAGATATCTGCAGTGTCTTCCGCATTTTTGGAAAACCTCACGATTTGCATGCACACCAACACCAACACCCTGCAATGTGTGTATGTGTGTGTGTGTGTTGGTGGCTGCCAGTGCGCCACTTGTCTTTATGTCTTTATGCCAGGCATTATCGTTGTTCTCATAAATACATAGGGTTCAAGCAACTGCCAACAAACTCTTAGCGCTTGCTTTACATGTATCCAATGCAAAAACAACAACAAGCACAGCATGAACTGCAACTAACCGTGTCTAAGGATGACAAGATCTACTACAAAAATCGACGACAACAACAAATGTTACACAATGACAACAACAATAACATTGGTTATAATTTGCATACATTCGTTGCACAGTTTTGAGGTCATTGATGCCATCATCATCGTCAACGGCGTTGCACTGTCATCGATGAGATGTGGCAAGTGATGCGTTGCACGTTGTAAAGATTTACGGCATTTAGTTGCAAATGTTACATAGCATTTTAGTAGCGCGTAATATGCTAATTTTTAATAGGAGTATCGGGTTATATTTTTGAAATGCGGTAATATAACCAATAGTCGGTAATTTTATGTCAGAGATGTGTGGTAAACAGTTATATAATTTCATAGAATTATATTGGTGTTTCAATGTCTCGCTTTTGTACTGCAAGTGATGTAATAAAATAAATATTAAAAAAAAAAAATTAATTTTTCGGATTTACCAAATATGATTCGTAGCGAAAATTTCTATATTGGCTTATGTGTTTTTTCAGTGCCCGACTATCACTAATCATTATAACGGTGTTTGGTCCTTTTAAAAAAGCAGTTTGGCTCTTTTCCTAGTTCGCGCTATGTATTTATTAGCCGATCGGTTCAAAAGAATCTGTTATCCAGTTTGGAGTATTTTTGTACCGATACACCTTTTGAGCCATTCATTAAAGGTAAATCTTAAATGTAACAAAATAAAAAATTTTTTTTTTTGAGATTTATGTATATAAAAGCGAAAAAGAAGAAACCGTTGGGTGCATTTGGTGTGAACTCTTTGTTCTTTGCTGTGTACATTACCGTTCCGATGATTTTAAAATAATAATAAATTCCCTTATATCGATAAAACATTGGCAATTGAATCGTATTTTGGATATTTCACGTCATAAAAAGTAATGTCTGTCTCTTTATAACTTTTGGGTGATGTCCACTACTTAATATTAACGAAAAAAAAAAAATATTATAGAATTAAATTATGGATAAAAATATTTTATCGATGGAACTTTGTTATCGTAGTTTAGAAGTTTTGTTATACAAAATTAGTGTTTGTTAGCGCTGTAAACATTTTAAATGGTTGCTGTTATATATCATTATAAATTGAAAAATTTACGACCGGTAAGCACTTTCTTTGAACTACTCTTTGAAAAGTTTTCGGTTAAAAAGTAGTAAAAACATATCGAATAGTGCACACAAAGCAATTATGTTTAATCGAAAAGAGTTGTAGAGAAAAAAGGTAGAAAATTTTGAAATTCGTAGTTAATAGAATAATCGATAATACAAGAAATGCACTATTGTTTTATTTTTCACATATTTTTACAGTAATTCTCATTTATAGGTTTATGAAAAGTTCTATACAAGTTCGTTAAGAAAACATGTATAAAAACGTATCGGATTGTGTACATAAGGCACGATTGTTTATAATCGGAGTAAGAAATCCAAAAAAAATGAGGGAATAAGGGAATAAATAATATCGGTAAGTTTATAAGAAATCGGTTATTTCATTTGTAGGACTAAATTTTTGAAATATCGAAACTTTCATTTGTTTGAGTTAGGTAGTTCCTCATTCTCAGCTCACACTTCAAGTTCAACCACAAAGTAGATTCTTCCTAAAGGCCTCATACAATGGCTCCCATCACCAAAAACAAGCACATACTATTGGCAGCTGTGGCAGACTTTTATTACACGCCACCATTAACATTCATCACCAACAATGACACTGCGGTTTCAAAAGCCTTGGATTTACCATTTTTCTTCCGCACGAACGCGGTTAGTTCCACTATTGTCATTTCCGATTCGTAGCAACAATTTTTCAGTTCAATTTCATATGTCGTTAGCCGCTTGCCGCTTGCAACATGCCACACCCGATGAACGACCACACACAGTAAGACATCCAGCTATCAACTTACACACATACACACGTACATAGATCGTCACCTGTCCGCCTGCTCAAAGTGCTCCGTTCGGCTGGTATCAACAATGCGATTTGTTTGCTTAGTTCGAATGGACTCGACATTGACGTCTGCAACATCGTTAGAATCTAAAGTAGCTATGAGCTTCAAATCCGTTTCGCATGCCCGTTCTGCTCAACTTCATTTCGAAAGCTGCATTCGTATGTGTGTGTGTGTGTGTGAGTGAGTGCTGAACTTATTCTCGTGCTTCACCATGTTGCCACTGATTTTACTTTTGTCAACCATGCCGCCCAACCACCAGTACATGCACGCGCTTACCGAGCTGTCGTTGCACCCACATGGTGACGCGCTGCACCTGCTTTGCGGCTCAAGGTCTGCAGTTCCTGTTTGTATTATTGTCAATTTAGATTCGGTTTAAGCGGCGTGGGAGTACACCAATCGCTACTGCGGCCACTACCAGCACACAACGCCTGTGTTTATGTCCGTTTACAGCAATGCAATGCAAGCATGGTGCATGCCGCCACGAACAATCGTAAGTGCAACATGACTTGAATTGTGAATTGAGGCGCCGCACGGTTGTGAACGTGCCGGCAATCTACTATTTGATTGTCTTCATGGACTCCACAATGTACGCGTTGTTTGGCCGCAGCGAGCGTGTAGTCCACGATTGCACAGCCGTGCTGGTGTGCTGGTGTGCTGGCCAGGGCGCTGTGACACGCGCGGATTTGGATAAATGAGCGTAGATAGTATTTATATGCTTGCAAAGTAACTGATAAGTACACTGTTGAAAACTTAAAGAGCAACAAATAGAAGAAGCGTAGCAACAATCTTGGCAATAGATTTCATTTATGTAACTGGGTAGGTATTGTTTGGAATCGTCGCTCAAAGTCGTTGACGATTGCCTCTTGTTGATAGCTTTATTGCTTGTAAAATTACTTCTGCCACTGTAGCGTGCAAATTTCAAAAATATTTCTTGAATTGCTTAATCCCGAAATATCGGGATTGGAAAATGAGAAATTCGGGATTTCGGGATATTTTTCGGCGACCAATCTTAAAATTTTATTGTTGTAAATTTCAAAACTGAATCGAACTTGAACTTATTCATCAACAAGGAGCATTTTTCATGTAAAAACAATTTGAATTCGACTGGCATCCGATAAGTTGCTCAGAAACCAAATTGAGACTTTGAAACCACCGAAATAGATGTATAGTACGTATCAGTTTGATGCTATTACTATTACCAAGCTTGGCTCATAATAAATAGATTGTGTGAGTTTCACACCTCTCTCAATGGTTACGAGAGAGAATATTGTTGAGTAAGTCAGCTGTCTGGTAATTTCTCAAATATTTTTGTATCTCAGAACTTAAAGCAAATTGCCTGTCTCTGATCTGGCAGGCTCTATGTCCTTTCTAGGCGCTATTTCACTTGTACTTTCTCTTCTTTCATAAATTAGTTCGGAGATTTTTTGTAAATATTTTTTTTTCGTTGGTTGAACTCCACTCCAACCTTGGAAGTGAAATCGAGGTTTTGATAAGAAAAAAGAAAAATAATGGCTTTGCTTATAGAAGGAGGCAGAGTACATTTAAATATCCATATTTTTGGGTCCATTGTTGTATTTTACTAATTATTCTTCTATTAGTTGATTTGCTAGGACTTTTTGAAGTAAAGAAGATATTCTATATATATATTTCTCTGTTTTTCTTTCTAGAAAGAAAATATTCTATACATATATTTCTCTGTTTTTCTTTCTCTCTCTTTCCCTCTCTTTTCAACTTTTACTTCGTTTGAAAGCTGCCATGCATCTTCAATCTAATCTAACCTAATTTTTATAGATTTAAACAAATTTACACTAATGAATTATTTTAATAAATTTTGGAGTGAATGTATGATTATGAAGAAACGGGTACACTGCCTTATTTGACATTTAAAATAGATTTTGCATTGCACATCAAACAAAAAGTTTTTATTTGCTTAAATTTTTATTATGCTGATATATTTTCTTCCTTGAATGATCCATGCACCTAAGTATGTTTGTCTATAGGCTTGTGCGTAGGGCTCTCTTAATATGGGCTTGTCATAACTTTCAAAAGGCAATTTTATACAGATATACACACACACAAACATTGTAAGTAATTTTCTAAAAAGCCTGTCAATTTTAAAATAAAATATGGAGCATAGAAATTCTTTTGCCCACCACTCCATAGCCTTCTTTGCATTTCAAATATATATATATATATATATATGTGTGTGTGTATGTGAGCTATTATTATATAACTATAATAGAGCACAACTGTGAGTGTACTTCCGTGTACGTACGAATGCCCTCTCTCTCCCTCTCGAATGCAAATTTCATCTGTAGTTTTCGCTACCGCTCCCTCACTTATACCTTGCCACCTACATTTTAGCCCTCAATGTTTCTGGTATCGCTCTTCTACCTGTCACTCTCTCTTCCTCACCCTCTACTATTCTTTCCCATCGGCAAACAAGCCTGCAGCGTGTGCTTATTACTTCTCTGGTGTGCCTCTTCCACCTGCCACTCTTTCTCCCCCTCTCTCTGCCATCTCTTGCCAACTGTTGGTAAGCGCTCAGCTGCGTCCAAGTATGAGTTACTAAAACTTCTGCGCTGTCAAGTGAAATGAAATTGAAGCAAATTGCATTTACACACAAGACATTTTCGGAACAATTGAAGCAATTTGACAAGCTACAGCAAGGGGCGACGCATGACGGGCATTACACTTGCAGCCTGCTGCAGCATAGACCAACTGGCTACAACCTGATTTTTCTTGCTTCCCTACAATTTTTCCAGCTTCTGCTACGCCTTCTTACATCTCCCTGCGAATTTTGCCACCGCTCTTCCCTACTGCCAACTGCCATACACAGGCTTGTTATTGTTGCTGCTGTGAAATGTTGCAGGTAATTCGATATATTGCAAGAACCCCCTCATAACCCACTCAACCCCCCCAACCCCCTCAAACAAAACAATTTTTATGATGTGTGGCACATCCCTGCTTGGTCAGCTGTGCTGCAACGACCGGCAGCCAACTTCGGTTTATCGGCAGGCGACAGGCAAGTGCAGGCTGTGCCCCGACAACCCGACAACCCAGCAACGGTAAAGACAACGACAGGCGACAGCCAACAGTCATGCCGGCAAATATGCAGAGACATTTTTTTGACAATTCGGCCAAATCTTCGGTCGGTTCCGACTTGCAGCTTTGCGGCATACCTATGCCTTAACGATATATTGGGCATATATGCAGCTACATTTGTACTGTTATATATGTGTATGGGTGTGTATAAATGTAGCAGTTTGTCGAGCCTAGCAGCTCATGCAGTTCGGGCGTGTGTGTTTTGAACTTTTGTCCAGGCAGACAGCTTGAATATCAAACAGTTGGTGGGCATTGCCACAAGATTCCAATTGTTGATTGTTGCTCTGAGTGTGACTCACACACACACGCAGACAGTTTGCAATGTGCGGCAGCCTAAAATGCTTGACAAGCCATCGCTTGTCACATTCAATTCGCTACTATTTGGTACTCGAAGCCATGCGCCATGATAGCTTGTCTCGGCAATTCACTTTAAATTTGAGTCAAATCACTTGACTCTCGATGGACTCCAAGTCGTAGTGCTTAAAACGTACAATTGATTGCCAAAATTGGTCGTTTTATTAGCAGTCGTCAAAGCACATACACAGATACCGTTAAATGTGTAGAAGTATTTCTGCTTTTGTTTGCGGCTCAGTGTCGGTGAATATGAGTAGACTGTGGGATTAGTAAGTGATTCTATTGCGCTTGATTAAAGTGCTTCACAGTTGTGATTGACTACACTTGTATTTGATATTATTGTATTTGTGGCATGTTGCAATATTGAAATTCCACTGTTGCATTAACAAACAATCTGCAATATTTGATTGTTTTGTGGATGAGCTGGTATTCGATTACTTCTAATTGGTGAATTTCCATATGAAATGCGTAAGAGATTTGGCAATATTTTTACTTATGTTGAAGGTACATAGATATTTTTCATACTGGAAAGTCTGGAAAGTCTTCCTCATATTTGGTAACCGTTTAATTAGCTTAAGCGCTCCAAAAACTTTCATAGATTTCAAGAAAAATAAATCAAATAAATATATGAATAAAATTATGCTGTTGAAATCACTTTTATTTTAATGACTTCTGTATTCATTTAATATCTTCTTTAAACTAATCTGGCCTGTTCGCTTACTTTTATATTGAAATTTGTAATATGATAGTAATATATCGATCCGATAGGTACACTATACTCAAAATATCGTACTTGTCGTGGAATCCCATTAAAACTTGCAAACCCTGATGATTTAGTGGAAACATATACGCAAGAGGGCGCTGTGTTCATATATCATTCCAACTTGTTACAAAAAGATATAGCCTTGAGTTTAACACAAATATAAAAAGCAGTGTTTTTGTTTAAAAGGCGGTTGATTTTAGGTAGATTTAGATGTCCTCTCCTCTAACTTCAATCTCTCCATTGTCTTTGTATTATGCATTAAAATTGAAATGTATTCGAGGAGAGAATCAGATTCACAGACTCTCGCTCTAGATATGCCAATAAATCTGCAGCTGTTTAGAAGTGCTCAATCGCTTCCAAAATTACTTTGGTAATACTAAAAGCGACTAAAGAGATTACTCTCCAACAGAGCTGTAAGTTTAGATCGAATAAGATGGGTGTGGGTATTCAGGCAATGGATTAGGAGTATCATAGATGGATGTCAGGCCGTCAACAAGCTGTCTCTATAGCAGTCGGGTTTATATATTTAGAAATTGAATCAGCGCTATATCAAGTCTAGACTTCAGTCGAATATCACTGCTTCCAATCGGAAATGCAAACACAAAATTCTATAAAGATAAATTTAGAATTAATCGATTTCTTGAAATAAATAAATAAGGAAACTGACATCTAAATTAGCTCACAGTTAAAATCTCTTTATATATTTGGAATACTACAATACAATAATTGATCAATTTAAAAAAAAAAAAAATATGTATTATTAAAATTATATTCAATCACCTACATTCACAACACATTCAAGTTCCATTTCATAGCTCGAACCCACTTTAGAGCACACGGTTCATATCACTTGAGTTCCACTGAACTCAATGCAGCTTAAGAATTCAATTGAATTGAATTCACTTCCAATTGTGTACGCAATAAGTTATCTCATTGCCTGTTTTACGCTTCGACAAGCAGCACTTACTAGCTGCTTGACCGTCCGTCCATCCATCCGCCGTTGATACGTCCGCACATTCAGCCACTTCATCTTCGCATGTCTTTTCCGTCCGTCCACTGTGCTGTTGCCTGACTGTCTGCTGTGGCGATGAGTCGCCAGTCCTCAACGCGCCACTGGCTCCCGGTGAGTACACCGCTATTGAAGTGTTACTTAGTCGATCGCATTGTACTAAGAGGATTTGCATTTCATTGCTATTGAAATGATTTTGCATCGCTGCCAAAGTGACTTTACGAAAGCGAACACAAAAAACCACAGAGTTGCATGCGAACACAGTGCAGTGAGAAAATATGCCAACGAAAAGTGGAGAAAAAAAAACAGCAGCCGGCCTCAGCGCGAGGGTGTGCGAAGTCTTTAGCAGCGCTCAGGTGCCTTTCGCGTTGCGCCGTCGCGCCGTCGCGCATTCCCCGAACCACCGAAGCACCGACGCTCCGAAGCTCCGAAGCTCTGAGTACAAACCGTTTTTCCATTCACTTATTTAACTTTAGCTTTGCCTCCATCATTTGCCTATGTGCAGTTTGTTGTTGTTTCGAGTCGATTGGTCTAGTGCATGCGGTTTTATTAGTTGTTGTTCTGTTTTTTTTTTGTTTATTACTGTTGTTGTTGTTGTTGCTATTCGTAATAAGTTTATTTGCTGTAATAAGTTTCAATTGCACATTGTTTTGATTTTTATTGTCCGTTTTGGCATTTGCTTGGCTTTGTGCTTGTTGTTGTTCGTGTTTTTCGTGCCTCTTGTGTATTTTGTTCGTTTTGCCGGCTCACGCTTCTAAGTCGTTGGTGTTCTTGTTTTCGTTAGCTGTCTTTCTAAGTATTGTTACAAGTGTTATCTCATTTTATGGCCAACGACAAGTCGTAAAGTTTCCCACCACTGCATTTACACTTCCGTCTTCCATCTGCAGCATGATTCCACAGCTGTCCACGAAAAGCAGTGCTTTGCAACTTTGCATTTTCAGTTTTGCTGCGGCGGAGGCTATTAAAAATTTACTACTACAAAGTGATTAATTTTAGTCTATTTGACTGATGCTATGCTCAAATTTGGACTTAAGAAAACGAATTTCATAAATTTGGAATTTGAGTGTTCTTCGTTGTAGTGAGAAAATTATTCAAGGTTGAAAACCATGTGTTGAAAAGCACAACTGGCGCCGTACAGTTCTTAATTCTTAAGCCACTTGCCACTTACTTATCTCTGCCCCTTAATTTTATTCGACAAATCTGTGGCCGACAACTTTTTTAGTCGCTAGAGTACAATTTTCAGATCATGTCAGATGGTAATCAAGATTTCGAGATTTATCAAAAAACCTTATTCCAGATTTTAGAGATCAAATCAGGGCGACTTTAGTCAGTCTCATGTTGTGATGCATGATTGTGTAGCTTGAGTAGTAAATAGTTTCCTTCTATTTCTCTATTATTTAATGCAATTATGACTGAGTCTTTGTCTTTCTATCAGTTTAAGATCGAAATCTCATGTGATCCAAATGTGCCTGCGTAAGTGATTTAGTCGATGAGATTTAGAGATGCACCCCCACGTATTTGTGACATAGAACACAGAATGCTTTCTTCAATCGAGTAAGGAAAGTAGCAGCTAATATAATACAATTATGGGAGGTCGTACAGCAGAGCTATACTTTTGAGTATGTCTTTAGAATCCATATGGTACTAACAATATTTGAAAGCAGTCATATATCACATTCTAAAGTGAGATATACCCACTTTTCTTCATCGAATAACCGAATCAGTGTTACGAATGAAAAAATAAACTCCCTTTACAGGCTAGCTCTAATGTTTTTTATCAAAAATCTGGAAACATCTGGGTACCTCGGTGAGATTGGGCAATAATCACTACTCTCCCAATATTTCGATCCTATTGCTGTAGTCTCTAGAAAAGTTTACTCTAACTAAATTCAAGACCTTTGTGCTTTATATTCATCCGATTTCTGGCTATTACATTTGTTTGCAACTCGCATCTACTTCTTCAAATACAGCAAGCACAAGGGTTTAGACTAAAAACTGCGTGCCCTGCAGTTAGCAAAGCTTAGAAGTCAAAGACAGGTGCGGAAACTTTTTAGGCTTTTTATATTATAGGTCGTTGCAGGCACTACTCAATATAATTAATTTTCAGTCTGACTTTTTTGTTGCGGTTTGAAGTATCCCGCATAGATAGAGCACTTCTTTGGTTACCTTGTTTAAGAAAAATATTATTTTAACTGATAATATTTCATTTATAAGATACAAATTTCGCTAACCCGTTACTAACCCTTACTTAGTCACGCCCTCTTGAATTTATATCCGGTTATGTCTTAATCGCTCTAGTATTTTGTGGAGTTTACAGTTCGTTTTAACAGTTTACAGTTTAGGGTTGTAAGTTTACAGTTCGGACCTCTTAAATTTCTTTGTGCTTTGTGTTTTCATTAGCTCGAACTTCGTCATTGGGTAGACGGTTTATATGATACAGCCGTCCTCTTCCAAAGTAAAATATTACTTATATAGCTCTAAAAAGGTAACCCCCTATTACCAAAAAAAAAAAACTCTGCTTATGGCAACAAAGTGATCACAAATTATGTAAGATGTTTTTTAATGTTGTTGTTTTAACATTATTTTTGAAAAGCAACATCTCAGCATACTGATCGATTCTGCATGGTCACCGACTCAAGTGCCACCGTCAGTGTTGTTCTTAGTACTGATCCAAGAATAAGAAGTAATTACGAAATATCGCATAAAATGTGAAATAAAAGCTGTCGCGTCATCGCTGGAAGAATTCTCTTTTATTTTTAAATGTTTATATATTTCTTTTACCAAAAAATTTTAACGAAAAATGAAACTCATCAAGTGCCGCCTCACTTTAATGAACCCTGTCGTTTGAGCTGTGAACACCTTTGGCTTTTTGGAGTGCATATTATATAATTGTAGGAGTAAATAAATAGGCGTACGCTTAATTTCACCCGTAGACCTACACTCGCTATTTACATATACGCACACACACACACGCATAGAAATGCTTGCCATTTGCCAGTCGCCACTTGTGCATATTGTATTTGACCACTTTTTTATGAGCTCACAAATCGCGTTGAAAATCACTTACCGGCTGGCAGTTAATGCGCAAGCGCGTGAGCAACAGCAGCTGTCGTACGCGCACACACACACACACATACACACACAAACACAAAAACACACACATTTGGCTGAACATAAAAAATGGCATGAAAATTAACCGCATGAGTGGCATTATACGTTTAATGCCATTGTAAGTAGTTTTAATGTGTGCGTAAGCTTGAAAGTCGCTGCTGGCATTTTATTGTTGCTTTTGCACGCTTTTTTCCTGGTACTGCTGCTGCGGCTGTGAAGTGGCGACCGCCAAAGGCCACCGGCCTTGCCATTGACCGGCCAACCGACCTGCCCCCGGTACATTTATATACTTTAAAAGCTTTAACATTATATACACACATACATACGCGCATACCTGTATGCGCATAGCTTTGTACAAATTACCATTGTGCGTGTACCTTATGCAGTTATGCTGGGCATGGTATTAAGTGCAGGCGCGGCCAGCTGCTCGCAAGCTTGCGTGTGGCCAATTGTGTCTGCTTGCTGCCGCCGCATGAGTTGACATTTTTTTACTCTCGGCATAAATGTTTGACGTGCAGCTTTATATTTATATATCATTAATGAAAATGTTATGCGCGTTTTTGTGCAGCTTTAACGATATAACCGAAATTTTGTAATACTTGGCGGGTGTTGCAGCGAAAATGTATTTTTCGGTTGTTTCACATTTTTTTTCGGCTGAAGTCCATGCATAGCAAAACTATTAATGTTATGGTCGTAGAATAAATGCATCTATGAAGGATGCTTCGGATTAGGAAGTTAATTACATAGCTCAAACCAGTAAGATGCACTAAAGCTGATTTCTCGACTGTTCAAGGCAGTTGTCGATTCAAACGCAAGCGAAGTTTTAGTCCACTTTCTAATAATTGGGCTGATTTCTATTTAAATGTTCCTTAAACTTATCAACGGACACTTGTTTTTTTCTATATGGTCAAAATCTGTTGCTCCTATAACAGAAGTTATCAAGAGAATCGGCAAAGCTTTGAAGCCAGTTTCAAGCAGAATGTTCTCCATAGTATCGCATATTGATGGGAATATCTAAGGGGATTTGTCTGGAATAAGTGCGTTAAAGAGCTCTTAAATTTAGGTCAGATTTTATGTTTTTTCAGTCTAAATATTGTCTTCACTAAAAAAAAATTAGTTCTTCAAAAAGCCTAAAGCGCTTTGTATGATGGTAAATACTAAAGTCAATGGTAATGAAACCTTCAGCTTGAGTCAAGAAAACTCTGAAATATATATATATATATATATAAACAATGGAAACTCTTAAAACTATAATTACAAAAATTTAAGAACTTCTAGATCCGGCTTGTAAAATATTTAACCTGCCGTGTTGAAACCAATTTTCTCAATCGAAAGGTTTTCTTCTCTTCTCTTTGTTCGTCGAGTTTTACTTGAATCTTGAACAACTCACCCCTTAGATAGGTTGTCATAATTAACTAAGCAAGTGGTATGTAAACTTTCGTAGTTGTAAATGGTTTAAGAGAGAATAGTGAGGTAAAAATAAAGATTTTGCTTCCTAAATGAGCGTCTAACCTAATTGAGCGGAAATCCCAAATTCCATTCAACTCCTTTAACTAGAAACTCGTGCTCAGGTCTTGTCAGCAATGTGGTGTTCTTGTTGGATTGTTAGAGCAACTCTGATATGAATATAACGGTTAATTGTCAAGCCAGGCAACAGACGGAACAAGTTTTTCAAATAATTGATACTGAAGAGGAGTACCAGCTGAAGGAAGGTTGTTTGCCTTTATGAGTTGTGTGTACTTGTTAGTACTTAAGACTACAATGTTGAGTACGCTACAGTTTTGCTGTAACCAAATTTTGTATCAAACTAGGGTTGCATGTTCATAAATACGAAAGAAAGGTGTTTAAGTCGAGTTAAAGTAATATTTTTTGTTTTATTTTAGTCAACTACCGTACTTGGGACCAGAGTTTAATGCTTGACACCAAAATGATCAGAAAAGGCAAATATCTGGTTAAACGTCGAGAAAAATCAACTGAATATTTTGAATATGAATATGAAATTAACCAGAATTAATTAATTCATTCAAAACAAAAAAACATTCTCCAATAGAAACCTTAAAAAGCCAAAAAGCGATATGGAGCATAAACGGAGCGATCTCAATTTTCGGGATGTGTTATGCTACGGCTTCAGATGATATTAAATCCGTTTATACCAAGTTCTCTCAAAATACCCATTATTTTATTAACGAGAAAATGAGAAAATAGTAATGCAAAATATTCTAACTCAAAAACTCCGTAAAGTAGCGAACTAACAGTTTATAGTGTTCATATCTTCGAAGGTGTGTACATTTATATATTCAGAAGTAAACGCGTAAATATTTGTCACTCCAAATGGCAGTTATGTAGGTCAACAAAATACGGCAAGTGAAAGGAGGCGTGGGCGTGGGCGTGGGCGCATACAAACTCAAACACAAATATACACACATACACACACACACACACACACACATACATATGTATTTGTGTATGTATGCAATTTGGCTGCCAAGCATATGAGCAATTTAATTTGCATAACATTAAATTTGGTCAAATATGACAGCACACAACGAGCGTTTATGGGCAATAACCAACAACAACGATGGTAAACAAGAACGATAGCAGCATCAGAATCTTGACCGGAGCAGGCAGAGGCTCAAGCAAATGCTGAACACTTGTCACACGGCCGAGCCTTCGAGCCGCCTTCCAGGGCAGTCACACAGTCAGTCAATCATACGCTGCCAATCAGCCATCAAAAGCTGGCAACAACAAACGATCAACCGTAGACCAAGCCCGTATAAATCCAGAAAAAAAAATCCATTTTTTATTCGCCTTCGTATTTTTTTTTTTTTTTTATTAGCACAATCTTTTGCCGCTCTGCTTTATTTACGCAAAATGACGCCAAAACGGCGATATGGCACGACACTCGCTTATTGGCACATAATTGACATATAAAATTAGCATAATTTTTCGAGCGAAGCTACATCACTTGCTCCACCCCGCCTCCGCTCTGAGCATTCTGAGCTGAATTGACTTCTCACAATCAATTTTGTTGTTGTTGTTGTTGTTGTTGTTGTTATTGTTGTTGTTATTGTTGTTGTTGTGTCAAAAATGCCTGAAATGCCTGAAATGCGTGTTTAGCTTTCTTCGGTCACTTCGCCCTGCTCTTTGGTTACAAATGACTTTGATGATAATAAAACAATTTGCGTGCTATCGTCCCGTCCGCTATCTGCGCCCATCCATTTCGTGAATGGCTGTCGTAGCGATTGGGGGAGAGTGGGAGCGAACAGGAAGCAATGAAAATAGCAGCAAGAATAATGCAAAATAAATTAGAAAAGAAATATTGAAATTGAGTATAATGGTCAGGAATGGTCAGGAATGAATAATAAAGTGCCTATTTGTCTGCCCTCGCTCGCTTAGCTAAATTTATGCGCGGATTTTTGTTTTCGCAGATTGTCATACAAATTTACTCGCACTTTCATACATATAGCAATGTGGGTGGCTTAAGAGTGGGTGTGGTCATGAGGCGTTCCTCATTTGACAATGTCAGCATTGGAGGGAGACTTCTCTCAGAATTGTGGCTAAATTGCGCCGAAACAGTGCTTTAAGAGCAACTAAATACACTTTTGTAGAAATATGTTATACTTAATTAAATTAACCCTTAGTCACTCTTTCTCTCTCTCTCTCTCTCGCTCTCTGGCACTTGGTTGAGTAAAGAAATCTACTGCCGATAAAGAGATATAGCAGATTTAACCCGTGGAAAACCAAACAAGGTCACAACGACCACAGAATAATATGGAGTGAAATATACGCCACTTCGGGGCACTGGCCTTGTGTGCTTGAACAAGGAAGTGTAATAAATGGTTGTGAGCTACAAAAAGCTGTAAAAAATTGTTTTCTTCTCGAAAAAGAATTTGATTTCAGCCAGCAGTAAAATACACGAAGCGCTGGCCATTCCTTTATTGAGAAAGCGGAAGAAAAGTGGGACATGCTATTCCTATTCTTATCAACAACGGTCCTAAACTGCGATTAGTTACAAACTAGGAATAATTCTGTTTTGTAAGCCCCTTCTGCGTCGCAGATTACATAATTTGTTGCATATTTTGACAAAGTGGAGCTTTATTACTAAAAGCTTGGATACGAAACCCTTCACCTAAATTTATGCTACAAACTAATGAAAAGAGAAAACGAATTTTCTCTCTTTAATAGAAAGCGATCTTCAAATGTAGACTTTTATAAAAGCAGTCCAAGCATTATCTAGTGTCTGGATCAAGATATAATATCGAGTGAGTCGTAATAATTTTTTCAATATTTCCCTTAGAAAAAGTACTGCTTGGTTTTATATGTTTAAGGTCAAGTTTGGATATAAATTTCGAAGAAGACTCTAAAAGAGAATACAACTTTCAAAAACCTGATACTGAATATAAAATTAGTAGAGTTCTATTTTTAACAACCTGGACAAACACAACATGTTGGGTGCCCGAAACATGGAACTCTCTTCTTTCTAGTCTGATGATGTTGTGCTATTAGTTATATCATGAAAAAATATTGCGAACGAACCGAAAGTAATAGAAATTTTACACCTGCAAAAGAGACTTTTAATCTCTCGGTCTCGATCTCTCTAATTTAATCGGTATAGGAAAAAGTTGAGCTGTTGTTCAGATGATGGAGTTATTCTGGGATATGATAGAATGGTGTCTTGCTATACTTCGGGTCCATGAATTCATACCAGATGTCTATTATAGCGGCGCTAGGTGGCGCTGTGGTACAGTTTTAGCTATATTAATGGGTTAGGGTTTTATTTACCCAATTTTAGGGTTGGTTGGGTAATTCATATTTTATGCCTGCTCTATTATAAAAGTTAGACTAGATGATGTAATATTGATCATATACTATCGTGAAAAAAAAAAGTTTTATGTGCAATATTTTATGAAAAATAACAAAAATCTTTTATGAAACAATGAAACTTTTTGCGTCCAAAATTTAATTTTTGTTTAAAAAAGTTTTTTATTGTTGATCATGTTTTCCATTATAAACCCCCAACTGTTTAAATAGAGCATTTGATATTGACATACTAATTTTTCACTGTTATTTTTGTTATTGTTTGTGCTACTTTTCTATTTTTCAGCCTTCGACCTAAGTCAAATTCCCAATATTTCCTCCCGGTAACAACATCATTTTCTGGAACGTATAAATATTATTTGTTCTTGTTTTTGTTGTTCGTGCTACAAAAGCATTAAAATTAGGTTAACATATCATACATATGTACACATATGGCTCGCGTATCCAAATCACTTGTTTGCTCACCTAATTTGCACATACACATGCACACATACAAGCAAGTATGCTTGAGCCACGCCAACTCGTGCGTGTAGCTAATTTAATTAAAAATATTTGCATATACACGTATAGTGGCGAGACAAATGATTATGTACATATGTTTAGACACAAACTTTATTGTTGCTAAAGTTTACTTTCTTTGCCTTCGTCTATTTGTAAGTTGTTGTTGTTGCTCGGTGGTTGTTGTTGAAAAAATTTGAATATTTTTCTTTCTCGTTTTTTCCTAAGTAGACCTATTTTATTGGTTATTTCTTCGCTTTTTATTCGGACTTCTTCCAGTTTGTTTGCATTCAGCTTTTGTTTACCTTGAGTTCTGTTCTTTATTAGCTTATTATTATTATTTCATTTCGTTGTTTTTTTTTTTTTCTTTGTTTGCTCTTATTTGTAGAATTGCAATTAAGTCCGGCAATCGCCATTGCGAGTTGGTGTAAAATTAATAAGATCAAAATTTGCGTAAATAAGTGGCGCACAAAAACAACAAACAAGATCGAGAGAGGTAGATGGTAGATAGGTACTGTGCTTAGCTTATTTCTTAGCTTAACCATCCTACTAAGCCATACCTTTTACAACAAACAGTCATTACACCAAAATGTTTTTGTTGTTGTCATAAGAAAAGCGGTGAATGGCGGGCGGACTGCAAAAATTCTGACCAAGAGCGCTTTTATTCGGAGAAGATCGCTTGACTTTGCTCCGAGTTTGGCTTTCATAAATACGATTAAATTATTAATTCTGTCTTCCGCCAACCTTATGATTATACTATATGTATTTTTGATAATCATGAAGTAATTAAAAGCAGATGTTGTGGGTGCATCACTTCTACTCTTCAATTTCTCAGTTCTTCTAGCAATATGTCAAAATGATCGGAAAGTTGAACTGTGTAGTTCTAGTTCTGTCTGTCCGTCCGTTTTATTGAAAGTAAACCTTTTTCGTCAGTTGAATGATATATGACTGAATTTCGGGTTAGAAAATCATTTTTATAGCGAGTGAACTAGGTATGGAAATGGATCTAGTCGGACGACTACTATATGTAATTAGCTACTGTTGATTTTGTGAGATTTTAAAAACAAATTTTATTACTATGGCGGAAGGATGTATAGCTCATTTGAGGTATTTAGTGATTGGAGTCTCAGTCTTGCATAGTCGTCAACACTCTTTCCACGGAACAAAACACAGTGTCCTTTTTGAGCATAGCGCTTGTTATTGGAAGGGTTTCTTTTTCTAGTTTTCAAGATCGTCAACATTTCTAAAGCAACCTCAGGGTTTAAGGGTTGAAATGCCATCATTATATAATCAAATACTATGCATCTGTGCTACATAATTTTTTTTTTTCATAACTCGTATGAGAATTGCAAGCAATTTCTGAGGTTAACGAATGAAAAGGTACTCGTAATGTACTATAGATTGCTCATTGAATTACCAATTGCACTCAGATGACTTTCAAATTGTCGATGCTATGTAATACAACAACAAAAACCACAAAACAATTTCTAAAATTTTGTTCTTTATTAAGCCTATACTCAAAACAGATTGAGTTATATGCTCACCAAATTTTAAGAAATATATATCGGTGTGAGTTTAGTGTTTTCTTTAAACCATTTTGAGATACCTTCAATTGGGCAACGACCTAATTTTGCATACAAAGAAAATTATTTAGCAATTTTGTCCAGCAGATGCGGGAGTTCAAGCCAAAGTGATTAGTGCTATGTCCAGAAGAGTTCTGAAGTTATAGCACTTTAAAAAAACCGGTTCCTACGGCTCTAATATAATGTTTTTCATAAGAACCGTTTTATGAATATTAAGCATCGAGTTTTTAATTTATTTTTTTTTTTTTTGTAGAGTTTATTTAGTTGCTTCTCTTTTAATTTTACTTTTAATATAATATATGTGGTTTAACAACCCCTAGTCCAACACCAAACACTTTACACTTCCTTTCATAGAGAGCATAAATGCCTACTTTTAAGTCAATTTGTATTTTTAGTTGTCATTTTACTCTCGTCGTGTCCATTTCCAACAACAACGGTCTTATCCACCTTAGTCGTCCTTCCACACTTGTTATTCCTCGCCATCAGTGTCCGTAGCCGTGGTTGAAGGCCACAACAACTGATTTATATGAACCTGTCAAGATCGTCGCAAATAATGTGCCAATCGAAGCATTTCACAGCAACAACAACAACGACGATAGGAAATTAAAAAATCATCAACATGATTGCCCAGCAACAATTGTTTACGAACTATAGACCAAAGTCATACGCGCTCGGTGCAGATTTGGCAGCGACGAACAAACGACATTATGCTTAATGTCGTTGGCGCTGTCAATAGCCAACAGCCAGCAGGCAAGAGTCGTCAACCAGCAACCAGCAACCAAGAGCCGTTGGCCATCAACGCCTTATCTGTCGGTGTCAGTGCGCCAGTATTTATTTGACCAGGCTGTCAGGCAGTTTAGCAGCGCTCCGCTCGACTCAGCTCAGGCAAAGGCTGCGGTTCGTTGCCAACTCCGGCCACTTTACGATGTGCCGTCGTAAATGTTCAATGCGGTGCGTGGCTTTGTGTTGTGGTGTGTGTGTTTGGCAACCTCATAGAGGTGCATTCAAGTCAGCCGCACACCTCTATTCGGTTGCCGCTGTTGCTGCACTCATCACTCGCCTGTCCACATGCGCTATCATTTATAGCTCAACGCCTTATCCAGCCGCTGGTTGCTCTATATTCGCATGATGTTCCCTTTTATTTATGTGCTTATCCTGTTGGCGCGCGCTGAATGCGCATTTATCTGCGCAATCATCGCCTCAGCCGAGCATTTCATCAGCTTTCAGCGCGTCGTTCATCAATATGTCAATGGCCTGCCTGTGTGCCTTGCTTGCTCATTCACTTGATCAGTCAACGGCAGCTGCTGATGTATTTATTTAACTACTTGCCGGCTATCGCCTGATTGTCGCTCGAACATTGGCCGCAAGCGCGGTTTTGTCGCGTCTATTATCACCACAGCTTACGGCCGTGGGCGCTGCGCATTCGCTTGGTTTGGCATTGATGTTTTGCATGCGTCTGACGCGGGCTCTTGCCAACGTTTCACCCACACTATCTCATAATATCCACGCCACTCTTTATCATTTAACTACTCCCAGTCGTCACACTCGTACTCACTCTCTTCGGGATAGAACGGTGTGTGTAACAATTTAATTTATGAAAATCACCGCTGCGTAGTCGAGTCACCTTATGGCTTGGTCCAACGAAAAACAATGAAAATTTGCTCCTATCACCTTTCCTGCATCATGGCCCGTCCGCAAGTCCATGTTTGTTCAACGCATCAAATTTTTTATTGAAATTTTTTCGTTTGTTCTCCCCTCAACTCCGCTCAGCTCAACTATGTTGTTTGCATTGTTGCCAGCTGTTGGTCACCGTTGTTTGACTTTCCTACCAGTGAAGTTTCCCAAAGTCATCGTAATCGCGTGCATTGAATGACACAGACAAGACGTGCATTTATTCCCATACAAAAAAAAAAAAACTGTTAGTCATTTCAATAGCATCGGGTGGTTCACTTTGCACCTTATTATTCGTCAATTTTTGGCTCAACGAATTTTTCTGTAGCTTCTGCTAATTTATGGATCCGAATTCGTTGCTGGTGGCTTTCTGGTGAATTATATACGGATATTGTTCGATAAGTCGAAATTCAAGTTTGTTTAAATTAGAAGTTTGAAGCTAGGTTTTCTCGCATTGACATTTTCTTCATATGTCTTAAGTTACCCGAGCAAGTTCATGAAAATGGTGGGCCTACATTTCACGGGGGTTGCCTTTGCTTAACAGCCAATATGGTCAGAAATCAGAAATGTGGTTTTGCCGTGACCTGTTTCTTGTCGAGAATCTATTTCCGAAAGTTTCTTGAATTTCTGGTGGCAATCACAATTTGTGGAGACGTCCAGCTTCGCGGAAATTGAGGTCTAACATATAGTATGATCTTTCTATGAATCTTGATTACAATTGTTCGAAGTGAAACATATACGTAACCAAGTAAAAACTCAACTTGGCCTAACGTCAAAGTAAACTATTTTTTCACAATATTTAGCTGCTTGTAGATTTCCATATATTATTTAATGTTCTTAAAACTACACCGATTTTTTCATGTTGAAGAAACATAAGCTCACTCTTTTGTTGTATAAAAAATAAGCTAAAATATGTGTTTAATACACCGAGAGCTCTGTATCATTATTTCCAGTCGTATTTTGCTCTACTACTTTTATATTTACTTCATGTTTAGGTTATTATTTCCACATTTATTTATTAGCCGGGTGAGAATTGCATGTGATGTAATATACTTCCGAATGAATTAACTCTTAAATTTATAGCTTAAGTATTCGGCAAAGAAACGTTTTTTCTGACAGTGACCAAAAAATGTTACAGATTAGCAGGAAGTATGGACTAGAGATATGTCTTTGTTCAACCGTGATATACAAGTGGGGTTCTCCTGACGGAATAAAAATTATTTTGAGAAGTTTTTT
This sequence comes from Bactrocera minax, assembly GCA_021498325.1. Lineage (NCBI taxonomy): Eukaryota > Metazoa > Arthropoda > Insecta > Diptera > Tephritidae > Bactrocera > Bactrocera minax. Next base: position 182,732 of record JAKEEE010000127.1, on the reverse strand, counting down.
TCGAAAAATAATCTTGAAAGAAAAAAGTCACTGTTCCATCGGACCAACGCTGTACCTCCATACAATTTCTGTAATGGTCAGGTGAAAATTTGCATATCTGTTGACGCTGACTAAAGATACCAGCCCTGTCAACCCAATGTGATATTCGCATAATAATAGGGCAGTGAACGTGCGCGAGTTGCAGCAGCTGTGAGCGTGAGCAGTATGCTGTGAGCGACAAATTGGAAATTCACTGCGTGCACATTACGGTAAAGCCGAAATAGAGGTAATATTGAAATCAGACATTGAGCGGCTTATCGTAATGATAATAGCAAAGGAGATGATGATGCATCGTAATGGCTGTTGTCGATATTGAATTGTTCAGTACGCTATTGTTAAAGCCTCCTCTCACGCAACATTGTTGGGTGATCCCCTTATAGAGCTTCAGCGGGCTTCAAATTTCTGCCTGCCGGCAAGAGCTGATCACAGTTGAGTGGACGTCAAGAGCATCGCTTTACCGTTATTCAACTCTAGCTCTAATGTAAGCTCTCTCCTTCGCTAAAGTGACGTTTTGTGGGCATGATGGCACCGCATTCACTTCATTGATAACAATATTGTTGTTGTTGCTAGCATTGCACTCCGCATGCTCATGCACTCTGCGCCTTTTTGTGCGAGTTTAATGGCACGGAAATGCAAAATGTGTAAGTACACAAGCACAATGGTCTCAATTATTATGATTCGGTGACGCAGGATGCACAGGGTTAGTTCGCCATTCGGACGCACTTGAAAGGGTTGAGTGATTTTTGCAATGGCGAAAAGTATGCAAATATTTATAAAAGCAGTCAAATCAGTTTATTTTTTTATTTCATTATTGGTAGGGAGTAGAATAATAGAGGAGGACAATACGGTAGCTATGTAAGTCTTTGAGTTCTCGATAAAATAAGCTAAGCCCACTATTTACTTTTTTAATAATTTAGAGGAAATTATTTATGTATTACATTTTTGTAACCTGAAATATACAGTAAGAAGTAGGTAATAGTTTTTGAAATATTCTGCAAAGATTTTTCATTTGTATTCATAGTTCTTCTTTAACTTTTTCTATTACTTTCGGTAACGATTAGATTTCTTCAAACTGATCCTAAAAATGCTAATATTTATTTTTAGATGTTCTACTGATTTTCCATATAAGGTGTTCTTCCTTATTGTAATCATTTTACACATTTATCTGAACAAATTTTTTTTTTAACTTTTGATCAACAAAATTTTAAAAAAATTTCTCTTCCTTTTTTTTATTTTGCTATTTAAAGCATGGTATCAAATATAAATAAATATATGTTGTTAACGTCTATTGTGCAATAAAAATTAAGAATTTGAAATATATAAACTTTTTTTTTAATTTTGATAAATGTGTTGTTTTGAAGTTGTACTACAGTACGTTTTCCTATCAATATGTTTAAGCATTTTTTACAACATAATTTGAATTGTATATTATAATTTGATATAAATATAATTTTGTACAATACAATAAACTATTTATTTATTTAATTCTCGTTTTTTTTGGAAGCTAATTTAAAAACAATTTTTTAAAAACATTAAAAAAAATTATAAAAACATGCTTGGAATATATGGAAATCAAAAATGAAATACGAAAAAATACAATATAACATAAAGTTAAAAAAATTAATTTTGCATTTATGTATGCATTGCATTAAAATAAAATATTTTTTTATACTGAAATAAATTTTTAAATATTAAAAATTATATGTTTTTTTTAATATTATTAACAATTTCATAATAAAAACCTTTATTTTTTGTAAAAAAAAGAACATAATTTTTTTAAAGAAATTTTGCCTCTATATTAAATTAAAAATTTTGGAAACATTTAATTAATTGAATAATTTTATTTTATATTTGAAGCCTAATTCTCTCACACTCAATTAATTTTATGTTTAAATTTGCTTCACCAAACTTCGAAAATTGGTTCCTTGCTGATCCAAATTGGTTTTAGCAGATTTTATTTTTTTTTAAAACTATTGCTAGCTAGCCCACTTTCGATTTCATAATAGCCTCTATTTAATAAATATTTAACCTTTGGCCATAATTATTTACACAATTTTTATAACTTTTGTTTGAAACAGTTTAGTAAAAAATAAATATTTCATAGAAATTATCACTCACCTTGTTGCAAATACAAATATTTGCTGCTCCTACACATATATAGTGTGAAATGTTAATAAAATTTCCCACTTTTGCACACAATTTGCTTATGTTCAACAATTATGTATTTAACCCAATTTCATATTTTTGAGTTGTTTACAAAATGTGTTGACCTAAATTGCTGTTTAGGCAAGACAGAGTTTTATATACTCGAATAATTTCAGTTTTTTTATTAAAAATTTTTTTTTTAAATTTTAAATTTCTCTCAAATTATTTTCTAATATCTTTTTTCGAAATATTTAGTTTACACAAATCACTAAATTCTAGTTCACCAAGCTGCACTCCATCTTATGCGGCACTGATGAATCCCGTTCTATCCCGAATAGAATCGCGTTTTGGCGCTGCATTCAACACGCAGCAACAGTCCCGATTTAAGTATTGCTCAATCAGGCGTCTTGCCAGGTTCTTATATACCCTCGTTACGCGTGCGCACCATTTACAATAAAATGCCACACACCTACCAACATAACTAGCAATGCTCGCCGCCGCTGCTGGCCTTCCTGCCACCTGCCAACTGCCCGTTTGATGCTGATTCTGACGCCGACATTGCTGCTTGCTACGCTGCCGTTGGCTCTCCAACTCTCCAACTCCACCCTGTACGTTGCCATTGAAATTCGCGAATTGATAATGATGTTTGAACAACAACAATGGTGTCAGCGCAAAGTCAGCGCTAGTAGCAGAGTGGTGCGCGCGCCCAATTAGCTAGCGGCCCTTACAGCCGTTGTTGCTCTTTCTGACTTTGCGCCTCTATCAAAAGATCATTTCGTGCAGTCGGTTCGTTTATGCGGTTCACCGACTCCAGCCGCGGTCGAGAGTAGCGCAATCGCTAACAAATATGTGTAGTGACAACGCGGCAGCTCAAGAACATTGAAATTCTTCAGCGCGTCTTCTCTCATTCCCTTACTTTGCTTTGTTGCGTTCTTTTTATGGTCAGCTTTGTATGGGCGCGCATGCGCAGACGCTGTGATCGCTTCTCTGCATTCGCCGATTTTGGCAACATCGTGGCCGCCCTTCGCGTTGGAGTTCTTCTGAATTCTCTTCTTTTTGGTAAGCCGCCTTGTTGGTCTTACTCTTGTAGCTTCTTGTGATGTCTGCGTTTGTGGGCCTTGTAAGTCCGCTAAGCAGCACATTGTTATTCTTAAGCGAATTTTTGGTCTGTTCTCGCGAGAATTAACGGCATATCAAATGTGTTGTGCTGCTTTTATTATTTTTGCGCTGTTTGCACTGTATTTATTATTTACTTCTTTGCGATTGGTGGACGCAAATTTTTGCGATTCTCTTTCTTTCGGCCACGTTCAGCTTTTCTCTTTGCTTCAGTAATTTTTGCTTTTTTTTAGCGAATTGGACATCGCTGTTTTGGGTATTTTGTTGTTTCTCATTCGCAAGTATTTACTTTCTTTTGCTGCACGTCATGAACTTCTCGTACTCCTCACTTAACTGCCTTCGAAATTATTAATTGTACAAACAGGCATTTCCCTGAAATTCCATTATTTTTTGATTTGTAAAAACAACAAAATAAATTTTATCGGGAATTGTATTGCAAGCGGGAAGCCCAGAAGCACTTAAAATTGTGCCGTTAATTGTTTTGTGATGAGATCACTACAAATCGGTATTATCACATTCTGACTGATATTTCAGAAAGGCTCCAGTATTATGGAAGAAAAAAAAAAAAAGAATGATTTCATTAGAATAACTATTCGCAAGCTTAAATTCAATTAACTTGTTGTGTAATAAGGTATGATGTGTTCTTCTACCCAGGTCCAGGTCCCAGTGTCTCTGATCGTTAGCATTGCCACTTGACCAGCTCTTAGGAATATTATAAAATTACTGGAGTAATTATTACTTTAAAATTTCTATGGCACCTACGGTCTTTGATGGGAAGACCGGATCGATTACATCCGAAGCTAGTTTTTTGAATGGTTGCCCGCAAAATTGTACTATTTAGAATACCTTGTCTTTGAAATCTTCGGTATATATATGTGTGTAGATGGGTGATGCAATTGGGAGTCTTTTCGACCCAATCTCCCATACTTGAGCTTTAACAAAACTGGGTTTGGATCTAAAATGGTTAGTTTTTCTTAAGGCCTTTGCAGAGCTTATTCTTATTAAACGTCGAACGAGCACACTCGAAGACCTTTGGTGGTTCTGCTTTCAATATATCGTAAAATGCTTGATGGAGTTGTATTAACGCCAAAAGAGGAATCTATCTCATAGTTGCGATACTAGGCCCATTAGCCTAGACAATATACCTCTGCTTTGAAAACCTTTGTGGAACTTAATGCTATTGCCACGGCATTGACCGCTATACAAGGCTCGCTCCTAGAGCTATTCTAAAATCCTGGAACCGCTAATTTCAATGTAGCTTAATGTGTTTGGAGCTACTTCCAACTTAAGGTTGGACATTTTAGTATAGTACAACTACTTGTCTTCGGAGGGAACTTTTGCATTAGCCTGATGCATCGAAATTCAGTAGGATAATCTTTCGGAAACATTCCCTTTAAATCATGAGTTTTGTTTCCTATTTTAAAAGCGAAATCGTTCTCAGCCGTCTTTGTTGTTTCAAAGGAAGGAGGGTCACAATAGAAACAGGTCCAAAGAGATCGCAATCCAAGAGACGTACCTTGAATAGTGGAAAACATTGACTAATTAGACCAGAATTCGCCTCAAATCTGGCCGGAAAATGTTTCAAATGGCTTAATCTGAATCTAAAACTGTTTAAGAGAGATTGAGTGAAGATCTATAGAGGGATCCCACAGAACATAAATTTTGATCAGTAACTTGTCGAACGGTAAACACTCTCTATCATTCAAAAGAATGTATTTCTTCCGTTCTTTGGCACTAAAAGTGGGTTTCCAAATTGCGATCAACAAAAAAATTCGGTTTTAGCGATCGTTGGTTAAGCGATCACATATTGAAATAAAAAATATGAACCAATTTATAATTATTATCAAACTTGTCAATATTTACTTTTTTCTTATTCTTCTAAAATTTTCGATTTCGAAAAATCTTCGAAATAGAGCCCAAAGTTTTCACGATCATTTATACCCCGACCTTTATATTTCATCTTCTCCTCGGCTTTTTCAATCTGAATTATTATCTTTTTTTTGCAACGAAGTATGCTGCAGAGAAAATTTATTTGTTCTTTTCCAATAGTTTTTATTGTTTGTGGATTTGTGATGTGCTCAAGGCCATTTATGCATTATTTCATCGCTTATATATCGTTTTTGTAAGAATTTTATCGCTTTAACTCACTTGTGCGCTCTATTTTTGCACACAATATTGCTTACTTGTTGTGCACTTGTTGTTGTAGTAGTATTTATTACTTATTGGCTTTCGCTCACACGCACTTTTTTATTACGCATTTTATTGGCATATTTTCCGAAAGCTCAGTTCAGTTCCACTTGCGATTCGTCACTTTGCATGCAAAACACGTGCGCGCGTAAACATTGACAGCAGCAAGCAAGCGCTGCGACAGCAGAATAACACAGCGTTGTTGAGTGAAAAAAGCTATAACAAGTGTAACAACGGCAACAACGGCAACAACAACAAATGCAACAATGCAATAAAATTGCAAAATATGTTGAGGATTTTATGCTACTTTGACGGCAATCACCGAAGCGCCGCTGTCACACAGCAACAACAACAACAACAACAACAACAACAACAACAACAATGAAAGCCAGGTATGTACTCAGTTACATGGAGCAATATTGTAACGATTGGTATGTTGCTCATCTGCAACACTCGCCTGCAATTTTCCTTTTTTCCAAAGTATCCTCAGCTCGCGTCCATCTTTTTTATGTCCACACCCCGCTATTAATATAGTTTACTCACACTTTTGGCTTCGCTGCGTCGCCTTTATCTCTTTGTACATAAAACGTGCATATTCAAAATTGAAAGCGATTGCGGAACACACCGCCCATCGCCCTCGAGGCGCTTGTGCGAGCATGAACGGCTGGCTAAGCGTTTTATTGTTATTGTTGTGATTATTACAGCACTTTTGTTATCAAGCACAGTGTTTAGTTGTGTTTAGTGTTATTATTGCTTGGGTAATGCAATTGTTTGCCATTTCATGCTGTTGCTATTGTTAAAAGATGTTGTTGTTGTTGTTGTTACTATCATAGCTAATAATGCATTGGCACACACACGTAGCTGGCGAACACGCCCACAGCAACTTCATATCGACAATAGCGACGTCATCTCGGCAAACTGACTTCGTAGGCAACGTTGCTTGTAAGAAAGGTGAGGAATAATATGAAAAAAAAATAAAAATATCCGAGAAAATACTAACGTGAAGAATAGCAGCAGTTACCAGATATACATATATATATTTGGGGAGCTCGAAAACTCGGCTGAAGAAAGACTTGAAAAAAGGAAGTTTGTGTTCAAATCTACATGAGACCTTGGAGAGGTTAGCTCTGTACTGACTTTTTTGCGTAGATACTTCCGCACTCTGTTTTCGTTCACTTAACTTGGAGATACTTTCGAGTTAAATGTGGAGCTTCACTTTATTCTTAAATAACCCAAAGATGACCCCTGAAACTTGTTCGAGATGATGATTTGGACTCTTTGTTCAAGACTAGTGAAGGTTACAGAGAGGCAAGACTTCACCTTTCTCTGGGTATACGTCTCTATAATATCTCTTAAGATGATACCATGTAGTCGAGAATGGGTAGATCTCGATCTCGGTCTATAGCTTGCATGTTTGCGTAAAAGACGAGCTATCATATTGACAAAGGCATTGAACTCTAGCCAACATCAGATCGCAAATACGAGTCGCTATATCTCTTGTATGAAGAGAGATCATCTCGGCCGCACGTTAGACCGAAACTAGTTACCGTTCTTACTACTTATGGTTTTAGAAACTTTTCTTTTATTAACATCAGTTCTCCATTCCTCATTGAACATTTTAATTATCGCTTTGCCTAAAACGGAATCTTCTTCGTTATGTGAGCTACACATTAGGTGAAACGTTCCAAAACGAGCTTCCCGTATGTGGTTTTGTTGTGCCATTGTCCCTAGATGTGTGAACATGCTGGATAGTAACAAAAGACATCCTGGATTAACATAAATCGAAACATGTCGATAACGGCAAGTCCATAGCTATCAGCTTAGTTGAAAAGTGCATTAGCAAATTTGGCTAAGTGTACAGATGTTCCTCAAGCAAGCTTCTCAGACTATTGGATGGGTTTTGAATGTGGTTAGTGGTGAACTATTTATTTATTTCAGCCACTTGTTTTGAATAGAGTGCACCTGGTTGACAAATTTTACAACTCAATCTTTTAGGAGCAGATCCGCTTTCAGCACCGCCTTCTGACTTAATTTCAAACTATCTATTATATTATTCTTACCATAACTCAACAATAAACACACGAAAAAAAAAATCTTCTTTTCCAACTTTTCCTTAAAAAGCCTCGAGTCTTTTCGCCGCCCCCTCGGTTTATATGTTTATCTGATGCATAACAATTTGTGAAATTAATTTTTTATGCTCATGTTTGCATTGTCAACAAAGTTGTCGCCTTCTTCGTCTCCCACACGTAACCAGCAACCGTGTCGCTACGGCGCTCCGTTCAATATTCAATCGGCTTTTTGTATTTCCTTTCTTCTCTCCGCTTTCAGACATCTTCTTCAACCTCTCTGTGTCCCACTCTCTTTTGTTGTAAATTTTCTTTTTCACGATTTAACAACTTCGGTGTTTTTATTTTCCTTTTTGTTTCTGTTGGTATTTTGTCGCCTCTTATCTCGTCATATTATTACCACAATCGATACACGTTCATCGCTGATATTGAAATTATTAGACTTCTTGCCTGATTTTGCACTCTTGCTTAGCATTAAACATCGAATTACTTCGTTTATGCAAATTCATTGACTTCAATGTGCTTTTAATGAATTTAAGTGGCGCTTTAATGGTTCATTGGCGAGGGGGGCGGGGGAGCTTAGATTTTGGCGCACAACAAACACTTTGGTTGTGATAATTGTTTATTATTTAGTTAAATTTGTTTGTGGTGGATAAGCGTGTGCTTATTTGCGATTATGGATTTAGCTTTGGCATTATTTGAGTTGATTAAATAATAATAATTGTATGCATTTAAGTGCTTAACTATTCAAGAAGGCTTGATTTAGAAACTAAAAGTCAGGGCTAGAAATAATTCTCTTAGAGAATACTGCAAAAGTCACATTTCAGATAGATCTATTCTTTCGTGTAAGTTGAAACGTTTCCTGTAATCGCACGCTTTCCTATCTTTAACTTCATATCTCCAAGAGAAATTACATCACATCACATCATAAACAAAAAAAAAAAAAAATAAAAAAAATAATATCACAGCCAATAATCTTATAGAGTATAGCATGATATCATCATCATACCAAATTATTATGGTATGGTAGAAAATTAACCAACAAGAAAAAAAAAACCGTTTTAATAAATTTAAGTGTCATCACATGATATTATCTCACATCACATCACATCATACATATCATACCATTTTGATTCTTAACGCCCAGCCAACTACTTATTTCGAATGAACATTTCATTCCATCGCATGATATAACGTAACGGCAATCTTAACAAACATTTTTACTTATGTATGGCTAACCGCAATCATCCTGCATGTGATATATCACATCCATATCCAAATATCACATCGCGCTTTAATACGTAATCATATTTTATTACATTACATCATGCCAACTCAATTGATTCAATATCGAATACCACACAACACATCAAATGTTTCACATCATGTCCTGAAATCACTTTTGGGCAAAAATCTAACATCACATGACTTTACGTCATATCTCCATTACATTTTATAGACATTATTACTGAAATTAGATTTAAGTCAAGAACGTATATAACATAACTTAACTATATAAAGATAGATCACATCACATCTCATACATTCTCAAACGTCGCACCATATGTCACGTCATATATCGTCGTATCATGTCATATCACACCTTATCGTATTGTACGAAATGTTAGAAAAGGATCTTATCTTACCTTTCACTTCTTCTTAAATCATATCCACTATATAAATCGATGGTGTCGAAACCCATCTTTTAATATATATCACACCGAAGCTTACTATATCACATTGCATAATGTCACAGCGCTGAGAATTAATGGCTTATTACTTTTAGATGACATCAAGTTACATTCGTTGATATCACATCACATCACATCACATCACATCACATCATATTATGTCCCATTTGGCAGGATACGAATGTATCGTAAAATACCCCGTAAACTACATTGTTATAATATTCAACTTCATATTACATCATCTGTTCTGATGTATGAGTACACGTATTTTTAAATCATATCCCACAGAGGCTGGAAATCAAAATATATATACTCACATCAAATCATTTGCGCAATGTCACATCATACACATATCGTCGATGTTTACATAACAGTAGTATTAATGTGCATGGCATGGCAACACATCATATATCATCAACTGATATCATATCACATCATAGATTTGTTCCACATCACAACATAGAATTAATTATTGTCGTACCACAACTCCTCATATTCTGTCTTAAGTCCTATAAAAATGGGGTCACTTGAGAATACGAATTCAACCCCATTGATATTTCGCCCTCAGATCTTTTTCTTTCTAGTAACACAATTCAAGAATACATATAGAAGGTAAATATAAATTGTAGTCGCTATAAGGATATTTAATAACTTTGCAGTACGAATTTTTATTTCAATGAAGGATTAAGAACGTAACAAGACTATGGTATACATTCGTTACGATTTTCGACTGTTTATTCCTTGAAGGAGGATTCAATGGCAGTTAAATTAGTTATGAAAAACTAATATCTGCGTCGTGTTTTAGAAATGTTGAACTCGAGAGCCTAAGGCAATGGTAGATAATATTCGTTTTGCAAAGGAAAATTATAATTAAATATCCGAAAATTTTTTTTCAATATATCTCATAAATTATTTTTTCTACTCTTTTCAGAAAATATTACTCGCTACATCGGGACATAAGCTCCCTCCCACTTATGTATATGTTCTTAGTCAATTTCTCGGATTGAGCTGTAAATTCATTGCACACTTAACCCTAATCAATTCGAGGTGTCTGTACAGAGTGTGTTGAGTTTTTTTTTGGGTGACACAAATCTATATGTAAGTACCGTCAGATAATTGTTTTGTTAATTTGTTGTTGAAAAGTATGTGTTTGCAGTAGAAAAGCCCTTAGCTATAAAAATCCCTTTTGAATATGACAAGCGCTCGCCCTAGTATTATATTTGTAGGAAATAAGTAGTTGTGAAAGTATTCAGCGCAAAATGAATATCAAACATTTTGAATACGAGCTAGAAAGCCAATGACCGCAACAAAAAACGAGAAAAAGGCTAAGCAAATAAGCAAAAAAAGAAATGAAACTTCACCAATCAAAGTGACAGTATAAATGAGGAGGGTTGAATTATATAAACTGAATACTTACAGACATACATACTTATATATATCGATAAATACTACTCACTGATAAATTTGTAAATGCTCAGCATTATATAATTACAAGAGCAGACCCATTTGAGCCATATAAATTGATGAAAATAGTGTTGTTGTTACTCACATACAATAACAAAATGCTTGCAAGTTCAAGAAACCGTTAACCGTTAACCTGACCAAGCTCCCCATCGCCAAATTCGTTGAATTATTTCAGTTAACGTTTTATTATCTCCCCACGTAATCGCACCTTATTTCTTGTTGTCGAGCATTTAAGAAATGACTTACTTTGGGCGAAGCGTTTTAACCAAAAATAGTTCATCGAAGCGCCAATTCGACCGAATTGCATAAAATTAACGATAACATCAAAGTTGTTAAATATAGACATATGTATATATATACCCATGTAAATATATATAAATGTATGTGTGTATGTGTGTATGTAAAATGGCAATAAATCAAGCGAATTAATTGTTGTAGTTTAGGCGAACTCTCCAGACATTTCACTTTGTTCTCTTATTTAGCATTAGCTTTGTTGTTCAATCTTTTTTAGGAGTCTTTCACTTTGAAGCTCTTTCTTATGTCATAACTACCAGGTTCTGAAAAAAATTGCTTTATAAGCCATCTAAAATTGGAGCTGCAGCTGTGAACTGCTTAGAAAGCTGGAAATGTGATTAAAGACTCTTCAACAGACAAGCAAGTCAAGTTGATGACTAAGACTCTTTAGGCCATGGTTTCGAATTCTAACTGTTGTAGAATTTAATTCTGAAGATAGGCTCGCTTTGATCTGTATCTGATTAACGTCTGCTCTCATATTTTGTAAGTACATACTAGTTGTTGTTGCAGAAAAAGTTTCAGTGGACGAAGTTCTTTAGCGGTTTTATGTAAATATCAAGCAGCTTACTTAAGTTTACCCGACTCTGGTACGAGTTCTATGATCCAGCCTTGATTACTACCCACGAATAATATAGTAGCTATATTCTGAGAATATACAATTCAGTTACAAAAATCTCTGTTGCCTCAAGGAAGCATCATACTTTAGAATATCGAAAAAAGCGGCTTTCCAAGAAAACTTTTCAAGAAAGAAGAACATATTTTTGTGTGGATTACTTCCAAATATGACATATAGGTAAAATCTAGCTTCAAAATTTGCCAGGCGGCCCGCTCGATCCCTCGTCGCGTTCAGATTCTTAACTAGCAAAATACTTAAGAATGGGATTGAAATTATATATTATATATTATATTTTGCGTGGGTTCCAACTTCAATATAGAAGCAGAAGGAATATCTAATACCTTTGCATGGAGCCATGTTTCTAGATTTAGTAGACTCATATAGTCTAACTTTTCATGGAACCTTCCCTCGAACGCACTTTGTTAAGTTTTGTCTCTAGTTATGTGAATGATATATATTCGTGCTCCTAATATTCTTCTTTTTCAGCTAAATTTTAATCGAAAGTAATATTGACTATAACAGCGCCATCTCTTGGCTGCATTTCTGCGAACCTTTTGGACATGGCAAAGTTAGTTAACTGTTTTTGCTTCAATCGCGCCAAGCCCTGTAAATTTGAACACTTTAATTTAAAAATATCCACACTCGTCGTGTTCTTCATCAACAATACATACACATTTACATAAAAGCAAGTAATTAAGTTTGCTCCCTCATTATTCTTCCTCCAAATATTCCCCTATATCAACAATTTAATTTGCAATTAATAAACAATTTTGTCAGCACATTTTTAAACATAACCACAATCTCAACATACACACTAGCATCACTATTTGTTGGTATTCTACTCCGTACCCACTTGTGTCTTAAAATACCTACTAAATGGAATTTTTTGTCGCATGATATATTAATTTGTCAAGCATTCTTTTGTTGCTGTCATCAATCAAAGTTAACTTGATATCGTTCAATATTTATTGCTATTAGCTTGTGATTGTTGTTGTTGTTGTAGTACATTGATGTGTTTATGCAAATTCTTAATTGGCTACATGATTTCTTAATTTCTATCCTCCTTCGTCACGCTTCTTTTTGATTCCTTCGTTATGCTTCGTAGTGCTTCGTTTTGTTGGTTTCTTTTAAATCGCTTTTACTGCATATTTATGCGCATACATTTTAGACTTGCAGTCCCGCTCGCATGTGATAAATAAATATGTAAATATATGCTTATATGTTTAGCTTGTTTAATGTTAGTAAAGTAATATTTGCATATTTATAGCTGATTTGCTGCTACTGGTTCGTAATAGTTATCGGGACCGTGAACACTTTCATTTCTAGTTAAACAAATAAAAAAAAAATATTTATAAAAAAAGTTAAATATATATTTTTAGTATTGCATAATTGAATCTGCTTACATTATATCACACATAAATAAGAACAATTTTTTTATAGAAGAACATAAAATGAAATACACATACACACACAGAAAAAGTATAAGTTTTATTGATGTTAGGGAGAATCCATTATGGAGCAGCGGCATCTAATTTTAACGGCATTTAATTTTATTTAAAGTAAAATGTTTACCTTTGCGGCTAGAAATAATATCTACTCTGTCTCAATATCTACTAACTAACGTTTTCCTTTTCGAAGATAAAGTATTAAAAATGCTCACATTTCCTACTGATGCTCTGGAGTGTTGCCACTCGACTACCCGAATGTTTTATAACGAGGTGTTACATCGACCAACCCCTACAGGATCAAGTACCCACTTCTCAAAAAGTTTATACTAAGTACAACACTGATAAATTTCAAGCATCTCAGAATTTGTTATTCCAAATTTCATACACTTATTTTCGTTCCTGTGAACTTGTCCCTTGAACTCAAACCTCTATATATAATATATATATTTAGTGTGAAAAGCACTAGAATCAAGTATTTTCATCATATCTGAGTTTAAGCCTATATACACATATACATACATATACTATACATTTAGTAAGTTATAATAACACTATATACCTACCTAATAAATTACAATATATAAATAATAAATTACAAAATCAACCAAAAACATCAAGAATCAACCTTAAATCAAGCAGTTAATAAAAAAGAGAATCCTGTAACTCCAAAATTAAGGTGAAGTTATATAAAGTAGAAAGAGAGTAGACTGAGGAGTTCTGAACGAAAACAACGGTCCACTCATCCAACAAATCCAACCCAAGGTTGCCTTTCAGTCTGCCGGATACCTGGTCTATATAACTTAATTTCAACGGACTTAGGACTTAGCGATAAAGCTATCGCTTGGCAGTCAGTCCATTCTAGTACGGTCTGTCTAACTTTAGGTAGTCAAACTTTTGAACTTCCCTCTAACTCGGTGAATTTGCCTTAGTGCATGGTGGAATTAGAAAGAGGGTACATGCTTATGGATTTTGAGGCAGAGGGCATCTTTAATAGAAGAATTCTGTATGTGGTTTACTTATTTATTTTAAAATTTCAAGTGATCTTATTCAAGAATGATTTAAGAACGTAGAAAGCATTTGAGGGAAAAACTTTCAAAAAAAAGAGAAAGGTATACAAAATTAAATTGTAAATATTATTAATGTACATATTAATTAATTAAACAATATGCGTATGAGTAATGATTACAACAATTATTCGCCCACTGCTTATCGGTTAATAACGGACCATCATGTGTACACAGTTCGAAAATTGTAATTTCATACAAATTACCTGCTTGCTGATCTGTTCGTCAATTATTGTGGCTTTATCTCGGCCGCATGACTAAGCCGCCGCCGTCGCCGCCGGGCAGTGTATGTGTTCCCCATTGGTGTGGATAATTTGTAATTCCGTCATTGTTCTTGACCAATTTTGGCGCTTTTGCCTCTCATTGCTCGTTCTTGTCTGAATTTTTATTGATTTGCATTTGTTCGGTATGCTTTTTGTTTTTGTTTTTGTTATTGCTTATTATTGTTTTACTTTTCTCCTCTTCATTTATATGTTAATTTGTCTGCGAGTGCGCTGGAATAATTTCATTCTCGTTCTTCCCGCATATTTGTTTTTGTACAACAACATTTTTATAGGAAATTTTAATGCTGTCTTTTTGCAATTTTTTATTTTTTATTTTTTTGTTGTTATGATTTCACTGAACTTTCTATTGGCTTCATAAAAATGCGTTTACAGTGTTTCGGTGAAAGTTCTCGAGGGTGTTTCGGACATAATTCTTGTTTACCTTATCTGCTGCTTGTCGCATTTGGCCTGCTTCGGCTGCTAGCCGTTGTTGCTACTGTTGTGCGTACATGCATAGTTACATAGTTGGTTATTACGAGTATTAGGCGCCGCAGTGGAAAAAGTACAATAAAGATGTGAAGAAAGCGAAAGAAATATTTGAAGAAAAGTGCTCTCGGCAAAAATTTGTTATTTTAATGCAAAAATGTACTTAAGTTTCGACTACTCACTTTCGTTATTATTTCCTTTAGTTTTTATATTTACCCAAGCAAATATTTTATTTGTATTAATAAATTCGCTCGAAGTTCGCTTGGCGATTTTGTTCTCTCCTCTCAAGTATTTCAACAGAATTTTAGGTACATTTGTATGCGTCCAACGAAAATTGGCCATTTACAGTGCTTGTGTGTGTGTGTGTGTGTCATCCTTGCTGCCTCCACTTAGAGGCGCAACAATGCTGCGCGTTGGTCGCCGGAAGCGCGCGGTGGAGCTGTCTCCTTGAGTTATTTGTACGCCACAGCGAGCACCGTTGCTCCTTATCTGTTGCTGTGATTGTTGTTGTCGCGGCTGTCACTGATGAATGCTCACTGTTGCATTCACTGTTGGCACTTAGTGGGAATGGCGCTGTTGTTTACAACCAAGTGCATTAAGTACTCATTATAAATATTTGCTTTGTTGCTTCTCTTCTTCGAAACAAAATCGAAAACAAAAACAAAAATAAAAAGAAAAAAAAAATACAATTATTATGGGCTTAGTGCTGTAAGCCTGCATTTGTGGCAAAGTAATTTGAAATTATGCAAGTTCTTCATCGGAAGAGGTGGGGAATCGGAATGCGGAAAGAAAAAAAAAATTTCTTTGAATTTTGATAAATTACGCTAATTGCACGAAGATTACTTTGATGTCGATGTGAATAATTATAATAAAAGAGTGAATAATTGATTTCCAATCCATTAGCGTCTAACAAAGCACTGAGAATTGAGTAACGAAGACGGGTTTGGGCAAAATCGATTGGAATGATGCATTAAATCTATCACAAAACTTTTGAGTACATGAAATCGGTTGAAATTAAAATTCTATTAAAAGATAAAACTGATTTTTTTTTAAAGGACTGTGACACTTAGGATTTTGCAAAATGTCGTAACAGTTAATCAAATATGTTATTTTTTCATCCAACTAACTGAAAAAGAAGTGCGAAAATATGTTATGGATAAGTAATATTTAATAAGAGAGATAGTTCAAATTTAAATTCTGAACTGAGGGTTTAGAACTGAATATTGTTGGTTGAGAATGGCTTCATTCTTTTCTATGAACTTTATATAAACCGATTGGGTTGGGTTGAAATCATTAAAATTCTCTATGTTTTTGCTATTCTATATCTGAACTTATGTCGGTCTATTTGACTTACGTCAGCTGTTTGTTCGATTCGCTGCTTTCCAAACTTTTACGAAATGGATGTGTAATATTTTATTGCAGATTCGTCGATCTATGAGGTGATCCATATCTAGCACTACGACCTAACCTAAACTAAGTATTTACTGGTTTTAGTCTCAGAACTAACAAACTATTTTATATTTGAGTAACTCATATTTGCTTGTACCAGTAAATTGTTCCCAATGTTCTAAAATAAAATGCTGTTACTTTGAGTTCATATAGATAGACAGATACAGCCAAGACAATTTATTCTCATTGTTCACTTTTAGTACAGTTGATTTCGAAGAGCTCACGAAGAAGATCTATTTGATGTGATGTAATTGGAGCAGAAAAGTTTTTTCTATCTTACTTTGAGAGAAGACTTAAGTATAATTTTTACAAACAAAAACGAGCAAGATTCTCTCCAAAGAGGAAAAAGACCGATCGTTAATTGTTTGTGATTTCTTGCATGAAGAATTTATTTAAAACTCTCTATCGAGGGTTTACCCCTGTATACCATAATATATTCAATTTGTTTCGAATATTTTCTTCCAACTCCGCTCATTATACTCTTTTCGTTCTCTTACTTATCTGTCATCTTTGTTTTGATTATGCGCCCCAGCATAGACCATTCGATTTCGCCATCACCTTAATCTAACATCGAGCAATTTTAAACACTAACCTCGCACAAAAATGCACCAAAATATCCGAAACGAATACTTTTTGGTATTTTATCACGAAACCCTTCACGGCAATCTCCACGTTTTAAGGGTGGCCCCACCACTTAGTGCTCGTAAACGTAAGTAAATTGAAACATAATGGAGGCAGCGTTGATTTGTTGAGCGATTACTCGCTGCCACGCTGTCATTAAATGTAGGATGCTGCTGAGTGCTTCGATTGGGCCAATGCCATTGCATGCAACACGAATGCAAAGAGGCAAGCGCTTAGTGGCATGCATGTGCAAATACTTGCAACAAACAAACGCACAAACACAAACAAATGCAGGTAAATATAAGTCTAGGCATAAATATCAAACGTGTGTGTGTGTGTGTGTGTGTGCGGATTGCACACAAATGCGCCGTGGTGCTGTGGACCATAAATGGACGTCCTAAATGGCGTGTCTAAAATTAGATGAGTGGACGAACAGCAAGCGCCGATTTGTAGCAAAAAAAAAATAAAAAATTTAAGCGCGCTATTGCCGCGGGTGTCCCAGACAACACATGATGCGCGTGCAACAACAACAATAGCAACAGTTATTGAGGCTTGCCTTGGCGAGCCGAGTATGTTGTTGGACTGGGTTTCTCCCCACCTCAATTAACAAAGTCAAATGATAATAACCTGAAGTGGCCGCGCGCCAGTTGCAAGGCATGTTTGACTGGCCGTTTGGTCACACACATATATATATATAAAGGACAGCAGCTATGCACATATTTTTAAAAATTTATGTGTGGCATGTAATTTAAACAAAAATAGGTTTCTAGTGGCAGCTTCCTCTGCCCTGCCTCATCGAGCAACCTTAGCCCAACTGGCTTTCGTTTTCGTTTGCAAACTGGACTGCAGATCGTTAAAGCGAAAGAATGCTCATGGGCATTTATTGTTGCCTCATGTTGCAACGTCTGTTGCACACTCACTTGGTCATGTCGTCGTTCACGTTTCTTATCTACGGCGCATTATCAACGCATTTAGCCATTTGGGCGTCGATTTATTAACACTGCATGTCAATTCCAATGTTAATTTACATAAACGACGTTTTAGGTGCGGCACGCACAACATACAGACGCACAAGCGTGCATGAGGCTTGGACCAAAGAGTTGATGCATCAAGCAGTGCGTTGAACTCTTCTGCTCACATTTGTTTCGGTTATTGGTTTTTGATTTCTTCTTTTGCATATACACTTGGCAGAAAAAGTCTGCGTACAAGTACTAAAATGGGAATTCCCCGCGTAATAACCAACTGTGAAAGTGTCAGAAAGCTATAATTTTACTTTTCTTCGTAAAAGCAGCAATTTTAAAAGATTTTTGTTTCATTAAATTCGTTATTAACATTACAATATGCAATGTGGACCAAAGGAAAGGAAATAAGCCCTTCTGGAAGGGAAATTGTGGTTAAACTCTTCGACGAAGGACGAATATACCGTGACATCGGTCGGTTTGTAGGTAAAATACATTCTTACAATTACACTCATACAAAGAGTGACTATTAACTAGAAAGGTATCGGCGTTTTTGTATCTCGGCCCCGTCCAGGGCGGCAAAAATATTAACACAGCGTGAAAATCGTAACGTGTTGTAAAGTGTGAAGCAAAACCCTCGCCTCACTGCATCCAAAATCGCTCAAAATCTTAAGGAAAGTTTTAAGAAGACCCTTC
This sequence comes from Bactrocera minax, assembly GCA_021498325.1. Classification (NCBI taxonomy): domain Eukaryota; kingdom Metazoa; phylum Arthropoda; class Insecta; order Diptera; family Tephritidae; genus Bactrocera; species Bactrocera minax. Next base: position 164,128 of record JAKEEE010000127.1, on the reverse strand, counting down.
GCACAGACAAAGTCCCCAAAATTTTGAAAAAACGCTGGTTATCATAGTCAAGTCGCATGCAAGAAGCCATTCATATCACTAGTCAATAGATCAAAGCATATTGCTTTCGCGAAAGAGCACTTAAATAAGGCCCGAGTGTTTTGGCAGAAGGTCATTTTTTCCGATGAGAGCAAGTTTTGCTTGCGTCTTTGGAAACAAGGCGCGTAGCATTTTGTGGCGAAATACAGTAACGGCACTCGATCAGGAAAACTTGGTGCCTATTGTGAAGCATGGTAGTGGTGGATCAATGATATGGCGGTGCATGGATAATAATGTTGTGGCCCGAATGGTATTTATAGAGTCCACCATGGACAAATATACATACCTTAATATCTTGGAAAAGAAATTTGAAGCAAGGCGCGGAAGAATTGGTTCTGGGAAGTGGCAACTATTTTCAACCAGATAACGATCCGAAGTATACAGCAGACATAGTTAAGCTTTGGTTACTCTATAAGGTTCCCAAGCAGCTTCGAACATCACCACAAACCCCAGATTTGAATCCTATAGAGCACCTAAAGGATTCACTTGAACGAAAAATACGCCAAGGCATAATTACCTCGAAGGCTATGCTCAAGGATGTGTTGCAGGAGGAATGAGCTCAAACCCCTTCAACAGAAATCACTAAGCTTGTTGATGCCGTACCAAAACACCTAGTGGATGTTTTAAAATGTAGGGCATATCCGACTTCTTATTAAATTTTAAGCGAAATTTCGAAGAAGAATATCTTTTCTTTTCTTAGGAAGACTTTTTCTAATTAATTTTCTAGTCGTCTGTATGTTTTGTTTTGTTTATATGTTATCCTTAGAAAATTAATCGCTTTTATTTTCATAAAACTACAAATATAATATCCTTTAATGAATATAAAATAAATAGGATTTTTTAAAAAGTATATAAAAGCCTTTTTTTCAAAGAGTTACATTTGTTGATACCTTGTACACAGACTTTTTCTGCCCAGTGTATTTATTCGTCTTGGGTCATCATCAACCTATTGTCAGTGTGTGGGTATTTTATGATGAATCCAAAATTTATATTTGTCCAACTCAATTTGTCGTAAAATCAAGTGATTTTGCCATCGATTCGCATTTCATATACAATATGTAAGTTTATGTGAATATGTATGTGCGTCTTGTGGATTTTATCTGTTTCTGATTTGTTTATTATGATTTGCGAGCATTTAACTTTTATTGGCTTAAATATAATATCCAAGCTGAAGTGTAATCTCCAAGTTAATATGTCTATAAATACATGTGACCATATGCGAATCCTCCTTTAAGAAATTATTAATAAATGTGCAATAGTTTGTTAAGCATATAGGAAAAAAATATAAAGTTATATAGAATTTTTTTATGACACATACACTACGTTCCGTATATTGAGTTAACTGTCACAACATAAACTTTTTTTGTTCTACCGAATTTAAGCTCAAAGAATGTAGCAATGAAATAAAAACAAAAACTAAAAATGTATTTGACTTTCTGTATGCCTAGTAGATGTTTCATCAGAAGAAAATGCTACTTCTATGTCCAAGAAAATGGTAAAACTATATTCTTAACTCCATATAGCTTTAATGTTATTAATTTTTCTTTTCCTTCTTTCTATGAACCGTGTTTGGAACCTTCATAAGCAACGCTGCTCCCTGAGTTTCCAAAACCTAATTTCGGTTCTCCTGGCACATAGAAGAGGTTATTTTATAGTAAAGAGTTTTAGTATGCCGTTATGCCGACAACCTTTAACCTGAATGGATCCAGTTTCATTACATGAACGACCTGCCTGTGATGAGAAAGACTTTTCGGCAGGGAGCTTGGTACTCGATTTAGTTCACTGAAATCTCAAGCATCGGACTTTCGGTACTCGACGCTAGATAAACGTGGATGACGCTATGGATCATATATAAGTTTGTAAAGAAATATGAATGGTCCATTATTCCACATTTAATGCATCTTATTGATACGATATTATATTGACTTAGGAATTAGGAGCTCTAAAAGTTATTTGCTTACTATTTAAATAAAGAAACTGCAGTGATAATAATTCAAAATAATTTGAATTTAAATTCTGGTTGATTTATTAGCAATGCGCCTAGTTGTATGCAACGATTTGTGTTGATTATTCGATTAGTTGTACATTTATCAGAAACTATTGTCTACATTTAGGGGTACCATTTATTTCAATTCATGTGTTTTCGAAAAGAGAAGCGTAGGCTTAGAGTTCGTTTTAAAAGTGCTTCTACTTATATTAGGGCAATGTACGCACGGGTATTAAGCTAGATTAAAGGGAGCAGTATTGATGTGAGAATTGTGATGTGAGAGTGTCTTCAATTGTCTTCAAATCAATATCCTCAAAATGTATCAATTTCTTCTTATCTATCAAAAGCAGTTAGCACGTTTTATCGGTAGTTTAAATCAGGCGTGTCCATTTTGTGCACTCGGCAGATAGATAATTTTTTCTAAAATTTGGCTCAAATGGCTTAGCCAGGGTAAATGCTAAAGAGGGTCTATCAGAAAGATAAAAAATACTTCCTACTTATTTTACCAGGGAGTTTACGGTGTGGAAAGTCGTGAGCGAAAGTCTTCCTAAAGCAGATAAATGCACTTAAATATAAATGCTTTAGAAATCATTTACATATTCTCGCAATAAAAAAATGACTTATTAATTTTACTTCTCGTGACGCCCTCACATATCACAGCTGTCTCCAACTGTTAATTATCGCTCGTAATTTGCATCATTAAATTCAACGGAATGTATCTAAATTGTTGGTTACACCTTCACTCAAATCAGACATATGCCCAAAAAGGTAAGATGAACTGCACACAAAAAGAATGAAGGGCGAAAATTTGAAAGAATGTGTGAAACAGCCACCAAGCGGCTTGAGCGCGCCCCTTCAGAGGTGAAGAAAAGGACTATTTCTCCGTCACACATAGTTACATAAAGTCTTTGCTAACGTCGTCGTTGGAGGGGAGGTCATGTAATAAACGCGCATCATAATAAAAGAAAGCACGCAACAACAACAATACACAACAATAACACATCAATATGTGTATGCAAGTACTTATGTTGTGATCAACAACAGCTGTGTATGTGTAACAATAATGCGAACAATGAGGTGAGCACGTGACATGCGACAATATGGAAATGGGCAGCATAACGTTGCGTAATATTCTCCAGACGTTCCGCTAACCCCGCGCACAGCCATACAATGGCATGCAAAGCGCTTACACGCTGCTCGGGCTGGCCTGGCCGGTGCCACGCAATTTAATTAATTAAAAGCCGAAAAGTTTTGCGGCGGTGGGAGAATAAAATGAGCGCTTGCCTGGCGGCGCAAAAACTGCTGGTGAATGAAGTACAAACACTTCCGAGGAAACGCTCTTGGGGTGCAGGAAATGGGTGTGTAGCTGCGCCTTGACAGGAGGGCTCGAAAGTGAAAATCTGTTGCGTTGAGTTGACATGAGGGGTTCCTGGGTGTATTTATGCCTATTTGATAGCGCTTAAAGGCTGGCGCCCTTAACATTTACATATGGTCTTTATAGAGGTTTGTATATATTGTGAGCCCTGTTCAACATGTGCGTTAATTTGCGTTAATTTGTAGATAGCAGTGGCGCACCAAAAGTGGCTAATGTGCCATATGTTTAGTGGATCTTAAATACATTTTATTACAATATCCATAAATGCTATTAAAAAGTGCTTGGAGTGATCAGCTAAATATCTTCATGAAATGAATGGGTATATTCGGACTTCAATTCTACTTAACATAGACGGATCTTACTTATTTGCTATATCTGTCGTAGCTTCCTACTTCCCATATAACAAAATATTAAATTTCATCAGATTCTTGCACTTTACTATATATAATATAGCTCTGAAAGTGTAGCACCTCTCATCTGAAAGTTGTCGAAATCGAAGTGTAACCTTTCAAGCCACCAGGTGCCGAATAAGAGAACCTCAGTGTCTATGGCTGACTTTATATTAAAAATATAGGTGAATCTGGAAGATATCTTAATCGAATTAAGTGGGTAAATTTTCCTGATATTAATGTGACCGGATGGTAAAAATTAATAAAATCGGATAGATATTCCCCTAGCCCCCATATACCTAATATAATGATTTTAGAGCTCCCGGTTGACTTTATACCGTATATATCGGTGAATATGTGAGCATATGTAAGATTTAATAAAATTAAGAGAACATATTTTCCCTGAAATACTGTGGTTTGGTACTGAAAGTGGGTGAAATCCTTCTATAAATATCCCCAGCCCCCATATACTATATATAATTATTTGTAGTGGACTTTATGCCGAAAATATTCGTAAAATTTTAGGTTTTAAGTGTGGAAATATCTTTTCAAGCATATTTTATTTTTATGCCAAAAGTAAATGCAACTAGTCCAGACCTTCCCCTAGGCCCATATACATAATATATTCATTTTAGAACTCCCAGTTGACTTCATATTCGTATATCTCGGTCAAATTGTCAGTTATCTAAATATAATTGCGTAGAAATTGCAATGAGTCCAGATATTACACTAGCCTTACTATACCTCATATAGTGATTTTCGACTTTCCAGTTGACTTGATACCATTGGTATTGGTCAATATCTTCTATATTTTAATGTAATTAAGCGTACAAATTTTTTTTTTACCACAAAGTGGTTTAGTATTAAATATGAATGAATATTTTCCAAACCTTGGTCTTGCCTTCATATACTTAATAGAAAAATTTCCGCCTATTTGGTAAATTTTTCCTTATATACCCAATATTTTAAATTTCATTCTTTGGTTTAGTTTATATCGCGTGTATCGGTATTATCACAAGATATCTCAATTTTATTTCCAAAATCATTTCTATTTGTTTTCTACATTCAAGACTTTAAGCCGTAAAATTCAAACATATGAATGAATTCGATTTGAATACTTCTTGAGGGTATTATCTCATCTAAGCAATATTCGGCGCCTCTCAGTATAATAGAATGTACTATACAATACACTAAGTATAGATGCTCTCAAATTCGGATCCATGTGAACAGCAGCGTCCCTCCTGCATTTATTAAACTCCCTCTCCAGCGATGAAAGTTGTCGCGTTGCCCACAGCAACTACGTGTTATCATCACCAGCATCTATGCGTAAAGTAATAGCAGATGAAACATTTTGATGGACAGTTCCCAGAGCGTGTCATTGGCGAGTGGAAAAATGTTCGCAAATGTTTAATGACATCATTTTGCCGGATATAATTTTGTAATTTAACTTTTTATTATTATTGCATTAACTGTCATGGCCGTCGGAATATTTGCTATCCCCTCATATTATTTTGCTGTAAAGTTCAAACAATGGTTGTAGGCAACATATAGACAAACAAAAATGTTATCGGCGGAATAGTGGAAATGCTCTGTGCGTGATGTTTCAAGCCTCCTGTAATGGCGGCGAAAGGAAAGTGTATATTAGGGTGGTGTTATTTTATTCAAAGTTGTTTTCATAATTTAGCCAAAAATTGGGTTCAGAAAAAAGCTTCCCAAATCAAGTCATAAAAATGAAATCGTGTATTGGTTTATCTGTAAATGCATATAATAAAGGAAATTATAATTGACAATGTGAACTTTGATGCCTTGAGCAGGATAAAGAAATGTGTGGATATAAAGAAAGAAAAGAAAATTCAAAATGAGTTTATGGTAAGTATTAACGTCCCGAAAATATCCATATTACGAACGCTTTTAACAAAATAATCAAATAAACGCGTTGTGGTAAATTTTCTATGCTTAAAAATACTAAAAAGTAGTTAAAGAGTTATTACTAGAAAAATGTATGCGTTTTTCAGTTAACATGGAACTTGAGTATTCGAAATATGCGAGGAATACCGAAATTTGAAGCATACATTTTTGATAAAAATTTCTTATTTTTTAGAATTTTTTTTTTACTTTCAATCTGAATTTGTTTAGAAGTACCCTAAAGTTGTTTAAATTTTAATTTATGAAGTTCCTTGTAGGCACGAATTTTTAAAATAATTTTTGGAAATTTCAACCACCCTAATGTGCATGCACAAATGCCTTCCATCCCAGCCTTTGTCTCTCTGTCGCTCTTTCGCTCTCCCCTCTCTGATGGTGGTGTAGGCGTGCAAAAACTTTAATCATTAAGGACTTTTTAATGGCATTCAAAAAAATAAAAATAAAAATAAATAAATTAAGCTCAACATAATAATAAGTTGCTGATTGTTGTTTACTGATGTGATAGCGACCAATGATGATGTGATATGTTTTAATATATACAATATAATGTATAGTATGTGATGATGCCATTATGTTTGCCCATTTCATTGCTTATGACCATTCTGTGGCTACTCCGCTACAAACCGCCACATAGCGGTTGGGATGACCAACGTGCCACACGACGCAAGGGCCACAACAAATTGTTGCTTCCCACAATTTAAAAGTTAGTATTCAGCATTCTCCTTGAATATTGTTGTGTCTGCGTTTGCCCTTGAGAGTCCTTTTGCTGTACTCGCAAGCCATTTGCTAACATAATAATTGCTAGCAATTGTCTGCGGTTTTGTGCAGCGAATTATGTTGCAATGTTAAATGTTTTATAGCACTTTTGGATGACCATTTCAAAGCGGAAGCGTGCAACATAAATTTTTTTGGTTTATTTTGTTGTTTTACGGTCTAATAAAATGTAATGCTCCCATGCACACATAATAATTTGTCTAATGTGTGAACATGGAAATGTCTGCCGGACTAACTGTACGAGTATGCACTTATCCTTTAACGGTCGCTAAGCCGCTTAGTTTGCAGTAATGCCATTTTTATTACATGTTACCTGCATAAGTTCACGAAAGTAGCACAGGCTTTATGAGATCATTTATGTTTAACTGCTTTAAGCCGAAATAGACTGCTCTAATTTCAGTTCCCGTTATATCTATGAAATATCTCGGTTATCACACATGTGAAATTCAATAGATATGTGACTAATTTTGGTAAATCACATCCTTCCATGCGTATATGTTCCTCTTAGCTCTCAAGTTTTATGCCTTCTCCACTCTTCTCACCTGTTTCGACCCAAACATTTCCCGAAGTGCAGCCAAAGGTTTATTCCAAGTATGAAAGCGGTTGAATTTTGTAACGTTGTTAGAAAAAAGCTCTCTAGCACGTCAATATATACGGCTTATTATTATCCGTATTCGCTTGTCTTTATTGATTTTAATAATAGTCCAGACAGTTATTTGCCTCGTCTTCTTGACAAAAATGCCCACACAGTAGACTTGGCTGACATCCTTCCTCACACGCTCATATTTGAATATAGCTGGTCTGAATCTTTCTAAATTAAACTAAGCCTCTTCCCGAAGCTTGATTAAAATCCGAAGTTATTACTGTTAGAAACTTCCAACATTTTAAGACGGCCTGCTTAACCAATTTGAGGAGCTTGAAGTAATAAGTGTTCTCAAAAAGAATTAGGCAGTCAGGATGAAAGAACTTTGTGGAAAGATTGATATCTCTTCAAACAAGGAAGAGGCGAGGGGAGTGGGTAGTTCTTGAATCAATCCTGATTTACATCGAGTGGAGAATGTGTACCTGTTCACTGTTGTGCTCGAGCTTTCATACGAAGGATTTCGGAAGACATTAATTTTCTAGGAAGCTGAAAGCGATGGCCAGACTATGTCATCATATCTGAAGTAAGATGAGACCTCTTCTGGTTTATATAAATTGGTAGGTGGACAACCTGGATAAAATATATCTAAAATATTCAAATATAATTATCATAATAATAATAACAGTATATTTGGAGCTTTCGTGGTGGCATATATTTATTTATGTAGTCCCAAGTTTTTTTTTGTTGTAACTCAGTTACGATAAAACTGTTGAGTGACATGCAATACGCTTACTCTCTATACTGGACTCATTTACCCACATACACACACGCAAACACACACGCCGCTAAGAGACAGTATGACAATTATGTTTGCCGAAACCCTTAAAAGCAAATTAAATTATTTTAGTGCTTAATAATTATGCTAAAACATACACCCTCGGCATATAGCGGTACTTAGTAAATTAGGCATATCACCAAAATATCATTTACATTTTAATAATCTACAAATTGTTTGCGGTTGACACACACAACATGAGGAGATACATATTTTTTAGAGCTATTCCGCATAAGAAAGGATGTGATTTGTGTGACTTGAATGTTGAGAAGAGAAAGTGAATGAATATGATGTAAGAGATATTAATAAAGTTATGAATTATTGTGTATATACCCAAAAGTATACATATTTTTTATTTTTTATTATTCATTATTTTTAATAAGGCTAATTTGTGATTATTAATTCGTCTAAATTCCATTAAGGCCAAGGATCGTCCCAGAGTTGTGTTTGATGAGCTTCAACCGCAATTTGCAGCAGTTTTTGTGCTTTTTCCAAAAAAAAGAGTTAAAGGGTTAGAGGGTTAAAAATTTCATTTGGAATGGTCGATGATTAGTACAAATACTGCTCTTCCTTAGTGAATTTGTTCTATGAGGAGCGTTTGACTCGTTTGTGTGAGATAATATGTTTATAGGAATTTTTTCGAAATAACGTTCTCAGCAGTCAAAACCGTGGGTCCGTCCTAAAATGCACCTTTGAAGCTAGCATTTTGCTCAAGAAAGTGTAACTTTCCACGGGTGCAAGGTATTGCTGCAATTGTGTGACGTCATAGTAGCGAAATGACTTGTTTTTAGGCATACGGCCTTGAAGATGACAATGAAAATCTGTAAATAATAAAACAACTATACAATTTGTATATATTTATATTTAAAATATTAAAGATCCATTAAATTTACATAATTTCATTCCTAAAATGTGGCATGTCGATTTTCACTATCAGCTGATTACATTTTTCACCACGCTCATTATTAATCCTTGTCAAGTTGCCAAGTGAATGGAATTTACGTATGCCACATTTTAAAGCTCATACCAAGTATTTACAAGCAACGCTTCTTTAATTCAACAAGATGTCAGCGATATCAAGTAAATCCCCCAGCGGAATGTACACACACATACACAAATCATTACAACAATTTTTGAGAAAAACAAGCTACTGTTTTCACACAAATACACAAACACACACGCCAAACTAAATACATAAATATTTTTATGTTCAAAATTTTTGTCTGTTCCTCGGTGGTTTGCATTGGATTTTGCGCTTAAGACAATGAAGACAAGACAAGCGACAAAATAATATAATAAATTGTCATTGTAAAGTCATAAATCAAAAGAAGGCGAGACATGCAACCCAAACCAACTATTTAACAAAGCAGGGCGGTCAGCAAGCAAGAGTTGCCAACTATTATTACTTGCGGGTAATTTAAAATTGCCTTTGGAAAATAAAGATTTGCAAATGCTTTTTGCTTTTTGCTTTTTACTTTTTTTGTGAAAGTCCATTAGATAAAATTTTTTTGATATTTTTGTTCATTTGGCAACTCTGTCAATTTACTATCTATTGTATATTCATATATATTCCTGTACTCTTTCTACATTCCTGTCACTGTTTTTGGCCATGTTGTTGCTGTTATTCACACTTTATTGTTGGCAGCTACATACACATACACATACACATACACATACAGATGAACAATTTCTGCAGCGTTTCTTCAAGGATTTTGTTTATAAGTTCACGCTCGCATCGCATTTTAATTTCCATAGCTGGCTTGACACAGCTCAGCCAGCTGCCCAGCAGGCGTTTGCGCAATATGCTGAGACAGTCTGAAGCATCCTGAGTCCTCAGGTCCTCAGGTAACATTGTAGCGATTTAGGTGACTACATTAGTGCTTTTTGTTTTCACGTTGTTGTTGTTTTTGTTATTTTAATTCTGCCAGGCTCATCCTTTTGTGGGCAAATAAGTAAGTCAACTGTTCGACAGCGACGACAACCGATTGGAAGGGGTTGCTTAGATTGCAAGATTGATTTAAAGCAAGCGGATTAGGTGCAAGGATGCGGGGCTTGTAAATGACAGGCGAAAGTTAAGAAGAAAATTTTGTGAATTAAAATGTTGCCAAATTAGCATAAAACCCCGTCGGATGCTGAAAAATTTCGAAGAATTATTGATCTATTACGGGGTTGATGTAAACCAGATAAATATGTATCAAAATGGGGGAGAAATAAAAATCTTGAACATAGAACACAGATTTGTGTTTCTTCTCCATTTTAAGACATATTATATCAACTCCTAATATATAGTTATTCGAATCCCTTAATTTTTAAAGCTTTAGGAAGGGATGAATCTTTGGACCGGTCGCCGCAAATACTTAACACTGTAACTTATCCACTATAATAGTGTAGTAGGAACTTCTAAATTTTGACCTAGAGTGTCCTCAACTTCTCATAGTCCTGTCTAAGATCGTCAAGTGAACTATGTTATATCAATTAGGGTAAGTTCTGAGAATTTCACTGAATAACGCGAAATTTAGAATGAGTCAAAAGTACGTTGAATATTTTTTTCCTGTATAAAACGGAAGCTGTTCGACTTTTAGGTAGGCCAAAACTCTGAAAAGCCGTTTCCAACTTGATATTAAGGAACACGTATTTTCATCAGTAGTTATATCATAATTGCTTATAAATTTCGGACAGTTGATATAACTTAAATCTATATCAAATCTAGTATTGAAAAATGCTAGCAAATGCTAAGACTTAATTTCGGCAAATACTCTCAAATGATTAATTCAAGTAAAGACCAAATTGTTGGACAAAGGTCCCTATAATATCCGATAAGTTAAAGTAACTTATAAATTTCTGTCACTTTCTGGTTCGGGGTTTGAAATTATCAAACTTCCTGAGTTTGCCGATGTTGGCGCAAAATCAGTTGTAACCAAAAGTGCAGAATGACCCGTTGACTCCTACATAAGTTCCAGTTTAAGCAATTTGGCAACTCTATTGAAATTCCGAAACAATGAACCGTAATATCCTTAAAGCCTTATCAACTCAGTTCTTCTTCAGTTTTTTCCATATATATATATATATATAAGTATGTTTTTGCGGTACATCTCTGCAGTTGATCCTCCTTTCTCTCTTCCCTCGCTCTTCGCTTCGCTCAAGTGACAATGCATTTGTGTGATTGTTTTCTTTATAAATGCATGCAAAACAATGACAATAACAAAAACTAAAACAATAATGAATTTGCGCAAACAAGCAACAAAGAACAACAAACATGACGAGCATTAATGTTGAGGCGACACCAGTGAGAAGTATGCTGCGCGGAAAAGTGTAATAAACAGGCTAAGTCACCTTTCAGTTCACCCTTCATTCTTTATCATCCGCTTCGCTGGCGATGCGCATCAACTTCGCACCTCAAAGTCACCGGTGTCGGTTGGTCGGTCAAGTCATCACCTCGACTGTTTGTAGCCGACAACAAGCGCGAACACAGCACTCGGGAGGGATGAAGTTCGTCGGTGGAAGAATGGTCGATGGAACGACGGCTGACTGCTGACTGCTGGCGGCTGGCGTCTGGTAGGCGTTTGGCCGCAGTAAAGGACGTTGTTATGCTGCCACGAGCGGAATGTTGGCGACGACGCCAATGGCAGCAAACAATAAACCAGTGTAAAAAATTGCTGGATGAAGCAAAAAAGTAGAGAAGAATGGCTAAGATTCCGATGAAACCTGCTAAATGCAAAATACATTGTTTATAATGAGAGGGAAAGAGAATGAGAGACACGGGGAAGGATTTGAGGTATTGCCTGAAGCAAGGTAGTAAAGGTAAGCAACCTCTGACACCTTTGGCTCATTAATTTGCGTAAATTTAAACGTGAACCCCTTATCGGTACCATGCCGAAGCGGTGCATAGCGGCAAACGAGCACGAGCGAGAAGTAAGCAAACAATAGATATAAACAAAAGCAAATAAGGCAGCGTAAAAACAAGGGATAAGCTTAGTGACAACGTAAAGGCACACGGGAAGACCTTTCATAATTCACAAAAAGGCCTAGTACCTGCCGACTGACGCCTGGTGGCTCATCTGGCTACCCGAAAAGCGGTCGCTGCAGCCGCTGCGATGGGCAGCTCGTGAAAAATGTGCCATGCCAGACGGGATAATGAGTTGTGTCAAAATGTTTGATGTGCTTATTTTGATCATTCCTTATTTCTAGCATCTTTCTTCTTCAATTCGCAGTCATCCTCTCCTTATTGCTGTTGTTGTTTAGTGTTTTTCGCTGTAATCGTTTGGTAATCGCTTTTAAGCTGTCTTGTCCATTTGGTGATTTTTCTTCTCCGCTTACTTGCTTCCGTACTTTCTTATCTTGCTGCTTGGCGTTCTTGACCTCTTATGGTGAAAAAAGTGCTTTGAATTTGCATTTCAATTGATTTGCTTTGCGTAGCTGATTGCCACAGCTGTTCACATGCCAAGGATTCTTAGTCTTTTCCGCTTTGCTGTTGTTGTTAACTGCTAGTGACAGCGAAGGTAACAGTTTACAGCTGTCAGTGACAGCGGAGAAGTACGTGTTTATAGCGGTGCCTGCCAAAAGAGAGGAGTTGAGAGAGGCAGGTATTCGTCTTTGGATGAGGAGAAGTTACCTAAAGCACTGTGGTTCGATAGAACGAAACATTTTTTTTTAATTTTAGTGTGATACATTTATTATAATTTGAATATAAATCTTAATTAACAATTCTCCATTTACTAATCACATCTTCCTAAGGAAGATATAACTTCCGAAATCACCGTCTGGTTAAAAAAGTCTTGCACTTCATCTCCAAAAGACCTTCACTGGCATTACTAATGACCGAATACGGAAAGCATTTTGAAAGTCTTGCAAAACATATGAAAAATTAGAAGACCCATACCTCCTATTTTTTATACAGTTGCAGTAGAATGGACTCAAAATAATTTAGAAAGAGAAAGTAGTGAACTAAAGTGAACTTGATCTTTTCCTGTTTACCTTAGCACATTAAATCATCCCTGCTACATTTATTTAACATTTCGATGAATTCCATAGAGATTTGAGCATCCAAATCAGCTATCAAGTTTTTGTAGAAATTAATCAGTATTTCCTTCTAAGATGTCTTCTCCTAAAAGTGTTTTCCAACTTTCGGGGTCGTTATTCATTTTTTTGAGAGTTCATAGGAAAGAGTGTCAACGATTGGTCTTCTGAAGCCTTAGGTCACTTGAACTTAAAAAAATTACCACTGGGTCCGCCTCCTTTAGATTGTGGTTGGGAGCAGGAACAAAACAGGTTATATACAATTAGCGAGCTCCTGTTCTGGCTCATTCGTCAGTCTTGAAATCCGGCATTGGAATACTTCAACATACAACATATTGTTGCTCCGGTTATGGCATTTCTTCCAAATGGTGATACGCGCAACCAGTAGATGGCGGAAGAATAAGAGCGAGGGCTTCTCTACACTGGAAAGAACTTGAATTTGGCTGCACCGTAAGTTTCCACTTGACGGAAAATTGCGATGTTTAGTAGCCTCTGGCGTGCTATAGTCAGTTAGTGAATCCTCGGAATTCAGGTGGGTGGAAACCAGTCCAGCCTTCTGAGTAACTAAATATAATTTGCTTGCACTTTTGGCAAGCATTACACACTGTTCCCCAGTGTCATTTGTAATAATGATGACAAAGAAGGCATTCGACAGTTGAAATGGAAGCGCACCATTTGACACGCGTAACGGAAGTCTGAGCTCTAAGCTTCTTCGCTGGAACCAAACCAAGTTGCAAGGTGCACAAATATGTACAAATGGCAATAACAATAAAAACAAAACACTTGTGGAGATATGCGCACCTTTGTACGCAGGTACCTTAAATATCCATCTAGATATGTAAATTATGCGAGAGAAGCAATGTTGCAGTGTTATGTTGCAAGAACAATAACGAAACCGACACCAGCTGCTAGTTGTTGAACTGCTGGAGTCTCTAAGACAAAGCACCAGCGCGGCACATGTGGCTGATGTAGTCAGGCAAATCGTTGCAAAGATGTTGCAGCTCTGTCGAACAACAACAACAACACAAAACAACACGCCTGGTTACACTTCACTTGCACTGAAGTGTCGAGTGTATTTGGAGCTTGTACGAGGGACCCTCTCGCTAGTGAGACGAAACATAAACACGCTAAATCAAGTCGAAAGCAACGATAAATTTTACAGTTTCCCACTGCCAATGCTGGACGAAAGCGCTGTCAACTGGCGGACAGACGGGCTGAGAAATTGGAAGACTGGCATGCACACGGGATGTTGGCTGACTAGGTGCGAGGCATGCAGCATGCAGCTTCACTGATCTCCACGCGCTGATAGCAGCTGATGTAGATGCTGATGTTGTCGTCACCGGTGATGGCAGCCAACAGCAGCCAACAGCAGGGACGGCCAGTGACAGTAGCAGCTACATCGGCTAAATCGCCACCAGTGCAACAGCTAGTGGATGTCAAAGGCAGAATAGCAAATGGTTGGAGAGATAAGCGATTTGCAGGTGCATTTGTTTCCCCCAGGGGTGGCAAGCGAGGTGTTGAAGCGGGCGTTTGCAGTGATTATTTATATGCATACTGCTCTGTTGCTTAGATGTAAGCATATTTATCTCCTGCTATCGTGCGAGTGTATGTGTATTGATAGTGATGCCTTGATGGTATGTGTGCGTGTGTTTCATTAATTCTTGTTGCAGGCTGAAATTTCATACATTCTCGGTACATGGCGCACTTTAATTTGCAACGTCTTCCTTTTCCTTTCCGCTACGGTTTTCCGTAGGAAATGTGTCCAATGCGCTGTATTTGTAATTTGCATTTCGAGATATTTTTTTAAATTTAAGAAAAGTCAGTTGTTTTTAAGATATGCTTGACCACCTATAGGTCATATGGCATAAACTTTACTTACGGTTCACTTCTTTTGTATTATAAAATAATATAATCTGCTCTAATCTACTGCTAAACGATATGCAGGGCCTCTTAAAATGTGCCAAGGTATCCACTAACTCTACATTAACTAAAGACCGATCAAGACTTTTCGTACCTATTCAACTTTCTCAAGAATACTTCAATCTAGTAAGAGTCTCGCCGCAAGTAAGTCTTAGTTGCCTTCGATTCGCCAAGCTTTAGCCAATAGCTAATCGAACAAACAACTTATATAACTCACATAAACTGTTATAGTCAAATGGTGAAAGAGAAAGAGAGAGAAATATCTAATCGGTTGATACCACATACATGAGCCATCAACATGCTCTCTAGCTTTAAACTTAGTTGCGCACATTTGTAGTTACATTCAGTCGTAATGTCTTGCCACGAGAGAGTAGAGCCCAAATATAGTGAGGAGAGAAGTTTTCAATCGAAGATGGCTTTTGATATTTCTCTCTACCTTATTCTATTTGATGTTGAATCTATTGCTTGTTTGAAATCTCCACATTTTATCTGAAGTCATTAAAGTTCTAAAACCGTAATGAACTTACCGTAAGGAAAATTATGATTTCACATTCACTCAAGTGATTCAAGATAATAATGTTTATTTTTAATACTACGTTTCGGCATAATTATGAAGATTTACCAGGTGATATTATAGTTGACACTTCACAGTTGTGATAGATGTCTGTTTTCTTTCTAGCGTGGGGGACATGAGCACCGATGGTCTTAAACCTACTGTTATCTCTAATGGACTATTAGCTCTTTGCTAACATGATTCGAAAGCGTCTTCGTGTAAAAACGAACGTTCGTCTCACATTCGACTACAACTCGGTTTTATAAATCGTAACATATTTGTTATTTTAGCCTTTTCGATGCTGTTGGAAAACCTAAAATTTGTGCTGCCAGTGAATCCGTCCCCTTGTTTAACATATTGCCGGCAATAAATTAAGGAGAGTGGTCACACCAATACTAAAAAAAATATGTATATATATATATATATATATGTATGTATATACTTGTAATGCTTACAAACTCAATTTTTATCAACTCAATTTTTTAGATTGTTTTTGCTAAGCGAATATTTGTTCGATTTTACTCCTTACTCTGCTGCTCTTCGCCCTAGCTTAGTTCATATGCGCTTCTTACAACATTTTGTGGTTATCTGCTCGTCGATTTGCAGCATCACCTTTAGCATTTTTACATCGATAAAAGATATAAAGGGGAATGGTGAAAATAAACTAAATTAAATAAGGAAAAGATAAAGCTGAAAGAGGGGGGAGAAGGTGAAGGAGAAGCGGTTAACAATTTATTGTCAATTTAGTTTGATTTATTTAAAGCTTTGTAGTCATTAAGTACAGATTATGTTGATGCAGGCAAGCAGTCAGTCACTTGTCTGCCACAAGCGCTTGGCGCAAAAGGATGCAGGGCCAACCCAGGCAGCTCTAAATGTATATATGTGTGTGCAATGTGTATGTATGTGTATGTATGCATGTATTTCCCAGTAAGCAGGGACAACGCTTCGACTTCAGACAAGATTTACTAGTTGCAGGTTAATTGAATTGAAGTAACGCAGATTTGCAACGCAAACACACTTCTGTCCTGTGAATGATGACAGCGAAACCAGCAGCTGATTCGCATATTCTCAGCGTATATAGCGATGTATTTAGCGGCATCTGTGGCAGACTAATAGTAATTCATCAACTTGACGAGTATAAAAGCTAAATAGATTTCACTATTTTGTAAGTTGAGGTTGTATAGAATAACTTTCTGAAATATTTGTAATGGAAGTGTTGTCAAAAATCAATCTAGAAAAATATGATTTCTTACTTCGAATCAGTTTCAAGCATATTTGGAACAGTTTTGAGAGCTTTGTCTATGTTTATTATTTTTTTTTTAGTCTGTGCAAAAATATTTGTTTCAACAAATGGACTTCAATGAATGTGACCATGCTATTAGCTCGACTAGTAGGACGCTGTTAACCCAAGACACTAATTCTCCAAAGTCAATGAATCTTTTGTAAATTCTTTATCCCGAACTTTGCAAGAAGATAAAGATACTGGTATACTTCATATTAGCTCACACAGTTCAAATTACCGAATTTACGCAAGAGTTATCCTGAAATGGAGTTTAATGGAAAAATTCACTTATTTTACGGTTTCAAGGTACTCGTAGTTTGCAAGGTAGATGAAACTTTGGGGTTATGCCTTTTAAGATTGAACTTGGTTTATATTTCATAGATCTTTTCGCGTCCACTTTCCACTTTTCAGTGTTGTATAGTGTCTTTTAGAAAGGGAACTGATATTGGCAAAATATTTTCACAAAAATTTGTAATTTGCTTGGAGAGGTATTGAATCCGAGTGATCTTTATCGAGACATACCAACATTTGAAGAAAGTTGGCAAGTTGGCTGATTTCTACTATAACACTACTTCATCGTTTGCGCCTCGGAATTTGTAATTGAACACAGTATTAAGAAGTTTCCAAGGTTAAATTTGAATTATATAAGTGAACATAATTATCTTGTTTGAGTTAGCAAAAAATAACGGCAAAAAATTAAAAAATGATTGAGATAGAGTTCAAAATTTGATCGAATTAATAAAATGGTTGCATAGAAAGAGCACATATTTTTCTTAACCTGCTTTTGAAAGTATACAGGCCGAAGCTTGTTGGTAATTCCTAGAAGAATTTATAAACTTTTTGTTTTTGTAAAATTTTATTTTCCCACAAAAATATGCTAAGTTCACATTTTTACAGCTTTCTGCAAGCAAACAACTGATAAAAATCACACCTACGTGCCAGAAGCGAGATACTCTTGGTGCATAGTCGCTATCCAACTTCAGCGTGCGTGTAGATAATATCGTAAACAAGCAGAAATAGACTCGTTGGCATGAGTCTTAACCGCACGGCATTTGGAAACAGAACCTCGCCTCAAATTCAAGCGAAGACACACACACTTAAGTGTCTTCGGAGCCAAGCTGGTTAGTATGTAAGTGCGCATGCGCGACTTTCTCTTTTCATAAGAGTGTAAATTGCACTTTTTATTTAAATATTTGCATTTTATTGACGCAATGGCAACGAAATTTTGCCAACGAAAGGTGTGTACGCATGTATATACCATCTATACTCAAAATAAGAATTCCGCAAATGATACCAAAAGTAGTGAAGGAAGCAAAATTATAAGTAAAGAAAATAAAAAGGCAGTCTTCTGCTGCGGTTTACTGACCCATTTGCGCCAGAATATAAACAATATCTCATTGCGGACGTGATGCAAAATTTTTGGTGCGGAGCGCCGAGACAAATAATAAAGTTAAATGAAGTTAAATATAAAATGAAAAAAAAAAAATTCAAAATTGTATAAACAAAGCTGTGAGAATCTAAAAAAAAAATTCAATTACTCATATGTTATATGCATGTGTGTATGTGTGTATATATGGCAACTCTCAACGCGCTCTTTTACGGTAGCAAACGCAAAGCAAAAACCGAAAGCAATTAATTGACAAGTAATACAACAAAAAAATACCGAGAAACAATGAATTAATAAAAATGCCTATGGCTTTTATTTTAATTTTTGTTGTTGTTCTTGCCAGCCACCGGCTTTTCGGTGTCTCTCTGGAATTCGCCGAAATGTGTAATGCCTCACGCAGCTCTGTTGGATGCCGTTATAGGCCATGTTTCACGAATGCCCACGTGCATTAAAACGAGAGCACAGATGTGTGTGTGTGTGTGTGTGTGTGTGTGTGTGTGTAAGTGCGTTGAAATGTTTTGCATAAATTAAATAACCGTTGGTAACAAAAGCGCGTCAGTTTTTGGCTTACGCGGCAGCAACAAAATTTATACAAAGAAATAACAATAACAACAACTACAACAACAACTACAACAACAACGAAAACAATATAAAATAAATTGATTTGGTTATTGAATTGAATTGAATGCATTCAGCGAAGCTTAGTTACAATTTCATTTCATTTCACATTTGGTGAATTTTAATCGCACTGCAATTTCGGTTGATAAACGACATTGCAAGCGCGCTGTAATTAAGAGAAAAAATTATTGAAATATATTGTTGCTATCATTTACAAATTAAAATGTTGAGCGTTAAAATATTTATTTTGTTGCAAAGCGAGATTTTATCTAAAAAGCAAGCAACATGCAAGCAAAAAAAAAATTATATATGAGCGTTTGTTTGTATGACTTTTATAGACTCCAACCCACGGAACCGATTTTAGTCACGAAACTACCTGAGCACCTTTGCCGATGCCAGGAGGCGATTCCGTTTAAATTTTAATATTTTTAAGAGAACTGTTAGAAGAGACCTGAAAAGGGAAGTCGGCAAAGAGAATCTCATGCGAAATTTAACTGATTCTCTGCTGGAACCAGGACAGTATTATAATGACGATTTAACTCTGAATGTACAAGAAAGATTTGTTGAAACTTTATGTAACTATTTGCAATACAGTTCAATAATTGTTCGACAAACTAGGGTTTGGCTGACTGTAGAGTCTACTTATAAGCGAAATCCAGCTGACTTTTGTGGAATAAGTGGAGAACCTTCGGATATCTCGGAGAAGAAGTTGTTCTGCAAATAAGGGAATATTCGAAGCGGTACTTGTTTGACCGCGGCAGTAAAATCAATTGACTATAACGAAATTGTATTACATAACAATACTACACTCAGAGTATAGAGAGATCTACCGCAGTGCCCACTGAACCAATTTGAAAATGTTTTTTGCTATTTGTAGATGTAATGTTAGAAGGTAAGTACTGTTATGATGTTAGAAAGTTGCTTTCCATTTGAAAACTAGAAGCATGAAATCATGTAGAAGCTGAAACATAGAAACAAAGCTTGTTTTTGAAAATATTTTTCAATTAGAGTTGCCATCTATTCAATAAATTACAAACGATACATGAAATATTACCAATGTAGACATCAATATTGGGTCTATAACTATATTCGTGCGATTTGTCAAGAGATGGTGTAACTTAATTATTATTCCATTGTTTCAATATTCTGAACATGCGTTGGAAAGCTACTGTCCTTGTGCGTCTTTTTCAGTAAATGTCATTCATTTGGCGGGTAAACAACAATAACTTTTTTCACTCAAATATGTCGAATTTTGTGGCTGAAAAAGTGTTTTTTCTGGGAGTTCTTCTTCATTCCTTTAATATGAACAAAATCTCCGAGAAAACCCGAAAATCATAGCATTTTTGTGGAAGTTTATGGATCTAAAATGGTGATCTTGGCTTGGAAGACAAAGAACGTCCTGAGCGGCCAAAAAGGTTTGAAGATGAAGAACTGGAAGCATTACTCAATGAAGATTGTTGCCAAACACAATAAAAGCTCGTAGAATTTTTAGGAGTCAATCAAGCAGTCATTACTAAAGCCGGGTGAAACCATTAATGGGGAACGTTACCGACAGCCATTCATCAAATTGAAGTGAGCGATTGCCGACAAATGTCCGGAATTTACGACTAGACAGGTGGCAACAATTTTCCATCACAACAACGCACGGCCCCTTACTGAAGGCTAGACTTCGCCCCTTCTGACTATCATTTGTTCCGGTCGATGCAACAACCTCAGTGGAATACGGTTCACTTCAGATCAGGGTATCAAAGATTGACTTGATTCATTCTTGGTCGCCAAGCTGATGCAGTTCTTTTGGGATGGAATCCATAAATTACCAGAAAGAAGAGAAAATGTTATAGCTTCAGATGGGCAACACCTTGCACAATACTGGTTACATATTTTTCTCAAATAAAAGTTAAAATGTGAAAAAAACGTATGAATATAGTTGTGGATCCAACATTTTTTTAAAAGCATTGCCACCTGTTTGCTTTTAACTTAATTAAATTAAAATAAAAAAAGCAGATTTATTTTTGAGATTCGACTTTTGCATACTTTTAGGCAAAATGTTGACTATTTGAAGGAGCAGTTCCCCTAAAGACCCTGCCCTAACGTGTCTCCTAAATCTTGTGATCGGTTGATAGAAACACTGAAAACACAATAAGAAATAACTTTAATTTGGGTCAACAATTTAACATTACTTTCTTGCATTGACATTGGCGTTATTGACATATTCCACACGCACTTTCACTTTTATGAAAGCACACAGATAATAGCTAATTAACAATTGGAAAAAGCTCTGATTGCACTAACAGGCGCCAAATTATGAAGATCGTAAAAATCTGAGAATAACTTAAATGTCTGTTGGCGATTGGATACTGCCAAGCAAGAGCGGACACATTTTTATGGCGCAAAGCAGGTCGGCAACAAATTGAATTTTCGGCACGTCTGCGCGAGAGTGAGCAGAAAAAAAATGCGGAAACAACGGTAATAAAATATGTAATTGCAATAAATTGGAGCGAAATGGAGCAACAACACACATTCGTGTCACTCACTTTGTTTTTTACACCCTTCCTCACCTTCACCTTTTATTATTCTTCTTCTGCTTCTGCTTCTTCTGCTTCTTCTTGCTGTTGTTGTTGCTGTGGAATATTTTTTTGCGAACGCCAATAAACTGATGAAAACATTCTCAATGCGGCGTACAGGGTGTGTTCAGCGGTTGTTCAGGAAAATATTTGTTTTTGTTTTTGTAATGAAAATTGCGCTTTTCTTCATATCTAGTTGGTTGCGCTGTAAAAACGGTGCCTGCTGTGTACCCTACCTTGTACTTGACACAAGGCATAAACAAACCACTGCAGATTTTGGCAAAAAAGCAGCAAAACAACAAAAACAACAAATACAAAGCGGCTACAGCATGTTCAAGCCGACAGCGAATCGTGCGGGCGTCGGTGTGTCGCTCGTTTTTTGATTGCTTATGACAGCCTGCGCGCGCGCGATTTTAATAAAATTCACAAAAGAAATGCCACCGCGTCAGGGAAACCAAAGGAACAAAAAGGAACAACAAGACGGCACGAAGAATAAAGGTGAGAAAGGCAATGAAATGTAATGCAATGCAAGCAGCACACAGCGCGCGGCGAAGACAATAAACTGTTTTTTGCGGCGAAAAAAAATTGGCAAGACAAAAGCGCCGTTTTACTCGCCCATCGGCGGTGTGGCACGGACAAGGCCGTTTTGTTGCCACAATCGGTTGTTGTTGTTATTTAAATGTTTTTTTTTTTTTTTGGTTTTTTTTTTTTTTTGTTTTTGGCCATCAAACTGGGTTAGGTCAACGTGGCATAATAGCAACGCAATAAACATGCATACGTATATAACTGTATATCATCTATTTGTGAAGCTCTTTTCCGTTGTAATTCTCATACGCTTTATATTTGCAGTTGCCAATGCTAGCAGTTACCGCCGAAGCTGCAATTGCATATTCTCACATTTGACTTAGCTGAAAGTTTTGCTCTTCTTTTTGCTCTTCTTTTTGTTCTTCTTTTTGTTCGCATTGTTCGCATTGTTTGCATTTGTGCGCTTGCTTGGCAGACGTTCGCTTTGTTATTTACATATGTTTTTGTTTAAGTTGTTTTCTTGCCCCAAAAAAATTTGTTTGCATGGCTCGCATAAAAGGGTCGACAAGTCGAAAGCAATAAATTTTATTTACACTCAAAATGTCATTCAGCAAGAAGAAGAGAAGCATTGCACAGGATATTAAAATGCATTCTATTGTTTTCGTAATTCCGGTAAGCTTTGTAGAGCAGCCTCGAAATTATCTGCGTTTTTGGGTGAAAGCTTTAAGTGATGCATGCAGAAAGTTTTTCGTTGAAATCAAATAGAAATTAAACCATTTCAAAACCATTTGGAAAAATATCTTGAGCAAACTCGGTGCACGCGGTAGTAGACACTCTGAAGGGATTGGTATTGCAGAAGCACGAAATCGGACCTTTGCCACGCCCACAAAATATACTTAGTCGAAAAGAATATAAAGTGCCATAACTAAGCAACAAATTATGATAAAAAACTGTTGGATAGAGTGAGGCTTCTGAGGTTCAAAATCTGCTAAAAAGTGGGCGTGGCTCCACCCGCTAATAAGTTTAATGTACACATCTCACAAACCATTAAAATTATAACAAACAAACTTATTGAGAACAAATATTTCTAGCAATTTCTCAAAAAATGGGCGTGGCTTTACCCACATTTCGGTGAATTCTCATATCTCAGAAACGACTTCACCAATTTCAATAAAATTTGGTGCATAACATTACCTTGACATCTTTATGTTACAGTGCGCAAATGGACGAAATGGATTTTTTTACCGGATTTTGTAGAAAAAAGTATTAAAACAAGGTAAAAAAAAAGTATTTGCCTCATTTAGAAATAACATTTGGCGGTATAAAAAGTTACATTCGATCTATAGGTATTTAAAATTTTTGTACGATAACAACATACCACACCCATATAATATATGAAAGCAATAAATTTTCTTTTTTATTTCAAAATCTATAAAATTTTCAGGAAAATTTTTTATAGCACTTCAAGAAATAATTTTATTAATTAGTCAAACTTATTAATAGTCAGTTTAGCCACCTATAAAATTTGTCGATTTATCAACTGCATTATATTAATATAAGCGTGGTGTTTGCCATCATATTTGGTCTCTAAACCGAAGTGAAAAAAATTGATTTTAGTGAAGCTCCCTCCAAATTAGTTAATTTTTTTCTATGTTGCTTTATTTATTTTTTGTTAAACTCGTTTCTTAAATTAAGTATTGCAATTAGTTGTCATATTCGATGGTAGATAGTTTTTGCCAGTTAATCGATTTATTTTCTCATTTATTGGTTTCTAAAATCAAGCTTATATGTTAATGTTTATGTTTATGGTATGTTATCCTAGTGTATTAAACGACTAATATGAAATTGAACCCAATTTATTAATTGATTGTCTCATAAATTAGTCTATTAATTAATTTTCATAATGAATTAATCGATTATTTGAGAAAAAAGTCGATTTTTATGGACTACTAATCCCTCTCTGAATTTAGACGTCAGGTTTTGTTCCAAATCAAAATACCGTTGATAAAGTTAAAGTAGCACTGCTACGAAATTTGATTTCTGCGCATTGGCGTCGTCTTTGCTCTCTCAAATTTCAAGCTCTACAAAACTATGCTTCCGGCGAAAAAAGCTTGGAGCCCCTCATATGTTGCTATCGAGTCTCATCTAATGCCACCAAATCCTTTCCGGATCGCCGAATAGCAGCTGGTTTTCGAAACCTTAAACAAAAGGGGGATTATCTCAGATGATCAAATCAAAACTTTGGATCAACGGAAAAGTGGACAGAAAGCTATGGCTAAAATAGCTCTTATTTTTATACTATTCAGTTTCTATTCTATTCATATACCAATAAGTATTTCTAGCTACCTAGATCCCACTCTGCTGCTACAAACAACCGTTAGGTGAGCGCAGATCGAGTAAAACATCATTTCACACGGACTTTGATCTCTTGTGAGTAACCGATAAAGCGATAATAAATGCACTGGAACTTGGAGTTTAATTCTCACAGTATAATAAAAAAAAGAACACCGCTATTTTTAATTACATGCGAAGTGTCGACGAACAGAGCAAATAAATTTTGGCGCTTTATGCGAAACATCAGGAAATGATGCGCTTCTGCGAAGCCGTAGTTAAAAGCAGAATTGAAATGAAGCAAACGTACAAATAACAATAAAAGACAAAGGAAAACAGCAGGAATATCATTAACGGCTATAAATAATATTATTAGCATAACGGCAAAAGACGAAGCACTGTTATAAGCGGACCGATCACAGCGAAGAGCGAAGCCATGCCAAGACAGCACGGAGATGAATTATAGTGATTACATACTCGTTATTTAATCGATAAATAAGCGAGAGATATGGCAAAGCGAATGCTCAAACAAAAGAAAGGAATTTATAGGAAAGCAAAAGAAAGTGTGTATGAAGGTCGATGCGTGGGAGTGTATGTGTCGGTGTGTGAGTGCGCTTGAATGGCAAATAAGGTGCGTCAAGGCGCGCACGCCGCACCGTAGTTGTAAATAAGCGAATAAGTTGGCAAGTAAGTAATGATAAGTTGAGATGTGGACATGCGTATAAAATTACCGAAGACAAAAGCCAACGAAAAACCAAAAAAAAAAAAAATAATAATAATAATAAAAAAATAAAAAAAAAAACACAAACGAAAGCAAAGGACACGCGAAACGGCGTAAGCGCTGTCAAAATAGTAATAAATGTATGAAGCACACAGGCACATAGGCACACAGGCACACATACGCGCACATATCGCCACCTGGGAGTCGATAATGAAAAATAACTGTAAAGCGACACATTTGGTGCACAGCACAGCTGTCCGTTTCGCTGACAGGGTTTCAGAAAGCCGCAGCGACACGACACAAAGCCACAGCCATAAAGCAACTGCGACAACAACAACAACAACAACAATAAGTCATATTGAGAACAACAAGCGCGATAATGCTTTTATAGAGATGCGAATATCTTATATAATCGCCAGCTGACAATGGTGAAAGCAGGCTTTTATAAAAATCATTGGCTTTTGCGCTGAAATATACGTGTATGCTGCAGTATATACAAGTATGTGCGTAAATGTGTGTGTGTGTGTGTGTGTGTGTGTGTGTGTGTGTGATTTTGTGCGTCAAAAAGGAAGATAACGCAAAGTCCCAGCTTTATCGTGAACCTGCGAGCGTCGCTTCGGTAGCAAATAAAGTAGCTTGTCAAAATTTACAGCAATGATAATAAAAAGCATTGACCTGACTTGTTATAATTCACGAGTGAAGCCGTAACAGTACATTATCTACACTTCCAAAATGGATATCAAATAAGTATTTGTAGCTCTCAGCAGTATAAACAATATCGGCGTTGGAAATTGATACCATTTGAATCAAATTAACAGGTACGAGGTGTGGAGCTTGAGATTTATACGAGACTCGATGGAGTAAGTAATTTCAGTAAACATTTAAAAATAGATTTGCTAACAGACTTTCAGTTAACTCTTAATTTGTAGAGGAACAAATTTAGCTGCTGAGTGAAGACAACACGAAATATTTGGGGAAGACGATGAACTCGAATCTGCAATCTGAAATAATGATATATGTATGTGTTCCATCATCCCACTACAAAGAAGTTCCTGCGGATGAAGAAAAGAAAAGGAGTTGCAGCCAATGCATTACTGGCGGAACTACTTGAATAAGAAGTTCATAAAATTCGTGTACCTAGTCCTTTGAAAAATATATTTGTTATGCCTGCCGATTGGAATTTAAGTGTACCTCGCCGAACCAAAGAAAGAATTGAACATACAGCTTGTGGCAAAAGATTTGGCATCGGTCAGGGTATTTGAGGTTTAAAGATTAAACTCATCATCAGCGAATTGACGGATTCTTAATAGAGTGACCGAGTGATATTAACTATTGGAAGGAACCCGAGGAAAACCGATCGAAACTCAACATGGATACATCAGCCAATCTGTTGGAGTATTCCATTTATATAATCACGAAATATTCCTTCCCTATATTAGGAATTCCCTAATATATGCCCTAATAATCCTTAATAATAATATTCCCTAGGAATATTACCTCTCATTGTGGACATTCATAACCTCGAAGTTGAAGTCATTTGTTTCTTTTTATCATAACATAAATAACGTTCAAAGGAAAAGGCATATTTTTCTCCACTTGGTGTGTAAATGAACTAGATCTAGTTTCTATAGCCAAGTCTAATAGCTTTTTCACAAGTTCATTGTCTCATGTTCCTTCAAAACAAATCGGTGCTCATAATGGTAAGTTAGAAGGCTCCGTAGTTTGTGTTGTGGAATTATTTATAAGCTCTTGGCTTTCCACGTTCTTCAACCTTAATAAATATATGGAATTCGTGTGAATAAATGTTCCAAATATTTATAGAGGCTTTAATATTTTGCTGTTGTCCATTTTTTTCTCCGAAATGCCTGGAAATTTAATGCGAAGCAGTTTAGGTCAAATTTAAGTTCAATTTTTTGATACTGCTTACAACTTCATAATTTTAGCAATATATTTCAAAGCTAAGAAAGCTGCCAAATTGGCTCCAATAATCTTATTCGAAGTTTCTTTTCGTTTCATATTACATCTTTCCGCACCTTCTGCTTGAAATTCTAACTTCACTCGCAGTAAACGTTGGTACAACGAAAAGAAAAAAGAAAAACAAAAGAAAAATAAAAATTAGCATTACACCTTACGCCAGCAAGCGATCCCGTTACAGAGTAAATGACGTAAATCGGATAAATGCAAATATTGGCAAAATAAATCGACACAGCGGTCACAGTTCAATGCCACCTCGCACTCACGTAAAGCGGCACAAGTGACACAAGTGGCACACTGAGGTGCTGCCGCCACTTCTACTAGATGCCACAGCTGCTGCTGCTGCTCTCCTGCGTCGCACCGCTGCTTTGTATTATTGCTGCAGCAATTACTTTGCTTTTGCGTTGTCTTTTATTGCCGTTGACATCCATGAGTTGTCGCAGCTGTTGGTGCGCACTGGTACCCAACGGTAGCTATGACAGATTATGCGGCAGATTAAGCGTCGCTTCAGCTTGTCACTTTGACTTAAGCGCCGCATGACATAACGAAAGTAAATTGCCACATGCAACATTTAGCATAACAGCACGTGACATGCCAATGCCAATTCCAATGTGCGCGCTGTTCTGTCACGCTTTCTCATCGTTTTTGGAGAAGTACCCAATTTGAATCCTGCCGTGACAAGCAGCCTCGCACACAAGCGGGTATTAATTTTCAAAATAAACGTAGCCAACAAACGTACCGCTAGCTTATCGTATTGTTGCCAATCTTCTTAGCTTTCAACTTCGACATACTTATCGGTGAAGCGATTTCGGTTGTAAATTTTTATGTTCCATTCGGGGTTTCAGCATTGCGGAAGTCTGGCGTAAGCGCAATGATGAAGTCGTATTTGAACTGTTTATAGGTTATTTATTGTTGCTTTTTTTAATTGAGGAGGATTGAGCTTGTGAGTGCATAAGGGCGGCGCGAACTTGCTGTCGAGAGATTTCCATCGACATTAACCTCAGGTTACCAGACCACTGCGGTGTTTTTAAAGCAGACGTGGCAGCAGAAATACTGCTCCAAAGTGTAGCCTGCTTCTATAGCAGAGCGCCAACACTGGCTTCGAGCTCGCTGACTGTGCATTCAAGGCTAGTTAAACCTTATCTGATCGCATTATCAATAGAATTAAGCTACTTCGTTATCAAACTTGTTTCGGTGCCTGATCTTAGCGAAATCACTGCGAATTGTAAAGTCCATGTGCTTAC
Source organism: Bactrocera minax (assembly GCA_021498325.1). Classification (NCBI taxonomy): domain Eukaryota; kingdom Metazoa; phylum Arthropoda; class Insecta; order Diptera; family Tephritidae; genus Bactrocera; species Bactrocera minax. The sequence goes on along the minus strand of JAKEEE010000127.1, from coordinate 136,049 downwards.
AAGAAAGGTTCCTTCGCCTCAATTTCAGTAGATTGAGAATGAGTGGGTACCGTTTTCGCCGCTTGCGTTATAGCACTGGATCTATAGACCTAGCTTGAGATCGATATAACAAATACCAGTCAACAACTTGCGCGACTGCGAGATCCTTCTCGCGCAGAGTGGAACGCAACAGGTCCATTGAACTGCTTGCTTTCGCTAGGTTTATCTTGCTTTAAATGTTGAAGTCCTAACTGGACACTGTCCAATACCAACGCTTCAACAAATCTGTGATACGCTCGAAGCGCTTCGTCGACAGAGGAGGGTTGTTTGATCCATACTTGGGAGTTCTTGGCAACATAAAGAACCGGCGCTCTCTGATTTCCTAGTCGCATGCTCGCAAGCTTTCTTCCGGCGTTCGACATCTTAACCTAACCTAACCTAACCTAATCACCAAAAGGATTAATAATATTTCTATGCATTTTATTTAGTAACTGAGAAGCGAAGCTCATGAGCTCAGCGATGCGCAATTAAAGCGAAAGAAATGCAATTTTATTCAACACAATTAGTGATTACGTAAGCGTTTGTGAACCCCGGGACTTGGTACCATTATTGCTTTCGCTTGACTTTCTGGCCGGCACTTGTGGCATTCGCTTGACACTTGGCAATTTCAAAACGGACAAATTAATTAAACCGAATGCATTTGAAATGTGTGTAATTGCCACAACACACACACACACACACACACACACACACATATATACATACAAATATTGAGCCACTATGCTGTCAGCCGCCGCAGCTGTCAGCTGACTAACTGTTCGCAGTAGTTGCAACTGAATGTGGCAACATCACTAATTACAGATTACAATGTTGCAAAGTGAAGAAAAATTGCCAAGCTCCCGATAGAGTGAGCGAAGAACTCAACGGCAACAACAACGTGTACGATGCAGCAAGTGAATTTTTCCAGCGCAAGTGCACGCCCTCAGCGCTTAGCGGCTGCATTTACCCGCGAGACTAATTTCCTTCAATGTCACTGCTTGTTTGCCCTCGCTGCTAGGGAGGCAGCTATCACTAGCGGCTAAGCATTGCAATTGCAATAATCGTGTTAGTTTTGTAATTCTCAGCACGTCGGCGGTGTTGTTTTACTTTCACTTTAACGCGCACTTTTATTGGCATCTATAGGGGATTCTCAAATTGAGTCATAGACATTTACATACCATTACCAAAGAGAAAGTGGTTTTATTAGACTAATTGAAGGGCAGTAAGTTGTTTTACTTTCAATTATGTTCAGGTCAGCGGGATCAAATACTCTTGAGTGTCACATTGCGGTTCTGGATGGGAAAAGTCATTGGTTTAAGCAGAAGAGCTTAAGGGAAAGTCAGTAAAAATTTTATAACAACAAGGGGAAGTTCTGATGGCTTTTGTGGAAACCGGATGAAAATTAAATCTAAGCAAACCTGTCCCCAAAGTCCCGTTAATTTTCTGTTAAAATCTTTCTATTAGTCGCAAAACTTGAGCTCCTTGAGTCCATTTTGCAGCAGACTCGTTGCAACGTCTTATTATATATAGACGTTGTAGGCCGAATTCTCGAAGGTCATCAAAAATATATGAGATAGCTGCGTTCGAGCGTTTTATTTTGTTAAATATCGCGAAGGAACACGAGGGCTGTTCATGTATGGAATCAACTAGCGGAAAATTAGAGACTATAGCCTAAAATACATGTAGAAATCTTGGAGGATAATGGGATAATCGGATAACCGGTAATTCTAATGAAGGCATAATTTCGGAACATGGAATTACCTCGACTAACCCGAGAATGTCGGGTTGAACGGGCAGCCTGGTATTAAGGTCTCAGAAAAAGTTAATGATATACAATTTTTTTTTTTCAGAGAAGAGATCAATTTGGTAACTAATAGTGATCTAAATCGTATTTTAAAAATTTCAATTGCCCGCTACATCTAATATTATACAACACTTTCAGGGAATTTGAGGTTATGTTCATATCTCGCTCATGCTCATGCGATCTGCCCGATCGGTAACCACAAAAGGCATATTGATACATTCCGAAGGACCTTTTGTGAAATAGAAATATCGCAAACATGTTTCGTTCCATTATAATTACTTAAACCTACCTCATTAAATAATTTAGTGTAACTGTTCAAGTGAGGCATGAACTTCAATCAATGCTGTATTTTAATGTTGCACGTATTCGCAGTTCCGCTGAAATATTGACTCAACTTTCAAACATTCAGACTTGTGCTTAGTTACAAATAGTTATTTGTATATGAAAAAGGGGAAGAATGAATATTACATATGTATGCGTGTGTTTATCCCGTAATGTGAGCATAAATTTGCATTATAACTTCCGCTTTGATGAACTAAATTAAAAGTGGCAACATCCATATTCTGCCGTTCCATCAACAAGCGGAGTTGCAAAGCAGGTAGCAAACCTTTCATACAAACTGATGAACATATGAGTACATACATACCTTAGTTACATAGCATTAAATAGTCCACCGAGTGCTTGTGGCACACAACATACACTCTGTTATTAAATAGCAAATGCAAACAAGCTACAGCGAATATGCTTTACATGTATGAATATGTGTGTGTGTGTGTTTGTGTTGTTGTCGATAGGGCATGTCGTGGAAAATTAATTAAAACTTTTGCAATGATTATTGCAATAACAATAAAAAAGAAACACACAGCGACTCTGCCCGAATGGTAGCAAGAGCTAGAACAGAGGCAGCAGCGACGCTGACTTCACAATTCCCACTGTCATGTGAGCGTTTGCAAGTTGCTAAGCGAAGCGATGGAGCAGTGCCATTGAACGCGTGGAAGAGTAAGTTTTCAGCAGCCACTGTTTTTTCCATCCACTAATTTGTAATCTAACCGTAAATGTTCGCGTTAAACAAATACGACAGGAGTTTTTCAGTTGCGGTAGTTGGGATCGTGATATGCATGCGCATAATTAAAATCTAGAAATCATACACATTTCGAAGTTGACGATAGTCAACAACAACAAATTGTAACTTTATAGTTTCGTAGCGTGAAGGCGGTTGAAGTTGCATTAACGATGACAGGATATTATTTTAATGTAAATTTCAAGAATTTTATGTCGTTAAACAAATAGGTTAGAGCGCAATTTACTTTTGGGTATATAAATTAGTATTATATAATATTAATCAAGAGTTGTATTGCAAGGTAATTTTTAAAAGAAAACATAAATGTCCACCAAAGTGGTTGGTTTTTTTTTTTAAATTTTTTTTGACTGCCTTATCAAAACTGAAGTGCCATAAATATATTGCTGATACTCTTAAATGAAAATGAAAATATGAAAATATTTCTATGAACCTCACCAGTCACCAGTTTATTTTGCACCCGCATTGCAATATGAAATTTATTATAGCAATTGGTTTGAATAAATTTTTTGGGTCAGACGGAACCATACCCAGAATATTTCTTATATTCTTATATTTATATATATCGTAAATAAGTTAAGTTTTGATGCCTATATATCAATATGAATTTTTATTGGAAGAACTAATTTTACAAAGGTGGCAACCCTTACTAAAAATAGTTTCAGCTGTAAAACACCTCAAGCATCTTCAAATTTGCAGTTTGCATATTTGGGTGATAACTTATTTTAGCAATGTTTTTTTATTTAGAATTTTCAAAAAGTTGGCAACCCTTTTAAAAATATTTCAGCAAAGATCTCTAAGTCACTTAGTTTGATGAAACTATTCTTATATTGCATTTCAGTTATTTTACACACATAGTCGAACAATTTTTTCCAATTTGTAGTCACTCTTCATAAACTAGACTATGCCGACGCTGTTTTGTTGAGGAGTACAAATTTTGGGAAGAATACTCGAAATCGATTATACGGTCCGAGACAAACACGTGTGAAATATATAATATATTTTGAATAGCTGAAGCCTCATATGTACTATTTTTTTGGAATTTTTAATGCTACGGTACTGGTGAATTTACATACGTATATATACTGAGAATATACCCACTGAGAGCTAAAGACATATTTACAATGCCAATCATTTGGTGACAGACCAATTTGTATTTTCCTAAGTAATGAAATGTTACCGAGGCAAGCGGTGCAATTTGCAACCGAGAGTGTTTGTGGGGAAAACATTTGCAGCACCAACAAAATCACCATTTAAATCACCCAAAATTACCTCAGTCAAATGCAATTGGCCAATTGGAGCTGCACATGGTAAACACTTGGTATACTTGTTACTAAACATATACTATTTAGTATACCTTCTATACTAAACAGGGTGTCCCACGGCATCGAATGTGATATTTCTGTAGATGTTCAGAGAGGATTTATACATAAAAACTGTACAGCAGATGTTTTATAAACTATAATCTGGAATCTGTAGTCTGTAATATATTATCTATAATCTATAATTTATAATCTATAATCTATAGTCTATAATCTTTAATCTATATTCTATAATCTATAATCCAGAACCTATAATCTAGAATCTATAATTCATATTCTATAACCTATAATCTCTAATCAATAATTTATAATCTAGAACGTGTAATATAGAAACTACAATATAATCCATAATCTGTGATTTATAATCTATAATCTATAACATGTAATCCATAATCTATAATCTATAATCTATAAGATCTAAAATAGACTGTTTCTGCTTAGACTGGCTTCTTTGCCATCCAAGTATGATTAGTCATGGGCTCGAGCCACATACTGAAAACTCTCTTGGCGCACCCTGTACTGCGCAAATTATAGTTGTATGCAACAATGCGGTAGACATTTGCGGTTTCTCTGTTCATCAATGTATTTCTGCACTGAAAATCCGCCAAAATGATTTCAGTGAATGAAAATGCAGTTTTGCGGTCTCATAGCCACTGCCAAGTGGACTAAGTGAACGTTTGAACTGACTCATTCACTCACTGATTATTTAATAGGTTTTTTTTTGGAGCGATTTTCAGACAGCCTATTGAAAGGATGCAAAACGTTAGACTGAATGGCTGTCCGACTGACCGAGTATACGCTTGAACGCCGGGTGAAAAGCGTCGGTGTTTAATTTTGAGTACGGGTCTAAGTGAGTGTGTGCGTTCGAGTATACAAATAAATAAACAAATATATATGTACATGTGCGACGTGTAAATATGTATATTTGCAATCAAATAACTGTAATTGGTTTGCGGTATTTGCGGTGCAATTGGGCCATTGGCGGTTACTTTTGTATTAATACAATAATAAAAAAAATCTATTAAACACTTTTAGGTGAAGAGGTGTGAACATTTGCAACACTTGAAGCTTGAGTGGGATTAAACACGAGCATATAGCGGAAACTAAAAAAAAGTTGGAGTGTTGCCACCTGAATACAACTTTTATGTGAAAAGGTGTATGGTAAATAAACAGTACCGTGCGAGTATCAAGCTAAAGCGGTTTAAAAAGACTATCAAAAAGGACTCGCAAAAACCAAAAATATTTCTCAGAAGGGTTGCCACCTGTTTTAAATTTTTTTATACAAGAAGTGACTACAGGTACGGTTGAACTGACTTGATAGCTTTTTTGTTTGTGCAGTAAAAATTTAAGGGTTTTGCAACAATAAAGGTTAGATAGTTGCCACCTGTTTAATATTTTTAGCTAAGCAAATTAATAAAATTAAAAAAAAAACAATATCGCATAGTTATCAAACTAAAGTGGGCTCTTAAACGCATACAGTTAAGAATATTTTTATTAGTTGTTGCCATCTGGCTAAAATATGTTCATGCCTATATAGTTTTTTCAATATCACTCAAATAAAAATATCTTAATTAATTTCTAAAAATGTTAATCAACATCAACATTCAGCTAAGGTTAAGTGGAAAGTCTTTATTTCCAAAAATTTAAAGGTCAAAATTCAGTATGTTTGGTATTAGTCACCCTTAAACATTTTGCTCGTAAATAAGTGTCTATGCTGATACTTTTTAAAAAATTTCAAAAGCCTAGCAGAACACATTTTTAGTTTAAAGTTGCTTTAAAATAACGTTTAAAAAATATTTATATAATTTCTATGCCCCACCTTTATACAATTTATTTTTTTAAATTTGTGCCGAGAAGTTTCTTGAGTGAGCAATACTTTACAATAAACTGATTTTATGACCGCATTCTTTCACTGCGACGTGGGCGTGTAAGTATTCATATATGCACTGGTGACTGGCTTGCCTGGCGAATTCTTTAATTTTACGAGCGTCTCGCTTGAATTCGCTAAAACACTTTCCTAGAAAATTTCAATTGTGGACCTACGACAAAGCCGGCCATAAAAGCTGCGTAGCTAATTTTATCTGCTGTGGAACTTTCCGCCTAAAAATGTAGAACAATTATATTTTAAGGAATTTAGGTCATCGCTATTTTGGCCTCAAGTTAATAAGCGGACTGTTTTTGAGGTGAATTAAAATGTCGTGTAATTGCTTTCTGTTATTTTAAAGAATGTTTATTATGTAAAATATCTTTAAATTTTGTGATTCTTTGATTAGTTTTGATGCATCACAAGGGTCTTGAATATAACGGCGTATTGGCTTTATAAATCTAATTTTTTTTTAACTTAATTGGCAGCATCCGCCTCTGCCCCATTTTCCGATGTGATAATATAATAAAAATCCCTTTATTAAATATTTTACTACTTTTTAACACACATAACAATTTAAAAAGTCACGAAATATTAGGTTAATTGTCCCAGTGAGACTGTCGTTTGGCTAAGTTTTTTGGAATCACCGGGAACTGTAGAATTTCAAGCAATTTTCACATTGAGTGTATACTGAGATTCTTGCTTAAAATTTTATGGCAGCTCGTACAACCTATTCGATCTAACGGTATAGGGAGAAATCTAATTTGATACGGGTTTTACAAAGTCTAGAAAAGTCTAAAAATTAAGCAATTCTTTTAAGACTAACGCTTATTGTTCATTGAATTAACAGAGTGGATAAATGAAGAGCGGAGAAACATTGCCTTTCCTCATTGTGTTGACAATCTATTGGATGAGAACTTGAAACCTCTCTGCTGCCAAACCTCTATATAGCATCCCCGTACGCTATTCATCGAAGTCAGTCAGTTTCCAATTTCGGGTCCGCTTTTATATTTTATAACCCTCATATTTGAAGACCTACTATACTCTTGATTACGATGAAGAAACGTTTTTATAAGATAATCCTCCCAAACCTCTATATACCAACCCCGTGCACTGATCATCGAAGCCAGTATTTAAAATTTAGGGTCCGCTTCTATATTTCATAACCCATTTATCTTAATTTTTGGGGTCTAAGTTTACTATAAGCCCTGCTAAACTCGTAATACGATGAAGAAACGTCATTATAAGATAATAAATTGTGACACTCTAAAACCTGTTTCAACATTTTACCGTTACACAACTGAAGAAATTGCTAGTGAACCTTTATTAATAGCCAAATAATTAATTGAGCATTTACCCCAAAGATGTTTAATAATAACTGTAATTTTATTACGAGTGATCCCTTTCAATTGACTTTCGAGCAAAAGTTTTGAGTAAAAAATTGAGTGTGAAAAGTTTAAGGTATTATTTTGCTATTATGACCAAAATGTCACATTAATTAACATAATGACTGCAAAATGAGTTGCCAACTAAAACAAACTGAACGATGGATGACTGGATGGGTAGTTGAAAGGGTGGGCGCGTGGGCTGTAAAGGAGCCTCTGCAATGGGTTGCGCTCACTTGAGTGTACGGAGAGCGGCCAGAGCGGTCAGAGCGGCCACAGCGGCCACAGCGGCGCTTGTCCATCAGTTGGCTGCGACTGTACGGTGACAGCGTGTCAGTGCAATATGGCCACTTCATCCGCAACTCATTAATAACCTTTTCATTTACTCATTTACTCATTTACCATTTACCAGACGCAGTCGTGAGCAGCGCAAACTTACGAACTTACTTGCCAGTACAACAACATGAGGCAGCAGTAGTTGGTTGACATATTTATATCTTTTTTTTTTGTTTTTGTAGTTTGTGTGTTTTTTTTTTTTTTGTTTTTCTGGGAAAAGAGTGATGCATAGACTTCGGAGTGTCAACTGCGTCCCTGATAGGACCTCAACTAATTACTGTCAACGAGGGCTATTATGAAACAACAACAATTCTTTAATAGCTGAGGAGCAGAGGAAGGTAGCGAGAGGAAATGGCATTAATAATAAAAACAAAAATAAAAGAAGAATGCAACTGGTACTTAGTAGAGTACATATGTGCATACAGGGTGGACGCAGCAGCTGTGCTCTGTGGTTCTACTCGATACCCGCCAACGTCTAGCCAACAATACAACAAGTAATGAAGTAAAATATACTGATTGCAACACTCCGCTAAGTGAGACCATGTGATAATGAGTGGGGATTTGTGTGGCACACACACACACACACACACACACACACACACGCAACGCACTGTCAACACTCTGCTGGCCAGCTAGACTGGCTTAAATCACCACAACGTGGCCAGCACCAGCCATGGCATCGATTGAAAGTCCATAAAATAAAATGAGAGTCTCGTATGGGAAAGCATGAAGCAGCATGTATGTATGTATGGTGGCTGCTAGACTGCCACATCAGTAAGCGGCTGATCAGCTCGCCAACTGCCTGACCGCCTGACCGCCTGGCTGAGTGACTGCTCAACTTCGTTGAAGATATATGAACTCATTAGATTAATGACGACGTTAACAAGTAGAACAAGTGTGTCGACCATTGTCCGTTGACTAACTGCCGCAAACTTAATACTTATTACCGAGCACCGTTCCTTAATGTACTGCCGTATGTTATGGGGTCATAAGCAAGTGTCAACACTAAAGTCAGGCATGCAGCGCGGTGTATCTCGGTAATCTCTTTGATTTTGTGGTTTCCAGTTACCAGTTTTGCTGCTAGGTGTGAGAGAATGCCAATGAAAGTCCTCGGTCAGTGTTATTTAACCGTGCTTCAGGTGAGCGTAGTAAAGGTATGATTAGTATATTAATATTTATATTATAGAGTTATGGCAATAATTGATGTATAATGTCTAGATTATGTAAGAAATATTTTGATATTTAAAATCTAGCAAATATAGTTAAAAATCTTATGAGTTTTCTTTATTGAATTTTCAACATAATAATGCCTCATAACAGTGTCAGGTTTCTTGTTTCTTCTAGAAAGTTTCCCACCACATTTTTTAATAGAAAGTCCTAAGCAGCCTTTGCCAAGTGGCCAAACGAGCTTCTTGGTTTGAACAAACTGCAGTCCTCAGCGCGCTGGCACTATCTGTTCATCTCGAAGTCCTTGAGTTTGGACACTCTTCTATGTCTCACTGTGAAGACTCTTTCAAGATGAGTAATTTGAAATCATCCATAATATATGGCAGAACTAGAAAACCATGAGAGAGTTTAGCCTTTCATTCTTAAGTGAGCGGCAGAAGAATACTCACCAAAATATTTCATTTAAATTAAAAAAAACACCAGCTCGGCTGTTTTTGACGAGGGGAGCGAGGATGTTAAACTTCTAAATATTATCAGTATTGTGAACACCTTCAGGAGATTTTTATCTGAATTGTGTCTTCGTTTTCCATACACTTTCAAAAGGCCTTCTTTGATAAAACTAAACTTTGATAAATGAAAAGTCTGTGCGTTCGTCAATTGTTAAAAGTTTAGTTAACTCTAAATTGGAAGAAAAGCTATAAATGGAGGAAGTCAAGTCCCTAGTCAAGGGAGTGTGGTTTTTTAAATAATAAAGATTTGATGTGCTATAAGTTTCGGTAATGAGAGCAAAGTCTATATAGTTACTTTCATTACTTAGATTGGCGAACCATGAATTTGGTGGTATATTTTTGGATCATTTAACAATAACTAGTAAGAATATTTTAAATTGAGCAATTATCAAATATTTCGTTCGCAGAAAACACCAAGCGTTATTTTTTGATGAAGAAATTGATTCGTTTGGCGACTGATTCCATTTTGCGCTTTAAAATTAAAGACCAATCGAACATACCACAAACTTAGCTAAGACTCGCACCCTCTTTATTTGATTCACTTGTAGGTTCATTTACATATCGGAGCACATGTTTGTTAGCACATCGACTTAATTGCGTTGTGCATGAGCAAATTAGAGCAAAGTGATTATTATCGGCAACGAGTACAAAGCGCAAACATATTTCATAATTGATTAATTAGCTTAAACGTTACGTAACGTAATGCATACAAACATGCGACGTAATACGCATTTAAACAGTTTGGATTTGCATATGTGTAAACACATATTAATGTACATATGTATACATAATTATGCGCAGAGAGGCTACAATGGAATAAATTTATTTGGGGTCTTCAGGTGCCGCTGCCCACTGAAAGCTTTTAATTAGCCATATTAAATATGAACGACAACTAAAAGCATACTTTGTCACATTAGTGGAATCCTGTGGAGTATGGATAATAATATAACGAAATTCAAATGGGAAGAAGTAAAAATATGTAAAGTTGTAGAAACTGTTCGTAATATAACAGTGAGTTGAATTTGGTATTATTCTGAGTTATTCTGAGTTTAAGAAATTTCATCCATTTTAAGAAAAAAATCCATCAGCAGTTTTATACTTCTCAAAAATATCTGTTCAAGAGGGAAACAGAAGTCAGATATAGATTGGCCACTTCGAAGCTTCAAAAGCTTTAGGAATACTGATTTATTTGAAACGAAATTGAACTATCTCGTCTTGAAGCGATTTTTGATATAGGGAGCAAAATGTTTGGCATCGGAAAATATTTATAATGTTTCCTCTTCTAATTTATCTCTCTTGGCCATAATTTTTGTTTTTTTTTCACTTAGCGCCAAAATGTAGGCAACTCTTTCAAAATTTTTATAATCTTTTTCACAAAGACTTTAGGTTTAGTTCTGCGTACCATAAACCAACAAGTTTTCACTTATATAGTTCTCAATATAATTTAAAATTGCTTAAATTATAAGAAAAGGTTTTTTCTAACAAAAAAAATAAAAATTATAACTGTAGCTTATAGAAATGAATTTTACAGTAGATTAACAGTTTGCACTTGGTATTTTTATAAAAACTGACAAGGAAATCAAATCATTAGAAGTTTTAATTGACGGAGCTTAAATGAAAGAAAAAAAAGTAGAAATAACTAAGCAAAAGTTTTTCCTGTTTACTTTCTTTTTGTGAGATTGAAAGCTCAATATTTTAACAAGTTGATTTTGAGTTCTCGCACGAAAATCACAATCAATAACACCGTATGGTTGCACCATCTTATAAATTTACAGAATAAAATTGGTGCTCTTGGTAACCAAATTCGAAAATTCCAAAGTCGAGCACATTTTTTACAAGCTTCTTTTGGTCTCAACTTTTGTGTTGTATAGTTTAATTTCTAGTTTTCTGTCCATGTGACAGCTTTTAACAGGTGGAATGACGAAATTGAATAACTTCCAGTTAATCTTTCAGGCACCACTCCCTGTATGGGTGTGTATTAATCGGACCTTCCCTAAGGAGCGGTGTTTTGTAAGTGATTTTTCGCATTTCTTTTTGCTTTTACCATTTTTTCCTGGAATTTTTCGCGTTAATTAATGTTTATGTTAAAATTTTTGCGTGCCCTGTAAGGTTTTACATAACTGAATACCCACAGCCAGGCACATATGCTTACGCAAAGACATGTAATCACATATATATAAATATATATATTTATGAACATAACAGTCCGCATTAAATATAAGCAGCTCAGTGCTAATGTTCGGTCAACTAGCCATGTTCAGTTCGCTATTCATAATTCATAGCTCATTAGATTTGCCTACAGACGCCCCTCTTTAGTGAGCGCCGCTCACTCACACGCCACCTGTGAGCTCGCCTGTCATTGCTCTCACATATATTGTCGCATGTTCATGGCAGCTTACACATACATATGCAGCTTTTTTTCATTTGCCACTGCTTACAACACACCCACCTGCCTCCGACTCACTCACAGTGTGGCCCTTTGTCGTTTGTCACTCCGGCGCCAAGTTCTCATGGGAGTTGCCACTTGATTTAGCACATTAAACATTGACCAACCTTTATGAAGCCATAAATCGTTTAACTCAGGTGAAATATTGAATTAAATGATTCAATTAGTGCAATCACTTTGAAATGAGTTGAACCCGTAGAAAAAATTATAATCCCATACGAGTGGTAATGTGGTTTTTATTTAATGTAGAAATTGCTGGAAATTTATATTTATGTGTAATTGTTTTTAAATCAATCTCTGTAATAATAATATATACATCTCTGCATATATATATCTGCAATAATATATACAATTAACATAATAGAAACAGGGAATTGTACGGGTAAAACCCATTTCCTTCAACTTTACTGACTAGAAAAGAACTACCTTGTCTTGCTTATAAATTCCTAAGAACATACATATACATTTCGAAGAGTATATATTTAGTAGGGAATATGACAGCAGTATTTCCTTCTATATATTTCTATTCAAATGGACTACGGAAAAGCTCAGCGGTTCCAAACCTTTGTTAAGAGTTCTTGCATTTCAAATGCAATGACTGTAAACTATAGCAGCCACTCTGACCGGACCTCTGACCTAAATCTAATCGAGTTCGGGTCATTCCGATTTTTAAAGATGCTGCTGGCTTTAGTTAAAAACCCTTTAAACTCCTTTATGATATTAATTTATGAAAAGTTACGAGTAAGTAAGTTAGTTATTCTTTAGATATAGATGGATTGGTGTCGATTAGATATTTGCAGTCGCAGGAACCATTGCGGTGAAATATTCAATGGCTAATTTTTGGCGGAGCCAATTTCTTAACCAGATTTCTCCCGAATGATCTTTTTCATCGCAGGTACCTTGAAAATAAAGTCTTGCACCGCAACTTAGTGCCTGCTAAAATTCTTTAGAAATATAGTAGCGAATTAGCCGGAAAAGTCTTTTAATTTCATGTAACGCCTTTCAAGTCATAGTTGAGACTTCCGCCTTACATAGCTAAGGTCTGGCTCAAAGTAATCAAAGACCATCATATCATACTATTTGTATATGTATATCGTGTCAAAATTTGTGCTCAATAAAATTTAATGCACAGGTATACCGTTATAAGACCATTGTAAAAAATTTTTGGTGTGCAAATTTGATTTTAAAGCGAATAAATCTGACAAAATGAAAGACATCTTTATGGAAGCTGGAACTTAGGTTACTTCCAGCGTATGGTATGAGCGTAAAATACAGTTATACTGATCCAAAATCAAGCCACAGTAGCCAAACTTCGAGAATGTATTAAATTTTACATTATCCCGATTTGTGGCGGTTATATATATAAAATAATTTTTGCATAATTATTCCGATTTCTTTAAATTTGTAACCATCACTTGATTGCTTTGCCAACTCCATTACAGCAAACGCTTGCAATTGCACACAAATTATTAATGCAAAACACTAAATTACAATATTTCATTAAATAAACTTGCAACTCATTGCAAAAGTGGCAAAAGAGTTGGGCAAATTGCATTTCGAAATGTTGGTGACAGCATATTTTGACAGCCAGTGTGGCATGAAGAAGCCTACAAAGCGGCTTAGAAGCCTGCGTGTATTTTCTTTACGGCCGCAAAGCGTATAGCTGGTCACTACTACAATAACAACTACAAAAAGCAAAAAAGAAATGAAACATTTGCCACAACAACAACAATAACAGTAATAGTAATAGTAATAGTAGCTTGAGCATTTGTCCCAATTACTTGCCACATTTCGGCATGCAAATGATTTCAGATTTCCACACGCACGCACACACGCACGCACACACGCACACACGCATTCACGTATTTGTTGCAAGTAGTTAAGGGAAAAGTTTCATGCAAATCTCGCCGCCGCCAAATGCAAAGCCGTCGGCGCTGCCCCGCCGCATGGCGCCCCAGTGAATATTGCAGATGAAAACTTATGCAATTTCCTCACAAATCGCAGTTAAGAGTGGTCGGTGTGTTGTTGTTGGTGTTGCGTTCTTATTGTCGCTTTATGTTGTTGTTGTTGTTGCTGTTGTTGTTGCTGTTTGTTGCCGCTTGTTGCAGAACTTTTGCCATGCCAATTGTGTTGTTGCTGCAAATTGCTGGCATTATGTTGTTGTTAATTGTTGTTGTTGTTATTGTTGTTGGTTGCTCGTATTCCATGCCTCTACAGTTTATTTAGTGATTCCGCGCCGTCTCAACAGCGCTTTTAACAACTTTCCACTCGTAATTGCGGAGCTTGTAATTTTGTTATTGTTGCTGGTTGTTGCTGGTTGTTGCTGTTGTTGCTATTATTATTAAGTTCTAAGTTTCCCTCCCAGTCTGGGTACACGAATTATAGAAACAAACACACGCACACACACACACACACACATCGAAATTAGTTTAGAAACAAAGTAGCAAAAATGAATATTTGAAATGCGAGTGAAACAAGTAAAAACAATTAAAACAACTAATAAAGAAACATTTAAAAGTAAAAGTTTGTTTGCAGCACACTCAGCAAAAACACCAAACAAATTGCAAACAATATTAAGCGCAGCAAAAGTGCAGTGTTACAACCAACTGAACTGATGCAGCGAAAATGAGTTGAGGTCCAACAGCACTCGTCGCCTTAACGTTCGCCCTCGCTCACCCTCATTCTCAGCCTCGCTCTCAGCCTCTAATCATCTCATTTGCTCCTTCTATTTCTCAACTTCTTTCTTCTCGCTTCCATTTTATTTTTCATTTTTGTCTACAAACTCAATCTTCCATCTTGCTTTTCCTTGCTTTCACTCAGTCACACTTGCTACCCAGCCCCCGCCGCCTGACCATGACCGTGCTGCGGGCATTCGGCGGGAGAAAAATTTTAATCACAGTCTTGCTTACACTGCACATGAATAAGTAATTAAAAAGTTGTTATTAAAGTTTTATGCAAAACGCTTGTTAAATTGCATTGAAATTCAAATGGAAGTGCAAGCGAAGTAATGCCGAAATGCAACGCAGCCTTTGCCCCTTTCATATGCATACACTCTCAGCGTCGGCGTGTCGTTGGCAAATTTGTCAACTCGCCTTTGAAGACTGTAGAAGTAAATTAGTGTGCAAATAAGCAACAACAACAACGGAGTCATGGAATACTTTGAAATATGGAAATGTGTGTGGAAAGGGTATATCGTATTTGTATGCCAAATGGGAAGAATTTGAGAAATGTTCTCTAAAGTTTTGTATGAATTACTACTTTTGTAAGGCTCATAAATTTCATTTCGGGGAACAATTCAGTCCATTGAGTTCCATTAGGATCCATCAAGTGGATCAGTCATCCGGTAGAATTCACCAAAGTGGTCGATTTTCTAAAGTCCTGTAAACGAATATTTAAGGTAAAGGTGAGCTATGGAAGAGGCTATGTTATCTTTAAAGAAACTGGTCAATTGCCTCTCTTTATAGTATTTTACTAACTAATCATAAGAGGCATGACCCACTCGTAGTAGCACATATTGTGGCTGAATATACACACGTTAAGTAGACCGATGTCTTCAAAAATCATTGAAAAGGTTTGAACTTTGTGTTTTCTGTTCATTCCAAAACAGTATTGTTTGGTTAAAGTGATTCTATATATGTTTTCCGCTTCTTTTTTGTTTTTGTTTGCAATTTTAGTTTTTGCATTTACGAAATAGATTAAAACTTCCCAGTTATGGCTACCGATAATGAGAAGAGAGCGAAAGTTTGGCGAAAGAGAGTATTTTTAACATCGGATTCTTAAGTAATTTATTTTGATTCAAGTGAGGAAGTAGTATAGGGCAGTTGTAGGTTGGTGACGTCAATGTTGTCAGTTTTGGCATGAGAATCGAACATTTCCAATATTATATCTAGAAGGTTTACTTAAAAGTCTGGTACTTTGCTTTGTCTAGTATAAGATACCGAAATCAAATGCCGGAAGATGCGCTGCTTGAAGTGAGAAATGCGATACAGCGATACGAGATAGCCGCCTAAGTTTTGTAGATATACCAAACTCAGGAAGAAGATTATCGAAAGAAGATTCTTTCACAATATTTAAAGTACTACTTTAAGACAAAGTCTTTTCAATATTTTAATCCAATCCATTAGGTTAAAATGTTCATTTTTTATTGCCGGAACTTAAATTCCGGCAGACGCATTTAGTTCACGCTCTTCCTTTGTGGGTGACCTCTCGCTTTTGTATTCATCAAGCACAATATTCTTACTAAAACTCTGTACTATAAAGTAAAATGTATCGATTCTAACATTCTTCGTCGTGATCTCAAGTTTATCGAAGCTTCCGTGGCCTATCTACTTTGTTCCGTCAGCAGTATGGAAAATATTACTTTCTCAAGAGCGTTAGACTAGCTCTACAAGTCGGTCAAAATAATGCAGGTACTGATATAAAATAGATGATTGTATTGAATTTTATTGGATTGTACCACCTACATTTTGTAGAAAAGAAATTATTTGTACTGAACTAAATTATTTGAATTGAGTTCCCTTTGTGCTAGCTCTTCAAAGTTTTTTTCTAGCCAAAGTCTCCTTATAGGCGGTGTGTGGCAACAAAACTCTTAAGGCATACGTTTTAATATATATTTCTTATGTTAGTCTTTTTTATAACATAATACTATAATGTAATAAAATTTGTAATATAATATTTTCAAATATAATACATATAATCTAGAAGTTCCAGCGTTAGTATGAAACTTATTTTAGGAACAATTTGGCTTGTATTGGAATATTTCATATTAAAAAAATACTAACGGTTTCTATATTTCCTATCGTTTGTACGTAGGACGAGAGAAGGTAATTATATGTAATAAACGCTGCCTACATTTAGGGTCATAGTAAACTTATTCAGCAAAGTCATACACCAGTCATGGTATATAGGAAATTACAGATTTATGGTGTACAATTTTTGTGTAATAACCACAATAAAACTGTACATATATTATAAATATATTTATATGTACGTAAACATATTAGATATATTCACTTTCTCAAGAAAAATTTTCAGAATATTAGTTCTTTTTTTGTTGAAGCTCTTTTGAAAGGAAAATAATTCAATACTTCTAGAAATGAGTACATGCATTGCAATTCGTTTGAATAACACCTTCTCAGTTATTTTTACATACATATTTGAAAGAATGCACCAGCCACGAATGCTTATCAGCCGTCATCATAATATTTCCTTCGCCATTCGAAAGAGATTAACCGCAATTTTCAATTTCAACTTCATCAGAATGTAATTTTCTAAAGAGTTAACCTAGAGACACATACGCACACAATTTGTAATGAATGAGAAACACTTTCACTAGCGAATAAATGCATGTGGTTATATACAGATGTAGATTAAAAGCTTGAAGGTGAGCAGAAAATTACTTTGAATGCGAATGTGAAAATCAAATAAACTTTGCAGTCAATTAAGCTGTGTAGCACTGCGATTTCAACGCTCAGAAGTGGGAAAATTACAAGCAGACTCTGTGTATTCTGGCATAGAAGACAACCGAGCGACATACCAGGCGGCGGATACTGTTGCCGCATTTTAGGCGTTATGAAGGAAAATAAATGAAATCTCGTTTGATTCGTTTCAAGGAGAAGAAAAGGAGCAGGCGGCGTCGCGTATGGGGAAAAGTGAGCGGGGGCACACTTGAGCAAATGAACTGTTTGTTGCAACTTGAAGGACACCGTTAGACAGCCGCAAACAAGAAATAGACCGCACTTGCTGCACACTCCCACAAGCAACGCAATGAAATGTGAAGATTGAAAAGTTTGTTGCGTTGATGCAGTGACACTACAACCGGTGACACTACATTTCAGAATATGCACTTATATATGTATATATATTTATATGTGTGTATGCGTGTGCGTTGCGTGTTGGTGTGAGCTTAGCATATTCTCATGTAGGTAAATGGAAAATGTAGTGGCAGCACCACTTCACCCTAATTACATAAAAATGTGCACTCATTGCATTCATGCAACGCGATGACAAGTGCATAAGCAGGCCGAAAGCAACAACAACAAGCACACTTACACACACACACAACCACCCGCGTGTTCGCGTTGCAGCAAAAATGAAAATTGGATGGTACCACAGGCAATGAATGTGTTAGCTGGTGCTGGTGCCACGCAAACGCTGTAATGTCATGTGGCATGCCACAAACGTGACGTGCAAATTTAGCGCATTCGGCAAAATGTTCTTGCTAAACAGCATAAAATAAGACCGAAATGAAAATGAATAAAATAAAGTAAAGTGGCTAAGCAAAAATTTAAAATATATTTTTTTTGATGTGGCATAAATAGATTTATATGGCAAGGTTAATTGCAACGCTCTGCTGCAGTTTTTATGTGCTTTTCGTGCAGTTATTGCTGTTTTGTGTGCTCATTATGTATGCCAAGTGTCGAGCATGAATGTGTGTGTGTGTAAATAAATATTCGTGTAACAAACATATATATATTAATGTGTGTTTGTATGTAGCTGTGTTACACATTATTCAGAGTTCTTATTTATCAATTAAGTTTATTTTGTCAGTAATTTTTTTTGAATAAGCCATCAACAAAATGGTACACAGTGTCGACTTTTTGGTTTAATGAGTCATTATTATTAAGTGAATAATAAGTTCAGTTCAGTTAAGAATAATAAGTTATAACTGGTTACTTTTATAAGAGCGAAATAAATTATTTATAGTTTTTATGCTCTCGCAACATGTTGCAACAGAGTCTATTAGTTTTGCCCACCTAACGGTTGTCCGTTCGTCCGTCCGTCTGCCACGCCCACAAAATGCCATTAATCGAAAACATATGAGGTGCTAGACTGGTGTTGTAACTATGCTACAAATTAAGATATAAACATGTAGTTAGGTACAGAGAATCGTAGTGGGCAGGGTCATCTGTGGCTGAAACCTTTTTTCAAAGTGATTAGTTTAAACGCATTTTGAATCCATAATGTTCGCTAAACTGCTTTTACTTCCAGATTCTCAATAAGTAATTCATTTGATTTACAGTTTTGTATTCATAACTTTACCTCGAAGAAGGCTTCTTTGGCAGTTTTTCTAAAATTGTGCAAGGTTATTGACTTCGTTCAAGTTTGCGGCCCTAAAAGTAAACGAGGAAGTCATTGCCAAAAGAGGTCATAGAAGATTGATAAGGGTGGTGAACTTCACTATAGGTAAAGAATGGTTTTTGTCTCCGCTAAATGTAAACAAAGAGGTCATTCCCATCAAGTAGGGTAGCAAACCTCGCTAAATCCAAACAAACAAGAAAGTAAACAAAAGTTGTTGACCTTGGTAAATCTAAACTAAGGGCTCATTGACCTCGGGAAGTGTGGTGAGCCTCTCTAGCAACAACTTGAGCTCTTGGTCTTATAGCTGATGCCATTGATTTCCAAAATGTCGATTACAGGAAAGAGTTTGCGAAGGGTCAGAAGAACTGTTTCGTCAGTTATTTGGTGCCTGTGATTATGGCGCTCGTTTCTGTAAATGAATTTGAAGTTTAGTGTTAAAAACTACCCTAGAGGACCTTTATAAGCTTAAGAATTGTTAAAGAATAAGCTTATCGCCCTTAATAAAGCTTAAGAAACAATTTCAAACTTAAGAGTCCTTAAACTAATGTACGTTATGGTTAATATCTTTATAAATACTTCTCAGCCAGTTTTCAAAACAATTTGGATAGCCTGTTTGGTATTACACCAAATTTTATGCACCAGCCGCTTATTCTGGTGTAAAAAATCACGAAGTTTCATTATCGAAGTGAGGAAATAGAAATCAGAAATACGCGATGATTTCTGGGCAACCGAAAGGTCTCTTCTAATTAAATTGGAAGGACTGCCATTGTCTCGTCAATCTTTCATAAATCGTGCTTATAGCATAGCCGACTTGTTTCATATATATTTCATATTTTCCCTTTTCATTTTACGAAATCCTTCAGAATTGTTCAGAAAAGCTGAAATTTTTGTGATTCTTTGACATTTCTTCTAGCGAGTTTTACTCCAAAAACACAGCCCTTGAATTAGTAGTCAATTCATTCAATATTATTTTATTCGGTCATTTATTTATTCATTATTGTTTCCAAATTAAATTAAATTAAATTAAAGAAATAAAAATAAAAAGTCAAAAATTCTCCTTATTAGCTAATATCATCTTTGTCTTCTCACATCTAACGCCTTAAGGAATTTACTTATCACACTACTAGTGTCAATTGAACAGCCTACATTTCTAAAACATTTCCCTGAAAATAGTTGTAAGTTGTTGGCTAAATAAGAAAAAAGAAAATTGGAATAATTGAGAGATGAAAATGGAGAGCAAAAAGCATGCGAAGTTGATAACTAAGGTCAGCGGATAACTTAATCTTAAACTATAAGGTTCATGTTCATAAACTCGAGCTTAAAGGTTGGTGTTCATGAACTCGTGAGACTGAATTTCGTTGCAAAACAGGGTGAGTGAATATGAGTTAAAGAAATTCTTTTAAATGCTTGACGAGTCTAGTATTTGCTAGCAGTGTTTAATTGTGATCGTCTAAATGGCAAATAAATGCGATTTTACAGCGGAAAATTAAACTAGCGTTCGTGCACTTGAAAGGCTTATTACAGGGATATAATCTCATCTTAATCATAACGGTAAAATATTGTATCAATACAGAAGACGGCTTTTCACAACTTAACCTGACCGTTCATTGGTAGCGCGTAATTATTTCAATTAACACAAACCAGTCAAATTTAATATGAAAAGTGGATATTTGAGGTCAAGTAATCGCATTTGTGATTTTGAAAGCCGACTGTAACGAAGAACGCGCAAAAGTTATTATTGTTGATTATTTTTCTATTTTTCTTTGTTGTTTTTCCTCCGCATTATTCGCATACTCTCACACATATACACACACACACACAGAAATATTTAAAAGTTAGCAAAGAAGTCAAATAGCCATGGGCTGCGGTAACTGTAAATACTCCTAGATATAAAAACATAAATATTTACACATACAATATGCGCACACACACACATACACGGGCACTTCAAAATAAATGAAAAGTCAACGCGATGAGGCCTCGGCGGCAGCTTTTTCACTAATTCAAATAAACAGAAATGTGACGAGGGCGCATTGGAGGCTGCGAGGTTGCGAGGCTGCGAGACGCGTATATGTCCATCAAAAAAATTAAATTAAAAAAATCAACACAAGTCAACAACAACAATAATATTAGTGGCCACATTCGACAATCGCCATTCACAGCCACTAGCGCGACTACTGCGAATTCAGTCGACCAGAGTCGATGCCTCAGCAAGGTTAGCAGTCAACGCCAGTTAAGCCTTAAATGCCAGCCAGGCGACGGTAACGGTAGCGGTGAGGCAGCACACATATACATTGTTCACGTGTTTGTATGGGTGGGTGTGGCTGACTACAACAACAACAACAACAACAACAACAACAAGTGCAAGTATAGTGTTTTGGACTAAAAGCTGGGACCATCATAGAAACAGTCGATTATTGTTGTAATTGCTGATTGTTGTTGTTGCACAGCATTATTATTCCTACAGCAACGGTAGCCATTATTGTTGTTGTTTCGCCACCGTTTGTCTGCTCCACTTAATGCAGCGCCATCGGCACGCATGGAACCACCCTCTCTCTGCCGCCACATTGTTGTTGACTGCATTAACTACTGACTGAGCTGAGCGTTGGCGAGTGCTGAGCTCGGGGTGCTGAGTACCGAACGCTGAGTACCGAGTGCTGAGGTCCATTCGCAAAAGTCCAGCTATGTCAAGCATATTGGTTGCTGTTGTTATTGTTATTACTATTGTTGTTGTTATTACTTTTATTGCTGTTATTATGCTTGTTATTGTTGTTGTTGCTAGTGACATTTCAGTCGCATTTGTTGACATGGCATTGACACGAGTGCGTCAAGTCCCGTTGCGCCATCAGCCGCCAGCCAGCCACCGATATAAGTACAGCAAGCACAGCGCGTTCAGCCGGGTTCGCTTCGCGGCTCAGGCCGCAATGTGGCCATTATGTTGGCTCAAATGCATTGCTGACTATGGTTTATTGTTTTTGCTGCGCCGTGCTGGGGTTTACATTACTTTCATTTTATTTTTAAAATTCTGCTTTGCCGTCGCATTTGAGTACAACGCAAATACTTAGGGTGTATGGCGCAATAGATTCGTCTGTAAGTTTTTAATTGGCCACAGAGTTGAATTTCGTTAGTAGAAAATAATTTCTTTTGTAGTTACTAAAAATTTTTTTAAATTTTATACTTTTACGCATCCTTGAATTGTGTTTGCTCCTGCGGACAAGGTCCTTCAAGAGTCTTTATTGAAGGTCCATGTTTGCTCACCGTTAGGTTTGAAGCGCTAACTTTTGACATTCACATTCAAGGCAAATGAGTGTGTACTTTGCTTGCACCGTTTACTTACGACTGCCCCGAAGGCATACTGCCGCGAGTACGGTCATAAGAACTCTATTTTATAAAGTGCCATTAAATCTTAAATGACAGTCTTACAATATTGAAGAGATTCTGAAAAAGAAAGTATTTTGATTTTTCTCAAAGAAAAAAAAAATCCAATTCTCTGTTGACTCATATTAATTACAGCGCCGTAGTTCGTTTCCCATCTGCTGAATGCACTTTCAAGTTATCCAAAAAATGGCCGAGCTCCGAGCAGCTGATAAATTTTTCAAGAAACGTCTCAACTTCAGAAAAGAGCTTTATTTAGTAATAGTCAGAAAAGAGTTCTAGCACCCGTCTTACATATCAGTAGTTCATATCTTTAACCAGTGCAAGGAAATGTTTTTTTTTTGAGAGTTTTTTCGACGGAATGAATTAAGCAACGAAATCTCATGACCTTGCCAGTTTTGAAATTTGAATAGGCCCAAATTTAGAGGAAAAAAAAGGTAAGGCACTTTGAAGTGTGGTAAGCCTAGTTAAAGGCATCCGGGATATCTTAAAATGACGAAAACTACTCGGCATCTGGAAAAAAGAGAGAGTCGCAATAGTAGCCTTTGAATTGAAAATAGGGTTAATACAGTTTAAAGTCTGAAGTAACTGCGAGCTCTTAATGGAAGGTTTTACAAATTATTGTAACTCCATATCCGGATTGGTTTAGACACATTTAAATCTGTATGCTGAATTACTTGATGGGAGGTTGATCCGATAGATATTCCTTCTTCAAAAATTATATTAATCATACTTTTTGTATTACTAAACCTTCTAATAGTCAGTTTATTGGAAAGTTCCCACATATACTTCTAAATGTCTTTTGAAACTCCCTTTAGGGCTCAAATGCAGATCGTTTTGTCGAAATTTCATCCTATCACTGAATACGTTATATTAATTCTTCCTTTTACTAACACCACATGGTTTTATAGAAAGAAAGACTAGTCCATTAATGAACATTCAGTAGTTTAATTAAATATATGTTTTACAGTTAATTTCAATAAAATTTCACCATTCCATGCTTGATCTAGAATACAAAACTTATATTTTTTTCTTCACACCTTTCCTATCACACATGGGTGGAAAATTAAGCAATAGCAGTCAATTAATAGGCAATTAGTTATAAGCTAATATATAAATTGCCGTACTTTTTTGTTTTTGCTTCGAGCTCGTTATTTTGGAATTCCATTCTAAATAATTGAATGTGAAATGGCAGGTGCTTTTCTCTTGCACCAATCTTACATCATATGATTACACAACATTAATTTTCAATTAATAGCCAACTAATTAGCTAATTGCCTGTTTTATGTTTAATTGCTTTGCAATTAATTCCTAAATTTTCGTTTAAAGGCTAGCTTAGTTGTCAACTAGGCTGCTCTTTACACTCATTGAATTTATTCTTCCGAAAAAATTTATTTCATTGGCATTGATTTGATTGACAAAAATTTGTATTTCATTTAAGCCAAATTAACGTTTAAGCCGTTGGAAAAATAAATTGAGTCACCGAAATCAGCTTTTAAAGTGCTCTCTTATGATCTATAGATGTTATGCCCCCAATGTCCGGATATAACGGATATAACTTGGATATCTATTGCGCTTGCGAATCTTGATTTTATTTAATTCAATCCTTAACCAATTCATAAATTCAATGACGAATAAAGAGCACATCTAATTATAATAAACTTAATATTGGCAATAAAATCAAAGCAAAAGCAAGCAAAGAAATAAATATAATGACTTTCAATGAAAGCAAATGAATAACATTAAGGCAGTGAAATGACGAATACGGGCGGGTGATTGCCTGACTCATATTACAAGCAAAACAAAAAAAAAAAGGCAAGAGATAGCAAGAAACTACTTGTAAGGAAGAAGAAGAAGAAGAAGAAGATGAAGAAGCGAAATACCCCATATGTTGAGACATTGCTGCTGAAATATGTATGAAAGGATGAAGCGAATAAGCGAGTAAGCGAGTAAACGAGTAAACAAGCAAGTCAAATCTAATAAAGTAAAATAAAATAAAATCATATCGAATCGAATCGAATGAGATTAAGTTACAGAACTAAGCAAATATAATTTCGATACCACAAACAGCCAATCACCGGAGGCCAAAAAGTGGCTTTGCATAGAAATGAACGGGAGGTATAAAAATCGACTAAAATCGTATAAAAAGCGGGTGGAAAAATAATGGAAATTACAGCCGAGAAGAAGCGAGGAAATAGCGCTGACATACACACTCGTACACTATTACTTATAGAATAACGGTAATAATATTAAATAAATAAGACGTAGGTGCGTCTTAGATTTAACTTAGTTGCAAATTCGTACGTTGCGCTGTAGGCGCGGTTGCGGTTGTTACGGATATATGAGCAGGAACTAGTAACGGAAGTTAATTATAAGTGTAATTCAATCTTTTCAGCGAAATCAGTATCTCGTAAAAAGGGCTGAAATAAGTTAAGGCAGAATCTTCAAATGTGATTATAGGCATTTTAAGTGAATAAATGTACAGCTAAGCTGATTTAAACGCTCGACGATCTTTTATTTACTTGATGTATGAAAATAAATACATTACTTATAATTTGATTTGTGGCAACTCTGTTTACAAATACATATTAATGTGTATACACTTTATCGTATAATCTTTATTGCAGGTCAACAATTATATTGACTTTTTAAAACTTAATAATTTTTTAAAACTTAATTCATTCTTCTTATATGAGCAACATAATTTTGGGGTATGTGGCAACTCAGAAATGAAAGATAAATGTGGCCTAAATAATAAGTGGTCTTAAACATCATAGTTTTATTTGCACACTACTGGGTTTCGTTAAATAATAGTATATAATCGACTCAGTAGTGTAGTTAAATAGTGGGATTTATTTCAAATCTATGAACAATGGATAACCCTTGTCAAAGATGTTAATTTACTCATATGTTCGGTGTTTATTTACTTTCTTTTTAGCTCTAGACATTTTATTAAGTCATTGAATTTCTTTATGTAAAGTTGGCAGCCCTGCATGATTATTTAGGTTAAAAGCTGACATAATCATCTGGTATGGCTCACAATTTTTATAATATTTTAACTTAATGCACTGAACGGATATTATTTATTTGATTCTGTGAATATAATTTTTCTGATTTCTGATACATGGCAACCCAATCTAGTAATTTTACTGAGCGAAAATGTATTCTTTGCTTCAAACCTTTACATATATTTACTCCATGTTGTTGTTTGCTTTTTAGATAATTGATTTTAAATATTTTTTTTCGATTTTTGAAAATATATGGCAACCCTGTTTAAGATAATCTATACAAAAAAGCCATTGATTAATGATCTATATTATTTTTATGAGATTTTTTGGCACACTTATTAATTTAATAATATTTCTTCGTAAATAGCTGGCAACATATAAAAATAAGTTTAACTAAAATTGCAAATATTGATTATTCCAAGAGCTAGCAACTCCGTGTAAAACCTATGTTCGATTAAAGGCAACGAAATATAGTTGGATATGGTTTTTTTTTTAAATATTTCCTGGAAGTATTTAACAATCCGATGATATCAATTTTTTAAAACGTGGTAACCACGAAAATGTTAATTTCTTAGTATCAGCGAGGTGCGTTTCAAAACATGCCAATTATAAAACGAATCAAAGTAACTAGCATGCAAATAAAATTTTTGTCTGTTAATTATTATATATTATTCATAAAAGTGGCAACCCTTAACAGAGGTATATATAATATTTGGACGGCACCGTTTGCAAAACCAATGCCAACTACGCTTTTACATATATATTTATGCCATGAAATGCCAGAATAGTGTTCATCAGCGCCTAAATGTATACCTCGTAGTAATATAAAACAATGCGGCAAATGAGCAACATAAGTCCCAGCAGTAAATAAATATTATATCCACATAGTTAGAGCATATGCACAGCAAAAAGCGCAACAGTTACTAAATATTGTAAGCGCAGGTGGGGAAATATAATAAAACAAATTGCAAAAGCGCCATAAAATTAAATTAAACGAAAAAATTCCGAACATGAAAAGGAGCAATTCACTGCAATTGTGAATTCAGCATGGAGCAGACGTGCAACATGCAGCCCATTGCAACATGATTCACTACGGTGAATACGTTAACTCGTTGCGATTTCGGAGAATCGGTTAGGGTGTGGAGGAACTACACACACATACAAACAGAGTTATGCTGTTGCAAATTCACGTTGCATGCAACAGCGCTGGCAGCAGTAGTAATAACGTAGGCTAACAGCGGAAATGAAATTGTTGAATGCCTTTCCGTTGTGCAACGTGTACAGCACTTACACACACACACACACATGCATACAAGCACTTGCTAACACCGAACTACCACTCATTTGTATCTGTATTTTCTATTTGCTTGCCGGCCAGTGCGGTCGTGTGTCGGCGCCGAAATGTCAGACAGGTCGCCGACTGACCAGCTGAAAGGCAAGCGACGAAAGTATTTACATTTGCTGATTTCTAGAGAAATGTGTTTTTTTGCGCTTAAGCGAGGCTTTTATAGGTGTGTTGGTGTAGTGGGCGCGCCGTTGGTTTGTTTGTTTTGAAATTCTACATAAATTACTGTAGTTCCACAAATCTCATTGAGCACTAAAAATTCGAGAAAATTTAGTTTCAAATTTAATTACTTTTTTCGCTTTGAAAATTATTGAACGCATTTGGGCCTCACGAAAAATTCTGCTGAAACTTCTCAAGTGTAATGGAAATTAATTAAATTAAAAAATAAAATCAAATTCTTACCATAAAATACCACAAAATACACGATATTTGCCACGATTAGAAATAACACCCTCCTTAAAGACAGAGGTATGCGGGATTCTATACAACAATAATGAAAATATCTGAAATTGAGTATTACAGAAATGGAAATGCAAAGTGTTTCATGAGGAGTGGACTTACTGCTTCCATTAATAGCCATGGTTGCTATATCGGTCGAATAAACTGAATGCGGATTTGGGTAGTAAGAACTCTATAGAAGAAATGGTAAATAGAAAAAATGTGGCATCGCAGATTTCTCTAGCGAAAATACGGTCCTCAGTTGCAAACGTTGAATTTTACGTTCTTTAATGAACTTTCGAGTCGACAGTCAAGGTTTTCCAAATTTAACACGTACTGTCGAAAAAGACACCTTCACTGTCAAAATAATATTGACTTTTATACTTCTGAATTCGATCTAAAAATTTTTTCTTACAGGCTCTGTTTTGTTGGAATGGATTCGTATCTACTAACATAGTCATTAATTATTCGGGATCCCGAAAATTGTAGTGAATCCCGAAATATCGAGATTTCATAATTCAGTTTGTTGAATTATGCCACGTGAAGAATTTGAAATTGTAACATTAAAAATGTGAAACTTCAGTTAAGCAAGTAAATTTATGTTCACAAATTTCTTTAAAATTGACGAACACAGCAAACATTAAGCAACAATAAGTTTTGAAAACGTAAATAGTATCCACATTTGAAAGAGGAGTAATTTTTGTTATAGTAATATATCGAGAGTTTTAAATCGACCAGTTTGTTATATGAGAATCTAAAATCTCGAAATTTAAAACTCATACTGAGATGTTTCCTAACAGTTGAAGTTGGAAGAAAATTCATAAATTCAACACAAACACTAGAAATATGATTCCGGTATTTCAGGTTTTTATTTTTAAAAAAGGAAATGCAGAATTTTGAAGGATCGCGTCTATTTGAAGTTTTCAAATCCCCGTTTTAAAATGAAGTTAAAAATCCGAAGACTTAAAACGAACACATGGAAAAAATTTTAAAAAGTTGTTATTATACTTTTCACGCTCGTCAAAAAATTTTCTTAAGTCCATAAAAATGAAGTTGCCTAATTAAGTTCAATGCAAGAAAGTATTAGATACTAATTACAGCTTTATAATGGTTTGATATTCTTTCTCTATTTTATTATATCAGTCAATTGCATTTATACTGTTTGTTCAATTCATCGCTATAATAATAATAATAAGAATAATCTTAATAAATGAAAAAAAAAAATCGGCATCCCGAAATTTTTTATTTAAATCCCGAAATCCCGAACATTAAACATGCTGCTGCTTACTACTGTCGTCCCATGCATTGCTTAAAGGTACTTTCATTTCGTTATTATGTACTAGGCGCAGGGCATTACCTCGTTAGTACTCGTCATTTCAGCTGAAATACAATTCGTAGGAGAACATTTGGTATGCAGAAATTTGTGTTTGACACCCCCAATCCCCCAACGGCACTTATTATTTCAAACAATTTTCTGCTGACCTCAACTGACCAAACAATGCCATTACCAGAGCAAATACACCAACACAAATGTATGCTTTACACTATATTGTGTATGTGCATGTGTGTATGTACGTGTGCAATTATATCGGTCTGCATAGCATTCGTTTGCATTAGAGCTTTTAGAGCAGCTAAAGAGCGGGTGGAATCGCACATGTGCTGTGCGGCATTTGACACATGTCGTTTTGTGGCAAGTACAATTGCATGTTGCACCTCAAATACAAATGTGGCGCCACCGGACAAAGCAGCAAATAAGTGGACAATACATGTCAACACATACACAGATGCATATATATGGATATGTGAGTCGAAGAATTGCAATGGCTTTATGCTGTATGTATGTGTGTGTGTGTGTGTGTATGTATGTATGTACTTGAGGTGTGTTACAATAAAAATAATGCTTTGCACAAGCAACAAAGAGGCGTGGCGCGTGACTTGGATGCTCAGACACTGGAAATTTCTTCGAAAAGTTCGTTGCTGCTGAAACGTTAAAGAGGTAATTGAAAAAGAACAACAACAACTATATATGTGTATATATATACAAGCTGAAGCATAAAAAGCATGACTTCCACAAAATAAATAAAAGACACAATAACACTGGCGAACTAACCAAACTCAACCACGAGCACCAGTTAAAGTCAAAACTACAACAACAACCAACAACAACAAAGATTGCTGTCGTTTTAGCAAATTCATGGCAGCGAGGGTGGGGGAGCGTGGGGGAGCGTGTGGGAGTCTTTTGCCAAGCGCGCCATGCACCAAACAGCACACTTGGATGGCAGGATGTGGTGCGGAGTAATGGAAAAAGAAAATTTTTGTTACTTTCATTTTCCAATTTTATGAAAACTTGCAGGACTCGTAAGAGCCGTAATGAACGGAAATGCTTTTCAAAATTTCGTACGTAAAATAACAATTGAATTCAATTGTATACGTTTTAGTATTATTGCTATTGTTGTTACCATTATTCGTGCTGTTGCCTGCCATCTTGCCGCTACACATACACATACACACACACACACACACACACACACACACACTTAAATTTGTACATTTATTGTTTGTGCGCATATTTATGAGTGAACGCGACCTTTTTGTAGCTTTATTTTCAATTTCATTGCTGCTTTGCTGTTTACTTTTAGCGCGCACTCTTCAAATAACAAAAAAATTTGCTGCGAACTCAGTGGTGGCACATACAACAATTGTAGTTGTGTGCGTTGGCGCGCTAAGTTTTTTTTGTCATGTTCATACTCTCGCTCCCACCTCTCATTTCTTCTCCGCTCTCCCCCTCACCGCAACTCGTTTTCTTCATAGCCCCAGCACTGCTTTGTTGTTGTTGTGCGCTTTACTTGGCCATGTTGCGGCAATAAATTTGTTGCAAATAAATAAATTATCTGATAAAATCAAATGAAAAGGTCGTTTGCAGTTATGTTGCTCTGGTCATTTCCGGTCAAAGGCCAGTAGATTCTTCGCATATATATATATAGATGTATTTGCACGATATTTGCTATGCATTGTATGTATGTATTTATGGCTACACAGTTTATTGTATATTTATTGCCCATTTATTTTTTGGTATTATTTAACCTTTAAAATTTGATTTGTGTGCCATGTTTTCAATTTAATTGT
This sequence comes from Bactrocera minax, assembly GCA_021498325.1. Classification (NCBI taxonomy): domain Eukaryota; kingdom Metazoa; phylum Arthropoda; class Insecta; order Diptera; family Tephritidae; genus Bactrocera; species Bactrocera minax. The sequence continues at coordinate 105,748 of JAKEEE010000127.1, read as the reverse complement.
GAATGTTTAATGGTTATGTTCCGCCCTCTTTCGCGACATGCATTAGCTAAAGGGACGGTACGAAATATTTTTGCAAACGGATTGCTCTCTCTCTCGATTTGCTTCCCAGAAAAGACATAGTGCAGCAATTAACATTTTTAGTGATTGCTCTTCCTTTTTCATTTGAGAATACACTTGAAATTTTATCAAAAACTTTTGAGGGCTCGAAATGTTTGAAATTTTACCGCCTTCAAATGCCATGAGTCTTAATTTCATTTATGCTTCTATTTTTGAAGAAAATCTATGCAAACAACTTAAAAAATACCAATGTATGCCTTCTTGAGAGAGAAAAATACTTGAGCAGACTATCGATCCACTTCACTATTTACCGATTGAAGACACCAAGCTCTCCTAAAAAGCTAAATCACTAACTCAAGTATAAGAGAGCAAAAATGAGCGTCGAGAAGTGAACCTTCCAAACACCGCTAGAATCACGCGCGATTTGTCCTCTCTCTCGCCCTCCATCTAATGTTAGAATTGGTTTTTATGCTACTAGAAAACCAATTAGCATAGCTCGAATGGTTGCGACGACTCTGACACTCTTCTGTGGGAGATAATGTCTTTAGGTAAATTGTTCAGTGCCTGATTCATTGATGGCCTAGAGCTTGGAGTGATTTATATCTATATTGGTTGATTAACATTATAAAATCAAGTGCCTTTTGGACCCCTAACGCAATTATAATTAACTAACAATATTCTCTTATCGTCGAAGCAACGGTAAAAGTCTGTGCAAGCTCGAAAATTTGCACTGTTATACAAACTGTTGTAAGACGACGGGCAACACCATACTATTTCAGAATGGAATTTCCTTCCCAGCACAAATCCAAAAACAAGTATGCCTTACTATGTTGATGTGTGGTAGGATACTAAAATCTGTTCACAGCTTCTAGAGCTGGTTGAAGAGCACATTATAAAACTAACAGTCAATTAATTAAAGATGCAATAACTGCAGTTTTGCCAGTCCCAAGCAAATTGGTACCGAGTGCCTTAATGCGCGATATAGATAAAGTCAGTACTATGTAAATTTGGAAGTGGATGAGGTCGATGAAATTACTGTAATCTTAGACTAGCATTTCTTCGGCGCCATGATAACTAGGTCTCTCCTTCTTCCTCATAAGCACGATCGAAGTCGAAATGGGACTACATTACTGTCTAAGAAACATTCCTAACAGCAGACCTCTCTTCGAGAGCACTGAGGCTCTTTCTATCAAACTGTTCGTCGACAAAGTAATATGTAGAGTTGGTTTTCATCAGGTTCCTCATTCAGTTATAGTGGAAACTACAGCATTTGGCGATGTTAAGAGAGCAAAACAAATCAAAAGGCTGGTTTCCAATTCCTAAGCTCTTCATTGCAAATAGTCTCCAAGTAGTTCCTCGTTTGGAGTAGTAGTTCCTTTTAGTAGTTCCTCGTTAATAGAGAGTTCTTACTGAAGGGAGAAGTCCTCTTTGGATCGAATTCTTAATCTGAGAGTATTGAGAAGCATATAAGAGACCTAGTCTAAAAAAGATACGGCACTATTTGTTCTTGAAAAGAGAAGACAGATACAATAAGAACAAGAACAACTTTAACTAAGAAATAACTGATATATTTAACTGCTACATTTAATTGCTATAATTATATATATAAGAGCATGTTTTTGATTTTATTCAATCTAAAAAATATCTCAACATGATTTGTCGCATTCAAGGCTCGTGCGGCTCGTGTCCATTGCAGCAACGATGTGTACAATATGAGCAGTTGCCAAAGTTGTAGTTGTAGTAGAAGAGCAAATCGTTAATTTTTAATTAAACCGCTGTTAGCGATAAACTGTGACAAGTGCAAAAACAATAAAGCGGACCAAAACGGTAAATACTTGCAACAAACAAAAGAACAAACAGCAGCGCAGCTCATGTGGTAAAGATGCAACGTGTGACAACAAGAACCCACCTCGGCCTGCCCGGTCGGTCGGACTACCCTGCAACATACGAGCACGTTGCAGCCGAGCTACATGCCACACTGGCCGACCGGACGATTACTTACAGTTTACCTCGGCAAACGACAACAACATTAATTAGTACATACAAGAGCAAACTAACTAAAAAAACAACAACAACAACAATATGTTCGCTGGCAATGCATGTAGCACATCGACTACATACACGCATACAAAGCATGGTTGCATGCAGCGCACTGTTGCAACACGCTGCTGGCTACGCTTATCCTGCTCGAAGGTTATTGTTGCGACTGTTGCTAGTTGCTGGCTGCAATATGCTGCTCACAAGCCATGCTAAGCACCAACTAATCGCCGCCAAACAGATTTCTACAATTAGCCAGGACAAACAGGACACGGAAAAAGTGGTGAGGACATGCCAGCGCATGTCACGACGTTTAGACGGATGTACTCCTATATATGTCTATATATAAATATGTGCATTAGGGTGGTATTGAAATATGGGTGAAAGAAATTTCATATCAAATCACTATCTCTGAAGTCGAAGGTAACACAGACAAAGTTTGATCCGAAGAGGAAGTAGTCAATTATTGTCGCATGGCAATAAAGTTCAGTAGTTTTTACCAATCTGTCAGCACTAGTTCTAGTACTCCTAGCTTCGTAGGTTGGAGTAAACTGAACTCTGTCTCGTAAATAATACAACTTCGGTGTTTCAGTTCTGTGCCCTCGAGTGTGGTATTACCGATTGCAAACATTCATTCCTTTGGACAGCCCTAATATTCCATTGACAGCTAGTATATACTATAAACACGTAATTATATACATATATTTCTATGTAAGTAAACATATACTTGGCTTGGTATCCACTTGGCAAATAAATGAACTGTGCTTGCGTGGTTCACAGTGCTTTTTCGGATTTGTCTACTAGGTGAAAGAAAATATAACTTGGGTAATTAGTTTCAGGAGGAAAATTCTTAAGGAAAATAAATGTACTCGTTAAAAGTAAAACGCTTTGCTGAAATGCCAAAGAACTTAATAGTAATATTTTCCATTAATATTGTTTCCGTACTTCTTGGACAGACCATTGTGGCCTTAATCTTCCCGGAGACACTTTGATAGTTTACTATCCTACAAAGTGGTCTTGTTATATACGCTACTTGCTAATACTATAGCACCATACTTCTTGCTTGAATAATAGCAATGCGTGCTCGACAATGGCGGCGACATATGTACTAAGGGTTCTAGGCTTTTGGTCTGGTATCAACGTAGAATTCACCACTTAGCGCCAGTCATGAAAAACATGCACAAATATATAGGGCTGTTGAAGTGGTTTGAGCCTAGGCTAGTAGCAAAGGCTCTACCATAACTGTTTGTCGCGAGATCTTTGTTCAATCAAGCTATTTCTTTAGCCCTCTTGTTAAGAAAATAATGTTATCTATAGAATATAGCAATAATAATATTGCTGAGAGATTACAGGCATGCTATTATTATTGAATTCTGTGGGATAGTAATAGATCCTCTGATCTATTAGTAAAATACGAGAGTTCATAATATATTACATGATTTACCACCTGTCGTCGGTGTTCTTAATTTTGTAACTACTGATGTTTTAGTCAACTTGATTTATTTATTACAATTTAATACAAATTTTTTACAATTAGATTATCTAGCCAACCAAGAATACTGTTGCGCTACGCGTAAAAAATTCTACGTTAGTATCTGCAGCGAATTTTCTTTTAATAACTTCGCTCCTCGGGTGCCTGTTACTCGGAGTAGATATTCGAATTTCGAAAATTGCGAAAATTAAAACCAACTGTCGAATTTTGTTGCTGAGCAATGACTTTTAGTCGCATATGCTAAGAATACTCACCGAAGACTACCTGACTAGACTTGGTGGTGCTTGGCGGATTTTCAGGTACAAAACGTCAACCAAACCGCATGGAGGCGAACTATAAGATTTGTGGCACGCCTCTACCATCTCTTCGATGACAACGCGACGATTTTCAAACAAGATAACTGTACTTTATTCGATGCCGCTTAAAGTTTAGTTCTAGTTTTTGGAGGTCTATGGTTGAAAGGCATAAATGTGTCATCTACTCATGGGTCAAAACAAATGCTGTTTACCAGCATTATGGCTTCATTGGAAATTGGAAAGTTCGCGCAAATTTTTTTTTTTTTGTTGTACCAGAGCAACCAACCAACAAACAACAACTGTGTCATTTTGCACTAATTGTCACAACTGTCAAATTTCAGGAATTTCAATGGAGGCTGCACCAAACAGTCCGTGTGCAATTAAGCGAATGAAAATCGTGTTAAAAATATATGTGATTAATTTTCTATCAAATATTATTTTTAATTATGCTCTATTTTCTGTAACTGAATATGTTTGTCTCTGCTCGCTGCCAGCTATTCTGCCTTCAAATGGGCGAGTGTAATTGAATTTCGGTTATTTTGTATTTAAATTCATATTTTCACACTTAATTTGGTAAGCCATTTGAAAGCGGCATATTGTGTTTGCTTAGCGAGTTTATTTCATTATTTGTTTAAACTAATTACACCACACACACACACACACATGCATACAATTGAGCATATTCGCGCCGGCATAGAAAAACCCTCGTGTTGATATAAATAATTTACAATTTACAATTTATTTACGCGGTTTTGTTGTTTTTTTGCACACTTATTTGAAAGCGTGCACATGTATGTGTGTGTGTGTGTGTGCGCGCATAAACAGTTGGTTAGTTGAGTAGATTGGTTATATTGTGCGTTCATCAGTACTTTAAGTTGTATTTTCATTAACACGCATACATTTGACTGAGCGCGCGCGTGTGTGTGTGTGTGTGCGTGTGTGCGTGTGCATTTATCGATAGTTGCAATTAAACACAACGCATAATTCTGCAAGTCAATTTACAGTTGCTGATTGCATTCCATTTAGCCATTTGCCGGCTGACATTTATTTACCGTTACAAGTGCATTGTTTTTTTTATTATCATTGCATTTCAATTGGCATTTGTTAAATGCTGTCTATTGTTGTTGTTATTGTTATTGTTGTTGCTTTTTAATATTTTTATTATCAAGTCAGTTATTTATTTAAGTTGTTCGCCCACTTTTGCTTCATTTGTTGTTGCCGATGGGAAATTAATTCAGTTTAGTTGTATGCCTTTTTTGTCGCTCGCGGCTTTTTTATGGCTAAACAACAACAAAAGTGCAGCTATTTACACAGTCGTCTATCTGTAAACCTATCTATCTGGCAACCTGACTAGTTAAAATGTTAATTAAGCCTTTTGGTTGCAACTACATCGACACGAAGCCAAATATTTATTAGCGTCTGTTTATCTGTGTCTGTGTATGTGTGTGTGTGTGTGTTTGTTTGTCTAAAATTTTTGTTTGTTTTTGCATTTGTAGCATGCTAATTAAATGTTGTTATTGTTACTGGTATTTTGTTGCATACGTTTTGATGAAATCTAATTGTGTTCGCTCAAAAATCTCTGCATGTGTAAGTTAATTAAAAAAAAACAAAAAGGTTAATGCAATTACTGAATTTGAAATTGACGAGCAAAATTTATTTTAAACGAGTTAATTAGTTTAGAAAAATATTGCACGAAACTAAATCAGCACAAAATACTCTAAAATCTGTCCAACAATAATTTGCCATGTTCGCTTAATTCGGTTAAACAATGGTGTCATTGTTGTAATGTTTTTAATTGTTTAATCAAATTTAGAGCAGGTTTAGGCGATTTTGTAAATGAAAACTTTTGAATTTAATAGATAAATTGACACACTGAAGAGGGTGGTTTTGCAAATGGCCGAAATGGGCTTATTGCCACGCCCACAAAATGCCGTTAAGCGAAATCCAAAAAATGCCGTAACCAATCCATGAACTAAGGTACAAAACCATGATTTTGCACAGGGCATCGAAGTAAGTATGGGTATTCGTGGTTTGAATTATTTTTTAAGTGGGCATGGCCGCACCCTTTAATAGGTTTAAGGTACATATTTCACAAAATATTAAAGCCATATCCACCAAGTCTACTGTGTGAAAATTGGTGAAATCAGATAATAACCACGCTCACTCGCCATATAACAGTTATATTGAAAACTACTACAAGTGAGAAAACCGATTAAAGAAACACGTCGGAAATTTAAAAATTTAGAATAAAGATTTTACGGAAGAGCTGCCTAGAAATCAGTGTAAGTATTTCACAGTGGATGTGGCACCGCCCAATTTTATAGCAAATTAAATATCACGACAACTACCTTGCCAATTTCAACCAAATTCTATCTTTTATTAGCTATTTGGATAGCTTCATTTTGAATAATTGTGTTACAGTGTAAAAATAGGTGAAATCAGGCTACAACTTTCAAAGCCCCCACGTACCGTCTGTGTGGACCTCAGTGACCATGGCTGCCTTTTTAGCGAAACTATCGCTCAATCTGTAAGATACGTTATTGAAATTCATACAGAGTTCTCTCTCTCGTAAGAATGTGTGCTGTCGGGATGAATTTATTTTTTTTCCAATACCCAATATATTAAGTTTCGTCCCTTTGTTTGAATTTATATCATATATATCTCAACGGAAGCTGTCTCAACAAAATTGAAGTGAATATTCCGAATACTAACATGTCATTCGGTAATAAAATTATGCCACTAGTGTGATGGATATAGTGCTTTTTATTGGTTAGCTAATTTTTAGCAAGAATTTGTTGCTTAAAGAACTAGAACCGAACCAGTTAGGAACTTGTGCATATACATCTTAGAATCATGGATAAATCTACTTCAAACCTCCTTAAAATCTTTAATTATTAATTCATGAAAACTGATTTATGTTTGTATTATAATTTGTTATTGTAAATGTACATATTTTAAACAAACTTAAACTAAATCTTATTATCTTAACAAGAGTCTCTTTCAAAGATGAAGCCATGTGCTATGACAAGTCGACGTTTAATCTATGGCCCATCGTGGCGCAACCGTATCCGAAGCAGCTAGATCCTCTAAAAAATCATCCATTGCGTCGCGTTGACGCTTCGAGCTTCTAGAGAGTGCTATTCTCGCTGCCGACCCGTCGCTGATGTCCAAAGATTTTGCTGTGGTCTTCTGTGCTCATACCTTTGCGAGTACTTTGGCGAAGGCGTCATTGAAACTACCGGGTCGTAGTAGGATTTTGGCTGATGTTGGCATACCTTCGAATGGCTCCCCGAAATGCTGCACTGACATAACTTCAGTTTTGGAGTTTTTGGTATGCACTTTCGTTCAGATTCAAATCTTTTCTAATTGCTGTGTCGCTTTTGTCCGCCTTTTTATGCTCTTGCCTTCATTCTAGACAGGTAAAATAGTGCACTAATTTGTCTTTTAAGTTAATCACTGCTTTGTTCAAGGTTAAGGCGCCGGTAAGAAAGGCCTCTTTAGGCCTACCTGTATGACAAGCAATTAATTAGTGACCTTGCATTCTATACCTATACAAATAAACTTTAGTAAACTCCAGAACCCTTTATCGGATAATAATAGAGGTCTTCATATAATGAAATGAAATCTCTTTCCTCATAACTGCATTCCTCTTAAGCGATAAACAAGAGTATTTATTCTGAGTGTTTCACATCTTCAATCATTTTGAATAACATTTTGTATGAGACGAAACTATACTGCACGCAGAATCTGATGACTATCAGTTTGAGCTTTCTTCTTGGTGAATAAATGAATTCGAAGCATTATAGACAGTCAATTCAGGTTTAGAGGGCGCAATGATGAACAGTCATCAAAAGATATTTTTTATATTAAGATATTGTTTCGCATGATCATATTGAACGTGCTTAAGTTATAATTATTAGTTAAATTTTTATTATTCCGAAATATACTCGAAATGATATAATTTCGTACTAGTTCCTTGTAGTCAACAGACTGGTTTCATTCTAGTTTCCGAGTAGTCCAGCTGAAGTTCCAGAATATTCTTGTGTTGGTTTTCAAAAATATATTTGGCGCATTGAAAAAAGGAGATTTACCTGTAATGCCTTTCGATTTCGTTTGCTTTCACTCAGGTCATACGAAGAATTGAAGGACATTCTTTACATTTCTGTTATATTGTCGCCCACAATTTAACGGCTATATGCCATTCTGTTATCACTTTTGATCTGGTCTTTTTTTTTTTTTTTTGTAATATTTTTCAAGATCTACCCCAGCTTAAAAGATCTATACTAGCTGGCAGTAAACAAAACCGGGCGAACAGAATTGTGTACCTCGAGTCGGTAGAGCGTGAGTGGGGTAATCGTTAGGTTTATAATTATTATTGTAAAGATTTGCTGTGACGCGCCTAACTTTGTTCTACCGAAGACAAGTAATTATGGCTTGGATTTTTTTCGAGAATTTTCTCTAAAGTTTTGTTCCAGGTTGTTCGGCGATTCAAACTCAAAGACGCGATGCAACAATTACAAGCTCATCCGACACTCTTTATATATGTACATATGTATGGCGCGATTGCATGTTACTTTATTGGAATTCATATTACCCTTGCATTGTAATTTTTTACTTCATTTAGCATTTTTTCGCACTCCTTCGTCGGTGACATTATGATAACCGCAAATTAAAAACGTGAAAATTATGCCAAGCCGTCACTCCGGCACTTCTGTGAGCCAAAAGCGTGCGGCAGGAACATATGACACTTGCCAACACACAGTTGATGACGTTTATCACTTCTGTCTCATCACCTTTTGTGCTTCTTATGTTGCTAGCGGTTTTCAGCATATTCTCTTGCGAGTACATCTTACATTTCGCTTGCATTGTTGTTGTTGCTTTAGTTGTTGGGTTGACTGTTGACGCTGACGGCATACAAACACGTATACCGCCAACTGTCACATTGCGGTTTTAACACTTTTACAATAATAATATGTAGAATTGTCGGTGTTGTTGTTGTAGCTAACAGTGTCAGCGTGCGCTATTGTTGTTGTTATTTTTATTATTGTCGGCGGCAGTGGCAATGTCATGTCAACTCCGTTTGCTGCATAGCGCAACTACGCAACTCAACTGACTTCTCTGCTCTCCGCCTTATTATTGAGCTTTGCTCATTTATTTGCACTCTTGTACAGTTACTTTGCAGTTGACAATAATATAGCGGTATTTTTTATTACATCACTCTTGACGATGCTTGACAAATGAATGTAAAGCATATTTAATTTCGCTCCACAAGTGGCGTTGCATGCAATTGTATAACTGGGTATATACGTACAGTGGTGGGCACTTAATTAAGAACGCTTTATAAAAGTTGGAAATACGTAAATATATTTCATTTGATATTTCTCGATAATGTAAGTAACTGTAAATAAAATTTCCTTTAAAAAAAAATTGGTGGCCTTAATATTATGACCGCTACTGTATACAAATAATGTAATTTGTAGATGATGAATATAATTGCATTGAGTCTATCGTATGAGGAAATGCACCCGAAAAAGGAAATAAAGTATATGAAAATTTAAATAAAACCAGGAGCTGGAGGAAAAAATATTCTGGATATATAAGGTAATTGGGAATAATATTAGACTCTGTGAAGAGTTTGCTTTTATAACAGATTATTTATAAGGGTGAAATAACTGGGCTAATATTAAAATTTTGGACGTATGAAACCACCGAGTGAAATATGGGCGGTGGGCGTGGTTATGGAGTTCTGAAGATTCGCTGAGAAATGAAAATTTTTAGCTGAAATATTTTTTGCAAATTATAAAGCGATATTTAGTTGTGGAAAATGTTCAGTATTTTCTTTTTTCATTCATTTCAATTTTATAAAAAATCGTATAAATTAGCAAAGATTAGTTTTGCGAAATAACTCAGGGGGGAGACTTAGTCAGATCAGAGATTGTCCCAACTCCAGCAGAGAGTTCGACTGTGAGAAAGTACGAGGTGCTGGTGTGTCAATTGAGAGAGGGTCTCCACAAGATCGATAATCAAAAGCTAAAGACCCCATGTGAACACAAATACGCGAAGTAGAACTTTTAAGAAGTGCTGTCGTTATTTTCCGAACACAGTCGAAGAAATAGCATATAGTTGGTAAGTCACCGAAGAGTAAACGAGTGAAACATGTACTAATTTTATACAAAACAATGTCAAGTCGGGAAGCGATACGGTGAATAAAGGGATTCCAAGTACTTGCGAAATCGCAGATGCTTTTAGTTTTACCCATACATGAAGTATAATTATAGTGGTCACTCATTAGCATTGAATCAAAATGATCAATGTAAAACTTATCTAATTGATAGGCGAACCGTAATAGTATTCAAAAAATCTTCATTTAGTCATATTAATACGTGTCCAGTATTATATGTGCTTTAAGCCCATTAGTCAGTTTTGGAAAACATTTCAAGTCAGCTAAACCGAAAAGGAAGTGATTTTCATTTGTGCAGATTCAACTCAGGTAGTTCATCTCTTGATGCCTAGAATAAACTGGTTGATCCATTAGTTGATCTATTAATGAGAGAATTCAGAAGTGGACAAAATTTTGGACCGAATATGCGTCTTCCAGATTCGGATATAAATTCCAATTCAACATACTGGCAACTTTAACGGTTTTCATTTGCAAGCTGCAAACCGAAGTAACACGTGACAGACGCTCATTTACATTCGAGCAGAGTGCATGCGGTCTGTTCTACCTGTCCAGTGAATGCATCCAAAGTCCATGAGTATGAACTTATCCCATTCAGTTGCTATATATATATATATATATATATATATATGTATATATATGTGATACTTGCCTTCATTTACACACAAGTATATAGGGAGAGAGGCATGCAGGTCATCATTTTACATGTGGTGGCGAGCAGAGTAAATTCGTCGACATGAGGCGAAGTCGACAGTTGCAAGCAAAATTGTAACGGCATTTCGCAAACACGAATCTCTTCAACATTTTCCGATACATGCATATGTCTCTTTAGTAAGGTTATGCTTAAACTGTGCGAATATCAAGGAATAAAATCAAAATTACTCTAAAATATTTTTCAACAAAAAAAAAAAATGATTTTCGAAGTCGCAGCTTAACCCCTGTTCCGTTTTTATAACAACTTCTTGATACTTACTCATATTCTCTGTTACCTACAAGATTATGGCACGCCCTAATCTAATACACATACCCGCCCATATTTCACTGCAAATCGCTATGTGTGTGTGTCTCTGCTTACTAATGCGGTGACCGCTACATTGCGGACATGTGAAACCTGCTCGCATGAATTAACCGTTAGCAAGACAAGTAGCTAACGATGAGTGGAAAGTTCTGTACAATTTGCAGGCCGCTACGCGTTTTGCATGTAAAATTCTAATTCACCAGCAAATGAAAAAGGTATTGCTTCCACCTTGTTGTTGCTACTGTTGTAGGTGGCGGTGAATTGCCGCAATAATAATCAAGTGTTTGCATTTACCGTAGAATTGTGCTGGAGAGGTCAACTGTTACTAGCTGCTAGTTTCCACTGCTTATATGTTGCAACTGTCAGGCAATCAGTTTAGTTCAGACTGAAAATAAAGTTGTTGCAATGCAGTAGTTCGTACGGCGGTGTGACTTCTTGTGTTCTTTCCTGAAAACATGAAGTACTCTTTTATAAAATCTGTTAAAGTTTCGAAAGAGCTTACAACTTATAATTATTACTCATTGGATAACTGTAATATATTATATTTACCGAGTATATGAAAAAAGAAAATGTTTGGTCAAACATGTAATAAAGTCGTTTTTAAAGACTGTTCCACACTTTTGGAGCTCGGAGACCATTATCTCGTACAACCAGATTATCTTGAGGAAATATTTTCAAAACAATTTTAAGTTCCCCCTTCAGCAGTGGAGTTTAGAGCTTGACAGCTCAGTTCGTACAATATTTTCTGATTGCTATGCCCCGCGAAGAACCAACAATTCGACAAACAATAATTGTGATCGTGAGCTGCAAAGCACGAAGCTGCAATCCTTATTGGTTTTCTCTATGCTCGTCAACTTGAACTGTTTGTTACAAATAACTCATTGTCTTCGGGTTATCAAGAAGCTGGATTTCTGCTTGAGAGGATGGTTTTTGTGAACGAAGTGGATTTTGTGCCATTTCGTGGATATTTGTTTGACCGAAGGATTTTATAATCAGCTAAGGTTTTGTGGACTGCTCACGGCCCTTTTAAGAGACCTTTTAAACCAAGCTGCAGCGTACTTCATTATTATCTAAACAAAGTCTTTCATTAGAAAAGTTTTTATTTTATATTTGTGTCAAAGTTTGGAAAATTGTTTTTAAGATTGGAAGAGTGAAATCGATAGATTGAGAGAATATGACAGAGAGAAAATAAAATAATAAGTGTCAAATAAAGATCTCTAGTCTACCTGTCTTCGAATGTCGGATTCAGAAATAATCAAAAATTTCCGGACTGCTTTCAGGATCGGAGGTGCTTATCTACTCTCCATATTGTCACCGGTAGACTGTGATTTATACCGTTCAATATAAAATGTTTACAAGGATACTTCAGATGAAAGCATAGCAGATTGGCTAGATTCTCTTTTGCTCTGCAAAGAAGACCCGTTTCAGTTTCGGAAAACAAACGTGTTGCTTCATAAAGAAAGGAGTATTAGTTAAAATACTGTACAATACTGTCAATAAAATGAATTACTGATACATGTTCGACGCAGAATGGTCTCAAAATAGAGTACAAATTTATTTTTCAATGAATTGATATCAGATTTCACTCTATATATATATTTCACTGCAAACAATCATATTCAGCGTTGCACATGCCTACATTTATTTTGTGACGCCTAAACAATTTGTCCACATGCTTTGGATAAACTAATAAAGTAAACTCCTTTTATGCGCCTGAAATCACGCTGCAGATTCAAAGCATAGTTTCCCAATGTTTATTTTTCGGAACTTTTTGATATTTTTTTTTGTGGGCTGAACAACAGACAATAGTGACAAAGTGAAAACTATTGATATGCGCACGTACCGGCGCATGTGATTGAATTAATTTTTGATTACCGCCTAAATGTATGCAAGCGGAATAATCAAAGAGGTAAATCCGCACCATTGGGTTACAAGTAAATATATGTGTGAGAAATTTTGCATACTGCACTCACGCACATGCATGAATGTAAATGAAGTTCGAAGGAAAAATTAAGTGATATTCAAATAGAAGAAACGAAAGCGATTGCAGGTAATGGAATGAAATGACAAGGATAACGAAATGAAGTAGAGCCCTTTTTGTATTGAACACAACAATGGAAATGTAATGAATTGAAATGTGATAGAAAGGCATGCAAGCCGCGCTCACACAAGCTTATTTTTCACACATACACATACAAACATACATACACATATATATATATATACATACACATATGATGGGTGGTGTGTTTGCGCATAAATAATTCGACTTTTCCACTTTTGCCACTAACGAAGTGTGATTGTTATGAAGGGAAAGTATTATATATATGAAAATATAAAAAAGGCGGATTTTTTCTTTTAAATTTTGTGACATCTTCTATGGTTATGCATATATTTGGGTAGTATCAATACTTTATTTTAGAAGGGTTTATTGGGAAAATTTGTTTTACTTTTATTATAGATTTATTTAACAGTTTGCAGGCATATTTTCTGGTTTGATTATGGTACGAGGGTTGCGCGATATATATGATTAATCCAGGCTTTATCAGTGTTTGTTTAAGTTTCTGCTACCATATATATCGTATATAATTTTAATTACATTCTTCCAATGGTGAATTTATATGAGATTTTTGATGCCGGAAACATCTTCAGAGTTTATTTTGGCGACTAGTGTTCTAAAGGTTCTCTAAATGTTGCAATAATAAGCTTATATCCAAACTTGTATAACATACCAAGAAGCAATTACTTAAGTTCTATTCAGAGAAATTAGTTTTAGGTTGCAAGAAGTTTTTCGGTTTTGTGAACAGCCACCAGCTTCTCTTTATCAGATCTCTTTCTTGAAATTTTCCGTTACCAATTGCTTATATTAGACTTGTTTTGCTAGTCTTTTTTCGAAAAAGTTTACGGTTTTGAGAGCTACTAGGACCTTGAAGTCATTTCGTTTGGTTTTTCTAACTCATCTAGGTTTCCACTGAACTGCAACCACATTCAGTTTAAAGAAAACGCAGTATTTATCGCTTAGATAAATTTCAAATTCAAACATTATGACTTGAGCATTTCTCTCCTTTGAGATTTTTGTCTCCAATCTTCTTTTTCCGAAACACCCTTTTTATTCTATGAAATTTTTATGGATTTTTGAATTGAAAGCGCTTGGTTGGAGGACACGAGTCTCCAAATGAAGTTTACAATGTTCCAATATTATATCTTGAACCTTCCTAGCAATTTAGGGTAGGGTGATTTTTATTCCAACTGCCCTCGTAAACAACAAATTCGTATTTCTTTGCATGAAAATTGAATTTATTAAGAAACACTCGCGTATGAATTTCCTTGATTAGAGTTAATAAAATTAGTTTTAAAGAAACAAAGTGACACTTTTAAATTTCTTTTTCCATTGTGGCTCTTACGGTCACTGAACAGCGAAACCAAATTGGAAATGCGCCACGAAAAAGTTATCACTGTATCAAATACAAATTGAACAATGGCAAGCAAACACACAGTTGCCAACATAAATTCAAACTTAGCGCACCTTCTTCTTCTTCTCTTTAAACACATTTGTTCGCGAGTCGGGCGCTGAATTCACACACATACGATAGCTCTAATAGGTATGAGTGTGTGTCAATACTTACAAAGCTGACAAGCCAGTATATGTTGCAAGTACGGTTATTGAAAAACATAGGCTTTAAGCGCTTATATGTATATAGTGGCCACCTAACCAAAGGTCAACATGAAATTTCGATGCGCTTGACTGTAGCCCTGTTGACTTATAACCGCCGCCAATGCATTCATTTCACACTTCTAGAGGGTTATTTAAGAAGTGCCCCCATGTGTGTATATATATGGGCGTGTGTGTGTATATGTGTGCCTGCCTTCAGTTGTAAGCGCCGAGATCAGCGCTATACATATCCATGCTTGACCAACAAGTGAAAGCCATAAAGCAAGTGCGAGTGGGTACTGCCGCCAACTCGACGTTCTGTTCGACACGGCGTATGAGTGCTGTGGAATGCAATGTTTTCACTGCTTTTCAAACGATTTTCTTATTTTTTTCATTTATTCTTTGTTAGCCGCGAAGAGCGGCGCTTAGATAGCTCCGCATGCCGCTGTTTGGTTACTACACACACACACACACACACACACACTGAACCTTGTGTTTATTACAGTCACACTCATCGAAATAGAAACAACTTGCGAATATTGAGAATTTTGTAAGTTTTTTCTGTGGAAAAATGTAAAATTTATTAATCTCGGTTCTTATATTTTTATTTTATTATTTTTTATTGCTCATTGCATCATTTTCTTTAGATAGTGTTTCTTGAAATTTTCTCTTAAACATCTAAATAATGGAGTACACGCTAGAATTTAATATTAGGGAGACGGCGCTACTTAAATTCTGAGCTGAAATACTCCCAAGTAACTTCCAATGACCATTTTTGGACCATTCAGTGTGTCAAAAATTCCTGTAGACTCTAAAAAAAGAACAACAGCATAGGTAAAATACATCGAGCGACCTCACAGTTCCTCGTTTTTACTGTACAGAGATTCATACACTCATGGATGTACCAATTTCCTAGTCACAACTTTCACGCCAAGAGAGATCTCAGTAAGCAGCTGAGGTCCACGACTAAAAGCTCGACTTGTTTTAGGCATAGTCCCGTTGATCCAACGTTTTTCGGACTTTGGATGAAATAAAACCCGATGTTATTCGTGTTGCACTCCGAGGTGTCTCCTCGAGCTTTGACTCTTTAAAACTTCTTTATTATCTCAAAGACCTCAAAGGTCGGAGCTAAAAATGTGAGACCGTTCTGAAGAAATGAATTGAAATGAACGTCAACGTTATATTTGATTAGAAACAAATAAAAATTTTGAATGCTAGAGCAACAGTTGCTCGAAAGAAATAGATCAATCCCACTGTGATCTGTTCTACTTCAAAACATTGGCTGGTTTAATTGTAGAGACCATGACGCATTTTAAGGTCCATAAAATATTTACCAGTAAGCTCAGGAAGCTATTGCTCTGGGCTGTGTTCTTAAACTTCTTTATTAGTGGTACTAAATGGTGGTTTGTCAATCTTGTATATAAATAAGCTCTTAAAACTTTCCGGAAACAAATTAGATGCTTTATAGAGCTGAATATTTTTGAAATACTTTAGATAAACCGTCTGAGAATTAGATGTTGGCTAATAATAAGCAATGAAAATGCGTTGCTATTTTTGTAGATGTTTAGTTTTGTCAAAATATTTCACTTTTTTCCATAAAATAAATATCACAGCTGACAATCAGGATGCTAAAGTTAAGCGATATATGGAAATAGTGGACTTATTATGAACTACGACGACGACGTATTATGACCTTGAATAAAGATTGTAAGTTGTAAGTTAACAATTTTTCGTGTTCCAGAATTCTAGAATTTATTGAGAGTCCTTTTTCAACTGTTTAGTGTAGCAGATACCAAAAATTCATTGAAATTAATTTAAACTTTTATTAAGTGCTTTATTTCTTTCAATAAAAAAATTACTCCCCAGACGAATATATTCCCTATGACTTGCTCTATTTCGCTGAACAGCAGCTGAATGCATACACAACAACATTCGCTGATACATGCGCACATGCATCTGTTGGATTAAGGGTATCAATGGTGCACCGCTAATATCTAGTTGACTGCTCGACCGGCTGTTAGCCGCCACGAAGTGTTGTGAATGTTGGCCTTTTGACTTTGAGTATGTGTATGTGTCGGCTGAAGCTCACTTCCATGGGCCATCTTGCCAACACTTACACACACATATGCATTCAATGTGCGCTGCCGCTTAGTGCTTATGGCTCCTACAATGCTTTTCCCCGTTAACACACACACACACGCACTCTCACACACTCACACATATTGCTGGTCTGCTGTGTCCATGCATTTGCAACCTATATACATGACTTTGTGTGGGTGAGTGCATGTGTGTGTGAGCTCAAGCAGTTAATAGCATTGTATCGACTGACCGCTTATGCTCACACGAGCGAGCGAGCGTGAGTGTGTGTTCGAGTGCAATCTGTTGTTTGTGTGTTGCACATTTCTTTCATAGAGAAGAGTAACTTATTTTCATTGCTTCTTTTTATGCAAACACTTCATTTTAGTCTATTGAAAAGCTCTTCAAAGAATTTACTGTTACTGAGCTGGCATTGTGGGGGGTTGTGGTTGTCTGTGTGTGTGTATGTGAGTGGAATGTTTGCCAACCACTGTTGCTTCTCATTGACTTTAAAATCATTGAGTCTGTAATGGAATTATTCTGTATTTTGTTTTATGAGCTTTGTTTTGTGTTTGTTAGAGACTTTAATGAAGAGAATTAAAATTATAAATTATATAGAAGAGCGTATAGTTTGACAAATGAGATGTAATCAACTTTTGGACTCTTCACCTCGGTACTGACTTCTACAGCTTCTCTAAATTGTGTAAGGAATCGAATAAAGTTTTTGCCAGAAACTTTCGGCGACTGCGCCGTAGTTAGCGGGGAACCATTTCCAAACTTTTTGAAAAGTAGACTTTTTTAAACGTTATGAAAAGGTTAAGTTTTCTTAAGTGATTAAGTAGATTCCAAGCTATATCTATAGACATTGGTTTTAATAGTAAGATAAAATGAAAATTGTTATAAAATTTTCTCGGTCCAAAATTGTAGCGGTAAAATTTTCTTTCCTTCCCACTCTTGAGTGAAATTTCTTTTAGTCGGTCTGTAAGGCCAATTTGTATGAATTCTCGCTCTTCCCTCCAAACTTGTTTTCAGATTATGCCGATAAGTCCCTAATGTCCCTTAGCAAGGTCATTGACCTTTAGCAAATTCACGCGAGATCACGGAAGGAGTCATTGACTCCACCAAGGTTCATTGACCTCGCTAAGGGTAATTGACCTCGGAGAAAATGATTGCTTGAAGCTTAAAGTCAATGACGAGATATTACTTCCATCTTCAATGTAATTCCAATCCAAAATAATTCCATCTTCAGTAAACTGACACTTTGGAACATAGAAGGCACTTAAGGTCACCAGCCATCAATGAAGCCTCATACAATCGTTACTCTGACACCTAAGAGATTCTGTCAAAAGTTTTCCCTACGCCATTTCGGTAATGGAGTGATTTGTCTCGAGGGGTTTTCGATAAATAACGGAAGTATTTCGTCTAACTAAAGGAGCCTGCCTCCTTCCCTGAAATATATGCTCTCCTGGGACTAGAATTGCTACTCTGGCCCGAAGAAGCAGCACAAATTTATTTTCAAAATATAAACCACGAAACTAAAAGTAACCTCAAAAAAGCGAACCCAACAAATAATTACTAGAAGAACAGTTAAACGAACTGTGTGGTTGCAGGCAGTTGAACTTAAAGCGAAACCGACACTGGCTGCTATTATCAACACCTTAACCACCATCATCATCATCATCATCGTCATCACTATTATACGCCGTCGTGTCATCGTAATCACCACAATCGACAATGCACCGCTTAGTTGACACACAGCCTGTCATTGCCATCGTCAGCGTTGCCAACGTCTGTAGTGGTGACACACTCATCATCAAGCGCATCAACCTTGTGGCAACAGCAATAACAATAGAAGCAACAGCAGCATGATGATAACGATGCGCACAATTAAAAATAACGTCGTTGGCCAACTAATTGCAACCTCAACACTAAAGTCAAATGCTGGCCACCCGATGCGCTCATGTAGGACTCTAATGACGCGCTGGCACGTACCCACCGCTTTATTATCAGCTATTTTCCAGCACAGCAACAACCCACCGAAGGTGTAGCAGAATTAACTAAGCTTGAGCGAAAGCTCAAGTGGGATCTACTTGGGTGCGATGCGATTTCAGGCATAAATGGGGGGTTGGAAAAAGTGAGCTCTCAAAAAATGCGGATAACCGAGTATGATAACTAACACAAGCGAAGTGCGGACGCATAACGGCATGCTGCTGGAAACGTGTGCGGCGGATGAGCCAGTTGGTGGTTGAGGGTTTTCGGTTCTCGGACAAAGCTTTGCTCGACGACTGCTGCTACACTGCCAAAGCGAACGAATGAGCGAGCGATGTTGAATGAAGTTGAAAACGCTGCTGGCGATTCGAGTTTAATTGTGCAAATTAAATGTGCGGTCCGTTTGTTGCAAGCCAACAAGGGGCGCTGGGGCCGCCAACGCTGCCGGATTAAGTCATGGTCAGTGGCAGTAGATAAGTGCATTGGGGCGAAACTATTCTCACACACGTTGCTCAAGTGCTTTAGTGAGTGTGCTTAGCATGTTTAGTTGCTTTGTTGTTGTTGCTTTTTTTGTTATTATATGGCACACTAGTGACCCAAAGCGCCGGTAGAGTGTTTGTGAGCAGAGAAAATTTATAAATAAATAGAATAAACACCAGAAACTCGTAATGAGTGGCAGCCGGAACGTGGCGGCATAGTGTTTATTTCAAAGGTTCGCATAATTGTGTTTACCGCTGAGAAATTTTCTGAATTTTCTGTGGTATCACAGTAAAGTTTAAGGTTTTTTAAAATTCTGACAGCTGTATGTGTGTGTAAGTGTGTTATTTTAGACTATTCATGAGATTTCACAATGAGTGGCTTAAAGCTTGTTAAATAGCGAATGTGACTTAAGCTTTAGAAAGTGTGAAATGAAAGCTCGGTGAAAGCTTTCGCACTTAAATCAAAATAATACATCTTAAGTTTCAAACTGGGTATATATAAAATAACAAGAGAGATATTTAAATCATTTGGAAGTCGACGAAAAACCATCTCACTATTTAGAGCTACATTTAGCGGTACCTTAATTTGAGCTTTTTGATCACTTCGTTATCGCACCACTTAAGAAACTAACCAGCTATTAAAGCTATTGTTAAGTTTAGATTTCGCGCTTTTGATTTTCGCGGTCAAGCATATTTTAGGAAATAATGTTTTTTTGGGTCTATTTTCTATGGAAGAACTACCCAAAACTATCTATGTGCAAAATTATATACTTCACCCAAACTTAAGATATGTGGACGCAGACGGCATGCTATGCTGGACATGTGGCTCGGAGAAGGTGTCTTGTGGAAAAATGAAGTTGACCTATTTCCTCGCACCTATAATACTTCCCTAACCATTTACGCTTAATAATTAGATCAGATCGTGTGCCACCACTCGAGCCACAAAGAGCCACAAAGAGCCACAAATTTATTATAATTAATCTCAGTACTGTAGTAAGTGTACACTCAGGGCAATAACACCCTTGTACCGATTTCTTAAAACGGTAAAAAACTAGTCGTGTCCTGACGGGTATTAATCTTTTAATATATCTCGCTTCCTCAAGATCATTTCCAAACTCTCGGACGTTGTTTGGCTGGGCCTAACAGTTCGGTGGGTTGAGGATCCAACTAGATCTAATAAGTATTCTATGGTTGGAAATAAATTTCAAGGTTTTACCTTGTCTTACACGCATAAACTAATGGGAATACCAATTTGTATAATAAAGAACTTTAGTGTAGATGGCGCTGTGGTCGACTCAAGTCAAAAGCTCGAAATTTCTTCCCAAAGATATTAGCTAAATTTAAAGCTAGAGTATTGAAAAATGTTGTAGCCTTATGGGTATGAGTGTATAATATTATATGTGAGATAACGGTTACTTTTGCTTGTAGAAATTATATACCATCAAATATCTGTCGATTTTTATTGCTAATTGCATAATTTCCTACGGAATTCAGACCAATGGCAAAACCGGTAGTCTCCGTAGCTTTTCTCAATTTCGAAATATACTTACTCTTGAATTTTTCGATATATTTCAGACGTTTTCCTCTTAAAAATAGTATAAATGAATTTAAAATATGTATTGGCAATAAATTGTCTCGCCTTTTTGCTGGCAGTTGCAACATTTTATTGCATATTCACAATCGCACAATTCATGGTTAGGTGCAGTTGTAGTCCTTCGGTGTGTATAAATTTGGGGAAGCCCGCCACGGGTAGTCGCCGAGTCTAACAAGTCGCACTCAGTGTCCATTCATGCGACTTCCTTTACAGCGGGCACTTCCGGCGGTCTTTGTGTGCAACACAGTAGTGGCAAGTGCAGCTGCCACATATGTACATATAAACATGTGTAAGTAAGTGCTAGAACACATGTAAATCACAAAACGCACACACACACACACACCTACTCATGTACGTAGAGTAGGGAGTAAGCGAGGAAAGTGAGTTGTAGATTTTTTCCAAGTGCAGCCTTGCAACAAAAACCAACTGCTTTATGCATTGGCTCGCTTTGGCAGAATCTTCATTCATTCTGCTGCCACTTTTTCAATATTATGGCAAAGAAATCTCTTATTTTTCCCTTTTGCGTTTATGTATTTGTGTAGGACTTTTCTTGGTGTTGGCGAAGAGCCAGCAGCTTGGTAGTCTTTTGCTCACGTCTTCTTGCCTTGGCCACTGACCACTGGCCATTCAAGCCACTCGCTTTGCCAAGCACTTCGGTTAACGGCGTTAACGGTAGTTCGTGCTGGGTTTCTGGTCCTTTCTCGATGCTTCTTCTTCTTCTTCTTAGTCGTTCTCATTTATTTTTTGGCAGCAGTTTTCAATTTCTTGCTGTGGCAAGTAGTAAATGGGCGAAAAAATGTATAAATAAATGTATAAACTGCCAGCAACTGATTTATGCAGATACATTAATGTGCAATTTTTGAGCATTTAAAGGAAATTCAAGCAAATAAATGGCAATTTTTCATTGCTAAGTCGTTGTTGTTCGCTGTGTGTGTGTGTGTATAACTATGCGTGTGGGCATAGAGAGACGGATAAAGCCGCTTTCTGTCTTGTACGATAGTTGCAGTGAATGTCCTTTATGTCTTTTATGTCACAATTTAGGCGTGTATGTGTATGTGTGTGTGTGTGTGTGCTTGAGAAAATCAATATTACTCCTGTCGCACTACAAGTTTTTGCATCAGAATGAGAAAACTAGAAAAAAATAAAATTACGAACTATATATTGGGTATTGGGTATTGGGTATTGGGTTGTTCGGAAAGTCATTTCGTTTTTTCCCGCCAGAGGACTTAATTACGTTTTTTCGAAACTAACTTCACACTTAAGCCCCATAACCATTATATGTCATGAGAGCTGATATTGCAAGGCTTGTGTGTGAAAAAGTTCTATTAATTCTACCCAGTAGTTTTTGGTTGGTGCCTTTTTAAATATGGAGAGCAATAAGCAGCATTTTCGTCATATTTTACTTTTTAACTTCAGAAAAGGTAAAAATGCTGTCCAAGCGAGAAAAAAATTGACGGATGTGTATGGAGAAGGCGTGTTAACAGTACGCCAGTGCCAGAACTGGTTTGCAAAATTTCGATCCGGCAATTTTGATGTCGAAGATGCACCACGGTCTGGAAGGCCGGTCGAAGCTGACAAAGATGCGATAAAGGCATTAGTTGATGCAAATCGGCGAATCACCACACGAGAGATCGGTGAGAGGTTAAATTTGTCGAATTCAACTGTTTATGGCCATTTGAAAGGCATGGACTTAACCTCGAAGCTCGATGTGTGGGTGCCCCATGTCCTTACCGAGCGAAATTTGTGTCGTCGTGTTGACGCGTGTGATTCGCTCCTCAAACGTCTAGAAAATGATCCATTTTTGAAGCGGATTATTACTGGGGACGAAAAATGGGTTGTATACAACAATGTTAAACGCAAGAGGTCATGGAGCAGAAAAGATGAACCGGCTCAAAGCGTGTCAAAAGCCAACATTCACCAAAAAAAGGTGATGCTCTCCGTTTGGTGGGATGTCAAAGGAATCGTTTTTTTTGAGCTTTTGCCGGACAATACAACCATTAATTCAGAAGTCTATTGTCATCAGCTGGACAAATTGAATGATTCACTTAAAGAGAAGAGGCCCGAATTAATCAACAGGAAGGGTGTAGTGTTCCACCAGGATAATGCGAGACCTCACACAAGTTTGGTCACTCGCCAAAAACTTTTACAGCTTGAATGGGACGTACTGCAACATCCACCATATTCTCCAGATCTGGCGCCTTCCGACTACTATTTGTTCCGGTCCCTGCAAAATTTTTTGGATGGCAAAACCTTTACCTCAAATGAAGATGTCAAAAACCACCTGGACGAGTTTTTTGCCAGCAAGGACCAAAACTTTTATGAGAGGGGAATTATGTTACTGCCAGAAAGATGGCAAAAGGTGTTGGACCAGAATGGAAAATATATAATTTAATAAAATATTTATTCATTATACGAAAACTGTCTTTCATGTTCCCCAAAAAAAACGAAATGACTTTCCGAACAACCCAATACATACATAAAACTTTTACATACTATAATTTGCTATATGTTAAATCATGTGGCAACTTCCTATGGACACTTGCATTAACATTTTTAAAAGGCACATATTTTACGCCTTTATTAAATTGTTTTAAGTTTCCGATTCATTTCTGAAAAAAAAATAAAAATTACTTGAAAAGTATGGCAACCCTGTCAAAATTTATAATAACCTAAAACCTTAAAAAAATCATTTGTAACTTTTAGCTAACACTTTTTCTTACGCATTTTTTTAAAGGCTTTATTTATTGTCAGGTGACAACTACCTAAAATAATATGTTTGTTATAAAATGGTCCTCAAAATACCTAAATTTTGCAGCCACTTTTCAGATTTTATTAAATTATTATTTTACATAATATTTTAAATTAGTCACATCTGGCAACTTTTTTAAACTCTATTCCACTTAGTGGCTAAAAATATACATGTTTGAACATTAAATAGTGCATGATGTATTCAAACAAGTTTAATATTCCTTTATTATAGCAGATATTCATTTTTATTTTGAATAAGATTTAAATTCAGTTATTTCATTCACTGCAAAATAGCCAACCAAAAATAAATATCAAATACTAGTAAATCTTTGTAGATGCCTGTAAGGCAATGAATAAATTTATTTGCTAGTAGTTAAGTAGTTTGTTTCTTTAGTAATGATTTAAATTGCTTGCTTTAACTTTATTGCAAGCTTTCAGAGAATTAATGAAATTTCCAAAGCTTTTAAGCCAACTTTTGCGTACTGAGCCATAAGCAACTAGTACAAAGCACATTAAGAATCTGCTTAAATGCACAACTTAAATGCTTTTCTTGATGTTTTCAATGAAAAAGAAACATTTTATGTAAATAGAAATAAGCAAATTTCTTTAATTAAAAGTGCTTTCACTGCGATTTATTATGAGTGAAGTCACCAACTGGAACAAAAATTTTAAAAAATTTAAGAAATAAAATACACCAAAAACTTCGAGTAATTAAATATAATTGAAGTTTGCCAAGAAAATCTTACAAATTATGGCATGGTTTGTAATTGAAAGGAAATGCAATTTTTTTTTTTTTGATTTTTTTTATATTTTTTGTCTTACTGAAGACTTCATTTAATTAAAATATTAGACCAAGAAATTCAAAGGCTTTTAGATTAAAATGATTAAAACGTTGCTTTCAAAGTTGAAGGGACTTTTTCTTTCCACTACTTCAATCACCTTGCAACAAAGGGCACTACGTAGCCAAGCCGATTGGAGTTAACTAGTAACTTCAGCGCATAATTCTATCCTCAAAGAATTTCTCATGAAATTCATATTTTTTAAACTTCCACTCTCAGTCATAAATAGTAATATGCGTGCGCCTAAAGGTATGCAATAATAAAGTAGTTCTTTGACTAATGATCATTACAGCATATATAATTGTGATCAGCAAGAGGTTGATCGGTTGCGTTTTGGGTTCACTCTTCGTTCAGGGGAAATCTTATAATGTGTGCACTTAATATGAAAATAAGAGTGAAGAAGCAAATATTGATTTCCAAATATATTTGTTCAAAGGCGGTATAAAAAATTTCTTCAATTTAAAAAAAATATATTTTGCTTTGTCGCGAAAGGATCCGTTATTTTGGGAATGAATGCTAAGGTTTTCGTGGATTTCGAAGGACCCTATATGCTAAACATTATGCGCTGGCACCTTTCTAAATACTTATTCGCCGAAATTCTTTAGAATCATAGACGATTTTCGGTGTGTTTCATGCACGTTCATTGAATATTTTCAGCAACGTCTCGCTGCTTTACTGTCTTTATCTAATAGAAGCATTACAAAAAGAAAAAACCTTAGTTTACTATGAAATATTCAATAATTCCAATTTTTATTACGTCGTAAAGATAAATCTGTAGCAGAAGTTTTTGATTAAGTCGAAATCGAATCGAATCGATTATCGAAAATCTTGTGTCTTTAATTTGCCTTGAAACCTCTTTCTTGGCTACAGTTGCTTCAAATGTCCTTATTTAATACAAACCTTTGTATGTACCTTTCTTTCCATTCTCTTCATTTGTGGCATATAATTCCTGCGCATCTGGAAAAGATTTAAAAGCCTACATATAGTGTAGATCGCTTTCCTTTGCTAATATATGTGCCGAATATGAGCCGAATTGGGCGAAAAATACCAGTTTTGCTAATAATTTAACGCAGCGCCATCTGTCGGACTTTTACACAGCAGCATTAAATTTCCGCCAACTTTGTTTTTAATTGTTCGGTAAGTGTAAAGTGGGGTTTCTCGACATTAAGGCACTTTACTATATTTATTTTGGTCACCCATGACTTTTCTCTGCTTCTTATATAGTACTGAAATCATTTAGAGAATTAATGATAATTAAATGGTTGCAATGTCCATAAAATATATAGTATCACTAAAAAAATCTCTGCGAAAAACTTTTAAAGTATTTAAAAACTGAATTTTTAACCGTTTTGTAATTTATCACCAATTAACACACCTGTTGTTTGTACTAATATCTATCATATACTTCTATCTATATAACTATATAACTATGTATATCGCAATATGCGCTGAATTAAATAAATAAATGCGATTAAACAAATCTATAATTAATTAAACTCGGCAAAAGCATTACACAAATGAATTTAAGGACATCTGATTGTGTGTGTGTATGTGTGTGTGTGTGTGTGTGCGAATATGTATGGCAGTGTGCGCTGTTGTAATTGTTAATTGTTAAATCATGCACAACCGGCGCTTAACCAATGCCAATCAACATTTGACGATAACAACAACAACAACAACAACAATAATAGCAACAACAATAAAATATAAATTGAAACAATAATAATAACAATAAAATATTAACAACAACAATAATAACTGTGATCATAACAGCAACGTACTAGCAAGTGGGATACAATTACACCCATACACACACATCTATATTGTATATGTATAAGCACACATACATATGATCTGTGTATTGGTGCAGGGTTGCTATTGAATTTTCCCCTCACCAACTCATCGCTATGTTGAGTTGTGCAGTCTGTATGCTAACTGTTTGACAATGACATTGTCAGGCGATAACGTCGTATACCAAAAACGCGTTAAGTGCCGTTACAAACACATCCAAAAACCCACTGAACTGCAAAAAAAATTTCGGTTTAATTTCATTTTTTTTTTTAAATTTATATTTATTACTTTATCATTATTCTTTTATAACTTTTTGCACTTTCAAAAATTTATTTATTCATATTTTACATATATATATTTCAAAGGTAATGTATTTATTATATGTATGTGTGTGTACTTGTGTTTGTTGTGTGATAATTTGTATGCTTCTGCGGCGATTTAATTACTTGCATTATCATTGTATATTCATTACATGTACATAATATGATTACACGCATATATTTTTTTATGTATATTTATAACTGGACTTAAACATAGACATATATACGAGCATATTTGTACAGTGGATATACATTCATATATATTTATTAATTAATTTAGTAATTTCATTCATGAGAATTTCTGTTTGTCTGTCTGTTTTATTACTTACTTATATTTAATTATTATTTAAGGTCTCTTATATACAGGGTACGCAATATTTTATGGTGGTAAGCATTGAATTATTTTGAGACAGGAACAGCATTCTTTTAAATATGAGACATTTTTGTCTAACTAGAAGCTTTACTTTTAATATATGAAAGTGAAATCTGGAGATCAGGGAACTAAACCGTCTCCCTTCCGTCTTGAAATGACATTTAGTAGTTCGCGAATGAACACCTCGTCGTCCGTCAAACTTATTTCTAGTCCACACCGAACCAATTTCGATGAGTGTCTTCACTATGAAGCGATTCATTTTTTAAATTTTACTAAGTTGTGCTCTCCAAAATATATTTAACGCACTCAAACTTACTAAATGTCAAAGTTATTCAATATGTATGCTGGTTGACATAAAAGTTGACGCACCCTGTACAGACTTGTAAAATGTGAGTGTTAACATATGTACTTAATTGTAAATGTTTATTTGTAACAGTTGTTCTGTTCAATACAAATGTTTTTTGTTTTTGTTTTTTAAATCATTTGAAATAATTATACAACATGTTTTTAAATGTAATGCTGCATTTATTTGGTTTTTGGTTGCTTTGCAATTTATATTTTATAATTAAAAAAGTTCAGTTTTGACTTTGCACAACTTATTGGTTTAAGCGAGCAAATAATAAAAATTATTAATAACAAAATAAATACAGTTTAAATTTGAAATTATCCTTCGAAATTATTCAGAATATATGCGACAGCTTGAAATACAAAATCCGTACTTAATTATACAAAAACAACAATAAAGTAGTTTAGTAGGAAATTTTGGTTTCAGAAGGATAGAAATGATAGAGAAAGAATGACCTGCCACCTTAGAAGTATTTCATATTGTCAGTATACAAAAATTTATTCAGATTTATCAGATTCATAACAAGTGCCTCTAATATTAGCTTAATTAGATTTAAATTCTTCTAAGTCGGCTTAGATATCAATTTACGCAGTCGTTCATTCGGAGTGAACCCAAGAACGATGTTACGTACTGCTAACGCATATCTTATAAAGGATCATTATCAATCTTATAAAGGACGAAAGTACTCCACCCTAATCCGTTCTGACCTAAGTTTTGTTAGTAACCAAACTCTTTACTTCTAAAGAAGGCAACATCTACATTTCCCATTCTTTCTTCACAAGACTTTCGTTTTTTAACTAAAAGCTTCTTACTACCTTGCAAGAAATTTTTAACAGAACAAAAGTCAAAATTCCGAACTTAGACAAATTATTAAATTAAATTGGACAAATATTTCTTGGCTATCAAGGTTATGGATTAGTTCGTAGATAACTGCTAGTACTTCACGCTTCAATAAAATTACACTTCCTATATACTCATCTTAGTTTTTTTCCAAAGTATGAAGATGTGAACGGCTCCATGGAGTTCGCAAAACAGTTTCAATGAAATATTGTCACATTTTCGCGGCGGTATCAGGGCAATATAGAGCAAAACACCCAATGCTGACAATCTCAATGACTACTATTGGAATATTCTCAGCAAGTCTGAGGTAACTTCCAATAACAGAAGGTTTAGAAAATATTAAAAAAATTAACAATCCTCTCTTCTTAATATTGAAGCACTACAATAATAAATTTAAGCTAATCTGCTATTTCTTCTATTTGTCTATTTTATTCAGCAATGTTGTATATTCCGAAAATGCATATATGCTTCGTTCTGTTGGAAGGTTGAAATTAATTTTTTTCGGCTGGTGCTTTCGAGTTATGTATGATGCTGGACATGAACAATTATTGCCTACCACAATGTTAATTTCTGATCGAAATATTCAAATTATAAATCCTAAAGCAATTGAATGACAATTTCAACAAAGCCTTGGAAATAACTGCTTGCCTTCAAATAATGAGATTGAAAGCTTTCCTGTTTGTTAAGGAAGCTTTTTGCTTGGTGTTCTTATATTTGGTGACTTTTTAGGAGTTTTCTATAATTTCAAAAAAAAAAAAATTAAATAATAATAAACTAGATGAAATTAGTTCAATGCTCAAACAACAATTTCATTGTTCTGTTCGGCTTCGGTTTTCAGATTTCAAGTATTCGTTTCCGACTTGGAACCTTGCTAGTTCGCTTTAACATGTAATTGTAGGTGCGAACAACTAGATGGCGCCACATTACTTTTTAAACAGACATTTTTAATGGCAGTTTTTATTAAATTTTATATTATAAATTTTATTTTATGATATAAATATTTTATTAAAATAAAATTTCTTAGGTATACTACATATATGAGTATTTATTAAAATAATATTTTTTGTGCACATTTGCATAATATACTTTCAATTTAAATGTATAATGAGAAAAGATATTTATTTAAAACTAGTGAAATTGTGTCAAATAAAATGTAAATATTTTGCGGTATTTATTTGCTTATATTTAATGCTAAAATAAGCTTAATTTTGTTGAACTTTCTTTATATGAGTATCATATGAGTAGATCTTAAATAAATAAGTGTTGAATTAAATAGTTCTAACCTCTAAGAAAATATCATTAAATCAGTATATATACTTACAAAAGTGTATGGGAATAAATTTTAGATGAATTTGTTGATGAAAAAATTTAGATATTTTTTCATTTATTTTCGCGTATGACTTTTCCATAATCCGTAAGGCCTTGTGCGACCAAAATATATATAGAAGATTTAGACTTGCCACTATTCGATTTACATAGCTTTACGTGTGTATGTGTGTGAGTGTGTCTGTATGCGTGTGCATATGCATTGGTGTTTATTTGCTTTAATTACTTACGCTTTGCTTTACTTTGTTTAACCGTTAGATTGCGTGCGCATTTACTATTTACTAATTACTATTTACAAATGTTTATTCAACATCAATTACTTCACAATTATTAACACCTAAAACATTTTTTATTTTAAATTCCTTAATTTGTTTTTCCTTTTCCTTTTCCTTTTCATTTTTTATTTAACTTCTTTGTAGTATTTGTATGGTTTGTTGTTATTTTTTTTTTACTTATGCATAATTAACATGGTAAATTGTACGGAACAGAATTAACAGTATTCAATTACAAACATGCAAATCTCACATTCTTTAATATGCCGCTTACAAACAACAACAAACAGCTATTTACTTTTCGCCCATTTATTTGCCAACTGCAGTGCAATTCTTAAGCTCTGGCTAATTAACTTAATTATCATGTAGTTACTATGTATTCGCGTGTATATATATATATATATATGTGTGTGTGTGTGTGTGTTGTGCACGTGTTTTTCATTACTTAAATAAACTGACTTAAAATATCGTCTCCCCACTGTGTGCGCTTTCGCCTTTGCAATTAAAAGCTTTTGTTGCATCGCCTATAATTATGCTTCGCTCCTTCGCTTTTGGTCTCTCATATACCCTGCTTCAGCATTTTCACACGCCATCCTTCAGCCAGCTAACCAACACTTGCCTCACCTCGCCTCGGCCATCGTCGTCCTCACTGCATTAATGTGTTCGATTTGCGGCGATTGAACTATCTGCTGGCGTTGGCGCCCTGCTTCCGCCTTAATGTGTTGCAAACAACGACGAGGCCAGCTGCCATGCCGAGGAGTAGCGCCTGAGAACGCCACACAGCAGCTGCCAATACTGTCAATTTCAATGGACGCGCTATACTCTGCGTCGTTAACGTGGTCGTCGCGGTGGCGGAGGAGCTGGCCGCCGAGAAGTATTCGAAGAAATTACGCAGACTAGAGCCGGATGACAATGTCACTGTGTAAATGAAGAGAAAAGAAACAAGTTCAAGCAGTAGAAGCAGGAAAATATTGTGGAGAGCATAAAAGACAATGATAAAATTAAGGAATGTCCAAGAGATTACAAGTTAATACAATGGGTGGATAAACAAAGGCGACGACGGCAGAAAAATGCTGCAGCGAAATTGAGTTGTTGCAAGCGGGGGAAACGTGGGCGCTTTAAAAACTGCACACAATGTAATACACTTTGTTAATTTTTTAATAACGCTGTTCGAGTAGAAGAGAGAGTACATTAAGTTTTATGACTTAAGGAACATTAAATTCAAAAATGGTATTTTTTATTCAACTATTACATTCTTTACTGAAAAAAAAAAGAAAAAAAGACGCAAGTTTCGGGGTTTCTAAGCTCTTCATTGTATACTGCCGAATAAAATATATCTATCGTTATGCGTAAAATCAGCTTAAATCGGTTTAAGCTTTTATACTTGTTTGAGTTTATAGTAGAGTTCTGTTCATCTTTTTAAAATGTATTTAACTGTAATTTTACAAAACGATTCTCAGGCAATAATTGCGATGAAACACAGGGACAAGTCTAGAAAGGCCAGTTAATATAGTCAAAATAGTTCGAATTGTATACATTTAAACAAGTTGATTCAAGCTGCTTTATTATATTATCATGCATTTTACTACCTTAAAATGACCTTGCTGCCAGTTAGTCCGAGAGACCCAGGTAATGTGGACAGAGAAACCCTTTTAATTTACTCAATTAGTAATTGGCCTCTCTGGTAAAGAGAAGAGTATCAATTGAAGCATAATCCATTTTTAGAATTTCGGAACATATCATTGCTTTAAAAGTAGTTATCAGTCCTTAAATGAAGTATTTTAGTATAAGAAGTTTCCGGTTTATATAGTTTAGTTAGCAACCCCCAATTCGGGTGGTGGGACTGAATTTTTAGCACTATGTGGTGTCTCCTCGATTATGTTTTAAAACGAACTAAGCGGTTTTGGCTCCTCAGTACGAAATTATTTCGAAGGCAAACAAAAGTGGACCTAATTTAAGGCGACTATGGAGAAGATCAGTAAAAGCAATTTGATTGAAAAGAAAGATATACTGACTGAAATAAATTGCTTTTTAATATATATAAATATATATACTGAAAAATCCGCCTGAATACTGATCATTTGTCAACAGGGGAGAATAAGAAGATGTTATGCTATATCATATAAATATATACTGTATATTAGATCAATATTAAGAAATCTTAGTATACTTTTAGGAGTGGAAATCTGATTTTAATTTTTACAGGTTGGTCCATCTTCTTAGTGGAATAGTTTCAATTACGGAAAATCGAATAACAATCGACCAAATATTTTGCTTTTAATATTTAAGCAATATTATACTTCAACAAAATTTTACTAAAGTCTTATAAAATTCACTTTTGAAGCATAACTGCTTGAACACTTCTCTCACACTTTCAATTATTTTTGTTTACTTTAATTGTCTAAAGCATGCTTTATTTTTCAATATTTATTCCCATCGATGTAGTGAAAGTTTAAATTGCACAGATACACTAAATTTGCTCCCACATTGCTGTAACACAGCCACACGCACACACGCATACACACACATGCACACATACATGTACGTGATATGCTTGTTTGTTAGCAATATTATTGTTTTCGCTTTTATAGTTTCAGTTTTGATTGGATCCCCCGAGTGTGCCACACAGAGTTGTGAGTCAATGCACAAACGCACACATGCACACAAATGCGCGTGCAACAAGCGGCGGCAGATTTGAGCTGGTTGGTGTATTGCGTTTAGTTGCACAGTTGCCGAAGGGACTTGCATTGAGCTTTGGAATATAACAAGTTATGATGGCCAACAATGGTGCAACATAACCCGAATAAATAGAGAAAAAGCAGCAAATATTTGCAACTAGTGTGTGAATGTTGCAAGAAGAAGTAGAAAAAAGGCAAAAGAATTGATGAAAGAGATATACAATATAAATGGAAATTAAAAGGCGAATAAAAAACGGCGCTGAAAAGTGCAGCGAAGGCATTCACACATACATACACACAGGCATTGTAACTGTATATTCCAGTGCGTAACGGCAGCAGCAAATGAAGCCAAAGCAAGCAAACGTGGTAAAAGTTGTTGGGGAATTCGCTGCAAACCAATTGCAAAACGCTAACGGCTTACTTTGGCATCTGTGAATGGGCAGGTATTTTCATGTGAGTGTATGTGTGCATTTGTGAGTGTGTGAGTGTGTTTGTGTGGCCGTTTGTTGGGAATTAGATTTCATCGCTGGCTCCCCAAGTGATTTATGTATATTTGTATGCATCATAAAGAGAGCTGCTGAACATGCGCCAACACACACACACACACACACACACACACAACTCTTACACATAAAAGCATAGCACGAAAGTTCAACACAAAAGTTTTGCCGGGTCGCATCTGCTTATTCATTTGCTCGTTTGTTTGTTAGCATGTTTCTATTTTGTAACACCGGCGGCGACCTGTGGCTTTGGGGCTCAACTTCCCAATTTTCCACGTTCTGTACCCTTTCCTCGCTCCCACTCGGCACTTAATTCCACTTTTTTGTTTAATTCCGCTTTTGTCGCTCGGAGCACAGGTAAGAGCAGCTCTGCACCGCCTTTCCCCCGCCAATTTAGTGGTTGAGTTGTAGTTTAAGCGTATTTTTGGGGGCTGCGGGAAATTTGTAAGTTATGCCAAGTTGCATGCAACATGCCACACTTAACAACATGTGACTCTAATCAAATCAAAACGAGTGCACTTTCTTTGTTGTTGCTTTCAGCTTATGCGTGTTTCGTTGAACAGCTTGCAGCTCGGTGCATATTGCTTGCTAACAGTTAGTAGTCAGCACAACCGATTGAAAGGCGGTTGTGATTGGCACCTTCTCAATGGCTTTCAGGCACGTGCGTGCAACTGTGATAAAATTTGGTGGCAGTTTGAGCGAATCATAGGTGTTTCAGATGAAATTGTGTTTAGGGAATTACCTTTAGAGTACGAAAGGTGTGCACAATGCATTTAAATAAACAATAATTTTTTTGTTATCATGTATAGAAAGATTTGACGAATCCCGAATTTTTTGAAGTTTTCAGAATACACAAACACATATTTAATTACATTATTTCAACACCGTATCAAGTAGTATAGTAACAATATCAATATTTCTAGCGGAATCACGAAATTAAAATCCCGAAAATAAAATCCCGAAAATAAAATCCCGAAATATCGGAACCAAAATTTTCAAGTTTTGCTTTATAATGGCTACATGTTCTGAAGAATAGTTTGTCAAAAAAGTAACTAACGTACATCTAAAAATGTGTGGCACTACGCAAAAACCCACTATCAATTTTATAAATAGAGCCCGAAAGTTCAATTCCGAAACTACGAGACCGACATTGCCAAGTTTTGTTTTAATTTTTTAGATTTTTATTTGAAAAGCAACTAATTTATGTATATATAAAGTTTGTGGTAGTAGAGTTAAATTTTATTACCGATTCCGAAGTTTTGTGGCATAAATCATCAAGTGTTGCATATACTACGCATTTACATATGTACAATATTTCGAAAGTTTAAATTTTAAAGAGCAACAAATGTTAGTCTATTAAGTCAGTAAAAATGTCTATTATTAAGTAACTATTCTGTTATTACGGGATCCCGAAAGTTGAATCCCGAAATATCGGGACTAAAATTATAAAGTTTTGTTTAAAGAAACATCTTGAAAGGAACTTTTAAGAGGTATTTTATAATAGTCAGTATTGATTGCTTCAAAATTAAAGAAAAAAGAGAAACAATATTTAACTTTCCTGAATGACTTTTAACACGACAGTTAACATGTTATTTCAAAATTAACAAAAATGCCACAGTCACTTGACATAAACAAATCCATTTTGCTTCACTCTGGGTTACTTAAATAAAATACAGACATATCTGTACATACAACACTCTTGTGGCCACATTTAATTACAAATCAAAAAGTCTTCAAGTGTATTTTAGCAAATTTCATTTGTACAACAAAGCAGCTTTGTTGTATTGTAATGAATTTATCAACTAAAAATATATACAAACAAACAGCACACAGAGAGAAAAAGAAAAGGTCGATGAAGAAATGCTGAAATAATAAATAATAATTCTTAAACAATTTCATTATATCACGAGTATTATTAAATGGCCGCCGGGGAGTAACTTCACGAAATGTCATTGGAAATTTAATAAGAAAATATGCGGCGAAACAAAGGCAACGATTGCGAAGAGGCGAGAAAGTCAAAATGCAAACACTAAATAAATTAAAATGGGGTCATTCGGCGCTAAGCGTGGCGACGCAACGCTCGAAATGCTGACATTCAGAAGGTCAGACGAAAATTTGAATGAAGTGAAATGAGCAGTTGGGGAATTCAATCAAAGCAGGTTTCCCAAATTGAAATTTGATACGGACACAAAGAGGTTCAAGTGGAAATTAAATTAAACACTAGCAATAATAATGATTAGTGCTACATGAAAGAGAGGAAATTAAAAATGTTGACCTTTAAATGCCATACATATTTGAGGGGATTACTTATGACGTGAGTTCAAATGGAATACTTTTTAAACACTTTTTAAATATGCGACATTTGATTTGGGGAACGTTTGTTGTTAAGTTCTTAGGGTAATAGTTGCCTTGAAAGCCTCCATGTAAAGTCAGCACTACTAGCAGCACTAATTGTCTATTAAGAGCATTTCATCAATTGGACACTTACTTTCAACTAAATTTACCAGAAAATGGCAGCAATTAGTGTTTAATCGAAAACATATTTGTAACGAATTACTAATGAAGCCCTTGTAGTATATTTACATAGAAAAGGGAGGCATATATTTTATGAGAAACATACAACTGATAATCGAAAACTGTAAAAACCTAATAAAAGCAAAATTAAATAGATGTGAACGCCGACTTAATTGACTCAATTTGATCATTAGGAGCATGTTTTTAAAAGAACATACGCCTGTAGCCATTATTGGCGCTTTTATACAGAAAATACATAAGGTTAAATTTTGATTTTTGGAAAACACTACAAAGAGAACATTCCTGTGCAGTGTGTTAGTATTCATTAACACTGCATCTTAAACACGAGTTTAAGTTGCAATGTCTGTTAGAGCAACCTTTTTAATTTTTGCTTAATTTTTAGTTGAGTATTTAGGATGAAGGTTGTCATATAAATTTTTTTGGAACAACATACTGCTTGTAATTGGCATTTGATGGAATTGAAAAGCTCAGAAGATTTTTTTTTTTATTGTGCGGAAGGTACGAGGATGAGGTAGCGAAGGCATTCCACTATTGGAAACTCTGTCGTTGTGCTGGAGACATGAGTACTTACGGAAGTCTTTTAATAGAAGCGCTTGCCGACGCTCATTCCTTCAGTGACTTAATTAGCTCGAAAAATAGAGAGATCAAACCTTTGCAGAACTGGTTCTCTTCTTCCCTAAAAAAGATTTTACCAAATTTAACCTATCAGAAGGTTGTTTAATAATTTAATCAGCTGGGATATACAGAATAATACGTAAAATAATTGGTTTGTGTACCGACAATTGCCAAATTAGTTGCATTTACGTTTCCGCTCGATGCAAGCCATAAATTAAATGCCCAAAAGTATGCTTAAGCTAAGCGAATGAGTTTGACCAAAATGTGAAAAAGTGGAAAAAGTTAAAATAGTTGCGAAAGTATAACATTAAACGAAGACTAAAAACGGTGAAAGCAGCAAGAACGTAACTGGGGGCAATACGTAAAAGGTACGACAATAAATTGGTTGAAACCGCCAATAAATACAGTGAGCTATAAATAAAACGGGTTTAGCAAGCAAATTTTCCAACAAAAAAAAAAAAACAAAAAAAGAAAAAAAATGCTTTAAAATTTAGACCGTTCCCGGACAAAAATTTACATCTATTTATTACAATTTCACTGCTTCCCACTCTCTTTGCCAACTCCAGTTGTTAAAATATATATTTCTAAGTGCACAAAAAATTATTTCTCTTACTCAAAAGCATAAAAAGTCGCTTTGTGGTATATACTATTCAAATTAAAACCTACTTATGTAGCAGCAATGGTCGCATTGGTCGCAAAGGGATCAAGGAAAAAGTCAAATGTCACAAAAACCATCCACTGTAGCGCCGACAACAAAGAATCGCGCCATATTTTTTTTATAAATTTTTTTTCTCATTCATTTCAAACAAAACCGTTGCTTTGAGGCAACGCAGCGGGACGGCGAATCAATTTTCCACACGCTTGTGGCAGATTAAAAGTAAAACTGCTTTGATGTTGTGGTGAAGCAAGGGAAATGTGGATGGGTTGCATTATTTTTCGATTACAATTTTTTGTGAAAGGTGTGTGAAACACATACATACATACATACAAACATTTCTGTGTGTAAATGAGCTGTTAGAAATTTGCTCATAAAGACCAACATATTTGGAAACTGCGCTAACGCACTGCTTTACTTTCATTTATTTTGCACCGCTTGGCAATTGTTTTTCTTATTTTCCGCTACTTTTTACAGTTGCGTAGAAAAGTACATGCATAAAACTGTCTCCGTGAAGGTCTTACCGCCTTGCTTCGTACGAAGCGCCAACAAACAATCCTCCCCTCTCTCTGATACTGAATAGCATTCGGGGATAACGCAGAGCCATTCAACAGAAAAATAATTATTATTTCATTTCTTTTGTCAATATGCAAGTTTGTGCCGATACTACTTTTGTATTTGCAGTCGTCTGTCAAGGGAAGGTCTTCTTAGAACACTATAAGCCCACGGAACGCTGTTTGGAAGCGCTTAGTTCAGCACTCGGTGGTCTCCGTGGAGTTTTTTGGCAAATATTTTGTACCTCAGCTTGGATTTGCCATAGCTTTTAGAGTCAAGTTCTCAAGAAGCAGTCCTACTAGGAAACTCTTGGAAGGATAATGCTTTTCAAAAGCTAAGTATATATCTGCTTGAAATTCATTCGGTCTGGTATAGTCTAGTAGCAGTCTTTGTCTAGTATAATTAATACTTCCATTTGAAAACCCAATACATATATATTCGCCAATTATCCCAGTTGAACATGAAAGAATCAACTTTGCTGGAGATTCAGCCTCATCTGCTAGCATATTTTCTCATTTCAAGTGGCTTGTTGTAACTTATGTAGTGAGTACTGTAAATACTGAGGAACACAAGTCCAAAATTTAAAATTAGAACAATTCTACTCTTGTCTATTCCTAGAAGAGTCAAAAACCTTGGTCATTGTCATTTAAAGTGAAAATGCTTTTCATGACTTCGGCGACGAGTGACCCGAAGACGGAGCTCACTCTTTATAATTGTTCAGCTCTCCCTAAGCAAGATTTTGACACTTTGGATCAGTTGTGATCGGTGCCTTGGCGTTCTGCGAATCACCTCTACAGACCCTTTTAGCTTTTACAAGCGAAACAGTAATGTAGAGCAATTTAAACGAGTGGATGCATTCTACTGTAGCTCCTCATGGAGGTCAATGAAGATTGCTAGGTTTTTTAATAAAAAAATTTCTCTACTTAGTTTAAGCATTTTTTGAACAACTCTAATAAAATGCCTTCCAATGACTTCTCAGTTCATTCCAATTCAAATACTAAATTCTTAGGGACTACCATAACTACACAACTATTTAACAGAAATAACCGTAAATATATCTTGAAAGGTTGAAATTTTCATCCGCAGAAGTCAGAGCTCGCCATTTCGACGCCAGCAAACTACCAAAAGTAAATTTAATAAAGTTAAATGCATAATCAGCGAGTCTTCAGAAATCACTTGCCATATAATTCACCACTACTACCATATATATGTCTTTGTAATAATACAACTAGATATGTTTGTGTATGTATTTAGGTAGATAGACTCACCTCGAGCTGGCACTGGATCCTTTTGCGGTGTGCCCAATTCGATTTCCTTGTACTCCTGATACAAATCACCAATTTGTGCTGTGCAACGCAAAACCAAGCCACCACCACCAACACCAACACCCGCACCAGCACTAGCACTAGCACCTGTATTATAGGATACACCCGTAGCACCCTGACCGCCGCCCAGGTGATTCATCAAGTGCTGGGTATTAATGGCGGCAGCAAAGTGTGCTGCATGCAACTGCAGTTTCAGGCTCAGTCTCGACGCTATTAAATTGTCCACCGTTCTGATGTATTGCGTTTCGCCCGTTGATACCTGCAAAATCGATAAGAATAATCAAATGGAATGTGCTATACAACAAAAACAACAAAAGCAATAAGAGTGCAGTGACAGAAATGTTAAACAGTCGAAGGAAATCGCAATGGAAAGTAGTAGCGTGGGAGCTACTTTCTGGTAATTGTTGTTATAGTTGTTGTTGTTGTTGTTGCTGCGTGAGCCTTGCTGAGCAAATTGCCATGTAAGTGTATGTTAGTGCATGCGCAACTATGTTTGTATGCCTCTAATCGCTTTTCATATGTGTGCTTACGCGCCTACATGTATGCTTTAATTCTTGGCTGGACAAAGTACCGATTAAGTGTGCACAATATACTCAACTGGGCTAAGTCGAGCCTGTAGCTGGACATCAAGTGCGACAAGATTTTTTTACATTTGTTGTTTTTTTTTTTTTGTTTTTTTTTTTTTTTGATTTTTGTTTCGTGTGGCCACTTGTAGTTTACTTTGTAAATTATAGCTGTGTCGTGATTAATGCCATTCGGTGTGAATGTGTTGGCGCACTAATTAATTCGAAAAATATTGCCACCTAAAGTGAGCGAATAATGGACGCTGTGGCTTTATTGTGACAATTGCAAGTGTCATTTAATGTGGGGCAAGAGCGTATTCAGTAGCAAATAGCGAAATTATTTAAGATGCTCGTGAGAAATCGCCGCTTCCTCATGCAAATCTTAGTTCAACATTAACAATTTATTAGCCTTTCTACGAGATATTTCGTATTAAGATATTTGGTGAAAAATTTGAGAAATTTGGTAAGAGAGCCGATATTACCTTAGAATATGTTATTTTTCAATATTTTTTGAGTATTATCATGAACGAGACGCAGATCACTTTTGATAAGTAATTTTTCTTTTCACGCGCGCGCACAAATGTATGCTACGATTAGTATGTTTACTGCTGCTTTGTTTTGTTGCCTTTCATCAGATACCATATGTAATAAAAATACATATATATTTACAAATTTTTGAACCTCTTCGTAGTTTTGGATTTGAGAATTTTTGTGTCTTCTTTTCAAATTAATTAAATTGAAAAAGTTCCATATTGTTCATATGTTAATATTTTTTTAAATTTTTTTATAAAACTAAAGCAGAAAAAATGCCTTTCATCAATATTTTCATAAAAATTGGTCTTATTTTGGAATTTTGGATAATTTTGAAGAGCATAATTGCTGAAATCTTTTTTTTAACCAGGAATTTGTTTTCTTATTGCCTTCAAGTACCTCTCACTTTTCGTAAACCGGCATATTTTGAAGGAAAATATATCATATTTGCACTACCGCCATTTTTCGCTCATATCCCTTAATGTTTTCCATCCATTCCATCCCTTCCAACAACAGACCACTCTAACCAGTAACTCTTGGTTACTCATACGCAACGGCGCACCACACATATATCCTGCATGACAAGTAAAACAAGTGTGTTTACAATGAAACACATATGCGCCTGCTGCAAATGCTTTTAAGGAGAGGAGGAACAAATACAAGCGTAGAAATGAAAAAATAACAAAAAAGCAAATGGGTAGCCGAAATAAAATGTGTCGCATGGAGTGAAATTGGTATCCACCAATTGCAATTTGTCCGATGGTTATTACGGCGCTGAGCGAGCAACTACAGCTGCGAATGGCCAGCGAGAGGGCACACATGACAACATGTGTCGCCGTGTGTGTGCGTTTATGTGTGAATGTGGGCAACCATGTTGTTTGGCAAACCAACGAGCAATAAGCACATATTCGCCGAACAACTTTGTAGTTGATTGTCAGTGTTGTTGTACACATAAGTACGTACCACAGTGTTTTTTGTTGTTGCAACAATTATTATTATTATTTTTAATTTTTTTTTTTTAACATCAGTTAACTTTTTCCATATTTTCTTCGGCTGTTGTATGTTTGTAAGTGCATTGATGTTTTGACACCGTTTACCGTGCCAGAAATGCAACAATAAAAGCAAACACACACACACACAAACGCGTTCACATATAAGCACTGTTCTTTTATGCATGCATATCGTAACTGCTTTCCGGTCAGCGAGGCGTCCAAAGCAGTGCGAACGGATGCACTTCGTCATGCACGGTGTTTGTTGTACAACCACAACGCCAAACTGCTCAGCATTGCTGCATTCAATTGCTGCGGTTGTATTATATTCGTTTATGTGTGTGTGGCATGCGTGCAAGAAACCGGATTTGCGTGGCTTGGTGAGCAGTTGCTTCAGCTGGCTTTCGCACGGTGCTGTCCTGTCTTGCCTGCGGTGACGAACATGGTCTCGAATTCAACCTCAAGTCGACGCATGCCTGCGCTTGCAGCATAAATAACTGTATAGCCCCACATACACGTATATAAATATTTTTTTAGATTTTCACTTTATTTAATGCGTTTGTCCAATCAACCGCTGCGTCCGCTGTCAACACATATCGCAAGCTTTACTTCCGCA
This sequence comes from Bactrocera minax, assembly GCA_021498325.1. NCBI lineage: Eukaryota > Metazoa > Arthropoda > Insecta > Diptera > Tephritidae > Bactrocera > Bactrocera minax. The sequence continues at coordinate 64,463 of JAKEEE010000127.1, read as the reverse complement.
CAAATGGTTGCAAGCGCAATGGTCCAAGCGATTTCGTTGCAGAAGTTTGGAAATTTATGAATCTAGGTTAGCTGGTTTCTGCAGTTAAACTTTATGTTTAAAATAAGTTTCTTATTTTGTTGTTGATTGAAGATTTTGACTGTTGAAGATTTTTTGGAAGTGCAGCTTCAACATTACTTGCTCTTATATTTATTTTGAAACAGTAGTGACTTTTTATCAGGAATTGGAGGGAGGGTAGAATGTGGTAATTGGGGTATAAATTCCTGATTATGGATTTACCAGGCCATATTAAGAAAAAAATTTCATATTGATGAGGCTAAGAAGCACATGACTCGCATTAACAGGCCTATCTGCCTAGTTATTACCTTTTGCATTCTTGCTCAACAGTCTCTGCCCAGTCTGCAGTTAGGCTCAATAGGTAAGAGGCTCCTTCAACTTCCTTTCATATTCTTATATGTTTATGGACCATCGAATATATATACCTTATACACAGCCGCGTGTCTATTACTAAGTTATTGGCTTGATTTTTCAATTAGTTAATGAGTAAATTATTTGATTTGGAGTTCGGAATGGAATACATATTAAGGCTATGCGCCTAAAAGCCTTTAAGAAAACGCATTAGCTGAAGTCCACTGTTTCTATGTTCAGGGAATCCAAAAGATTTCAAATTAACTCGGGTTAAACTTGATTATGCGCGCTGTTGCCTCGGATATTGATTTATTACAGACGCAAATTCTACATTATAGGAAGACGAAGATTTTCGCCAGGTTCCCAAAATAAACGATACCTTCATGGAAACAAATGTTTTTACCAAAGACGTCTTCTTTATCCCGTAATCACGGCAAACATTTTGTTGTATTTGAAAATGCATAAGTTCCTAACGTTTAACATTAACATACAATGTTATTGAGTTACCGCTGTTACAAAAAGCTTTTTCTTTCAACTAAGGCTAAACTTAACCTTAAACTGAGCTAACTATAGCTTTCTTTCTCATTTACTGAAATTACAATTGAAATATTACATTGAAATATTGAGCCTAATTGTATGCTACACTAAAACGTAGAGCCTGTTTGTAGGCTATAATTTCCTTTTAAATTTCTTGCTCTTTGAGTTTTTTTTAATGTCAAGTAGTGAGGAGCTTAGCTAGAATGCACAAAGGCTTGACAAACTATTCCACTTAATAAATAATGCTATTTTTTAGAAAATAAAAACTCTCTTTCTCTCTCTAATGACCCCACTTCTTCATTGCGTTAATAAAAAAAAAGATCGAAGCAAATATTCGAAGTAGAGTAGAACATAAAATTTTACTTATTGTCATACTGATGTAATTTTTTCTTTTGCTCATATTCGATATAAATACCAGAAAGAATTTTTTTTCTCATCCGAAGTATCCGAAGATCCGAAGTAGTGTTTTGCTTAAGAAAAGTATTTGCATTTGCACCCCTTTAAAATCCAAACACACATTCTAAAGCTTTCTACGTAACAAATATTTATTTTTTATGCCAAGCCATTTGTATTACAACTCTGCGGCATTTCCTTTGCGGCATTAATAACAGGAATCCAATATGAGGAAGATTACAACAATAAAGACAGCACTCTCAGTAAACTTGTGAGCAAGTGAAGCGAGTAAAGCCTCGCCATTCGCGGAATTCGAAGCCTGCCGAGAAAATAAGGGAACCGAATTTCCGCTTCCAATACCGCAAATAGAGTTTTATTATTTCTCCAAATGCGCCAGCAGATTTTCAGCTTCCGTCACGAGCTTTGTATGCAAATACACAGGTTTTTCCGCTACTTCTTCGCGCTTCCAATTTTTCTTATTTTTCATTCTTTGGCTCGTTTGTTTTGAGCACTTCTGCGTATGAAGCGTAGCGCGAAACACCCGGATCCACACGTGTGTGAGGGTTTTAGAAGAAATAGAGAGGAAACCTTATTGTTAACACCTGCAGCGATGCGCGCGTGTGTGTGTGTGTGTGTACACCGATGTGGAACGACAAAACAGCCAAACTGACACAGTGACAGGCGAAAACAGTGTTGCTCCAACCGACACACCGCCTCTCCGGCCCCGGTATGTTGCGGTGGTGCGCGTGCAAATTTCCTGCTGTGCTGCGTTTATTACATTGTTGCCTTTGTTTTCCACGGAAACCTTATTGCATTTGCCATTCCCATTCTTCAAACACTTTTTTCGCATGACTTGCGGTTATTTGTCGTTCATTGGATTTTCCATTTTTTCGCAATTTTTTTCTTAATTTTATTTTTTCTTTGAAATCAATTGTTTCATTCGCTTTGCGGTGCCACATACTGTTGCATGGACGGGCACATGAAATGTTAGATTTGTTGGAGTTTGTTATCGTATGCCTGTAATACGGGTTGTGTTCGGATTCTTGATTTTTCTGCATGTACACCTGCGTGCAAGAGATATGGAAATATTTTAAACAAATTTTTGAAATTGCGCAAAATCGCTGTATATAAGTCACCTTCAATGCTTTTCAAGGCCCTTCCCGGAAAAGGACGTTGAGGTCTACTCTTAGATTCATAAAAAATTTTAGGTTCGCTTCTAGAGTTGCCAGTTGGTAAATATGATATTAGGGTTACTGAGTTTTTGTCCGAGAAGTTGGAAATGTGGACTAAATGACTAGTTTTTAAAAGAAGAATCCGAAATTGTTATAGAAAAACTTGTGCTAACCGAGATATATTTAGTTATTAAGGAAGCATTTAAAATATTATGTTGTTCAGCTAGCGATTTATTTTGACAAAGCATTTTGTATAACAACGACAGCCGCTAAAGCCAAAATTCTACGAGCACTTGTCTATCAGTCGTGAGTGTTCATTTAATTACAAAAATGGTAATATGGTTCTCCAAAAAGAGATTTTTACTTTTCAGTTTCAAACAAATGAGTCATTAAAAATTAATTTTGCATATAAATTGAACTCAGCGCCATCTATGGGGTAACTATTTGCTCGACATATTCGAATTCACAGTAGTAGTGAGCATTATGGACACCCAACAAGCAGTAATGTCATTTAAAGCGCTTCTACTCAATAACTCAGGGAACATAGTTGACTCCCTAAGTAGGCGGTTCTAGGTAGTCTGTGTTATGCTTGACCCTGGACTGTTAGCTCAGCAGCTTTCTGTAAGACAAGGAAGATAATGTTTAGCGTTGTAACAACTCAACCAAAAAAAAAAAAAACCAAAAAAAAAACAGTTTCCATTCAATCAAAGATATGTTTGCGCTGAGAGTTGAACATTTTTAAATTTTTTGAAAAATTTCATTTTTTTTATTGAAGTTATGTTTTTGATAAATCTTACTTTTAATATTACCAAATATGTGAGTATGCCAAAGTGTTAACAAAATTATTATTTCTTAGATGATATTTGTATTATACAGTCATTGCCTGCGTAACTCCGTCGAACAATAAAGATCAACGAAAATGTTGCCTACATTCAGGCGTACTGATCTGAAATTTTAATTAACCTGTATATTTGGAAATGTTTCAAGCTCCAAATGAAAGCAATAAGAGCACGTAGTTCCAAAAACACACAAAGGTAACTGGTATTTTGTACAGGGAACGCCAAATGCAGTTATTTTGCGAGCTGAAATATTTGAAGACTTGAAAGTATTTCGAAATTATTGAGCAAACAAATGCTTGGCAGCCAAAAATGAGGGTTAAAAACTTGAAGAGTCGAAACGAATTCGTATGATGGCACTTTAAAAGCCTATGGAAACATTAAATATCTCTTTCAAATCCTAAAAGCAGCGCACTCATTGCAAGTACATTTGCAACGGTGAAAAACCGCTTGAAGTAATCTCCTTAAGTTTGCTTTCGCTTTTCAAATTGCAACAAGCATTACGTTGTTTTTTTTTTTTTTTAAATAACGGTACATGCGTTTTAGCGTTTTTGCTTACGCGCACTTGCCAGCGTTTACTGTTTTACTTGCAATTTTATTTTTTCTTATTTCATGCTAGAAAAGCTAAAAAGTCTCATTAAAGTGCTAATTATACTCTAACAGGCATATAAAACACACGCATGTATGTGTGTGTGAGTGCCAGTTTATAAATATATAAAAACAAATGCTTAGAATAACGATGTTAAGTGCTTACATTCGTTGCGCAATCGCAATTGAGGTCAAGGAAAGCGAACTGCGAATGGCTCGGCGTTGCAGAGAAACCGCAATGGCCACAAGAAGTCTCCAGGCAGCTGATAGCTAATGTGGCCGCCGGCAACAACGCTACATACAGTAAGTGTTGTGTTGCGGTGGATGCTTGCACCCGTGAGGTGCAACAATGTTGGCGCCTTAATGACCGTCATTTAGTGGGAAATGCGGTCAAGTTTCTATGTACTTTCGAGAAATGTAATGTCGCGGTGGAGTTCTTGGTGCAAAAGGGTATCATAAGGGCAATTAAAAAAATTATATAATACAAAAAAAAAAAAATATTTTCTTTTTGATCAGAAATAAAAAGTAAATTTTAAATAAGAAAGTTTTACTTAGAGTGACTTTAAAAGATTTTAAAATTCCACTCGGAATAGTACTTATATGTAATATATTATGTCCTCTGAGCTAACTTCTCAAGTATGAAGGTAGATTAGTTACTTCTTCGTCTAAAGTGACGTTTGAGTATGTCAGGTGACAGTGAAGATCTCTCTCACTGAAAATAATTCTTTTCCTTTCATGAAAGTCTTACAAAATTTAATAGTTTATGAGCAGAACCAGGTCATCGAAACCTTATATGCGAACCGTAAGATGATTAATCACAGTAATTTAAAAGTAAAGTCATCAATCTTGTTATGTTGACGAACAAACTCTCTAAAAAAAGTGAGAACATGCAAACCTCTGAATAATAATGAACACTAGCCTGTCCACACGAGAACAGATAAGAGAGCAGCGGCGGGGCTCACAAACGCAACCATGCTTAAATTTTTTTTTTTTAAGGAGGCGCTTCGATATATACACTGTTGTTCCTCTTATGGACTTCCAATGGTTACTTCAAGTCAATTCGCTAATAATTGTTGACAAGAAATTCGGCAAAGCTCAGTTCAGAGCTATACTTCTCCGCCCTCTCTGTTGAGAAAATCTTGTCTTTTTCCCTGAAAAGCCATGCAATTTCTTTAATAAAATGAGGCATCTTTTGAGGAGAACGCACTCGAGTTTGCGTATTGCATGTGTATTACTTAGTACCCGAAAGGGAATGAAAATAACTTTAAATTCCCCATACCATTGAAACCATTACTCCCTCTTTAAATCACAGAAAAAATCAGCGAAAAGTAGAGCAAACCGTGCAAAGAATGCAAGTGCAAGAAATATCTTTGTAAATGAGAGGATATGTAAATAATGTGGGCAAGATGGCGAGCATTAACCGGCTTGCCACACTGTCAGCGTGCTTGTCTGCTTCACGTATGAGCATGCATTAAGCGTAAAGCAGTGGCAGCGGCAGCGAATATCACGGCGCTGCTTTTAGTGCAGACGATGGCTACGAGAGTGTGGCGCAGATACTCACATGTACTTGTCTATGTATTTGTGTGTGTATTTAAGTACGTATACATATTTGCATAATTTCACATGTTTGCATTGCGACACTCGCTCGCCACAACTTAATTACAACAAATGTTGAGGTGCGAAAAGCATCTGAGCTCATAATTATGTGTGTTAAGGCACATTAAACTAAATATTTATATTTATAAAAGCTACCTTGCTGGAACTAAATTGACTGTGATGAAGTGGATATTTAAAGAAAACATGCAATGAAATGTTGCCTACATTTAGGGTGATCACCACACCAAATATGGGGAAAGCAGTTCAGCTGATAATAACATGCGGAATGTATTTTAATTTAGCTTTGAAAAAATATTAATTAACAGTTACTATATGGTTCACACTTTTAAATTCTATGAAGCAGAATGAAGTTTTGAACTTTCCCATTGGGTCTTCAGAGTGCAGCATTATAAATATTTAGAATATGAGGAACTAGCACGAATTTAGACGGTTGTGCGTGATGACGTCGGCTGATAAAGTTATAAATAAATAATTATGTCACATAATCTAGTACAAGTTGGTGCGCCAGAAAGTATGCAAATGCGTGTCGGTTTTACAGTTTCATATATGATGGTAAATCTGTCAAGGACATACGTTGTCAAGTTTTTAAGTTTAAGAAAATTAAGAACTTCTATACACAATTTAAATTTTTTGGCGCTTAAAAGTATACTTTATTTAGTTTTTGTTAGCTTTTATGGCTTACATTAGATTTGCTCGTACTGTTTTGCTTTTATAGCTTTAAAGAAAGATGGAGAGCAGATTAAAAGGCTGTGAAAATTTTTTGGAAAACTAATAAGTATTATATTTAATTAATTAGTTCTTTAGCCTATACGATATATTTATATATACCCATGCCCATATTTAAACAATTTTTTTTAATGCTTTTCTGGCTTTAATCTCAAGAGACAAAAACTCCAAAACAACATACGAGTATAATAAGTGATATGTCTATTTCCATGGTTTTTGAGTACATGAGAGTTCGAAGAAATAAATAAATAATATAGGGATGCAATGAAAAAACATATAAAATATAATACCAAAAAAAATTATGAAAAATTGTCAAGCCATTCGAAAACAAGCATCGCATTTAGTCATATATTTACAGTCAGCTTCTTTCCACCGCATTTCTTCAACATACATGTATCGCCATTCTTTCACTTGTTTATGCGTTCTTTATATCCGGTTCATTGAATACGTGCCAAATCAATGAAGTCGCCGAACGCGCTCTGCTCCTTAAGCTGCTCTGCGCGCTTCATCAAATTTGTACTTAGTCGCCGGCGTCGTTGTCGTCATCATAGTCCTGCCGGTTCAGCGCCTTCTTAAGTGCAACACACTCAACAACACATGAGTGTGTACTTTAAACAGAAAAACCTCTAATACACATACGTTAGCACACACAAATACGCTGGCGCTGTTTGCATGCAACAAAGCTTGCTGTTTCATTTGTCTCCTTCTACATTTTTTGCAAGGATTTCTGCAACATTTCGCTTGCTGGCGTCCTTTTTCTTTTAAGTGATTTGTAATTTACGCAATTTGTTGTTGTTTTAGTTGCGCATGTATGGATTATTGTTGCTATATTGTATATTTTTGACCAAAATCGTATTGCAAGCTTTTTGGTGAATTTCTGTTTTTGTTGCTGCTTTCGCATTGCCTACTTGCAGGCGCATAATATAACCTCGTATAACCTCTTATAACCAGATGCAAATACTGAAGCATATGTGCGGATACATATATTTTTGGGATTATAGAATTTGTAATGTTTTGTGTGTCCTCTTCATTTCCAAGATATTTGAGAATCGGTTCAAATTTTATAATATAAATTTGTTAGTTAACATTTGAACTTTTTTTGAATTACCAGTTCAGTCATGGAAAAAAAACCTAACAAAAGGCAGGGATTGTCTAAGTTGGCATAGTTTTCGGCCGATGTATACATTTTAAAAAGTCCTGTTAAGTATTCTTCTATACACTTCCAGGCGACCTTTCTTACTTTTAATTATATGTATTTGACGTCGCCTCTTTGCAGCTCCGCTTTGAATTTTTTTCATCCTATAAGTATGCAAGCAAAATCGTATTGCTTTTCGAGGCCTGTAATCATCCCACACATTCTGAACTTAAGCGTTATTAAATTTTTTGCGGACTTTCTTGTGTTCGTTATCTATATTGGTCACGCTAAATATATCTTAAATCAGATTTATAAAATTTTTCCAATTTTTTTGGAAATTATTCCAACCTTCTCTCCATTTTTTTCTAAACCATTGCAATTTTTTATACACAATTTTGTTTTTCATCTTTTATTCAGCGAAGTTTTGCGGTTTTGCTTACTAAGTGCTTAACTGTAGTAATTATGTTATACCGAGTATCAAACGAGGAAATGCCATTCGCACCGAAAACTCCTTATTTTACTTCTTTTGTTAAGGCTTTTCGTTTTATCTTCACCTCTTTTGGTATTCACAACAACTTCAACAATCATTTGCATACTTTACACCGGTTGCTTTTGCTTTTTGCCCAAGTTCCCCTCCCCCTTCAGCTAAGGGTCCTGTTGTAATAACTTTTTGTATGTTTTTTCCTTAAATTTGCATTTGGCTCCAAAAAAAAAAATTGAAATTAACTGTGAGCATTCGTTGTTTTGCGCAAGTGTCATTTCCCACCGCTTCGAAGTCAACTCTCCGCCACCTCAACCAAAAGCATAACCTAACTTTTTTCCGTTGCGCGCTGTCATTTCTACAATTCACTGGCTTGCAAGCAGAGCTTGTCTTTATCAATTGTGCAGCAATTGCGTGACACTTGGCCACTTGCACAACACATTCAAACAAACATACATATGTAGCAGAGTTTTTGCAATCCTTTCGTATCCTTGCAATGGCATTGTGATTTCTCCTGCCCAATTTGGTGGTGGCACTTAGCTTAATGAGTTGCCACTCAAGCGCAGTGAGGAATGCTTGTACCCCTCTAAGAAAGTAGCCAAGTTGGCTGGTTTTCCTCTAGTTTGCACAAATCTTTTGATGCAGTCCTCGAGTCCTTGCCATGTCCTTTTGTATAGCCGTGTTTTTTAGTCACTCAGCGGCATTGCTTTCTCTTTCAATTTACTTTGGCTGTGGGTCCGATGTTAATTACATTAAAAACTGCTGGAAGCATATTTATGACTTTGCAGAAGCAACAAAAAAATATAAGAAATATGTGTTTTTGCTTTCGTCTTTAGTAAAATGGTTTTACTTGTGCTTTTGCTAAATGCAAATTGTCTTTTGACTGCCTGCTTGGCTGAGGAAGCGTGAGGGGATAACAAGATAGCGCATAGCCAAAGAAATTGTTTGAGAAGATACCTGAATTTGGTGAGGAGAGCTGTCTTTCCGTACAATTGTAGAGGTTTAATTGCTTTTTGTGTATGTTTAAAAATTATTTTCCTTTTTACACAAAAATTACATATTTCCTCGGAGAGATATATATCATATACTTCTTCTTTTCGCACATATTTCACCTAATAAGTATACGAAGCATTTGGCTCATTTATGGTCGTTAAATGGCGAGTAACAATTTATTTGGTGTAGAGAGAAGTTTCTCGAAACACCTATCACTCCTTTTTGAAGGGACTTTAAATACTACGAGCGAAGATAAAAAGTCTCGAGTGGAAACTATTATTAATCATATTATCCAATGACCTCATGATTTTCGAGAGAGCGACTCTATTGTTGATTTATGGGTGCTCGAATGTAGGGAAGTATCGTATTTAACGGAATTGGTAGTTGTTAAATGAGGTCGACTAAAGCGAAATCGAAATGAAACCCTGAAAGTATTATGTTGACGAAGGGAAAAGTGATCCTCTTGTATGTTAGACTTAATTGGTTGCGAAAGTTTCGATGGAGTTTATACTCAAATTAGTCCCGAAAGTGATATGAAGTCTCGAAATTCATTGGAATGGATAGTGAGTGAATGACATAAGCTAAGTTTTTAGAAATGCTTACTCTATCCCATGTTTTTGTTTTACTTATGCGCTGTCACGGTTATCTTTGGTACACGATTGTCGGCACATAAATATTGATCACAATTTCAAAATTCAGCACGTTAAACAATTACTCAAGATTTCATTACTGGTTTCATTTTTAATTGGCGCCTAAAAGTATAAATTAAAAATTGTGCTGTTCATCCTAATTTTTATCCGAAAAGTTTTAAGCAGCCGCAAATTGCTTAAAGATTTTGTGAAAGTTTTATTAAAGTGCTGTTGAGTACATCTCGCACAAAGTGGAAAGCTTTTCGTGTGCTTTTAATTTAATAACCCATTAAAACCGAAACTCGATCTTGTGGTCAACGGGGAGTATTAAATTTTCTAACTTAGCTATTAAATTTAGTAAGATTTCCCCATACTTCGCTTGGCAATCCCCTCACCATGTGGATTTAAACTTAATCGCCATGAAATTTTTCTGACAACACTGATATACTGAAAATCGTTTGAAATTTTTGCAAAAATAATTTCGTAATTTTCGCTTTGAAGTATAAAAAAAAGTTATCAAACTTCGTGGTAAACAAAAAAAATTAAGACAGTGTCAAGTTTGGTGTAGATATTAATCTCTATTAAATTTGACTTAGTCGATAAAATGCCTCAATAGGCACCAGAAAAAAAGAACTAGACACCTTGGTTCATGTTTTTGGGATAAACTCAAATGTTCAACGAAGTTGGCTGCGGTTGTTTCGAAATGCGTAAGCCGAATGTAACTCAGCATTTCCGATGCTCCTGATAGCTACTCTTTTTAGTTATTGTGTTCAAGCTTTCAGTTGACGCTTTAATAGAAAACTTACAGTATTTTAGCTATTTTTCGATTTTAGCAAGCAGTAAACATCACTTTACTGTATTGAAACTATTAAAGGTTATATTACATCAAAAGCTAAATGACACACACTCGTTTATTCGCAACACTTACGCAATCGAAAAACAGAGCAAAATGCAGTAAACTATGCAATACCGAATGACCAGTGACCTAATGAAATGCGCATTCCATGCGATTTCACTGAACAAAAGCCGTAATATCGACGCTTCGACAGTGACGAATGAGCGTTAAATGCATTCAGCAGAGTTCGACGGCCTTTGACACGCCCCAACAATCGCACAATTCGAATTGAAATATCTCACGAAATTATACGCCATTGACAGGTTCCAAGCACATACACACACACACACGCAAACACACACACACACACACACACACACAGACATGCACAGAGGTAAACAAACACTAAAATATTGGCGCTGCACAATCCCTTCAACAAAACACCACTCGAATTCGCTATTTTAATGCGCCCTAAAAGGTGGAGGCGTTGCACATCGGGCGAATAATTTCCAAATTCACTTCGCGAGCATTAATTTCGCATAAAAACACCTTGCACACTTTGCGGCAATTGCGATTTTACGCGCCACACCAGCACATGCTTGTTGGGTGTGGCTGTGTGGTCACCAAAGGCATTGGCCGACGTGGCGTATGAGCAACGCAGCGAATTTAGTGCTTTTCGTTTATCCCAACATTCGTCGGCATCTCGGAACATTTCGCAACCAAAGACATGCTTACGCACACAACAACAACAAGAGAGAGTTTGTAGTTTTAAGCGGCAACAACAGCAAAGCAATAACAATGCGAGCAAGCTTAACGAGGAGGTATCGCGAAATTAAATAAAAACAAAAGGTAAAAGTTGCAACAAAAACAAACGCAATGGAGAGCAGGAAGTGCTTGCGTAGGTACACTGTGCGTCGGCAGCGCCAATCAACGTAAGAATATGGGCAAAAGGGTTTTTACGCGCAACAACAAAAATGGTGCCTGCAATGAAAATAACTGGGTTATCCTTGCGCTGAAAATTCGTGCGCTCTCTTGGCCATTTAAAATTGTTAAGTTAATGGCTGCCATTTTCCAAACCTCTGCACATATATTTTACTGCTGGTTATGTGAGTCCAAATACTGTGACTCAGCAGTTTGTTCTTGCAGAAATATTAATAATTATATAGAAATGATCTTAATTGGTGATTTAGTATATTCTTAGCTTCTTTAATATTAAAAAACTTAAATTTTTTTTTTCGGAAAAATATTTGATTTTGAGCTAAATCGAAATTTTAAAGTGCTTTTAACAACTAAATATATGTAATTGCGTACCTAGCGATATATATTTTTGAGTACAGGGGGAACCAAATTTTCAATAAAATCATATTTGATCTGATTTCTTTCCATTACTGATCCTCACAAAAAAAAAGATAATTAATTTATATAATTTTATAATTTGTTTTGAAATTTTCGTATTTGTATATAATAACAAATTTTCGTTTCAGTGTGCTTTAATCGCAAATGAGTAGAGAGAGAGGGAGAGAAAGAGAGAGGGAGAGCAAGAAAATTTTAATGAGCTTTTTATCGAAAATATTTGATTTCTAAAAGAGAAAGGATTAAAAAAAAATATTAAAGGAGTTCACTAAGTTGTTATATTGCATTGATTTTGAAATAGATACAAAAGTGATTTTCTATAGACGCCAGAGGAAATAATCAGAAAAATATTCAGTCAGCCTTTTTTAAAATATTGGTACTCAAATAATACTTTGGTCTCTTAAATATTTTTGAAAAAGCGAATAATTTTTTTACACACTGTAGACATATAACTTCCTGAATTTCATATCCTTTTGCAGCACTCAGAGCGCTTTGCTTCACTACCCGAAAAACGAATGCTTCAACGACTTGCTTTTAATGCGAGGTTACATTGCTTACCAGATCGCACAAATAGTTTGCCATGCTTGTCATGTCGGTTTTTATTGCCACTTTTACAACAACTACTTTTCGTACACATGTTTATATATATTTGCAACTCAATTCAACGCATTTTCGCTTTGGAAGCTGCTCTCTTAATGTGAGTTCTACAATTCTGTAGTGACATTTTCCCCAATAATAAAGAGATTGTAGTGAATATGAGTACCAAGGCTGAGCAGGTAGTTCTATGTATATGTGGTGGCAAGGGAGAGGAAGGGAGAATTCACTTTAACTAAGGACCTAACGGTTTATTGAATGTATCCTGCCCATACGCTGAGCAGCTTGTAAGTTGTTGGATTGAGCTAACTGTAAACGTAAACATTGTTGTTGCTATCTAGTTTTCGCGCTGATGAGCCTAATTTAGCTGCTCGTGTGTCTATTAACCCCAAAGTAAAAACATTTCTACGCATATATGTGCATTTGTTTACAAAAGTACTTGCGCTCAGTTGGCAGGAGATTTGACAATTAGATAAACGTACGGTAATGGCTTGCCATTTATAGTTGTGGCTTTTCTCTTTTAGTGTTCTGCGCGTCTCCTTTTTGTTTCATCTGCCTTTTGCCTGTGTTTCTCTGCTATTTCTTGCAACTCAATTTGTCCTAGCTTTAAAACCGTTCATGGCTTGCTTTACGCTGATTACAATTATTTTAATTTTGAGGTTGCACTATATACGTACATTTATATTTTAGAAGTTGGGATATATATGCTAAATTGAATTGGCATAGAAAACGTCTGGAAGTGATAGAAGGGACAATAAAGAGACAAATAAATGTTTACAATTCAGGCTTAGATATTCCAGTGTTGTCAGATGTCGAAAAAAATTTTATTTGAACCATTTGTTGAACACACATCGGCACTCAAAAGAGAACTTTCGACCGAATAATACTACAATGATTTAATCAAAAAGCTTAGAGGGTTGCCAATTGTTAATTTTAGGTAAAAAGTAATCAAATCAAAGTAATCAGTAAAAATTGAAGAGGTTTATGAAAGATTACAATTTGAAATTAAAAAAAAATTAAAATTTATTTTTTAGTAGAGTTTTTTTTGAGTAAGGTTGCCACTTATTTATTTTTCGAATTCAATAAAATTTATTACAAAAACGGAGTGAAATTCATATTCCGTATGTATGCTTATCAAATAAAGGAGGCAGCATATAATATAAAATATTTTTTTGAGTGGAGTTGCCACCTGTTTGCACTTTTATTAAATTAAATTGATGAGAAAAATTTAAATATTGCAATTCGGGTTTGAAATTTAACAGACTTCAGATATAATTAATGTCAAAAATGTTTCTTAAAATGTTGTCACCCTGTAACAACAATTTTTTAGTTAACACTTCAAATAATTAACCCTTAGGTAATCGAAAAAAAAAATTCCAAAGAACACTGTAATATTTAATACTAAATAAAGCAGTTTCTGTGCAATCTCAAGCCACCAACACAATGAGCTTAATTAAATTTTCATCTCCGCTAATGTCTAGCAAAACTAATGCTAAAGTTAAGCTTTATTCAATTTCCCAACAAAAAAAGCATTTTATTAATTTTTATTCCATTACATTTGGAAACTTTGGCGAATTTCGCCACCCACTGCTCATTATCTTCACTTCATTGCCGTTCTACGTGCGCATAACGGTATGTATATTTGTATGGTGTTTGCACATATTTATCACATCTTTTGTTTTCAATTTATTACTTACGACCAACACGAATGTAATTAATACTTGGTTCATTTTTATAGCCATTACGGTCAAATAGTTGCAAAGTTGGGGGGAAATTTTTCTAAAAGTTACAAAAGTTCTTTCATTAACTTTACTTAATGCCAACTAATTGCATTTAAGTTGCGCAGACATTGACGTTAGTGTTATTATTATTGCTATTGTTGTTGCTATTAGTGTTGCCGATAATCAATTTAACACTGTGGAGTTTACGAAAGTGCATGAGGATGGTCGCTGAGCTGTGTTTGCCATTAGACAAGTGCACACATATATGTGTTGCATATGTGTTGATGTGTGTGTGTGTGACTCTTTAAGCATAACTACTTTTTGTCTGCCTATTATCATACTTGCTTTACTTAAAATATAGTCAACTGTGTATGTTGGTGCAATTGAATATATATACTAATTTAGCCACACACACATACACACACACATGCTGTGCAAGGACTATCTACCAGTTGCCGCTGTGTGTGGGCGCTCCAGACCCAGCGGCTCATTCTTGTTGCGATAACGCTTCAATGAATTCGGAGTGAAAGTTTTTGCCAGCCTCCACACACTTATATATATAGGTATGTGTGTTCGCTTGCATGCATATTTGTGTGCGTATGTGTGTGTATGTGTGTGTATGTGTTGTGTATTTCGTCCTTGTTCGATGCATTCATTAATTGAGCTATTCATAGTTGTGGCTTTATTATGAACTCATTAATTTCTTAGACGCACGACTTGGCTTATTTTCGCAATACACACATTCACATGCGCATTCGGATGTGCGCTTGTGTACGCTATAGCTGCCTAGCCCAGACCAAGTCACCGCAACCACCAAGAGATTGCAGCGTTGTTGCTGTACATGCTTTGTACCATAGTTATTCGAAAAGTTGAAAATATTTTACGGCACTTTAATGAAGTTGTGCGCGCGCGTGTGTGTGTGTGTGTGTGTGTGTGTGTCTGTGCGTGGCGGCATGCATACATGTACGCTATCGAAAAGCTGCCGAGTGTCACATTTTAATGGCTGCTGCCTGCAAACTTATCCTCCTCCATGCAACTATTCCCTATTAACTTTTCGGCAGATAAATACACATTTGCCTGTTTGCCTTTGTGTATGTGTGTGTGTGTGTCTGCGTATGTGTGCTTTGGCAACCTCTAGTGCTTTTGTTTCTCATTATTATTATATGGAATTCATGCTGCTATTAGCAAATATATTATATTAGTTAGTCTACACATATGTATGTGTGTGTGTGTGTGTATCAACTTAATTGGCTTTGTGTGTGTTCAGCTGTTATCCTTGATTGAAAGTTCACTTTGCGAAGCACCGAATTAGTTATTCATTGGCTTAGTTAACGCAATGTGGTTTGGTTTATTGATTACACATCCAAGGAAATCATTGACTACAGAATCGAAAGGAGGCATTAAGTGGCCCTGAAGTTTAGTGCAGATATTTACACACACTTATACTTATATGAATGTAGACATGTATAATTTTGAAGTGCTAAATTGATTAATTGCTGCATTAAATGCATTAAAATATATTATTTGAATAAAAGTTAGTTTATGAGTTTAAAGTGAAGGACTTAGGCGAAGCTCAGTGAAATTTTAAGCATGTAAAACTGGATTAATTGCAGCAAAAATGGACATTAAGGGTGAAGAGACTTAAACATTTTGAAATATGATATTCTGAAGGACTTCATTTTCCTTTCTTTTGTGGATCGGACGAAATAATCTAACCTTAACTGCCGAAGGTTCGCCGACTTTATACAAATAGAAATGTGTTTATGAAGTTGAGCTATTTTAATTACCAAAATCATTTGAAATACATTTAGTGAGAAACTTTTTGCTTCCTTATTGAAACTGTTCGAACTGTATATTCTTCATAAAAAAATGTAATCGCAATAAGAGCACAGAACAACCTAGCAATTGCCTTGGCTAAGTAGTAGGCCTCATTAAGAACTTTTTTCAGTCATATTTGAAGTAGTTGCCATATGTTTATATTAAATTTCTGTACTTTACAGAATATTAGTTCCTCTCAGTCTCCGTTAAATCCGATAAATTCTCTGCAGTCATGACCAGATCTCTACGAGTTTACTTATATATTATACTAATCACCTCCTCCCTCCTTAAATAATTTATTTCTCAAAGTGGCAATTTTTATTTTTACATTCATTATTTGGTATGAAGGAATCTTTCATTATTCAACTACATTAAAACAATAGCAGATTTTCAGTGGAAATCTATCATGGGATTATATTAAGACTATTCCTTTCTTCGTAAATTATTTTAAGTACTTATTATGATTATGTCAACATATTCAGGCTTATTCACATTCAGCCTAAATATTTCTGACAGTCGGATAGTATGAAAAATATCAACGATTTCAATTTTCAAACGCTTTTTGCAACATTTCCTAAAACCAAATCTTGCATAAATTTCGGTAATTGGAAGTCAGGGTGTCAAATTAACTTAGAGAAAATATAATAAGTTCGATATTTGCTTTAGGAAATCTCAATAGAGTCATTCTACTTTACTGAAATTTATTAGACTTCTTACTATCGCTGGTTTCAGAGAGATACTTGGTATAATTTTTATGTTTGAACTACTTACATGATTATCTTCAAGAGACGTATATAGCATTAGTTCAAAGAAACACAGCAAAAAATTTACTTCGTATTGCAATTCTCGAATAATTTTACATTCAAATAGACGTGCAGACTCAGTATGAAGTTTAAGTCTCTTAAAAAATGATTTACTATTAAGCTCCTGGGATTTTGTATTGATTTATAGACCTATAAAGAGGATTGTAATAAAGTACCCTGAACACTTATCGATAATGTCATGCATCTAGTGTGTTTCGCTGGGTAGAATGAGACCTGATAGTTTAGTAGTTTTAGTCAGAAATCAGCCCACACATACTCAAGTTCACAATGATACCGTTATTATCTAGTTGGAACTGTTTTGCGCCAGTAATTTATTTTAGTAAAGATAATTTACACGATTCTTAGTCTGATCTTTTATTAAAATGGCTAGCCAACTAGATTAGCTTAGTTTAGATTAGATCAGCTCATCAAATGGCCACGTCCACTAAGATAGTGATGAAACGAACATGCAACTGGGTTGAGTGAAATCTGTTGAGTGCTCTGAAAAATCCCATTTATATATGCTTTAAATAATCTGGTGCAAAAATTGAGCTAATTGAGAAAAGTAAAGAGAATATGAGTATTATGTTCTGCACTGAAAAAAAGAATAGACAAAAGAATAGGATATTTCTCTACAAGAAAACATATATACAAAGTAGTTTACAACTACTAGTAGCATATATAGACAATAGTCAGTAAATCTTATAAACATATTGGACAAAAGAACAAAAATTTTCCTTGGTTTCAAAGCAGCTACATGTTTAATTCAAGTTTTGAGCCCTATGTGCTTTAATGTGCCTTTAGACCTACCCAAATGTGCTTTAACTGCCTTACACGAAAACATCTACGGACTATACAGCATTTCACTGATCCATTTGGCTTTAAAGTTTCACCTTCCCGCATTATTTACCTTGGAAATTTTTGCACAGTTATCTCTGTTGTTTACAAACAACCCCGAAATTGCGAAAGTATGGTGAAAATTGCCAAAACTTTGCATAATTGGCCAACAGGGGAAATCCTAATGAAATCCAAATGGTCCAAGTGAGGCAAATAAAATAGAAAGAGAGTGTGAAGAGCAAAATGGAAGCATGCACATAAAAGAAATACGACTTTGGCAACAATTATTACTTTGTATATACTTCGCTTGCTTGCCCCCACTTTGGCTGAGACAAGTACAGCTGTGTTGAAGAAGGCTGCTTAGCACTGCCGTGTTGAATTTTCATTTAAATAAATTTTGTTGATTTTTACTTTACTTAAATTAAAGTTTACTTTAGGCTAGCAGGAGTTGAGCTGAGCTGAGTTGAGCTGAGCTGAGCTAAGCTAAGTCAAATGCCCCACTGCGTTTACGTCGGTTTTTAATTGGCACGTTAATTAAGTGCGCGCATATGTATGCAAAAAATATATAGTTTCGTATTTATCTACTTTATTTACCGAAAATTTTATGCTTGCGGTTTTTTGGGCTCTCACTGCTTCCAATGCCAAAATTGAATATGCTTGCGGGTACATGTGACTCCAGGCATAACCGCTTTATGTAAAGCATATATTTTTTGTTGTTGTTTCACGCTTTAAATAAACACTGGGAACGCTTACACCTATTCATCGAGCCTTTATCGCGCCAAACATTGTTGCAAAAGGAAACATATTTACAACCTAAATTATAACAAAGTAAATCTAACCAATTTACCACGGGCAATGGCGCCATAAAGCAATGCGATTACTATGGCCATTGCCGAGAGGGAGCATGTGATTGCCACGAGGCTGCCAAGTATGCCACACGCTATATCCCTTTCGCTGCGGAAGGATCCTTTAGATCCTTTATGTACTCACACACTATACTTCCTTGTGTCCATGTATTCCTTGTCCGTCACAAATTTAAGGCGCATATATGGCGAGAAAGAAAGTAATTTGCTCTTGCACAACATAAAATAAACTTTTGTCCCCATCATTTTTAAATGAATTTATGGCAACACTTTCAATTTGACACAAACGTCGCTGGTCTTGCTCGCCGCTATTTGCTGCAGCATCTTCTTGTTTCTACAAATTACTTGGTCGAACTGATATCTATATACCATACACACACATACACACATACACCCATATACACACACACACAAACACACACACACACTCAAATACACACATTTATACCGTTTTATGTAGCTGTATTTTATGCGTTTGTATGTTGTGTGCGCTTGCTTACATCCAAGGCGTCGTTGTTTGCCGGTTTTGATGTTTCAGTTTGGTGGCGCATATATAGAGTATTTTGTGGCATGCAATGCTGAAACCTTATTAAACGCCTCATAAATTTTTATAGGGTGTACATGCAATAATTTGCCAACTTTCTTTATAATACGAATACATAAATATGTATTTTTGCGAATGTGTGTGTGCTTTTGAGTATGCGTGTGTGGTTTACTTCTGTCAAGGGTCTGTCAAGCATTCTAGCGCTTTGATGTATCTGTGCGGGTTATTAAGCGAAACTTCTGAAGGTAATATTCTTTAATCTGGATTATTCGACGCTTTTCGTTTTGCTGGTATGGTCGGAGTTATGGAGTGGTGGAGATTTGGCACAGCTTGAAAAACAAATCAGCATTGTACAATTTCGGAATTTCCACATCAGTCGGACTTCTGCGAAGGGCACAAACCAGTGAGGAAGCACACACTTTCGTGAAAACGTGATGTTTCGGTTTATAGTTTCCCTCATTTATTTGCGAATTGGAAGCCATCGGAGGTGGACTCTAAACTTATTTATGTGGGCTTGAAACTGAGCTTTGAATTATTTAACTAAATTTCTAACGACTTAGTGCAAGATATTGGTAATGCTTTATGGATTTGATGAACTACAAAATGAAGTAAATTTAAGTGGTATTCACAGCAAGGGTGTGGATTTCACGCTTTCAATTTAATCGGGCGCAAACACCTCATTATCTCAATAGTCGCCAAGTGAAGAAACTTTCCAGGCGTTTTCGTAACTCTCTGGAAATCTTAGCTGTCTCGATCAGCAGTCTTCATGAAGCTCGATTATATAGGTTCGCACGCGCCTGTCCTAGGACATTGTAACTGTAAAATGAGTATTTTAAGTCCCTGCACGAAAAAGCATAACACCGAAATGGTGACGTTGTACTGCCGAGTTGGCTGTGAGCGTTCGTTATGACATTACTCGCTGACTTGCTGAGGTCAAATATCGGTAAAGTGGCGCATTTTTTTTAATATTTTCAATAAACGACTTGTGTAGACTAAATAAAGCTAACCTGTTGAATGACCTGTGAAAAAGGTACTTTGAAAGAGACACTCAAAGGGTCCTGAATTTTTCCTGACAGAACTAACCAATTACATCTAGTATTGTATTAGTAAACTCTAAACATTCCGCTAACTGTTCATTTATTACTTAGGGTTGCCATTTAATAAAACTTGTTGTGCAAACTTGCATATTCCATCAGCTTTGTTCATCAAGTGATCAGCTAAGTTAGTTAAGATTAGTTTTAAAGCTATAGCTGATCGTAGTATACTGAATTGTTTATAGGTAATAGCGTTTGTTTTTTCAAGAAAACATGTTAAACTGACCAAAAACCAATAATATTTGGTGCTGAGACAAACTCGAGTAGAGATTGATAAACAATATGGAATAAGCTATATAAAACGGAATGTTGTATAAGTACCCTTCAAACCACATAATATTTTCGAAGATTCAATAATTCGATGTTAGCTTGCCGTTTTACAGTGTATTTCCTTCAACATTCTTATTTCGTTGGATATTTATTTGGTTTTTCGAATGACAAACATGGCACTAGACTCTTCAACAGTACACTCGTAACATATGTTTCCCCAAAGTTTGTTATTACACAAATATTATTTTTGTAAGACTGTAGTATCTTTGTAATTATTTTCATTTTATTCACTCAAAACTTGTAGATATTTAAGGCAATACTTTCACTTATACAATTAAATAAAATTGTGTGGACAAAAAAAAAATTTTTTTAATGAAAAAATAATTTTTGATTTAATATAAAATATCTTAGAGTTATTACATTCCCAACCAAATCGCTTCACTCAGAGCGTGTAACAGGCAAAATTTTAATTTTTTAAATTTTATTTACGCACTCCTTGAATTTCGCTCACAAAATATGCCGGAAGAAAAGCCTAACACTGCAAGGAAAAAAGAGTTAGCGGAGCTAATATTAATAGACAGAATTCGACACGGTCGTTCAACGAATTGTCAACTGTTTTTTTTTTTTGACCAAATTACTTTTTTTCTCTAGCCTTTTTTTCTTCCCGCCCAATGTGGTCAGTCATTTATATTACACGCCGCCGGCATTATGTCTACATACAACATGCCTCCAAGATGTCACTTTTGTGTGGCCTAATATGAAGCAGAACTGTGTGTGTGTGTGTGTGTGTGTGTGTGAGTACATAATTTCGAACATCCGTTCCGTTTCCGTTTCCGCTCCCCTCGACACTTGACAAATTCGCATGTGGTTTTGTATTATTGCACAGCATCAAACAGAAATCTTTTTATCTCCAAAGCAATGGCGAAGGCTCAGACACGAACTGCCATTTGGTTGTCTCAAAAGGAAAAAAAGAAAAAAAAAGAAAAGACGGCAATAACAAAGAATAAAATAAAAGATAAAATGGGAGAATATGCAAAAGGAAACTTGCAAATAAGATTACACATTCAAACTAATGGCAGGCTTGTTGCAAAAAATGCCAGATGCCTGTGTGTGTGTGTGTGTGTGTGTGTGCGGCTCCCATTTAGGCGTAGTCTCGGTCCCTTTTAACATTTTTGGGCGCAATCTCCACTTTGCCTACAAGGAATAGAGCGTGTTATGTCCCAATGCTGTCCAAATAAATTATGCAAATTTTCGTTTGTTTCGGCCGCACGAAGACAGCCTTTTGCGCCTCAAGTTGAATAATGGCGTCGCAAGGAAAGGCAAGCTGAGAACGCTTGTAGAAGTGTGAGGGGGGAGCGGGTGGAATAGCGTTGCGTATTTGGTCAACTGTCCAGGGCTTGTCGACAATTCTCGGCAAATATTCACAGTTTAAAGTTCATTTGACACGTGTTGTTGTTGTATTTCCCAAATTGATGCTGATTTCGTGCCGATATTGACTTTGGTGCGCCCAAGTACCATTCGAGGAAATGTTCACATTTTCGCCAAATTAGCTAATCAGTTTAGCAAGCACTCAATGTTTTACTTTAGTATTGGAGAGTGAGTTTGCTGCGTTAATAGATTAAGCAGACTAATTTTATTTTGCATTATGATCCACTCTATCTATTCCTGGACTGATTTTTAGGTTATGCGAATAAATTGTTACCCTAATGGTAAGTTTTAACATATTTTATGGCACTTAGAGCACATACAAATATAGTTTCTTGCAAAGGAGTTCCACCGGAAAATTAATTCGGATGATTCCAATATGAACTGGAAAGCTCAGCAAGCTTCTATCTGAGACGACAACCACTTCGATCAAGCACTAAGCACTTCCATTTCAAATTCGTGGTCTCTAAATAATATATGGGCCTCTGAGAGACTGGAAAGGTGAGAATTTTGAGTATAGTAATACCAGAGGTTTAACGGTACAAAAAAAGGGTTTTAAGATTTTAAGAAATAGGCTTGTGCCCATCTGTATTTTTCATAGAAGGCATTTTTATTTTAAATTTTGTATACTGATTGTTGTTGTAGGAGAATCGATCGGTAACTAGTTCGGACACGATTCTTCTGGTGGGTGAACGCTATTGTCTTGGGTCTAATGTAAACTGGACTGTTCTTTGGTTTGTGCGCTTTTCAAAGAGAGTTATGACGTCAATATTTTGCTGAGCGATTTCAATCCAACAGTGAGTGTAAAATGTTCTGAGATTATGAATTTCTAATCAATTAAAATTATAAAATTATAGAAAAAATAAAATTTTAATAAAAATTACTTCCGGAGCGGATTCAATAGAACAGATTTCTCGGGATCCATGAAATATGTTAACAAATATTACGGTGTCCTCAATAATGTTTACAAAAAATTAGGGCTTTGTTTATTTTTATATATCTATATACTGATGTAAGATAAGGTGAAAATCAAAATTGGTTGCTTAAATATTAAAAAAACCAAAAAAATAGTAAAACTTTTGTCAGGGTGAAGGAAATAATTTTTTTTTTTGGTTTTCAAAAAAACGAAGCTAAATGAATAGAAATGAAATTTTTTACAAAATTTTAAAAAAGATTTTCATTTTCAAATGTTTTTCAAAATAATAAATAAATTGAAATATACTTTTTTCAAAAAAATTTATAATTTTTCCGAGAATATGAAAAAATTTCAAAACAAAAGAGAATTAATAAAAAAAAAGCATCCTTTCGAAACAGTTATCAGTCAAAATACAAGCTTTTTCAATGAAAATTTCTTTCGCTTTTAAAACTCTGCCTTTTAGCATTGTAACTGACACCTTGAAATTGCGAACAATTCTTGTACCGTCCTTTAGCAAACCCGAAAGCACTTTCATTTCACATTCACCGTCGCTGGGCACACAACTGAGTCCAAGAGTGCCCTTGATGACCGCCGCTACCTTTGAAATGAACGCACACCAACACAAACACACACACACGCACACAAACGAGCACACGCACGCGTCAAAGTGGAAAAAGCAAAAAAAAAAAAACACCGAAAAAAGAACAACTACCACAAAGAAAATGAAAAAAAAGATAGTTGAAGTGAAAATAATAAAAGTACCGAAATGTATGGGAAAGTGTTAAAATAAGAGCAGAGCGAAGAATTACATGTGAGGTCAGCTGGTTAAGAATGTGCAAATGAAATGTCATTTGTCAACTGTCAAAGTAATGGCAAGCGAGAGCAAACGTCTCGGCTGAGGGAGGTGGGGGACACTACAAGCGCTTAGGGGGCAAGCGGCTCTTAAGGGAGCGACTCAAGTGGAATAATAATTTCAGCATTCATAAGATGATCTTATGCTGACACACTTTTCCACGAATGTGCGCATGTGTGTGTTGGCGTGTGTGTGTGTGTGTGTGTGTATAATATGCAGTTATGCTTGTACAATAACAAATTCTAATAAAAACTTAGTGGCTGACGTATATGTATACCTAAAATGTTAAAACTCGCTGGGCAGCACTGAAATAGCACCGGTTTTATATTTTTGTGTATGTGTGCGCGTGTGTGTGTGTGTATGTAATAGTAGCGATAGTTTCATAGTTGGCGCTATAAAACAAATGAATGCATCGAGACGGGCATTTCATCATGGCTCGGGCATGCTGATGATTTGCGAAATAAGTAGCTGATGATTGCTGCCTTCTTCCTCTTCTTATTCTGCTTCTGCTTCGGCGTTTTCATATCTCCAACTTTCATACGTAACTTTATTGCATTTATTTCTTACATTTCTGCTGCCTTCATCACCCTTGTGTGGTGGGATTTGACTTATGCTTTCCATTGTCCTGAGTTACGCCCACACTTAAGTGGCTCAAAATATTACAACTTTCCTATCATATCTCGGCGAGTCGTACACTTCTGACCCCCCGTTACCGTTACCGTTACCGTTGCCGTTACACATTTGGCAAACTACTTTAATTTTCCATGTGACGTCAAAAATTATTTTACCACTCAAACCAACGGTAATAAATCAACGCCAACTTTGAAAGCGTAAAACAAAAGTGAAATCGTTATAACATGAAGCGCACACACACACACACACACACACACACACCTTCACCACATACACCATCATACATGTGTAGTTGCATGCACGCGGAAGGCTATAGAATTGTGTGTATATATATATGTGTGTGTGTGTGTGGGTGTGTGTCTTTGTGTTCGCTTAGGGAATAAAACGTGGCGGTGAAGTGGGTGGCGCGCTGCTGATCCCTTTTGCAGGCGCAAGCAACTGTGACTTTGTCCCGATAAAAGCACACACCAAATGATATTATATATGCACGCTTATATGTATATGTATGTGTGCCTTATCCATTTTAGTCGCCTGCGACTATTTTATGGCGCTCATCACCAGACTTGATGTTGTTAAATCACAAAAAGATTGTCTCTTTAAGTTGCATGAAAGCAATGTATGAATGTCGCTATGTATGTGTGCGTGTATGTATGTGATTTTATATGTATGCCCATTTTCAGGCATTATAAATTGGGTTGCTGCAATATTACGGTGAAAATAGTGGCATATTCCGTCTTTGATACGGTTTTCGTTGTTTTTGTTTTGGTTTTTTTTTTAAGTAATTGTGAGAGTAATTTAATCCAATATAACTGTAAAAATATTTTTTAGCAATGCAGCCAATTCTGGCGCTATAATTGGAAGAAATTTTAATTCTCATTGCTCTATAGCTCTTTTACTGAAACAAATGACCGAAATGAGCACATTCTTAGCTTACGTGTTTCTTTGCACCCAATGAGCCATTTTTTGTTTTTTGTATCGAAATCTATCGATATATTTTTGTATCGAAATCTTTACTGAAGAAAAATAGTTAAATTTTTATTTGATTCAAATATATTTTTTATACCAGACATAGTCAAGGAATGGGAATTTTACTTCAGAGCAGATTAACCAGCTATATACAGACAGACATCTAGACATATAGATATATAGACAGGGAGCAGATATTAACCAGCAATACTCTGTAATATAAAATAAATATATATAGTAAATAATAAATACCCCAAAATGCTTATGAAGTACTTAAAACCCGCTCTGCAGTCCATGCTCCTCATAAAAAGTTGACATACCATTTTGTCAGACTGTCTTTATCAGGTCAAATAGTTGGTGAGCAACTTAAAGTCTGTCTTTGTAGAAAGTATGGCTTCTAGAAAAGAGTGCTAACCTAAAACTTGGTCTCTTCCAAAGATTGAACTGACTTGCAGCCTTTCGAATCAGTCATGGAAATGCGATTCTATAGATCACTCTAATATTTTGTTGCTTTAAAGTTGGAAGAAAAACTCTTCCTCACGCCCAAAATGCTACCATTCACCCTTCGACTCGAGAGTGAATATTGTAGAAGCATACTTTAAATAGATTTTAGAAAAAAAAGGTTGTGAGAGTGAATTCTAGTGACATCTATGATTATTGGGAATTATTCTATCGACGGCTCTCAAGCTTTCGAAATATAGTCATAAAATCGGCCAACACAACTGTAGACGCGCCAACAACTGCTGTAGAGAATCTGCTTTCAAATGCATTTATTTTTCTCAAGCTAAATTACTTTGCGAAATCGGAAAGTTGGGAAAAAAATTCTTCGAATGGCTGGCCGTCAGTGAATTACGGCGTTACATTACAATTACAAAGTTATTGTAATTTAGAATACTCGAGTGCTATTCCTTTCCTTTCCAATCATTATTTGGGTACAATTTGCCAACAATATTTGACAAATGGAAGGCTACAATTTAGATCATTCATATAAAATATCGACTCTTCTGAGGATATATATAAGAGTAGTTTAAAATAAGCGTACAAAAATGGTCAGAAACCTACAAACTTTAATAAAAATCTAAAGAGTAAGCTCACTAGCCTAGTTTTCAGAGTATTTTCTTGCTTTTGCATAAAAAACACTTAGTCTTAATTTTCTTCAAATTTCTTTAAATGTTAGCAATAATTCTTATTGCAATTTTTTTTTTTTTTTTTTGTACAACAAACGCACACAAAAACATATTAATTGAAACTGTTGTGAAACAATTTACATTTACTTTCATGACGCTGCCTTCATATCCGCTGGTCTCCTTAATTACTCTAACCTAATTTACACATAATCCCTATGCCTTGATACACACATAGAGACTTTTTAATATACAGATTACAACTATTTAAGCGCTAAACTCTCAAAGTTATTTCGTGTGAATTAATTCACCTGCATCGATACACGCTCGTCTCTTTGATTAACTGATATGCATTTAAAGCACATTACCAGCGTATATTAAATGAAAAATGCCATAGACGCCTGAGTGCGCTAATAGCGCTGAAATATGCAATTAATGAGCTTAGAGCGTTGCATTCTTTAGTCTAGATAAAATTAATTAATTATATGCGCTGCAGTAAACACAAAACCATACGCACACACACACACACACACATACAGGCAGGCTTTGAGTGCCAAAGCGTGCATTTTGTGGAGTGGCAGTCGTTAGCGGTTCGGTGGCAGAGACTGGAGAGTAGCTGGTGTGGAAGTCACCTCTCTGTTTAAAAATGCTGTAATTTAGTTGTGAGTAATCCTGCGCTAAGTTCGACTACCTTCGATCGGGAGATATTTAAGCAGTTCTAGAATCAGCAGAATTTCTCTTTAATTTCACATCTTAATCTACATACTTTAATTTCATACACATACACAACTAATTATCGAGCGTTTACACTTCGCCGAATAAAGAGAAGCGCCCAGCATATTATATTAATTACATAATTAGATAAGCAAATACTTGAGTCATATAAGTAAGTATAAATATATACACAACGGTAAAAGCGAAGATTCGCGACTGAAAGAAAACTTAATCTCATTATAAGAAACTCCAAAGAATCTGTTTAATTCGCCAACTTCAAGTTGAAAGCAAATGAAGTTTAGCAGCGAGAAGGCAGGAATAGCAAATCCTTTCATCCTACACAAAATTGTCTCTCTCTCTTTTCGTCTTAATTATGCCATAAGCATATTTTAATCTCGTTCAATTAAGTTCGCTTTTTATTGTTTTTATTGCTTTAATTAGCAGCACAAGGCAACTACTCGCCCACACACACACACACACACACACACACACACACATACACACACTTTTATGGTACATCTGTGTTTATTTGGCCGCATGTTTGCCTCGTCATCACAATTTGCCATCATTAAATACACATATTCACTCTTTTGCTCATTCGCTCTCATTCACTGCCTACCCTAGCCTACCCCAGCCTACCCCAATCATTTGCTCTCGCAGCCGTGTGCGCTTGTGTGTCAATTGAAAATTTATACTTCATTATACATGTGCCTTTGTGGTCTCTGACGAATACTCTTTGGTTGGCAGCAGGGGAAATCGTATAGGTTGCTTTCGTTGACCTCACGTGAGGGATTAAATGGGTTAGAAAAAAGTGGGGCAAAGAAGATTTGGTAAAGAAGGTTTTCGTAAACCTTTTTGTGGTCTTAATCGCAAATCACAACTTCAATTGCACCTGTAGCCACTAACGTTTCCATTAACAAGTGACAGTGGTCCTTTGATGAGATCCAAGTCTATATGGTCCTGAATGCAAGAACCAAAACTATCTAAAAATAGATCTATCTTCTAATGAAAAAAACTATCTAGCTATACTAATTGCTGGATTAAGCCATCACTATCACAAAGCCATTCACTATCTCTTCCCCCTTTCGTTAAATCTACCTAGTTGTGCCAATTATTAGTCGTCTTCGATTCGCCACTAAATATGATACATTTCGAAGGAAATCGCTTGATTTTACATAATTAAGAATCTGCAGCACACTTTTCAAAATATTTCTAGTTTTTTAGATTCACCACTTACCGGTATATTGTTGAGTGTGAAATGAAGGTCGGCGCGCGGCCTCGAGGGCGGTGTGCTGCAGTTGGCGCGCAAGATATCGCCTGGTTCGTAACGCGCATGTTCGGTAAAAAGTTGTGGACGCTTTTCGGGGAATTCTGCAAATAAATAAATAAACAGAAGCAAAGAATTTAATTAAAGTTTAATAATTTTTATAAATATCAATATTTTTTTAAACATACTTTTGAAAGAACTTTGTGAGTTTACTATAGAATAAAAAGCAGTCAATCTTTTAAGCCAATGAAATCAAGGAAAACATTTCTTTGATCACATGGAGTCCTTATTTGAAAACTGGTCACTTTGTAGAGTTTCCGTACGTTTTTCATTTTAACCAAGCTGGCTCATATGTAGCCTCAATTATAAAGCAGAAATATTATTGATATGATCACCTTTATAACTGCCTGAGGTATCACATAAATGTAATTTCTTATGGGAACAATGGTCTATTTAGCGTGGCTGTAATTTCAAGAGGACCGTGTCGAAGTCACTGTCAAGTCGGCAATCGAAGCTGGAACAATCGTGGATGCTCAGAAAACCATATGCTGCATGTTTGCGAAAAGATTTTATCCACTGCCGCCTACTCGAAGGAAAAACGGGTCGCCGTGTACTAAGGAAAGCCTGGAAAATCTACTATAACTTCGTTCGATACTCTCCAGATAACTATTGAAATAACTGAGTTGCTGTACCTGTGCGTTGAACCTAAGTGTTTACAGACCGACAATTGTTACAGCCCCTTGGTTTGAGCGCTTGATTATAAGTTGAGAGATGGGTGCGAAACCAGGCTCACATATGCCGCCTGTAGGTGGGCAATACAGAAATCGGCGAGTGATTAGTAGAGTATAGTAATAATGTAAACTGCAAGTAAATTACTTTCACAATGAATGTCAAATGTTTCCAAGTTCAGAATTTCGTTTGAAATTTCTATGAAATCAAATAGCTGGAATTTTATATAGATTCGGAGAATTTCAAGCGACAAAGTGAGAGAAGTGATCGCTCCAAAGCCACGTAAAGAAAATTTTGTAATTGTTCATATTCGAAAAAGGCGCACTACATCAATATTTTTTCTGCTAAAATTTCCTACCGGCCATCTTGTGGAGATGGGAAGCAAAATATTTAAATTTTGCATATATTTTACTCAATCAATAAAGAAGGTGTTCACAGATGTACTTCTGTTATTTAAGTTCATAAATTCTGTAAGTAAAATTGCGTCGCAACACCGTTAGGGCGGTTTGTGCAATAAGCAAGAACCTTTGTAAAGTACATGAGTGTATAACTAAATACATACACATACATATACACAAATATTGGCAAGCACAACATATGTTTATAATCGCACGTTTTAAGTATTCGTAAGTATTTGAATGTTTAACCATGAATATTTACCTTTCGTATGTACATAAACATAAGCATATACACACATACAAATGCAACACTGTGCGATGAAGAGCTTCAAATAGTTGCTTGCCATCATGTTAAACGAATGTAAATGAAACAAAAATATTTGTTAACTAAATACAAAAGTAAATACAATCAATCACACACACATATAAACATATTTATATTATATGTACATACATATCTATATGTATATAGTGCAGTTGTGTGTCGGATATTGGAAATGCTCTTTCGCATGTTTAATTGTTTGGCTTGTCAAGCCGGCGTTGAAGTGTGAATATTTGCAAAACACACACACAAACACACACACACACATATATACATGCATGCAAATATCAATGTGCCGTTATTTGTATTCAATATTTGTAGTATTTGCCGACTAAGTCTGTTTGCTTGAGATGTGTGAAGATGAAGCAAAAAAAATAATTATTGCTTAGTTGGAATGAAAGTGAAGCATAGCAAACAAAGTAACGGTGAATGCCTAGGATAGGAGCGGCAAAGAAAGCAGAAAGTATTATGGTGCGGCAGGCAAACACACATGCCTTAGATGACTTGCAGTTCACGCTCTTCTGTTGCGCCTTGTCATTCGCACGCGCTACTTAACACACACACCCATACTCACACACACACACACACACACAAACACACCCACACACACACAGGCACGTGTTTATACAATTAATATGTAACTAGTGCTAACTCACACATGTTCAGTTCATATATTGTACATCACAAAATAATATATATATAATTAACATTTATTTATTTATGAAAATTATTGCGTGGAACTATATCGTATTATATAGAATATTTTTGAAAATCTCTTCCAAAACAGTTCTTTTAAGCGCCAAGGGTCTCCATATTGCCCCTAGGTGCCATATGAATTGAATCAAGAATCGGTATTGACAATGGTCTTGCATCTTATGTACAAAAGAAGAAGAAGAAGAAGAAGAAGAAATCATCACCAGAAACGGCATACTTGATCACAACTTATCGTAACATATCAAAGTAGTATGTAAAAGTATCACACAGCACAAAATCTTTTGCTCTGAAGGTCTAATGGGATCTACAGTTCATTTGAAGTTTGGTGAGGCAGACCTCTGACATCAGATGCTTTACCTATAATACCGATAGTTGATATATATGTGTCTGGAAAGCCATATATTGGTCCAAATAATTATGAATATTGGAACCGTAAGTTGTATAGTAAGGGAAGCTGACTTGACACAGAGTGTGCGATGTTTTTTTTCTATCTCAGAGCTTTACTTGATAACTTCGAGTTCCGTGAACGGATAACGTGCAGTAACGGGTGTCTTCGGGTATAGTCGGGGGTAGACAACAGTCAATTGTCACATTTATAACTACACCCGGACTAGTTTGAAAAGGCAACTAATATTGTTATTAGGTTACAACTCTGGGTGTTGGGTTATAATTGTATGCTTGGTGAGAATATATGTTTATTTTTGCAGAAGTATAAAGAGTTTTGGGGAATGTTTATGTGGCGGCAGTTTGTGATC
Organism: Bactrocera minax; assembly: GCA_021498325.1. Classification (NCBI taxonomy): domain Eukaryota; kingdom Metazoa; phylum Arthropoda; class Insecta; order Diptera; family Tephritidae; genus Bactrocera; species Bactrocera minax. The sequence continues at coordinate 33,400 of JAKEEE010000127.1, read as the reverse complement.
GAAGGCAATAAAGAGGCGTTTTTTGTATATCCTCTTCTCAGCAGGGTTTCTTTGACCTTCAGTCAATTATTGCATTATATTCAGAAGCCATTGCGGTCATTTGCATCAAATGGGAGAACAAACGGCAGTGAGTACTTCTAAAGAAATTATAATGCTTTCATTACTCCAAGCTGTAGCTGATGATTGATGTTTGGAAGATTTCATAGAATAACGCTTTTGGACTGAACTGCCTTCTGCTTCGATTTTTTTTTACATTTGAAAAAATTGCAAATTAAAAAGCTTTTTTTTTTTAATATTCGTAGCGGAAGCTTCACATCATTTTCCTCTTAACTCTCGTTTTGATAAAAATTTCTATACAACTAAAAGAAATTCACTTGTGATATACGACTGTCATAAGGTAATAGTTTTTCAGTGGCCTTAAAAACACGACATTTCTTTAATTGCCTTTAAAGTGTGAAAATAAAATAATTTCCCATACATCTTGCACATTTACATCACCGAAGACACGCTTTACGATTCTCTTTAGTTGACAATGGAAGGCTTAATACTAAGCAAACACAAAAAAGGGAAATGCATAACAAGTATGGCACTTGAACTGGGGCGCTGTACATCACATTTCTGGTGGCATGCAACGCTGACACCGCCACAAAGCAGTGACAGTGCAGAGAAGGAACGCTTTAGTGAGCAACGATCAACACAAACACCGACACGTTTGCTACGACAACGCAGCAATCAAGCAGACGGCCAGACAGACAGTTAGATGGATAGATGGAGAGATTCGTATATAGACAATATAACCGTTAGAGAGCAGCAGTTGACATGTTTAAGTGGCATACACCACTCCATGCAGCTGCCAACACAACCAACACCAGCCACCAGCCATCCACCATCAAGCATTGCCGCAATCGTCATTGTCGCTGGGAATGTATGACTGTGCGTGCGTATGTGTGTGTGTGTGAGTGCATGTGTGTAAGTGTATGCCCATTTGAATGAACAGAGGGCGCCATCATCGTCATCGTTATCGTCCTAAGCGGCGTACGTTGACGCACTTCAACACTCCACAATTGTCAGATAAAAACGAAAACAAAAACAAAAACAACAGACAAGTAAAAAACCTAAAGAAAAACAAACAACCAAAAGTGAAACATGAGAGCGAAACGAAACAGAAGCAAATACTTGCTAGTACTCCTGATCTTGTTTAGTTGCCATTATATTTGCCAGTTATGTTGTTGTTGTTGTTGCTTTTGTTGTTGCTGCATTCACATTCGAATTCATTTGCGCGTATTTGTGTTGCTTTCATTTTGTTGCTGCTATCCTGCTCCATACCTCAGCAGCATGTTTTCTATTCATTGCGTACGCGTGCGAACAAAAATGCCAACACTGTAAAGCAACAACAAATAACAACAAACAGCAACAAAAAAGTCGAGTATAAACACAACAGCCATAGCTTCAGTGAGTGGAACAAAACCGACTGTGACATGAAGTATGTGGAGCGAAGTAAAATGAAATGAAGTGGCTCGACGTGGCGGATGAGTGACATTTGCATTCTGAATTAGTACACACACACACAGCAGAAGCTGTCGGGATGCGCGCACACGCATGCATTACAACACACACATAGCGTTTATATATACACACACATGATATGTACTGCTAAAGCTAACGAAGAAATGAAAATATACCGACCAACATGACTTGGGGTAAATATTTGGGGTTACCTTCTTCAACTGATTCGGAATTTTTAAAAGTGGAGTTTCGGCGAATTCCTTAAGTCGGCGCAATGTTGGATATTTATAAAAACGGTATTATACTTATACTTTATTTCTGATAGGAATCTCTTTCAAAATCACACTTTATTTCTCAGAATTTCACCAAGCCGCCGATTTAAAGACTATTTTACTATAATTTTCTTTGCTCCTGCGAATTTTATACTTTGTTATGCGTTAAAACTGGCATTTAATAATTTTTTGGAGCATTTTTACCTAAAAATATGACCAGCAGAGAATTTGGAAATATTTATTGTACGAAAATTGTGCTCTAAACACGATTCTGGTCAAAGGTGAGCTATGCTGCAATAGGAGAAGCGATTTTCTGTGGCCGCAGTTGGAAGAAAAATACTTAGATAATCTTCCGTTGCGTAAATAGCATCAAAATTCCGCGCTATATTCATTAATTGTTTTATAAGCCGCCTTCGTGATGACGGTTTTCCCACTTCAAACTGCGACTCGAGGCCTGTTGGAGAAGTTTTTATGGTGAATTATGAGCCTATAATGCGTGTTATAAACCAGAGATTCGTATCAAGGTCTTGGAAAAATTAGTTAAGTGTAAGAGAGTCTATGCATATAAACGAGGTAGGTTTAGGCGCAGTAGTTTTGGAACTTTTGAAGAAAAATTTCCATTAAAACCGCCCTGTTGTGTTGTTTTTACACTTTTTATCTTCCCTCTAGTTAGAGGGTGTGCCATTTATATGTCGATATGTAAACAGTGAACTATTATATATATACTCTCACCGCGAATCGCTTTGCAGAATTTCGATTCATGTATAATGGCCTTTATTTATTAATTAATTTATGGTACAGAAATTTTTATCAAATATTTTATTAAGCCCAACTTTCCGTTCTGATTAAAATTACCGGTTATGGGTTTTAAACAACAAAACTGCAGTACAGGTTACATCAGTTATATTATTTTGAGTATTAAATTAAAAATATCAATAATAGTATAATATTAAATTGTATTAAAAAGGTCATAAAACATCAAAAATGCTCATAAAGCAATGAACAAAATATAAATTACATCTTCTAAATTATCTTTATGCTTTTCGTTATATTAGTTGCCAATGAATACCATTTAAATATTACACACAGAAATTGGAGAAAATTTGAAATTACAAACCCTAATGATTTATATTTCAATGTAATAAAAAGGTGCACCAGTGCGTATGAGTAACATATTCTTTGAAGTTTTTGATTACCTAGTTTTTACGCGCATCCCCATACAAATGCACATCTTTACTGGGAAAACATATTTCCGCGTACAAACTGTACACCGAAATGTAACTCATAAAGACGAAAACACACAAACATACACACACACACATACATATTGTATGGAAGAAGTGCCTGCATCTTTAAGTACTTTACTGACTAACTGTCTGCCTGCCTGCCTGGCTGTCTGTCCGTTTGTTTGTCTGAGTGTGTGGAAATAAAGGCCTGCAAGGCAATAAACTTTGTGCAGTCATGCAGTAAGTTAGTTGCCCCCGAACGCTCAGAGCACTTTGCATTTGGCCGCCACCAATGCTCGCTTTGTCGGACGCATTCTTAAGGCGCATTTTCGTTTTTGTCTGTAGCGCTGATGGATGTGCTCTGTGTTGCACATACCGACAGCTACTTCTACAGGCTACACCACTACAGGTGGCACTTTGACGATGTCTTAGCAGAACTTAAATATTTTTTTGCTGCTTTAGTATCTGAAATATTTGCTCTGTGTTTTTGTTTTTGTTTTTTTTCTGCACTTATTTTTTCTTCTTCTTTGCTGCTCTTTATTTCCGTTTGCGGCTGCATGCGGCAATAGATGAGCGTTTTTACTTCCTCCAAGCGGCACAAGCGTCGCCTCGTTAGAAAGAGTAGCTTTTTTGCTACAACTATAACTTATAGCTTTGCAGTGTTCGGTGTGTGTGTGTGTATGTGCGTGTGTTAGCCTTTAATGTGCCAGTGTAAATATCTGCCAGCGTGTACTTTATTCATATTATCAACGTTGCCTTTACAAACATGGGTGGGACACAGATAGAGAATTTGGGCGTAGAAGTGTATGGGAATGGGTTTGTGGAAGCTCAAGTTTCTTAGAAAATTACACAGATTTATGCCTCTTCAACAAAGGCGAGAAAATGCCAGTTATTCGAGAATAAACAAAACAATAACAAAAATGAAAATCTCTGGGAATATTCCACTTAAGTTACCGACCTCAAAGCAGTGTTGAACTTTTCTCTCTTTTCCTCCGAACTAAATTTTCATGTCCAACAAAATAGTTGGTTTCACATTCAATTCACCTCTCAAAAATTAAAAAAATTTCCGCTGATTCCTTTAATTTCGCAATTATTGCACAGCACAGCATTATCTCTCCAACTTTATCTTCTGTTATTTACTTACGACGCTTAAAAGTGAATTGAATTTTTCAATTATGAGTGCACATAATTAGCCAAAAGTTTAACGCAAAACGCCAAAGTTTTGACAGTTGAGCGTTAAAATGTGGCCACAGACGAAGAAAGCAGAGTCAGTAGAACCAAATATTAACTACAATGCGAGCAAAGCAAAGAAGAGTAGTGAACTTACCGACGACTTGCACTTGCGCATAGGCGGTGGCGGTGGAGAAGAGTGGTGCATCGGCCGTGACTTCGCAGGAAAAGTTGCCGGATAAACTGAATTTCACGTCGCGTATAACAACTTGTGTGGCATTGGAGATAACTTCCTGGAATGGCAGAGAAAAGCAATACAATAAAATTAATAACAAAGATCAACTTAACCAAATTTAAACTGTGAATAAACGATTTATTGGAAAAGGTGTTGTATTGCATAATAAATCATTTGATATATAACTTGTGAGTGGGCAAGAAACAATGCCTACAATTAGGCGAACGTAGCATAGTCTCGCACCTAATCGGTGAAAGTGGAACGTTCGCAAGCACTGACTTGAAAGGAAGCAGTTAGCTTCAAATGATCTTTTTTGACAAATATTGCCTAAAAAAGCTGTCCGAACTGGTTTAATTTTTTCTATTATAATATTTAAATTACCTGACTGCAAAAGATATGTTGCAGTTTTGCAGATATCTCAAGCAGAGGTAATACTTAAACTGAAATAAGTAGTCACTTTGAGTTCCTAAAAGCATTACCGAGAATATAGATATATAGCTAAGTCGCACACCACTCTGAGCGCTACAATATATTGAAGCCTACTTCATGGCTACATTAGAAATTGAATAGTAAGTAATTGGAATTGCTGGTACATAGTGCTCCTATTTAATAAACATTGAAAGCTGTAAACTCAAATTAAAACGGAAATCTCAAATAAGCCCAACACAGCATGGAAGGTAAAAGATTAACTGAAAATGGTTTATAAAAATTTTTACCCAAACAAACAATATGGATTCCTATTAAAAACGTGTAGTCTACAATTCGGCGGACTTAGCAAAGTCACCTATCATTTAGCATTGCTTGCTATATGTAATTTAATACTTACGTCCACCTTAATGCCCGGATATTGGAAATGTTTCACACTCGGAAATTCACCCGGCGTATAACGGTAGAACTCATAATTGCCCCGATAGTACTTGATTGAATAAAGTGGCGCACCCTCTAGCAAATATTGACAGCGTAGAATGACCGACTGGCCACGACGCACCGCTGGTGGCTCAATAAATAAATTGACGTTGCTGAGAGTAGCATGAGCATAATCTGCAAGAAGGAGAGAAAGAGAACAGAATGTTATAAGTTAGTTAATATGAAAAAAATGAAAAAAACAAATGTATTTCTATGGATCGCAAATATGATGTATCAATTCTTGGGTTATCTTCATAACTTTTGACCTATTTAGTAATTTAAATATAAAATTTTGTGTTATTTAAAAATTTGTTAAAAACATTCCGATTCGGTGTATAGAGTTTTATATGAATTTACGACAGTATGTAGCCTACATTTGGGCGCTGTAGAAATTCCGAATGGAAATCTCTCTAAAAATGGTAAATTTGTTTAAAGCCTACATAAAGCACCACTAAAACGCAGCAGCAATTTTACATGAAAACGCGCAAATAAAACAAAGAGTAAAAAAAAAACAAAAACATTTGAAATTGAAAATCCAACGGTATTAAGCTAAAAGTTAGCTCGCATGCCGAGAGCAATTCCGGGATTTATTTGAACGCTCACCGGATACCGAATTCGGTTATATGTGCACACTTTTTACACTGTGCTACAAATAAAAGTTTAGCAACACTCGCACATACATACACATACGCCTATATGGATGTGTATGTGCCGCACAGCCATCGATCAGCCATCAGTTTCGCTGTAATCCAATACCAACAAAGTGTCTAGATTGCCAGTGCCGCCGAAAAGCGCCAAAAACACATTGTCCCCACCCTAGTATTGTTCGACTTTTCATATATATATATCGCACTTTACTATTTTTCCCACACTTTTTCGATTATATTTTATCACTATTGGAACTCAGCTGCTGGCCCGCCGCTGCAACGGTCCCTCTTTGTATACGTACGTGTTTTAAAACGAAACGCATAAATCAATTAAAACTAAAATGTCACACCATTTTGAAAGTTTTCCGGTCCCTGATTTTCAGCCAATTTCTCTATGCCGCTGTTTATGTGTGTATGTGTGTGGGCTGGGTGCGACGCGTTCGCATTTGCCTAAAGGTCGTTTGTTGTGCTTAGCACAGGCGGCTGTTGGACGCAAAAGCAAAATGATAAAAATGGAAATATTGGTGAGCTTTTAAATCGCCTTTTCCGCCGCCAACACTTTTTTCAAATTATTTCGGTTTGCTCTTGGTTTTGTCAGGCGCACAACAAAATCAGCGAACGAAACTAAAATAAACTTCAAGTGTTGACTGTACAACCATTTTATCATGCCACATACACACACACACATACACTTACATACACACAAACATATTTCCAGGATTTCTAGAAATGCCGTTTTGTTTGCTTTGCCCGACAGTTCTAGTCCTGGTTTGCTAGCAATTCTGGGTGTGTATTTGTGTAAGTGCTCATACATTCATTCATTTTTTGCTTTCGGTGTTGTCTAAAGGTGTGTGTGTTGTGCTGCTGTCGGGATATGTTTGGCAAATGACAAATAGCTTGTCAATAGCGTGTTTCCTCCTTAAAATGTGTGGTGGTTTCTCTATGCAAAATATAGATAGTTATACATGGAGGATTTCAAAGGCAGTGAAATCCCTATTGGAAGCAAGTTTGAATGCTTTAAAAACTTTCATAAAACTAAAGTTCTAAATATTTCATAAAATCAATAGTTTAAGTTGGATGCCAAAATTAAGCCTGTAATACCGATACAAACTAAAGTACCAGCAATAGAATCTTATGACTAAAACTTGTTACGAAATCGGTTCTAGAAAATTTACGCCCTCTATTAGGAGCCATTTCATTAAAAATATCACTTTGCGGAATTCAAAGGTAAATTTTAGTTTAACTGAATGTGCTGCTGTAGCTCATTGGTGCATATACCATTAATTAAATGTCTTCCGTTGAAGCGCGAATAGAAATTCAGTCGCTGAACCCAATCATGTAACCCTTTTCAACCACCTCCTTGCAAATACAAACCTTTTTTTGGTTTTAAAATCTACACATACATTCTTTGGCATACATTTAGGCGCAATAAAAATTGTATTTTGTGGAAATCTCTACTTATTTAAATCTCAGTTGATCGTTTATCTCAAAAATTAAAGAAAATTTATTTAAGGCGTTAATATTTTCCTGACCCTATATGCTACTTAGATATATCACATCATACCTTTCTAAATAAACACAACAGCCAGAAAATTCCAAAAATACTGCCTACAATTAGGCGCGCTAAGTTTGCTATTGTCGCCAATGTTCAGAAAGAGTAGAAAATAAATTTAAAGACTATCTGGACTAAAAATTTTAAATAAAAGATTAAACAATTATTTCCAAATCTTAAATCAGCCATGTATTTCTATAAAAATTTTAAACCAACTTTCTGGTTGCATTTTACTTACTTTTTTTTTAAGGTAAAGTTCTTACCTCTTTGATATCCTAACCCTAGAGTTTGAGGACAGAAACTCCCTTCGAACTGTACATTTGCTTCACTTAATAAAATTTTATTGCCTCCCAAGTTGTTCCGTGTTGTTCTTTATTGTGGTGTGGATATGTCAGAAACGGTTTCCCGTTTATATTTTTCAACTGAAGCTTTTAAGTCGTACGGTCAGCCGTTTGCTGGATAGATTTTACGCATTTGGCGCTGCTTCCCGCGCTAACTTGTGCGATTTTGTTCACTTTGTCTACCAGCCATTTTTATTTGCTTGCTTATTTTTGCTTATCCACAGGAATACACACATTTTTTTTGTTGTTGGAGCTTTCATATCGTGAGACTGTTTAACGGTTTTTCCCTTTATTTTTCGCCAAACACTTTGTTTTACTATACACGTTGGCAATCGTGATAAGAGCACCAACCTCAAAAAGATATGGCGGCGCACCGACACGCACACACACCAACCTGACTACACCAGCGCAAGCATTTTTTATATGTATGTGTGTGGAGCTATACGAGTTTGGCGCGACTGAGTGTGGGCGCGGCGGCGACCTAGCAGCTATCAGTCATCAGCGATCAGAAGTTGAAAGACAATACACTTGGAAATACTTGCCACACACACACGCACGCACTTTTGTTAGCAGTTTGCATGTGTGTGTGTGAACTTCAGCGCCATCAAAAATCACCATGCACATCAACGTCAACATTAACGAGGATGTGTCACAGACAGGCCACAACGAGCCGCAGACAGGAGAGCAGGCGAGCCGGCTCCGACACACACCCCCTGAGCGCGCAGGCAGGAGTGCGCCGGCGTCAGGTAAACCGACTTACACTGACTGACTTAAAGTGCGGCACAGGCAGAGCGTACGCTGTGAATGAGTGCTGCCGTTGATGACTACATGGTGTATGTAATATCCGGTTGACTGCTGGAAACGTAACACACGAACACACACACACACGAACATATATATAAATGTTATGTGGCTGTCAAGCGCATTTCATGCTGCACAAGTCTCCGTGTTCAATGCCAGCGAGCGTGAAGCCTGAGTTAAGGGGCATTGATTGCTGATACAACAGCAACACAGTATTGATTGTTCCACACATTCACACGCGTGTACGTGTGTTAGTCTGATAATGCGTGCTCTTTAGTTGTTGCGTTGTGCGTGAATGAACATGAGTGGCGTGCTACCTTTCTTGGTGGTTTCAGCCTCAAAACGAAATGACGAAAAGGCTTTCATGCCTTTGTGTATGGCGCAAATCGAAAATAAGTGCTGTCGTTGACATTTATGCTGACTGCGTTGTTGTTAACCGCTTGCTTGCCCTTTTTTCCTTTAAATATTATATTTATTTTTCATGTCAAGTATATTCGAGTGCCGTAAACAAACTACAAGAGCGTACACAAACGGAGCTGGAGTCAATTTAAGCCAATAAAGTGAACGACACAAAATTCATTTAAGTGAAATCACCTGAGAGTGTTTATGTGTGTGTGTGTGTGTGTGTGTATGTGACATTATAGGACATATAACCTAGCCGTTAGGGTGAATAAAACAAACAACAAATGTGTGTTTGCAAGGTGCAAGTCGATATGTATTTTTAGTGTTGGAAAGTGCGTTAAAAAAAAGTATACTTGTATGTAAAAGAAATTTATAAAAAAGTAATATGAGAATTAGGATTAAATTTCAAATTAATTGTATGTATATTTACTTTACTATATATTTATCAAATATTTGTAAGAAAAATTAAAAAGGCGTTGAATTAAATTCAACTCTATTCAGTGAGGTTTGGTTTTTGGTTTTTTTTTTCAAACTGAAGATAAATTTGTTTAAAACTTGTTTTTTTAATATGCTTCCATACTTTCAGTAGTGATTTCATAAGTTTCATAACAAAATATAAACAAAAATTTTAACAAAAAGAAAGCTTTTAAAATTTGAATTTTTTTAATAATTGTCTTCTTTTTCTTTTTTGAAAAGTTTGATTGAATTTTTTTCCTTCACACTTCTTAATATGAAAAATATATCACAAATAAAAATTTTTTTTTAGAAAAAAATAATATTTTCATGCTTTATTTACTATATGTAGCTGTGAAGAAATCTTATTTTTTCTGCAAATTTTGCAATTACTTAGTACTTATTATTATATATTATTCCAAAATTAGATAAAAAAAAGAAAAGAATAAAATTTATTTAAAAACATAAAAAATAGCAAATTGTATATTAATGCGACCAAGCGTGTGCTACATTTATCAATATTACAAAAACCTTTGCCTACATTTAGGAGTAAATTGAAAAGAGTTGGGTATTTATAGGTAAAAAGCTAGATATCAATGAAAATCCACTACAAAATATATAATCATAATAAGTTACAAGTAAATATAAAATATTAAGGATTCACATGGTTATACAAAAAGAATAATCAAATTAATTCTTATGTTTATCTATATCTATGAAGATTTTAGCATTTTTTGTATGCTTTATCCATTGTAAATAGAGTAAAATACATATTTCATTTTTCGGTTTAAATATTTCTTTTCGCTAAGTTAAGCCTATTCCCAAGGGTATGCTCACATCACAGTGCATTTCAAAAACCCGAAATGCAAAATTGACTTCACAAACTAACGGTTAATCGAGTACCAGTTTACAATTCGTTCGCCATGACAGTAATAATGTAAAATTTAGAAGAACTAGATTAAAAAATACTGTTTGAAAAGTTCGAAATTATGACGGGGATTTGAGGTGTATTCCTGCCAAAATCACTTAACCTTAAAAATATTTGGGAGTGATACGTAGTTCTACTTTGATTCACCTTTCAAAAAATGTAATAGCCTTTAATAACTGGAAATAATCGTTCCTGAGAAAAGGAAGTAAAAAGTCAAGGGAGAATTCTTTCCGTGCCTGAAACCTTTTGAAAATTCAATCAAGATAAATTATCCCGAGATCTTCTCAATTAAACATTGGGTTATTTTTCTACATTTAAACACCTGGCAACCCTATCGTAAAACGTAAGTGTTTTGCTGCAGCAACTCATTTTGAATTTCAGATTCAACGCACGCTTATTTGTAATTTGATTTCTGCGTGTGTGTGTGTGTGTGTGTAAATGTGTAAGTATGTGTGTTTGCATCGGCTTTTAAGCACAACAAGGAAAGGCTTCGAACTTATTCCTTCTTTAGCACTTATGAAATGGATGTGTGTGGATGTGTATAGATGTGTGGATGGAGTGTGCATACAAGCATTTCTGTTTTGGCCTGGTGAGTGTGTACGTGTGCCTATCAACGGATTTATGATATCCTGTTAAGGCGAATATGCAATTTCCTTTTCGCATTTCACAATTCGTATCACTCTATTATTATTTTCTGTCACTGTTTGTGTATGCATCTATGTGTGTGTGTGTGTGTGTGTGTGTGTGTGTGTGTGTGTATGTGTGTGCGCGTGTGTGTGTGTATATGAATGCGTATTTGTTGCGCTTTTCTGTCGCTCCATTTCACATTTTACACTCGTTTTATTGTTGCCCAGCCGATTTCAGAAACATCAGCTGGATTAAATACGCCAAAAGCCGCTCGGAAGAAATCTGTCGGATTGAAACTGGCGGGGTCTCAGTGTTCTTTCTGAATGGGGACTAGTTTCTAAAGCATATATTTGGTAACTCCGGCAATTAGTGGACCAAACCGAAGCACTTATGCTCCCAACTATCAGCTGTTTTCACTAGTCAAAGATTTCCTGCAGGGTCTACAATAATTTCACAATCAACAAAAGCGCAAATAAGTAAAGGGTTTCCTATTCAATTTGCTCAATCATTTCACTTATCGGGGAAGAAGTATATCGAACATGGCAGTGAGGAGAATTAATGACAATGGGCCGGAGTGGACTTTTGTGCAGACGGTTTGTGTTTTATATCGGCATAAACGTGTTGCGAGGAATTGTGCTGAGTGCTCAAATTCAAATACTTTGATGTGCAACAATTGAAAAGTGTTATTTCTTTCAAATCTTCAAACCGAATATTCTTTCTCGTGTTGTCTTTCTTTATTCGGGCTTTTCCTCACTATTTTCATTTCGTTTTTTCTTGATTCTTTTTAAGGCACATGCTGAGGACGATAAACTTGTGAGTTCAAATATATTTAATTTACAATTTTTATTTGTTATAAAGGGTGTGTTCTGAAAGTGCTATGGGAAGGAAATAGAATTTCTTTTTACATGTATTTCGAACTTTATCTAATTTGTGATTGAGGAGATCTAGAAAAGAGAGGAATGAGGTATAATAAGAAGTGATTATAACAATGAAAATAAAGGTAAATGCAATAATCATATATTTAAATATGTGATGATAAGATAAAGATAACTATAAAAGGAGAGAGAGATAAATGTAGAGATATAGATAAAGAGAAAAATAAAAATAAACATAAGGATAAGGATAGAGATAGATAGTTGAGCATAAACATAAGAAGAGAGATAAATATAGACATATAGACTGAGATAGTGATACAGATAGAGTTGGAGAAAAAAACGGGGAAAGATATAGATAAATTTAAAGATAAGGACAAATATGAAAATAGGATTTTCTAGGCAGAGGAAGAGAGTCTATGTCGATAGGAATGGTTTATTCGTCGCATTTTTGTTTTTTTGCTTTGTTTATTTTGATCATAAAGGTAATCAAAAAAAAAACAATTGACCAATCATTTCCCATGTTTTTAGTAACTTAAGAGCGAGAATTTTATGCTGAGGCATGACCGCTTTGGAAATTCATGTTTTCGGGTCTCTTCTAAATACTGCCAATTGCGCCTCACATCTCTTGAATGCTCTTATCTAGAAGTTCTCGAATATATCGCCATGTTGCCATATCAATCTCTCTCTTTCGTCGGGCATTCGTATAAAACAGCTGTTTTGAAATTTGTACGAATAATGTGCGGTTTCGCTCTCTTTCTCTTTTTCTTTTCTGCAACTCGATCTTTTCATTCATCAAATCAAATAGTACAGCGAAAAATGCAATCTATATTTCACTTTCCGACTGTGTTCCGAATGTGTGTATCGTGTGTTTGTACTTTGGGCCATTATTCTTCTCTGCAATTTATCAAAAGCTTTGCAGTTTCGCTTCTAAAGAAACTTATTCTCCGAAGAAAACATATTAAATTCTACGGCAGAATGTCAAAATGCATTGATGTCGTTGTATTTTTATTTTTTTTTGAGGAAAATTGCAGTAAATACTTCAAAAACTTTTCTAATGCACTCTAAAAGCAGAAAAAGAACATGGTATAAATAGTGACAGAGTAAACTTCAATGCATCATTTGTTGATATGCTCTATATGCATTTTCGAAGCGCCCAGAGGAGGGCCTTGACTAAAGTAGACATAAAATAAACTTTCGGGCCGCTTTGCCACGCCACGCCACGACCGGCGGAGTCAATGTGTGTGCGGACCGAAGCGACATGGGTACTCACAGCTGGATGTGCATTTGGTTGCCACCGGATCGATTTGGCTAAAAAGTTTCCTGCCATTACATGCATTTTTACACTCAAACTTTTCAATAAATCATTTGTATGCAATCTGCATTATGAACTGTCAGAGCAATGCATTGCGAACGGGCGGTGCAGGGGGCGCGGAGAACAATGAAATTATAGCAAGCCAAAGCTGGGGTGCAAATGTCGTTCAAAATACAAAGAGAGAGAGAGAGAGAGAGAGAGAGGCATGATCACAGGCGTGTAAACACAACATGAGTATTTGTGTGAATGTGCATGTGTAAGTATCAACATGTGTATGTGTGTGTGTGTGCGTGTGTGTGTGTGTTGAAATACCAACTTAAGGCGACATTTTTCATAAAGCAAAATAATTTTTCTCCCGAATGCAACTCTATTACTCCACACACACACACACACACACACACACACATGCACTCGCTCACCGCACTGCCTGTTTTATCAGCACTTGCTTCCGTACTTCAGCGACTTTGTCTGTTACTTTTAACAATTCACTATATTTGATGCTCCCATCCGTTCCGTTTGTTTGTTTGTTTGTTTGTGCATCGCTGCAACGCTCCAATTCGGCAACGAATTGGAAAGCATAGAGAATATGAACTTAAGTATATTGTCGGTAGTGGATCGGTGAGGGGCGGAAATTATGTTCGACAAAATTGCACTTCCTTCGAACCAATTTTCGACTACACGAGAGCGGTGGCGGAGTAAGGGCACGAGGGGCGACTGAAAGCGATGAGCTATAAAGTAACAGAAGCAGTGTGGAATTTAGTCGGACTGCAGCTGTGCCACTGCAGCAGCAGCAATGTAAGTAGGAGCAGTGGCAGCAGCGCCAACGTTATGGCGTACATCGCCGACAGAATTCAATATTTCATGCATCAAATATTATGACAATTTGCAATAACTCTGCGCTGGCGATGCGCGCAACACACACACACACACACATACACATACAAATATATGGCAAATAGTTGTAATGGCATTACTGCAATGCTGGTGGTACAACATCTGTGTCGGGACATGTGAAGGACGCACTTGGGAGCGTCGATATTAAGTAAATGCCTCTATTTGTGCGCAGCCAGTAAACAATTTAGGGAAGACGTTCATTGAAGTTTTGTAAATAGTTGTTGTTACTTGGAGTATGAAGGAAGGATTGAAAAGAATATTTTGTATGAAAATTACTGGTGACAAATTTTCGGTGGCAATTAAACTGCTCTTATAAGACTAAGCAAAAACTAGTATGGAAAAAATTTGGGACTAGTTTAGGTCTAGTATGGAACTAGGTTGGGACTAGTTCAGATCCAGTATAGAAGTAGTTTAAGAGTATTTTGGGGGTATCGAGCAGTGTAAACAAAATCGTTAAAGAAGTATTAGACGGCTTCAGGCTTATAAAAGTTCACTTCTTTCCAAGAAATACAAAAATAAAACATAACCTTAAACAAAACCTTATTGTTTTCATATGATAATTCGAGCGACAGGTGAGAACTTATTTATTAGGACAAAAGTATAGCGTAGAAGGAATTATTATGCGCCTTATCGCACGTAATAGATCTGAGAATGTTTTCTTGATGCATATATATTTGCCATACTCCGAAATTTTTTGCTACTAAATGTTTATTGGGTATTCTGCTTTCACATGCTCTTATATAATTCGCCAAAGTTTCGCATTGAACAAATGATTGGTAAACCAAGGTTGCACTACTCGCGTGTGTGCAGTCAATGCGTATATCTATATGTATATGTGTCTAAGTGCGTGTGTGTAAGTGAAAATCTGTGATAGAATGAGATTCTAAAGCGTGAAGTAACGTCTTGATAACTTTCTTCTGGTTTGTACTTCAGTTCGGTAGAATTTCTCAACATATACGCTTATATATATATCAGCCTCATTCACCATTGTAAAAGATTATATTCAATCGCAGCTGTAACAATCGCAATGAAAACAATGCAATTATGCTTTAGTGGCAACTCTGCCTACTTTAGAACAACAATATTACGTTTCAGCCAGAAAAGAAAAAAATAATTTCTGTTTCAAAATATGTCAAAGTTAAAGCTCATCGAAGACCTGCTCACAGTAATGCTTGAATGCCTAAGGGTTAACATTCGTTTATCAATTGACAATTTTAATATGAACAGTTTTATTTTTTTAGGTGACAAGTCTGTTCTAAAATATATAAATTAACTTGAAATTTGGAAACAATATTTGATGACTTCTTCCTTGTTGTCATAGAAAGTAGACTTTTGAGGTCATAACGAAGCATATTTGCACCTTTATTCGATAACCCGTTCCAAGGTTCCAAGAACCTTCAAGGTTCCATCAAAAATACAACTCGCATCGTTATAAAGTAGCAACGATCTGTGTGAAGTTCTTCATGCTTTAGTTGCTTCCTCTTTGTTTTTGCTTTATTACTAATATTTGTATGGAGTCACTGCACTTGTCCCAGCAGCCCGGCATGACTCATTCTCCAGCAGCTGTCAATATTTCATGCGCAATTTTGCTATTTTCTCACACTTTCCAAATGCATACCATCAATTTTCGTTTTGTCCAGCTCGAATCGCACGAAAGTAATTTTAGTGGCGAGCACGCGGCAGTTGGCAGCTGTCGCTCTCGGCCGAAACAATGTCAGGCGAATAAGTGTTGGCATGTGAGTGCATATGTATGCGTGTACAGTGTGTATGTGTGCTTTAAACTTATTTAGTTGAAGTGTTGGTAAACATACGCACTGTAAAAATTACGCTGCTGCCAGCACATTTTATAGCATAAATATTTCACAGACTTTCATACACAAACATACACAAACACACACACACACACTTCGCTTCGCCTGGTTGCTTTCCATTTTACAAAATTCCCATTTACCATATTGTTGTTGTTGGTTGCATGCCATTGATAGCTGCTCTTCCATAATCATCGTCATCATCGCTGTATTGAATACTAAACACACACACACACGCACACACACACACACATACACGCACGTACAGCGTTCATTTCAATGCTCCACTCTCTCCTAGCACTTCCGAGCATTTATTGGGTTGTTCGGAAAGTCATTTCGTTTTTTCCCGCCAGAGGACTTAATTACGTTTTTTCGAAACTAACTTCACACTTAAGCCCCATAACCATTATATGTCATGAGAGCTGATATTGCAAGGCTTGTGTGTGAAAAAGTTCTATTAATTCTACCCAATAGTTTTTGGTTGGTGCCTTTTTAAATATGGAGAGCAATAAGCAGCATTTTCGTCATATTTTACTTTTTAACTTCAGAAAAGGTAAAAATGCTGTCCAAGCGAGAAAAAAATTGACGGATGTGTATGGAGAAGGCGTGTTAACAGTACGCCAGTGCCAGAACTGGTTTGCAAAATTTCGATCCGGCAATTTTGATGTCGAAGATGCACCACGGTCTGGAAGGCCGGTCGAAGCTGACAAAGATGCGATAAAGGCATTAGTTGATGCAAATCGGCGAATCACCACACGAGAGATCGGTGAGAGGTTAAATTTGTCGAATTCAACTGTTTATGGCCATTTGAAAGGCATGGACTTAACCTCGAAGCTCGATGTGTGGGTGCCCCATGTCCTTACCGAGCGAAATTTGTGTCGTCGTGTTGACGCGTGTGATTCGCTCCTCAAACGTCTAGAAAATGATCCATTTTTGAAGCGGATTATTACTGGGGACGAAAAATGGGTTGTATACAACAATGTTAAACGCAAGAGGTCATGGAGCAGAAAAGATGAACCGGCTCAAAGCGTGTCAAAAGCCAACATTCACCAAAAAAAGGTGATGCTCTCCGTTTGGTGGGATGTCAAAGGAATCGTTTTTTTTGAGCTTTTGCCGGACAATACAACGATTAATTCAGAAGTCTATTGTCATCAGCTGGACAAATTGAATGATTCACTTAAAGAGAAGAGGCCCGAATTAATCAACAGGAAGGGTGTAGTGTTCCACCAGGATAATGCGAGACCTCACACAAGTTTGGTCACTCGCCAAAAACTTTTACAGCTTGAATGGGACGTACTGCAACATCCACCATATTCTCCAGATCTGGCGCCTTCCGACTACTATTTGTTCCGGTCCCTGCAAAATTTTTTGGATGGCAAAACCTTTACCTCAAATGAAGATGTCAAAAACCACCTGGACGAGTTTTTTGCCAGCAAGGACCAAAACTTTTATGAGAGGGGAATTATGTTACTGCCAGAAAGATGGCAAAAGGTGTTGGACCAGAATGGCCAATATATAATTTAATAAAATATTTATTCATTATACGAAAACTGTCTTTCATGTTCCCCAAAAAAAACGAAATGACTTTCCGAACAACCCAATAACTTGAAATTTAATGGCAATTTGCTAAATTGTTTATGAAAAGTGCATAATCGTTGTGTTAGCTCCTTCCTAACTGTATCAAACTCATTATTGTTGCTGTTGTTGTTTCTGCGCTGATCAGTTATTTATTGTACATGATTGATGACATTAGCTTCGCAAATATAATATGCTATGCTTTAAAATTGAGATTTTAGTGTAGAGTGAAGTTTCAAAGGGCAAAAAAATATTTCTTGAGGAAAATGGTAAGTCAAACTTTGTAACTCTCGACCTGAGAGGCAACACACGGAAATCAATTTAAATTGAAAAAGATAATGAGAATTATGTCGTCAACCTTCGTTAAGGCTTTGTTTAGTGGCGAGCGAAAGAGAGAGAGAGAGGATGTCAGTATTTCTCATCGTGACTACCAAAAATATCTACTGAGCTCTTACCTGGCCATTGGAATAGATGAAAAATGTTCAACAGAGAAATTGCATGAGAAAGTCCAGGCTGCAAAGAGAATGAAGTTTACTATTTGAATAATCACCTAATCTTTTCACCAAATCAACTGTTGTATTCACGCGCCATTTATTAGCCAGAAGCTGGACGAACTTAAATCACTTTTGTTTCTGAATTCTCTCCTTCATATCAGAAATCCAAGAATGCTCATCTATTGCGAGTATAAATCCAGGCGCAATTTTATCGAAAGGCGAAGGTTGGATGACCGGAATTTCTTGATTTCTCATAAAACTTTCAACACCTGTTTTAGCATGTTTCCCCAGCGCCCTTATTACTCAGATATATCGGAATGGACCCGGATCAAATTTCGACCAAAGGCTTTCAACACGGCAGCACTCCGCAAAATTATTTGGGAAATTTTTTCTGCCTCCAGAGTAACTGCCTGGTTACCACCTAAGTTTCGGATAAAATTCGAAAAAAGAACCGGATACATTCTCGGAGCCGTATTGAATATTCATGTTTCCAAACGAATAAGATCAAGCTGTTCACCGCAAATAAGGGAAGACAATCGGCCAAGTTAAAGTGTATTTTATATATATAAAAGCGTAGTTCTTTCACAATAATTAGAACACCACCAATTTAAATCTTACCGAAGGAAGTATACGTCAAATCGCTAATCACTACTATCGCTCTCTAAAGCAAATAATTTCGCTTTTTAATGTTGCTCTCTCTTGTAATGAATTCCCACAGCCAAGAACAACAGTGAGCTCAACCATTTTGGTAGCTAGTACTTAGTTAGTTTTGGTTAGCTATTAGTTAGCGTAGTTAGTACTTGAGGATATCGACCTTAGAGTTTGTAGGTCCGAAATTTGAATAAACCTGCCTTGGAC
This sequence comes from Bactrocera minax, assembly GCA_021498325.1. Taxonomy (NCBI): domain Eukaryota; kingdom Metazoa; phylum Arthropoda; class Insecta; order Diptera; family Tephritidae; genus Bactrocera; species Bactrocera minax. The sequence continues at coordinate 14,518 of JAKEEE010000127.1, read as the reverse complement.
TAGAACTTTGCATTTATAGTATAACATCAAGAAATACAGCACATATATATAGAGTTACTAGAGACGCGAATCAATATCTAACAATAGTGCGCTCAGTTATACCAACTAGACTCATTAGCTTTTGAGAAGATAATAAAATTCGAAACAAAATTATTTCGAACAGAGTACTTTAGGTATTTAAGCAAAATTTCATGTCTCCGACCACAACAAGCACTCGAAAGTTAATAATAATTATTCCTGAAAAATATACCAGATGCAGCATGCGAGTATTCCCACTTGTTGTAATATACTCAGGGCTATAAGCAAGCATAGACAATGCAAAACTTCCCAACTGACCAACAACTACCATTGAATGAGAGCTGTAATTCTGCGCCTTACGCTATTAAAATAATATTTCTATGCAAAATTTAACTAATTACTCTGTTATATGTAACATTGTGGCAACAACAACTACGAGGGAAAAGTTTTCAAATTATTATTTCATTCAACAGAAAATTACGCACAAAACAATTGCTTGGAAAATCACCGCTGCAGCTATTAAGCAGAAATTCAACACCACATACACATATACACACATACACTACATACACATTACTTTGTGCGTGTTAGCATCATTTCGGCAGACACAACTGTATTTTTACCGAAACTAAAATAAAGCTGGAGATAACAGAAATATGAAAAGCTTGTTGCGAAAGGGCAAAACACCACCGACAATTTAGCAAAAATTTACAAAAACTCCACAACAACATGGCAATGTGTGATCATTAGCACACACACACACACACACACATACACACGCACACATTCGCACTTCAACACGCCCAAATACAAGGAAAGTTGAAGTTGCCAAATCATAACAAGGGCAATGCTGTGGCAAAAAATAAAGCAAATAAGAAAAAAAAAAAATAAACATAATTGAGAGACTGACGAAATTTAAATATAAAAGTGACTGGAAAAAGTTTTTATTGCGCCATTGCGACTGATATTGGATGAGACCGCAAAATGTTTAAGCACGCCACTGTTGCTGCTCTCGCTGCTGCCTGCCTGCTTGCCATATGCAAATATATACGAAAAATGTATGTAAATTCCTGGTATTTATGTAAGCACTGCTGCTACTCGGCACTTCGCCACATGAAACACACGCACACACACATACACGCATTTCAATATCTGACTGCAAGCGCAGGAGCGGTCAGGAGCAATGAAGGCAAAGGCGAAGGCGAAAGCGAAGGCCGAAATCTTCATGCATTTGTTCGTAAATATTATTAGACAAGGCGGACGGACAAACTGGACGGACACATGAATGGACAAGTGGTTTTTAACAGAAGTCATCAAGTAATAGTTGCAAGCATACCAATACCAATGGCTGGCTGAATAATAGACGAGTACGCTACCGAGGACGACGGCGCCGGCGGAGGAGGAGGCGCAGTCAGAGAGTGTTTGTGGACTCAAACACTCTGCTTGTGAATAGTGAATGGGCAGCAAATGAGCTGAAGTGTAGGAAGTGAATTGAAAAAACAAAAAAAAATAAATAAATAAAAAATCTCGTACTGACCGCCTTTGCTGCCTGCCTGCCTGCCATGATTAGAGCTGGCAAATAAAATGAAAATTAAATTTAATTCAATTGCGATTCAAGTGAACAAAGAGTGTTTAGCAAGAATAACAGAACAAAGTGGAAATGAATTTACATTTTAAAATGTACAACTTGTGTGCGATGGACACTTTACACTAGTCTGTTATGTTCAAGCGTACAAGCATACATATTCGAAAGGGAAGAGAACAGGAAGGGAGCACTTGCTTAAAAAGAATGCATTTTATTATTGATTTTGAACTGCGATTTAATTGAATATAAGAAAGTCAAGCGAATAACATTTTTGATTTATTTAAGGTTTTGTGAGAAGCATAGTTTTAGGGGCCTTGCAAATTTTCATGAAAATAATGGCGTTTTCATAGTAAGGTAACGCATAACTCCTCTGAAATAATGGCAATGGAGCGCGACAATTAAAGAAAAGTAATATTGGCTATCCGAAAAATGTTTTTAAGCATTAATCCATTTGCATATAAACTGTAAACTGTCTCGGCAATTACTATTTTTTTTACCTGAAAAAGTTTCAGATTTCAGAATTTTAACTTATTTTAAATCATTTTATTTATACGAGTATATCTGTTTTTTATTTTCATGTTAGAACATGTATTTTAATTTCATATGTATGTATGTCATTACTTTTAATTTAATTTAACTCTATTTTTTATACAATTTTGTTCATCTTATTTTAATGCGCTAATACTTTTTCAAATTTAAATATTGAACTTTCTTAATTTTATTTTAATTTACTTGTTTTTCAATTTATTTTACTTTATTTTATTTTTATTTTATTTTTTGTTTAATTTTCTGTGAAACTTTTTATTTCATTGTAAGTTTTATTAAGTTAAGTTAGGTAAGCTTTATTTTCTTTCATTTTATTTAATTTTTTTTACATATTTTTTTCTTGATTTCATTTTATATTATTTTACTTTCTCAATATCATGCGCTTATGTGTTTCTTTATTTTTTATTAATTATTTGTTTTTACTTTCCTTTGGTGTGTTTCAATTTCTTCAAATTTTTTTTATTGCTTATATTCGCATTTCCTTCTAGCGGGCAACCACCTTTTCAATGCAAATTTTAATAATTCTTACAGTTTTTCTAATTTTTGCGCAATTTCACACAATTGACCCCAAAAGTACGCCAAGCACCATAACACATCAAAATTGCTGTAAACCAAGGAGAAAAGAAAAAATACTGAAAAATTAATAAAAGCTCAAGAAAATTATTGCAGCAGGAACTTCCGCTACATTTCTTGTGCGCAAATTCAAGTTCAGCTTTCATTGTTGCCTGACTTTTGTACTATCCACGCACCGCATAATTTCCATTCCAGCAGCCTTCAACGTTTCGCGTGTACTTCTTGAACTTCTGCTCCTTCACTCCTTCACTCCTTCACTCTTTTACTCTTCCGTTCCTAGCGTACGATTTCGCCACTTCGCATTTTGCGCCACCATTCATTAACAATGACGCACACATACGCATACAAATTTCTTCATGGTTTTTATTATTTTGTGCAAATACTTTTGCACTCGAACGTTGTTATTGTATTTATTATTTAGCTTTTGATCGCTTTGTGCTCCCGCTTGTTTGCCTGTGTGCAGAGTCTTCTGCTGCACTGCAGCGTGCATAACTAATTATGCAAATTAGTTCTGTGGCAGGTCTTCCTTCCTTCTTTTTCCTTCTTTTTCCTTCCTTTCCTTCCTTTCCTTCCTTTTTTTTGTTTGTTTAATTTTTTAATTTTGCCATAGTTCTTACACATAGCAAAGTGTTTGTTAACATACACACACACACACACACTTAAGTATATACATATACATTTGTAGAGTTCGTTGCGAGAAACTTGTTCGCTGGGTTCGGCTTGTTGCAGCCTAATTGCCAGCGCTTGCATAGTTCAACCTATCCAGGTACACCATGTCGTATACCGAACATTTCGGTTGTAACCCTTTTGACAAGTGTAATAAATATGGCTGACTTAATTGAAGAATTGTAGTTATTATTCACATTCAAATTGGTTTATTAAAAATCTCTGAATAAAAACAAAATATTTTCTGCTTTCTTATCGAACAGTGGTTTACTGCTGGATTTTAACTTAACTCTTCACCATAAATTAAGGGGAAATATAAAAAACTTAGAATAATCTATTCTTAAAAAAAAAAAGGGATTAAAGTCAAACAATTAAGGTTAGGGAGATGTCAAATAACGGTATGGCTATGAAGAATTTTACATCTTAATTAGTTGTAGCGTTTTTCAAGTTACCTTCTAATTGATTCCGGTTTTGGAATTACGTAAAATTTTTAAGAACCTTTACCTTTAGAGCACATGAACTAAAAATATTAATAATTTCAATTTAGTTCAAAAAAGCAGAGCAAGGTACCTGAGGCTGTTACCCTAAATGGTGTTCTCAGAGATTTCTATCAGAATCTCTTAAAAATTTAACAACTGAACACAAGAGTTTGAAGAAAGCATTGAAGGTTTTTGTTGTATTTGAAAAGGAATAAACGGTTAGGAATATCCTAGATAATAATAACCGTTATTTAGCTTCTTAAAACACATTTTTTTTTAAAGATTTGCGTGTGCAGTTCGATTTTCCAATTCAAAACTAGTTAAGTAACTAGTTTGGGACCAGTTACCAGCTTTTCTTGTTTGGCGCTAATTCAAATAAGTCAGCCTACAACACGAGCTTACACCAAAAACTCAGCGCCATTGCAATTATTGACAGGCAATGTTGTTTGAAGCTCCTTTTACATTCGATCCATCCTATGTGAAAGAGCCAAGATAAATTAAATTCTGCTGAAGCTATTAATTTTAATGCTTCCTTAGTATTAGTGTACTTCCAGCGAATATAAATATCGTTTTCAATCTCTAAACACGTCTCAGTTGTTTCCTTAAATTGTTATGTTCTAATTAAAAATATTTTTTTTTTTAGACTAGTGAGAAACTATATCCAGACTAGTGACTTCGAAACTGTTGTGTGTCTAGTGTGGGACTAATTTGGTCTAATTTTTTTCTTTTTTTTTGAATAACGCAATTTATTATATTTACTGTGGCATTTTGCAAGCTTCCTTGTATTTAAAATGAGAATTTTTTGCACTGTTTTCTTCCAAAATCGAAATATTCTGTCTTGCCACTGCAATATCTCTTATTGCAGGTATCGAAGCATAGCCGTTCTTCAATGCATTATTTACAAAACGGGTAGGCAAAAACTCAACTACGACCTAGTAAACATTGCAACAATATTCGCTTTAAATATGAACTATTTAACTTCACTTAAACTGTGATGTTTTTGCGCTTAATTTCATTATTTACATTTCCCTTTCGATGTTGCCACATTTACATGCAAAAGCTATTAAAACCACTTTATTGAATATTTCATTATAATTTCATTATTATTATTGCCAACGTGTTTCTGTGTGTGTGTGTGTGCATGTGTGTGTGTGTTTGTTTGACTTCAGTGTTTATTTTAATTTTATTTCACTTTTTTGGGCCTTCTTGTTGCGGTTTTTTCCTGCAACACACTCACACTCACCTACCAACAAAAAATGATAAATTATGAAATATTATATGCTGTCTGCTTGGTTTGTGCGAGAGATAAAGTTCGTTTTATTTGCAAAGTCGCAGCTTTGTACATACACGCACGCACGCACGCATGGGAGAGTTGCCAGTGGTCACATATACGTAAACAGTTACTAGTGGGTAGTGCGCCGTGATGGCGGGTGCATTGGTTGGGCTAAAGCAAGCAAACAGACCTCCTCGGTCAGCATGCACAGCTCAATATACATACTTTTTTATACCTAAAAGTAAACAACAATGTGTCTTTGTGCTTTCTGTGTGTGTGTGTGTGTGTGTGTGTGTGTATGTGTTGCTATATTTTACCTATCATTGTAATGCCTTTCGCCACGAACACCCTAAAAGTATGCTCCCAGGCGAAACTATTGCGCTTACTCATTTTTTTTTTCTTGTGGGCTTAGCTTTGACTATGCTCATAAATATGCTAACGGTAAATGCTTTGGAGAGGGCATTACATATATAAGTAAGGTTAGCTGATAGAGTGAAAGGCAAGGCCAGATTGCTATGCTTCCCCTCAGCCTTTGCGAGCTAGAAGGCAGAGCTTATTATACCCAAGAGTAGAGCGCTTTAGCGGCTCACAGGAAAGCATATTTGTGCCTACTTATATAGATGATTATATAAATAAATATACAAATATGCTCTCCACTGAGCCGTTAAAGTATAATCATACTTCTACTCACACATAAGCACCCAATACATCAGCATACCCACATATTTAATATATTTGCGTTTCAGCGGCGTGTATGCGTGTGTGTGTGTGTGTGTTTGTGTGTGTGTGTGTGTGTGTTTTAAGTATGAATGTAAATAAATAAACAAACAAAGTGGCGACCAGCTTATGATCCGATCCAGATTCAATATCAATTACTGTTATTTTATATGTAGCCGAGCAAAACCAAGCCACTGGCCATAGTTGCGTGGGTGTCGGCTAAAAGTTTGCGCCTGAAAAATATCTTAAGTACACAAAGCTGTTGCATGCAAAGGCACACACACATACACACATACGTACACATACGTACACATACGAAAACACGCCCAATCATTTAAATCCATTATCGATGAGTGGACTATTTATAAACCATTGTGTGACGGTTAATAAAAATACGCGCGCACACGCACTTATGGCTTCATATGTGTGAATGGGTGTGTATATGTATGTGTGTGTGTGGAAGAGCAGTGCGTGTGTGCGGATACGTAAGTATTTACATGAATAATAAAAGCAGCGAATTATGCGCATAAGGCATGCAAAAAGCTTAATGCAAATAATGTGGGAAAGTTTGAGAGCGTTTGCCAGCAGTGAGGTGATAGCAAATGCAAAGCTTTATTTATATAATATATAATCTGATTGGTATTGGTGTGTATTTTGCATGCACGTAACGGTAATTAAATGCCTGTTTGTTTGCATCTTTAAGCGATTTTGGAAACCACAAGTCTTTAATGACTAAATATTATAAATAGCGGTCTGTAATTGTTCAAAAAGTTTGGGTAAATTTCTAAAAACTATGCTACCCACCAAAGCATTTCTATGAAACAAGTGTGATTTCTAATATAAATTTCAGCGAATCAGATTGGTTGAGCTTGCGGGTCTCTCAGCTGAGGAAATTCTCAGATATTTTGATACCAAGTCCAGTCCATATTGCCTTTCTTCAAAAAAAAAATTTAAAGGCGGTAGTTGTTGTGTTATGTTACATGAGGTCGGATTGGTATTGAGAAAATTATAGCACGTACAATTAAGAGTTCTCGTGCGAACTACATTCATTATTTATTACTTTAAACCGTGAAAGCTAAAGCTGAAAAGCTTTGAGCGCTAAATCGATCATATTTGCCGCAAATGATTATACTCATTCCGTTTTTCCGGAATGAAGTCTAGTTTTAGGAGTATTCGCTGTAGTTCTCGAATGGAGCGCTGCGATTTCTCAAACGGTATAATGCATATTTGGAAAATGATAAAGTGTAGAAAATTTAAAAAGTTCTTCAGAAACTCTGTTCTTAATTTAATACTCCCAACTAGTTTTGTGTTGTTCTAGAAAAGTTTGCTTTAGTTGAATGAATTTGAGTTTAACTTGGAAAGAGATTCTTTTGATCATATATAAGTGACTAAGCAAGATGAAGACAAAATGGCACATTAACTGGTAATTCAAAAAGTCGGTTGTGACAAAGTAAACAAGAAAGGAACTGCATATAGTGTTGAAAACTTAAACTACTATTTCGTTGCTTCGATTTGGAAAGAAGTTGGTCTTTACCCGAGAGTATAATGATGCAGTTAGTGCCAAAGGTGTTGAAGATTTGTTTTTCCAAAGTAATTTCGATTTCACCAATATTTACTGTTTGACTTGCAGTGAAGTCGCAAAGGTCCTACTAAGAGCGCCTGCCTCGATATTTCTGTGGAAGAATTGTTGAGATGAAACCTTATGTTGAGTTCTGCGTGTGATCTGTCTATGAAAATGTGAATAAATAAATCTTTCCATTTCCTCCAGATACACTCTGGGAAATTTGGAGAGTTTTATTAGTATAATGTTAATATTATCTCTATCTGAGGCTGTGGGTCGCCCCTTGTATGCCGTGCAAACTTAGTTTAAATTAAGTTGCGAGAACCTTCTGGTTTAGTGTAAACCAAGAAGGCGAAATTTTTGTTTTTGTATTGCTGAAACACAGCCGAACCATTTTGCTATTTCTCAGCTAGTTTCGATGGCATCGCTTACTAAGAAAAAACGCTTAGCATTCTTTGAATATCTAATCTCAGTATCTAATCTCAATAAATTCTGGGCGTACAGATGAAATTTTAGAAACGAAAGTTAAGCATTGATTACGTTGGACCTACTCGATTGTGGTGGCATAGGTAAGATTCCTAAGGTCATGTCTGATGCCACATACCTTATTTTTGGCTTACTATTAGCAATTACAATTACATTTAATTGCAACTGCTTAAAGATGCAACAACTTATGTAATAAAAATATTCAGTTGCCAAAATATGAAAACTCACTACAAAATAATTAACAATTTACACGCTACTAAAAGTTATAACAGTAAATAAACAAAGGTAAGCACTCCGCAAGCTCTTTTTTTTTAGCTGGCATAATGGAAATGAGCTTCGGCGGTTTAATTTCACTTCATTGTTTGGCTCTGTCGCATCACACCGCTCACAGCGCTCACGAGCTCGAGACTAAATCGAATATGCGAACGCGCTCAATTACGCTGACAGAAGACAGGCTTTCCACGGCACTCAATGTTGCTGCCACTTTTTAATTTAAAATTGCATTAAATGTCGACACACACACACACGCACACGCACACGCACACGTGCATTTACACGTCAGAGGATTTGTTGAAATGTGTGTGTGTGTGAATATGTGTGAGATTGCTGCGAATGAACGAATTTATAAGTGAATACATTAAAATTTCATGAAATGTAAATGTAATTTTTAAGCCACAAATTGCAAAAAAGCACATAAATATATGCAACAAATACAACAAAAACAACAAAAGCGAATGAAACGTAAATGAACTGCAAAACATGCTCCCAAAGCACATTTCAATTTGGTGGAAAATATGCAGATAAAGCAAAATGCTCTTATGCACATATTGTATGAATTGATTAACCCTTATGTGGCTCCCTCTGCACTAATGAAAAGCTATTAAGTGGCCGGTGTGGTATGTACTTTAAAGGTTTTTTAACTTTTGTGGTCGAATATTGCACTAGAGAAAATTGTATATAAGACCTTGGGCATGATCATGACTTTATCGGACAGTCCAAGCTTGGTGCCTAGACTTCGATGTATTGTTAATAAAGAGCATATTGACTTAATATGCACAAGAGCATGTAAAAATGCCACACGGTTTTCGGTCACAATGTTGTTAAACAAAGGTGAGAGATGAAAGTGATGAAGTTTCATTGGGGATGCAATGCCTTAGAAAAGATCAACAGTAAAAATCTAGAACATCAAAAAAAATCCCAAGAGTACAGAAATAAGCTCAGATCAAATCTCAAACCACTTTTCATTTGGGACCATTTTCTTTGTGTCATGCCTCGTTTAGCTTCGAGAATTCTATTTAACTGAAGCTTAATTCAAGAAGAAACCTGGGAAAATGAACTGAAAGCAAAGAAAAGGAAATATTTAGAGCGGAACCCGGGGGTGTAGAGGAAACAAGCTTCCACTCATGTAATCACTCAATCACCAATACTTTGGAGATGTACCGTGCGTTGTCTTCTTAGAGTTCTTTGTCGCGCTCAAAATTGAGCTCATTTTAGGTCTAACAAAATCCAGCATTTTTTAAGGTATTATAAAAAGTCATTGAGAATTATAGACGATGCAAGTATATATACAAGCAGTCAAGAGTAGGGTGTTGGTATGGAAGTGATGTCTTTGGAGATAGACCCATGAGACAAGCAAATTGCAAGCTATTGTTAAGCCAAGAAACAAAAGTACAACGCTGTCAATTATATATGGGGCCAGGCAGAATAGAAATAGTTGTTCTTGTAAAGCAATAAAAGTAAGACCCCATAAACGAAAACATCAGATGAGAGAGACTTGCCTTTTAATTTTGGGGAAAATGTGTGTGATATCGCAGGTTCTATAAAGAAGTATCCGGCACAACTGTACTCGGATACAAAGTCCTATATTCTTTTGGCTATTCCTTGACACTGAACAACAACAACAACTAATTTGATTGAGTTAAGAATATATTAAAGGCCTTTTGGCCTAGATAGATGGAAATGCTGGAGCTATTGCTCTTTATAGAGCTCTGCTTTTGGGGCACTACTATTAACCAGTTTATCTGCCGAGTTCATTTATCCATTTATCCAGCTCCAGTTGAGCCTTCACACAATTTTCCTATGAGTTCTGAGTTGAATATCACAATCTGTCTTAATGAGCAAGTGGATACCAATATGGTTCAGCATAAATGGGCGATTGTTCCCCTATGGCTGTAAGGCCCCAGGCCCCTCATTGGTCGTGTGAAAAGTAAGAAAGTAAAGGTCGCAGCCACACAAGAACATCATTGCTACAAGGGTTAAACTGAAATTTCTGCACGGAGCGAGACAATGCCAATCTGCTTTTTAGTGAGTCCAGAGGTTTTGAAACCACAGCTGACAGCAATTGTGTTTGCCGTTTAAATTTTGCAATGAAATTTAGCGCGTTGTTGTTGCAAAATCCCGTTGCTTTTATTAAGCGATTCATCAGCTCGCCTTCCTGCCACATGCGGCTACAAAATACCGCTGCTACTGTCGCTCTTAGGCAGCTTTATAAATAAATTGTGTGCATATGTATGTGTGAGTATGTGTGTGTTAGTTTATGCATTTTCTATTTTTAATTGTATATTTGCATAAATTGCGCTGGAAAATGCATAAACTCTCTCTCTGTTTTTATTAGACGGATATGCGCAATTGATGCACGCACATACACACATGCATACACATATACACCTACACTTGTATAATCTGTGTACATTTATGTAGTCGCATACAAGCGGTTATTAAACGACTTTAGCTTGTTGTTGTTGTTGTAATGCGGAATTATTGCTGTTGTTGTTGTGTGTTGTGCATGTGCGTAGAAATATTTGTTGATTATCGCCAAATAATGCCAATGTAACTGGACATGGCTTCATTAAATGCTGCCACACGGCTGCTAATAAACAAAAATAGCTCAGAAATTGCACACACACGCACACCAATACACATACACATACATACATTTGTTTAGTTATCCGCGCATTTGGTCCAGTTCGACAAATTCGGGCAGATAAATGAAATAACCGAATTTCATTAAATTGTGTGTATGTATGCGTGTGTGTGTGTGTGTATGTGTGTGTGCATGTGCGTGTAGTTTTGTTTTAACTTGCCATAATTTTAAAGGCAGCCATGTAACCAATGACAAGCGAATGCATAAATTCACACACACTCGCACACACACTCACACACACACATACACATTCGCGCGGTAATTAGTTTTTGTTGAATGTATGACGTTTTGTTATTTGAAATGTGTCGCAAAAATTATTGTGGCATTGCATACATTGAGGCGCGTTGCATGTTGCGCTAGTTAACAAAACATTTATGAGTTTAATTCGGCAAATATGCAATATTTAGCATGTGCATTGTGACAAAAGAGGCAAATTCATGCACTTAACACACGTACACATACAAATAAATGCATGTGCGCGTGTTTGATTTAGCAATATTTGCAGTTGATAATAGTTATATGGATTCATGCGTATATTAATACTGCTTAGTTAATAATTCAACGCACATAATTGACTCGAAAATGCATATTTGCAAAGCGGATTCATTTAGTGCGTAAATTTATAGTGTAGCATATGAGTTGCTTGTGTGCAAATTGCTGCCTGTTGTGTAAATTAAATGGAATATTTACTTATTTCCTTGGTGCATAGCATATTGATACAATATTGATAAGAGACTTAACTATGTCCAATGTGAAAAGGGCAGCAACCATTTGAAAGTTCCAGCCAAGCGTTCAAAAGTTTCGGTACCAATAGCACCCTTGCTTGTTTGCAAAGTAGGAATGTTTGCTTTGTCTTGCTTGAATAGCCCTTAAAGGGATCTGAGGGTAAAAGCGTACTTTTCTCTCAATCCATTTGGACTTCCTACTGTATGGTTTATAGCTTTGAAGTACAAAATAGGCCGAGAAAACTAACGCTATCTTCTTTAACAAAGCCTGTTGATTCATGTTTAGAATTATATGATAAGTGAACTTAGATATATTCCAAGTATTAATCCAACCTAGCAATGGTGTGTATCTTCCGCAGTATAATTACAAATACACTTTAATACTTTAATACAAATGGTTGCAGAACTCGCAGCTGCAGAATATGAATTATATATCCGAGAACAGCAATAAGGTTGTGCATCAAGAATAGTTCCTCACTAAAACGGTTTGTTGCCTCTTAGTTCACATGCTTATGTCCTCTCTTGTCAAAAAATCTTGTCAAATCAAATGTTGTTTTCTAAATGTTTTCTAAATAAGGAATGAGGATTTTTACAGGTGAATCTGAGAGCATACAAAAGCATCAACCTTCTATTAGTTTTTAACAATCTATCTAAAAGCTTATCCCTTAAGATATTCAAATTAATAAAACTGTCAGTTAAAAAATTAACCAAAAACATCAAAAACTTGTAAATTAAATTTTTTTCTAAAAAAAAACCAGATACCCTAATAAACGAACAACATCTCATTTCTACCGACTTATTAAAAATAATTATGACACATTAACTCCCATATATCACATTTGTTAGATTGAATAACCCATATAGAACGTAATACAAGAGCATAACAAGAAGAATACCCAATTAGAATAAATCTTTTTAGGAACATACCGACGTGAGCTTTCAGAGCGAAAGCTTCTCGGTATGAACCAGATAGTGTGAGCTTTCACTGTGCAAGCTACTTAGTACGAATTAATTAATGTCGAAAGCTCATCAGTAAAAATTAATTAGTGTAAGCTTCCACAAGGAAATATTCTCCATATGAACTTTTGAGGTGAGAGCATTTCATAAATAAATTTACTCAAGCTTCGCAACTTACTCAAAAGAACACTTAAAGCTCGTTTAGCATGTGTTTTGTTTACTACTTCTTTAAGAAAGCTTGTACAAAATAATTGGACTCTTTAACATGGGAAAACATATTTTTATCTATAAGCTTTTCTTCTATCTCTTTCGGATTGGATATATAATTAAAAAGTATTGAATATGTTGAAAAAAGCTTTTTGCAAACTTCAAAAGCTTTTATGATATTCCAAAACGTAATATGTACATATATTCTATCTAACTTAACACTAAGAGTTCCGTTTCCAAACGTCAAAGTTCTTGAAGTTACTCACACACCCCCGCAACAACAATAATACAAACAAAGCGCACAAAGCACACAAAATTTCCAACACGTCAAAAGCATTATAAACTTTAACTGAAACTTTAAAATATTTGCGCACAGCAATTGCGCTCAATGAAAATATTTACCACATTTATGTTGGATTACCAACCAAAAATTGGCATTGTTACGTGCCGAAAGTACATAAAACAGCAACAAAAAAAAAAAGGCATCGAAGAAAAAACAAAGGCGGCAACAATTTTCCGGCGCGGCCACGCCGGTCCGTTAAACATTTAATTTTTGAGATATGCAAATATTTATTATTAATTAAAAATCATAATGCACGCAAGCGAATGCAAACACGCACACTAAGCGCCGACGTGCACTCCAACACACTCAGCCGCCGCTACAATCGCAATCACATGGCGGCACTAAACGGCAACCACTAATTTTTCGGAATTGTCAGCAATTTGATGAGCAACGCAACGCCTCAAACAACACACCCACAGGCTGTCGGAATTTATAGTCGCTGTAGTGAGCCGTGACCGCCCATTCTTGCGCTCAATCAAAAACGCCTAAAATGCTGCAACAAACAACCGCAAACTTTCGTGCTTGCAAAGCAAAAGCAAAAGCAAAACCAATTAAATTTTAATTATACGCTCGATGGCAATGAATGTATCGATTCCACTATGACTAACTGCAACGTTTGCTTTGGTGCGTTGGCGCTGGTGTTGGTGTTGAGCGTGTGTGGATGTGAATTGAAAGGCAAAGTGCTGAGGGTGTGCCAGTTTGCTTTTATAGCTCCCGAGCGCGGGTGAGAGGGGGTTGAAAACTGAATTGTCGTCGTCATTGCAGACGCAGACGCAGACGTTTGCAATTAAAATGAAATTTGCCATACACACACACACCCACACACACACATATATATATACTGGCATTTAATGGAGACAAAGCAACCGAATGCGCTTTAATTCACAGCAAATAGCGAGCTTATAAAGAATTAATTCCTCAAAAGTAAACACATACAACCACACTCGTGTATCACGAAACATTGTTTATAAGGGATGAGATTGCAAAGCTGCTGGGGTGCAGCTTACGGCAATTAGTCGAAGGTAAACATTGACACACAGAAAATGTAGGCAAACTCCAATGGCGGAATTTCAGCTGATTAATTTTATCATTCTCTGCTCAATTAATATTACTGCCGGCTTATGTGTCACAGTTTTTTTTGTTTTTGCCTTTGTTTCATGCCTACTCACCTGCTTAAATGAACCGTATTTAAGGAGTTTGAAATAAATCTTTTGAAATTTTCTATTTCTTTGAAGTTCGACAGACTGAAAGTGTGTCAATTTGTGTATTTTGAGAAATGATGCATGCACTGTTGTTCTTATTGTTTTCGGCTACTATTCCGCATCTAATATTTATATCATAGTTAAGGTGAGTGTGTGCGTGGGTGTTGTGGAAGTATAGCAAAGCTGCTTAAATACTCCTGAAAGTTACTTGCAGTGAGTCGAAACTTTTCTTCTACTTTGTTGGCGCTTTAATGCCT